>JAMZEH010000063.1:984129-2206629 GCA_024699665.1 Ostrea denselamellosa | reverse complement strand
GACAGTTTAGTTTAAGTCACTTCATTATAACAGATAAGTTAATATCAGTGGAATCAGGTTCACAACTATTGGAGTATAATTGACTTTAATATCACAGATAACTCAATTTATGTAACTTTCATGCAATAAATAGGTCAAAGTAGTCAGATTGAGTTGAACAGACAGTTTAGTTTAAGTCACATCAATATAACAGATAAGTTAATATGAGTGGAATCAGCTTCACAAATATTGGAATACAATTGGCTTCAATATCACAGATAACTCAATTTATGTAAGTTTAATGCAATAAATAGGTCAAAGTAGTCAGATTGAGTTGAACAGACAGTTTAGTTTAAGTCACATTAATAAAACAGATAAGTTAATATTAGTGGAATCTGTTTCACAAATATTGGAATACAATTGACTTTAATATCACAGATAACTAAATTTATGTAACTTTAATGCAATAAATAGGTCAAAGTAGTCAGATTGAGTTGAACAGACAGTTTAGTTTAAGTCACTTCAATATAACAGATAAGTTAATATAAGTGGAATCAGCTTGACAACTATTGGAGTATAATTGACTTTAACATCACAAATAGATCAATTTATGTAAGTTTAATGCAATAAATAGGTCAAAGTAATCAGATTGAGTTGAACAGACAGTTTAGTTTAAGTCACATCAATATAACAGATAAGTTAATATCAGTGGAATCAGCTTCACAAATATTGGAGTACAATTGACTTTAAAATCACAAATAGATCATTTTATGTAACTTTAATGCAATACATAGGTCAAAGTAGTCAGATTGAGTTGAACAGACAGTTTAGTTTAAGTCACATTAATAAAACAGATAAGTTAATATTAGTGGAATCTGTTTCACAAATATTGGAATACAATTGACTTTAATATCACAGATAACTAAATTTATGTAACTTTAATGCAATAAATAGGTCAAAGTAGTCAGATTGAGTTGAACAGACAGTTTAGTTTAAGTCACATCAATATAACAGATAAGTCAATATCAGTGGAATAAGGTTCACAACTATTGGAGTATAATTGACTTTAACATCACAGATAGCTCAATTTATGTAAGTTTAATGCAATAAATAGGTCAAAGTAGTCAGATTCAGTTGAACAGACAGTTCAGTGTAAGTCACATCAATAAAACAGATAAGTTAATATCAGTGGAATCAGCTTGACAACTATTGGAGTACAATTGACTTTAACATCACAAATAGATCCATTTATGTAACTTTAATGCAATAAATAGGTCAAAGTAATCAGATTGAGTTGAACAGACAGTTTAGTTTAAGTCACATCAATATAACGGATAAGTTAATATGAGTGGAATCAGCTTGACAACTATTGGAGTACAATTGACTTTAACATCACAAATAGATCAATTTATGTAACTTTAATGCAATACATAGGTCAAAGTAGTCAGATTGAGTTGAACAGACAGTTTAGTTTAAGTCACATCAATATAACAGATCAGTTAATATCAGTGGAATCAGCTTCACAACTATTGGAATACAATTGGCTTTAATATCACAGATAACTCAATTTTTGTAACTTTAATGCAATAAATAGGTCAAAGTAATCAGATTGAGTTGAACAGACAGTTTAGTTTAAGTCACATCAATATAACAGATAAGTTAATATCAGCGGAATCAGCTTGACAATTATTGGAGTACAATTGACTTTAGCATCACAAATAGATCAATTTATGTAACTTTAATGCAATAAATAGGTCAAAGTAATCAGATTGAGTTGAACAGACAGTTTAGATTAAGTCACATTAATAAAACAGATAAGTTAATATTAGTGGAATCAGTTTCACAAATATTGGAATACAATTGACTTTAACATCACAAATAGATCAATTTATGTAACTTTAATGCAATAAATAGGTCAAAGTAGTCAGATTGAGTTGAACAGACAGTTTAGTTTAAGTCACTTCAATATAACAGATAAGTTAATATCAGTGGAATCAGGTTCACAACTATTGGAGTATAATTGACTTTAATATCACAGATAACTCAATTTATGTAACTTTCATGCAATAAATAGGTCAAAGTAGTCAGATTGAGTTGAACAGACAGTTTAGTTTAAGTCACATCAATATAACAGATAAGTTAATATGAGTGGAATCAGCTTCACAAATATTGGAATACAATTGGCTTCAATATCACAGATAACTCAATTTATGTAAGTTTAATGCAATAAATAGGTCAAAGTAGTCAGATTGAGTTGAACAGACAGTTTAGTTTAAGTCACATTAATAAAACAGATAAGTTAATATTAGTGGAATCTGTTTCACAAATATTGGAATACAATTGACTTTAATATCACAGATAACTAAATTTATGTAACTTTAATGCAATAAATAGGTCAAAGTAGTCAGATTGAGTTGAACAGACAGTTTAGTTTAAGTCACTTCAATATAACAGATAAGTTAATATCAGTGGAATCAGGTTCACAACTATTGGAGTATAATTGACTTTAATATCACAGATAGCTCAATTTATGTAACTTTCATGCAATAAATAGGTCAAAGTAGTCAGATTGAATTGAACAGACAGTTTAGTTTAAGTCACATCAATATAACAGATAAGTTAATATCAGTGGAATCAGCTTCACAAATATTGGAGTACAATTGACTTTAATATCACAGATAACTAAATTTATGTAACTTTAATGCAATAAATAGGTCAAAGTAGTCAGATTGAGTTGAACAGACAGTTTAGTTTAAGTCACATCAATATAACAGATAAGTCAATATCAGTGGAATAAGGTTCACAACTATTGGAGTATAATTGACTTTAACATCACAGATAGCTCAATTTATGTAAGTTTAATGCAATAAATAGGTCAAAGTAGTCAGATTCAGTTGAACGGACAGTTCAGTGTAAGTCACATCAATAAAACAGATAAGTTAATATAAGTGGAATCAGCTTGACAACTATTGGAGTACAATTGACTTTAACATCACAAATAGATCAATTTATGTAACTTTAATGCAATAAATAGGTCAAAGTAATCAGATTGAGTTGAACAGACAGTTTAGTTTAAGTCAAATCAATATAACAGATAAGTTAATATCAGTGGAATCAGCTTCACAACTATTGGAGTACATTTGACTTTAACATCACAGATACCTCAATTTATGTAACTTTAATGCAATAAATAGGTCAAAGTAGTCAGATTGAGTTGAACAGACAGTTTAGTTTAAGTCACATCAATATAACGGATAAGTTAATATGAGTGGAATCAGCTTGACAACTATTGGAGTACAATTGACTTTAACATCACAAATAGATCAATTTATGTAACTTTAATGCAATACATAGGTCAACGTAGTCAGATTGAGTTGAACAGACAGTTTAGTTTAAGTCACATCAATATAACAGATCAGTTAATATCAGTGGAATCAGCTTCACAACTATTGGAATACAATTGGCTTTAATATCACAGATAACTCAATTTTTGTAACTTTAATGCAATAAATAGGTCAAAGTAATCAGATTGAGTTGAACAGACAGTTTAGTTTAAGTCACATCAATATAACAGATAAGTTAATATCAGCGGAATCAGCTTGACAATTATTGGAGTACAATTGACTTTAGCATCACAAATAGATCAATTTATGTAACTTTAATGCAATAAATAGGTCAAAGTAATCAGATTGAGTTGAACAGACAGTTTAGATTAAGTCACATTAATAAAACAGATAAGTTAATATTAGTGGAATCAGTTTCACAAATATTGGAATACAATTGACTTTAACATCACAAATAGATCAATTTATGTAAGTTTAATGCAATAAATAGGTCAAAGTAGTCAGATTGAGTTGAACAGACAGTTTAGTTTAAGTCACTTCAATATAACAGATAAGTTAATATCAGTGGAATCAGGTTCACAACTATTGGAGTATAATTGACTTTAATATCACAGATAACTCAATTTATGTAACTTTCATGCAATAAATAGGTCAAAGTAGTCAGATTGAGTTGAACAGACAGTTTAGTTTAAGTCACATCAATATAACAGAAAAGTTAATATGAGTGGAATCAGCTTCACAAATATTGGAATACAATTGGCTTCAATATCACAGATAACTCAATTTATGTAAGTTTAATGCAATAAATAGGTCAAAGTAGTCAGATTGAGTTGAACAGACAGTTTAGTTTAAGTCACATTAATAAAACAGATAAGTTAATATTAGTGGAATCTGTTTCACAAATATTGGAATACAATTGACTTTAATATCACAGATAACTAAATTTATGTAACTTTAATGCAATAAATAGGTCAAAGTAGTCAGATTGAGTTGAACAGACAGTTTAGTTTAAGTCACTTCAATATAACAGATAAGTTAATATCAGTGGAATCAGGTTCACAACTATTGGAGTATAATTGACTTTAATATCACAGATAGCTCAATTTATGTAACTTTCATGCAATAAATAGGTCAAAGTAGTCAGATTGAATTGAACAGACAGTTTAGTTTAAGTCACATCAATATAACAGATAAGTTAATATCAGTGGAATCAGCTTCACAAATATTGGAATACAATTGGCTTTAATATCACAGATAACTCAATTTATGTAAGTTTAATGCAATAAATAGGTCAAAGTAGTCAGATTGAGTTGAACAGACAGTTTAGTTTAAGTCACATTAATAAAACAGATAAGTTAATATTAGTGGAATCTGTTTCACAAATATTGGAATACAATTGACTTTAATATCACAGATAACTAAATTTATGTAACTTTAATGCAATAAATAGGTCAAAGTAGTCAGATTGAGTTGAACGGACAGTTTAGTTTAAGTCACATCAATATAACAGATAAGTCAATATCAGTGGAATAAGGTTCACAACTATTGGAGTATAATTGATTTTAACATCACAGATAGCTCAATTTATGTAAGTTTAATGCAATAAATAGGTCAAAGTAGTCAGATTGAGTTGAACAGACAGTTCAGTGTAAGTCACATCAATAAAACAGATAAGTTAATATCAGTGGAATCAGCTTGACAACTATTGGAGTACAATTGACTTTAACATCACAAATAGATCAATTTATGTAACTTTAATGCAATAAATAGGTCAAAGTAATCAGATTGAGTTGAACAGACAGTTTAGTTTAAGTCACATCAATATAACAGATAAGTTAATATGAGTGGAATCAGCTTGACAACTATTGGAGTACAATTGACTTTAACATCACAAATAGATCAATTTATGTAACTTTAATGCAATACATCGGTCAAAGTAGTCAGATTGAGTTGAACAGACAGTTTAGTTTAAGTCACATCAATATAACAGATAAGTTAATATCAGTGGAATCAGCTTCACAACTATTGGAATACAATTGGCTTTAATATCACAGATAACTCAATTTTTGTAACTTTAATGCAATAAATAGGTCAAAGTAGTCAGATTGAGTTGAACAGACAGTTTAGTTTAAGTCACATCAATATAACAGATAAGTTAATATCAGCGGAATCAGCTTGACAATTATTGGAGTACAATTGACTTTAGCATCACAAATAGATCAATTTATGTAACTTTAATGCAATAAATAGGTCAAAGTAATCAGATTGAGTTGAACAGACAGTTTAGATTAAGTCACAATAATAAAACAGATAAGTTAATATTAGTGGAATCAGTTTCACAAATATTGGAATACAATTGACTTTAACATCACAAATAGATCAATTTATGTAACTTTAATGCAATAAATAGGTCAAAGTAGTCAGATTGAGTTGAGCAGACAGTTTAGTTTAAGTCACTTCATTATAACAGATAAGTTAATATCAGTGGAATCAGGTTCACAACTATTGGAGTATAATTGACTTTAATATCACAGATAACTCAATTTATGTAACTTTCATGCAATAAATAGGTCAAAGTAGTCAGATTGAGTTGAACAGACAGTTTAGTTTAAGTCACATCAATATAACAGATAAGTTAATATGAGTGGAATCAGCTTCACAAATATTGGAATACAATTGGCTTCAATATCACAGATAACTCAATTTATGTAAGTTTAATGCAATAAATAGGTCAAAGTAGTCAGATTGAGTTGAACAGACAGTTTAGTTTAAGTCACATTAATAAAACAGATAAGTTAATATTAGTGGAATCTGTTTCACAAATATTGGAATACAATTGACTTTAATATCACAGATAACTAAATTTATGTAACTTTAATGCAATAAATAGGTCAAAGTAGTCAGATTGAGTTGAACAGACAGTTTAGTTTAAGTCACTTCAATATAACAGATAAGTTAATATAAGTGGAATCAGCTTGACAACTATTGGAGTATAATTGACTTTAACATCACAAATAGATCAATTTATGTAAGTTTAATGCAATAAATAGGTCAAAGTAATCAGATTGAGTTGAACAGACAGTTTAGTTTAAGTCACATCAATATAACAGATAAGTTAATATCAGTGGAATCAGCTTCACAAATATTGGAGTACAATTGACTTTAAAATCACAAATAGATCATTTTATGTAACTTTAATGCAATACATAGGTCAAAGTAGTCAGATTGAGTTGAACAGACAGTTTAGTTTAAGTCACATTAATAAAACAGATAAGTTAATATTAGTGGAATCTGTTTCACAAATATTGGAATACAATTGACTTTAATATCACAGATAACTAAATTTATGTAACTTTAATGCAATAAATAGGTCAAAGTAGTCAGATTGAGTTGAACAGACAGTTTAGTTTAAGTCACATCAATATAACAGATAAGTCAATATCAGTGGAATAAGGTTCACAACTATTGGAGTATAATTGACTTTAACATCACAGATAGCTCAATTTATGTAAGTTTAATGCAATAAATAGGTCAAAGTAGTCAGATTCAGTTGAACAGACAGTTCAGTGTAAGTCACATCAATAAAACAGATAAGTTAATATCAGTGGAATCAGCTTGACAACTATTGGAGTACAATTGACTTTAACATCACAAATAGATCCATTTATGTAACTTTAATGCAATAAATAGGTCAAAGTAATCAGATTGAGTTGAACAGACAGTTTAGTTTAAGTCACATCAATATAACGGATAAGTTAATATGAGTGGAATCAGCTTGACAACTATTGGAGTACAATTGACTTTAACATCACAAATAGATCAATTTATGTAACTTTAATGCAATACATAGGTCAAAGTAGTCAGATTGAGTTGAACAGACAGTTTAGTTTAAGTCACATCAATATAACAGATCAGTTAATATCAGTGGAATCAGCTTCACAACTATTGGAATACAATTGGCTTTAATATCACAGATAACTCAATTTTTGTAACTTTAATGCAATAAATAGGTCAAAGTAATCAGATTGAGTTGAACAGACAGTTTAGTTTAAGTCACATCAATATAACAGATAAGTTAATATCAGCGGAATCAGCTTGACAATTATTGGAGTACAATTGACTTTAGCATCACAAATAGATCAATTTATGTAACTTTAATGCAATAAATAGGTCAAAGTAATCAGATTGAGTTGAACAGACAGTTTAGATTAAGTCACATTAATAAAACAGATAAGTTAATATTAGTGGAATCAGTTTCACAAATATTGGAATACAATTGACTTTAACATCACAAATAGATCAATTTATGTAACTTTAATGCAATAAATAGGTCAAAGTAGTCAGATTGAGTTGAACAGACAGTTTAGTTTAAGTCACTTCAATATAACAGATAAGTTAATATCAGTGGAATCAGGTTCACAACTATTGGAGTATAATTGACTTTAATATCACAGATAACTCAATTTATGTAACTTTCATGCAATAAATAGGTCAAAGTAGTCAGATTGAGTTGAACAGACAGTTTAGTTTAAGTCACATCAATATAACAGATAAGTTAATATGAGTGGAATCAGCTTCACAAATATTGGAATACAATTGGCTTCAATATCACAGATAACTCAATTTATGTAAGTTTAATGCAATAAATAGGTCAAAGTAGTCAGATTGAGTTGAACAGACAGTTTAGTTTAAGTCACATTAATAAAACAGATAAGTTAATATTAGTGGAATCTGTTTCACAAATATTGGAATACAATTGACTTTAATATCACAGATAACTAAATTTATGTAACTTTAATGCAATAAATAGGTCAAAGTAGTCAGATTGAGTTGAACAGACAGTTTAGTTTAAGTCACTTCAATATAACAGATAAGTTAATATCAGTGGAATCAGGTTCACAACTATTGGAGTATAATTGACTTTAATATCACAGATAGCTCAATTTATGTAACTTTCATGCAATAAATAGGTCAAAGTAGTCAGATTGAATTGAACAGACAGTTTAGTTTAAGTCACATCAATATAACAGATAAGTTAATATCAGTGGAATCAGCTTCACAAATATTGGAGTACAATTGACTTTAATATCACAGATAACTAAATTTATGTAACTTTAATGCAATAAATAGGTCAAAGTAGTCAGATTGAGTTGAACAGACAGTTTAGTTTAAGTCACATCAATATAACAGATAAGTCAATATCAGTGGAATAAGGTTCACAACTATTGGAGTATAATTGACTTTAACATCACAGATAGCTCAATTTATGTAAGTTTAATGCAATAAATAGGTCAAAGTAGTCAGATTCAGTTGAACGGACAGTTCAGTGTAAGTCACATCAATAAAACAGATAAGTTAATATAAGTGGAATCAGCTTGACAACTATTGGAGTACAATTGACTTTAACATCACAAATAGATCAATTTATGTAACTTTAATGCAATAAATAGGTCAAAGTAATCAGATTGAGTTGAACAGACAGTTTAGTTTAAGTCACATCAATATAACAGATAAGTTAATATCAGTGGAATCAGCTTCACAACTATTGGAGTACATTTGACTTTAACATCACAGATACCTCAATTTATGTAACTTTAATGCAATAAATAGGTCAAAGTAGTCAGATTGAGTTGAACAGACAGTTTAGTTTAAGTCACATCAATATATCAGATAAGTTAATATAAGTGAAATCAGCTTCACAAATATTAGCGTACAATTGACTTCAATATCACAGATAGTTAGATTTATGTAACTTTCATGGAATAAATAGGTCAAAGTAGTCAGATTGAGTTGAACAGGCAGTTTAGTTTAAGTCACATCAATATAACAGATAACTTAATATCAGTGGAATCAGCTTCACAAATATTGGAATTCAATTGGCTTTAATATCACAGATAACTCAATTTATGTAACTTTCATGCAATAAATAGGTCAAAGTAGTCAGATTGAGTTGAACAGACAGTTTAGTTTAAGTCACATCAATATAACAGATCAGTTAATATGAGTGGAATCAGCTTCACAACTATTGGAGTACAATTGACTTTAACATCACAAATAGCTCGATTAATGTAACTTTAATGCAATAAATAGGTCAAAGTAGTCAGATTGAGTTGAACAGACAGTTTAGTTTAAGTCACATTAATAAAACAGATAAGTTAATATTAGTGGAATCTGTTTCACAAATATTGGAATACAATTGACTTTAATATCACAGATAACTAAATTTATGTAACTTTAATGCAATAAATAGGTCAAAGTAGTCAGATTGAGTTGAACAGACAGTTTAGTTTAAGTCACTTCAATATAACAGATAAGTTAATATCAGTGGAATCAGGTTCACAACTATTGGAGTATAATTGACTTTAATATCACAGATAGCTCAATTTATGTAACTTTCATGCAATAAATAGGTCAAAGTAGTCAGATTGAATTGAACAGACAGTTTAGTTTAAGTCACATCAATATAACAGATAAGTTAATATCAGTGGAATCAGCTTCACAAATATTGGAGTACAATTGACTTTAATATCACAGATAACTAAATTTATGTAACTTTAATGCAATAAATAGGTCAAAGTAGTCAGATTGAGTTGAACAGACAGTTTAGTTTAAGTCACATCAATATAACAGATAAGTCAATATCAGTGGAATAAGGTTCACAACTATTGGAGTATAATTGACTTTAACATCACAGATAGCTCAATTTATGTAAGTTTAATGCAATAAATAGGTCAAAGTAGTCAGATTCAGTTGAACGGACAGTTCAGTGTAAGTCACATCAATAAAACAGATAAGTTAATATAAGTGGAATCAGCTTGACAACTATTGGAGTACAATTGACTTTAACATCACAAATAGATCAATTTATGTAACTTTAATGCAATAAATAGGTCAAAGTAATCAGATTGAGTTGAACAGACAGTTTAGTTTAAGTCACATCAATATAACAGATAAGTTAATATCAGTGGAATCAGCTTCACAACTATTGGAGTACATTTGACTTTAACATCACAGATACCTCAATTTATGTAACTTTAATGCAATAAATAGGTCAAAGTAGTCAGATTGAGTTGAACAGACAGTTTAGTTTAAGTCACATCAATATATCAGATAAGTTAATATAAGTGAAATCAGCTTCACAAATATTAGCGTACAATTGACTTCAATATCACAGATAGTTAGATTTATGTAACTTTCATGGAATAAATAGGTCAAAGTAGTCAGATTGAGTTGAACAGGCAGTTTAGTTTAAGTCACATCAATATAACAGATAACTTAATATCAGTGGAATCAGCTTCACAAATATTGGAATTCAATTGGCTTTAATATCACAGATAACTCAATTTATGTAACTTTCATGCAATAAATAGGTCAAAGTAGTCAGATTGAGTTGAACAGACAGTTTAGTTTAAGTCACATCAATATAACAGATCAGTTAATATGAGTGGAATCAGCTTCACAACTATTGGAGTACAATTGACTTTAACATCACAAATAGCTCGATTAATGTAACTTTAATGCAATAAATAGGTCAAAGTAGTCAGATTGAGTTGAACAGACAGTTTAGTTTAAGTCACATCAATATAACAGATAAGTCAATATCAGTGGAATAAGGTTCACAACTATTGGAGTATAATTGACTTTAACATCACAGATAGCTCAATTTATGTAAGTTTAATGCAATAAATAGGTCAAAGTAGTCAGATTCAGTTGAACAGACAGTTCAGTGTAAGTCACATCAATAAAACAGATAAGTTAATATCAGTGGAATCAGCTTGACAACTATTGGAGTACAATTGACTTTAACATCACAAATAGATCAATTTATGTAACTTTAATGCAATAAATAGGTCAAAGTAATCAGATTGAGTTGAACAGACAGTTTAGTTTAAGTCACATCAATATAACAGATAAGTTAATATGAGTGGAATCAGCTTGACAACTATTGGAGTACAATTGACTTTAACATCACAAATAGATCAATTTATGTAACTTTAATGCAATACATAAGTCAAAGTAGTCAGATTGAGTTGAACAGACAGTTTAGTTTAAGTCACATCAATATAACAGATCAGTTAATATCAGTGGAATCAGCTTCACAACTATTGGAATACAATTGGCTTTAATATCACAGATAACTCAATTTTTGTAACTTTAATGCAATAAATAGGTCAAAGTAGTCAGATTGAGTTGAACAGACAGTTTAGTTTAAGTCACATCAATATAACAGATAAGTTAATATCAGCGGAATCAGCTTGACAATTATTGGAGTACAATTGACTTTAGCATCACAAATAGATCAATTTATGTAACTTTAATGCAATAAATAGGTCAAAGTAATCAGATTGAGTTGAACAGACAGTTTAGATTAAGTCACATTAATAAAACAGATAAGTTAATATTAGTGGAATCAGTTTCACAAATATTGGAATACAATTGACTTTAACATCACAAATAGATCAATTTATGTAACTTTAATGCAATAAATAGGTCAAAGTAGTCAGATTGAGTTGAACAGACAGTTTAGTTTAAGTCACTTCAATATAACAGATAAGTTAATATCAGTGGAATCAGGTTCACAACTATTGGAGTATAATTGACTTTAATATCACAGATAACTCAATTTATGTAACTTTCATGCAATAAATAGGTCAAAGTAGTCAGATTGAGTTGAACAGACAGTTTAGTTTAAGTCACATCAATATAACAGATAAGTTAATATGAGTGGAATCAGCTTCACAAATATTGGAATACAATTGGCTTCAATATCACAGATAACTCAATTTATGTAAGTTTAATGCAATAAATAGGTCAAAGTAGTCAGATTGAGTTGAACAGACAGTTTAGTTTAAGTCACATTAATAAAACAGATAAGTTAATATTAGTGGAATCTGTTTCACAAATATTGGAATACAATTGACTTTAATATCACAGATAACTAAATTTATGTAACTTTAATGCAATAAATAGGTCAAAGTAGTCAGATTGAGTTGAACAGACAGTTTAGTTTAAGTCACTTCAATATAACAGATAAGTTAATATCAGTGGAATCAGGTTCACAACTATTGGAGTATAATTGACTTTAATATCACAGATAGCTCAATTTATGTAACTTTCATGCAATAAATAGGTCAAAGTAGTCAGATTGAATTGAACAGACAGTTTAGTTTAAGTCACATCAATATAACAGATAAGTTAATATCAGTGGAATCAGCTTCACAAATATTGGAGTACAATTGACTTTAATATCACAGATAACTAAATTTATGTAACTTTAATGCAATAAATAGGTCAAAGTAGTCAGATTGAGTTGAACAGACAGTTTAGTTTAAGTCACATCAATATAACAGATAAGTCAATATCAGTGGAATAAGGTTCACAACTATTGGAGTATAATTGACTTTAACATCACAGATAGCTCAATTTATGTAAGTTTAATGCAATAAATAGGTCAAAGTAGTCAGATTCAGTTGAACGGACAGTTCAGTGTAAGTCACATCAATAAAACAGATAAGTTAATATAAGTGGAATCAGCTTGACAACTATTGGAGTACAATTGACTTTAACATCACAAATAGATCAATTTATGTAACTTTAATGCAATAAATAGGTCAAAGTAATCAGATTGAGTTGAACAGACAGTTTAGTTTAAGTCAAATCAATATAACAGATAAGTTAATATCAGTGGAATCAGCTTCACAACTATTGGAGTACATTTGACTTTAACATCACAGATACCTCAATTTATGTAACTTTAATGCAATAAATAGGTCAAAGTAGTCAGATTGAGTTGAACAGACAGTTTAGTTTAAGTCACATCAATATAACGGATAAGTTAATATGAGTGGAATCAGCTTGACAACTATTGGAGTACAATTGACTTTAACATCACAAATAGATCAATTTATGTAACTTTAATGCAATACATAGGTCAACGTAGTCAGATTGAGTTGAACAGACAGTTTAGTTTAAGTCACATCAATATAACAGATCAGTTAATATCAGTGGAATCAGCTTCACAACTATTGGAATACAATTGGCTTTAATATCACAGATAACTCAATTTTTGTAACTTTAATGCAATAAATAGGTCAAAGTAATCAGATTGAGTTGAACAGACAGTTTAGTTTAAGTCACATCAATATAACAGATAAGTTAATATCAGCGGAATCAGCTTGACAATTATTGGAGTACAATTGACTTTAGCATCACAAATAGATCAATTTATGTAACTTTAATGCAATAAATAGGTCAAAGTAATCAGATTGAGTTGAACAGACAGTTTAGATTAAGTCACATTAATAAAACAGATAAGTTAATATTAGTGGAATCAGTTTCACAAATATTGGAATACAATTGACTTTAACATCACAAATAGATCAATTTATGTAAGTTTAATGCAATAAATAGGTCAAAGTAGTCAGATTGAGTTGAACAGACAGTTTAGTTTAAGTCACTTCAATATAACAGATAAGTTAATATCAGTGGAATCAGGTTCACAACTATTGGAGTATAATTGACTTTAATATCACAGATAACTCAATTTATGTAACTTTCATGCAATAAATAGGTCAAAGTAGTCAGATTGAGTTGAACAGACAGTTTAGTTTAAGTCACATCAATATAACAGAAAAGTTAATATGAGTGGAATCAGCTTCACAAATATTGGAATACAATTGGCTTCAATATCACAGATAACTCAATTTATGTAAGTTTAATGCAATAAATAGGTCAAAGTAGTCAGATTGAGTTGAACAGACAGTTTAGTTTAAGTCACATTAATAAAACAGATAAGTTAATATTAGTGGAATCTGTTTCACAAATATTGGAATACAATTGACTTTAATATCACAGATAACTAAATTTATGTAACTTTAATGCAATAAATAGGTCAAAGTAGTCAGATTGAGTTGAACAGACAGTTTAGTTTAAGTCACTTCAATATAACAGATAAGTTAATATCAGTGGAATCAGGTTCACAACTATTGGAGTATAATTGACTTTAATATCACAGATAGCTCAATTTATGTAACTTTCATGCAATAAATAGGTCAAAGTAGTCAGATTGAATTGAACAGACAGTTTAGTTTAAGTCACATCAATATAACAGATAAGTTAATATCAGTGGAATCAGCTTCACAAATATTGGAATACAATTGGCTTTAATATCACAGATAACTCAATTTATGTAAGTTTAATGCAATAAATAGGTCAAAGTAGTCAGATTGAGTTGAACAGACAGTTTAGTTTAAGTCACATTAATAAAACAGATAAGTTAATATTAGTGGAATCTGTTTCACAAATATTGGAATACAATTGACTTTAATATCACAGATAACTAAATTTATGTAACTTTAATGCAATAAATAGGTCAAAGTAGTCAGATTGAGTTGAACGGACAGTTTAGTTTAAGTCACATCAATATAACAGATAAGTCAATATCAGTGGAATAAGGTTCACAACTATTGGAGTATAATTGATTTTAACATCACAGATAGCTCAATTTATGTAAGTTTAATGCAATAAATAGGTCAAAGTAGTCAGATTGAGTTGAACAGACAGTTCAGTGTAAGTCACATCAATAAAACAGATAAGTTAATATCAGTGGAATCAGCTTGACAACTATTGGAGTACAATTGACTTTAACATCACAAATAGATCAATTTATGTAACTTTAATGCAATAAATAGGTCAAAGTAATCAGATTGAGTTGAACAGACAGTTTAGTTTAAGTCACATCAATATAACAGATAAGTTAATATGAGTGGAATCAGCTTGACAACTATTGGAGTACAATTGACTTTAACATCACAAATAGATCAATTTATGTAACTTTAATGCAATACATCGGTCAAAGTAGTCAGATTGAGTTGAACAGACAGTTTAGTTTAAGTCACATCAATATAACAGATAAGTTAATATCAGTGGAATCAGCTTCACAACTATTGGAATACAATTGGCTTTAATATCACAGATAACTCAATTTTTGTAACTTTAATGCAATAAATAGGTCAAAGTAGTCAGATTGAGTTGAACAGACAGTTTAGTTTAAGTCACATCAATATAACAGATAAGTTAATATCAGCGGAATCAGCTTGACAATTATTGGAGTACAATTGACTTTAGCATCACAAATAGATCAATTTATGTAACTTTAATGCAATAAATAGGTCAAAGTAATCAGATTGAGTTGAACAGACAGTTTAGATTAAGTCACAATAATAAAACAGATAAGTTAATATTAGTGGAATCAGTTTCACAAATATTGGAATACAATTGACTTTAACATCACAAATAGATCAATTTATGTAACTTTAATGCAATAAATAGGTCAAAGTAGTCAGATTGAGTTGAGCAGACAGTTTAGTTTAAGTCACTTCATTATAACAGATAAGTTAATATCAGTGGAATCAGGTTCACAACTATTGGAGTATAATTGACTTTAATATCACAGATAACTCAATTTATGTAACTTTCATGCAATAAATAGGTCAAAGTAGTCAGATTGAGTTGAACAGACAGTTTAGTTTAAGTCACATCAATATAACAGATAAGTTAATATGAGTGGAATCAGCTTCACAAATATTGGAATACAATTGGCTTCAATATCACAGATAACTCAATTTATGTAAGTTTAATGCAATAAATAGGTCAAAGTAGTCAGATTGAGTTGAACAGACAGTTTAGTTTAAGTCACATTAATAAAACAGATAAGTTAATATTAGTGGAATCTGTTTCACAAATATTGGAATACAATTGACTTTAATATCACAGATAACTAAATTTATGTAACTTTAATGCAATAAATAGGTCAAAGTAGTCAGATTGAGTTGAACAGACAGTTTAGTTTAAGTCACTTCAATATAACAGATAAGTTAATATGAGTGGAATCAGCTTGACAACTATTGGAGTATAATTGACTTTAACATCACAAATAGATCAATTTATGTAAGTTTAATGCAATAAATAGGTCAAAGTAATCAGATTGAGTTGAACAGACAGTTTAGTTTAAGTCACATCAATATAACAGATAAGTTAATATCAGTGGAATCAGCTTCACAAATATTGGAGTACAATTGACTTTAAAATCACAAATAGATCATTTTATGTAACTTTAATGCAATACATAGGTCAAAGTAGTCAGATTGAGTTGAACAGACAGTTTAGTTTAAGTCACATTAATAAAACAGATAAGTTAATATTAGTGGAATCTGTTTCACAAATATTGGAATACAATTGACTTTAATATCACAGATAACTAAATTTATGTAACTTTAATGCAATAAATAGGTCAAAGTAGTCAGATTGAGTTGAACAGACAGTTTAGTTTAAGTCACATCAATATAACAGATAAGTCAATATCAGTGGAATAAGGTTCACAACTATTGGAGTATAATTGACTTTAACATCACAGATAGCTCAATTTATGTAAGTTTAATGCAATAAATAGGTCAAAGTAGTCAGATTCAGTTGAACAGACAGTTCAGTGTAAGTCACATCAATAAAACAGATAAGTTAATATCAGTGGAATCAGCTTGACAACTATTGGAGTACAATTGACTTTAACATCACAAATAGATCCATTTATGTAACTTTAATGCAATAAATAGGTCAAAGTAATCAGATTGAGTTGAACAGACAGTTTAGTTTAAGTCACATCAATATAACGGATAAGTTAATATGAGTGGAATCAGCTTGACAACTATTGGAGTACAATTGACTTTAACATCACAAATAGATCAATTTATGTAACTTTAATGCAATACATAGGTCAAAGTAGTCAGATTGAGTTGAACAGACAGTTTAGTTTAAGTCACATCAATATAACAGATCAGTTAATATCAGTGGAATCAGCTTCACAACTATTGGAATACAATTGGCTTTAATATCACAGATAACTCAATTTTTGTAACTTTAATGCAATAAATAGGTCAAAGTAATCAGATTGAGTTGAACAGACAGTTTAGTTTAAGTCACATCAATATAACAGATAAGTTAATATCAGCGGAATCAGCTTGACAATTATTGGAGTACAATTGACTTTAGCATCACAAATAGATCAATTTATGTAACTTTAATGCAATAAATAGGTCAAAGTAATCAGATTGAGTTGAACAGACAGTTTAGATTAAGTCACATTAATAAAACAGATAAGTTAATATTAGTGGAATCAGTTTCACAAATATTGGAATACAATTGACTTTAACATCACAAATAGATCAATTTATGTAACTTTAATGCAATAAATAGGTCAAAGTAGTCAGATTGAGTTGAACAGACAGTTTAGTTTAAGTCACTTCAATATAACAGATAAGTTAATATCAGTGGAATCAGGTTCACAACTATTGGAGTATAATTGACTTTAATATCACAGATAACTCAATTTATGTAACTTTCATGCAATAAATAGGTCAAAGTAGTCAGATTGAGTTGAACAGACAGTTTAGTTTAAGTCACATCAATATAACAGATAAGTTAATATGAGTGGAATCAGCTTCACAAATATTGGAATACAATTGGCTTCAATATCACAGATAACTCAATTTATGTAAGTTTAATGCAATAAATAGGTCAAAGTAGTCAGATTGAGTTGAACAGACAGTTTAGTTTAAGTCACATTAATAAAACAGATAAGTTAATATTAGTGGAATCTGTTTCACAAATATTGGAATACAATTGACTTTAATATCACAGATAACTAAATTTATGTAACTTTAATGCAATAAATAGGTCAAAGTAGTCAGATTGAGTTGAACAGACAGTTTAGTTTAAGTCACTTCAATATAACAGATAAGTTAATATCAGTGGAATCAGGTTCACAACTATTGGAGTATAATTGACTTTAATATCACAGATAGCTCAATTTATGTAACTTTCATGCAATAAATAGGTCAAAGTAGTCAGATTGAATTGAACAGACAGTTTAGTTTAAGTCACATCAATATAACAGATAAGTTAATATCAGTGGAATCAGCTTCACAAATATTGGAGTACAATTGACTTTAATATCACAGATAACTAAATTTATGTAACTTTAATGCAATAAATAGGTCAAAGTAGTCAGATTGAGTTGAACAGACAGTTTAGTTTAAGTCACATCAATATAACAGATAAGTCAATATCAGTGGAATAAGGTTCACAACTATTGGAGTATAATTGACTTTAACATCACAGATAGCTCAATTTATGTAAGTTTAATGCAATAAATAGGTCAAAGTAGTCAGATTCAGTTGAACGGACAGTTCAGTGTAAGTCACATCAATAAAACAGATAAGTTAATATAAGTGGAATCAGCTTGACAACTATTGGAGTACAATTGACTTTAACATCACAAATAGATCAATTTATGTAACTTTAATGCAATAAATAGGTCAAAGTAATCAGATTGAGTTGAACAGACAGTTTAGTTTAAGTCACATCAATATAACAGATAAGTTAATATCAGTGGAATCAGCTTCACAACTATTGGAGTACATTTGACTTTAACATCACAGATACCTCAATTTATGTAACTTTAATGCAATAAATAGGTCAAAGTAGTCAGATTGAGTTGAACAGACAGTTTAGTTTAAGTCACATCAATATATCAGATAAGTTAATATAAGTGAAATCAGCTTCACAAATATTAGCGTACAATTGACTTCAATATCACAGATAGTTAGATTTATGTAACTTTCATGGAATAAATAGGTCAAAGTAGTCAGATTGAGTTGAACAGGCAGTTTAGTTTAAGTCACATCAATATAACAGATAACTTAATATCAGTGGAATCAGCTTCACAAATATTGGAATTCAATTGGCTTTAATATCACAGATAACTCAATTTATGTAACTTTCATGCAATAAATAGGTCAAAGTAGTCAGATTGAGTTGAACAGACAGTTTAGTTTAAGTCACATCAATATAACAGATCAGTTAATATGAGTGGAATCAGCTTCACAACTATTGGAGTACAATTGACTTTAACATCACAAATAGCTCGATTAATGTAACTTTAATGCAATAAATAGGTCAAAGTAGTCAGATTGAGTTGAACAGACAGTTTAGTTTAAGTCACATCAATATAACAGATAAGTCAATATCAGTGGAATAAGGTTCACAACTATTGGAGTATAATTGACTTTAACATCACAGATAGCTCAATTTATGTAAGTTTAATGCAATAAATAGGTCAAAGTAGTCAGATTCAGTTGAACAGACAGTTCAGTGTAAGTCACATCAATAAAACAGATAAGTTAATATCAGTGGAATCAGCTTGACAACTATTGGAGTACAATTGACTTTAACATCACAAATAGATCAATTTATGTAACTTTAATGCAATAAATAGGTCAAAGTAATCAGATTGAGTTGAACAGACAGTTTAGTTTAAGTCACATCAATATAACAGATAAGTTAATATGAGTGGAATCAGCTTGACAACTATTGGAGTACAATTGACTTTAACATCACAAATAGATCAATTTATGTAACTTTAATGCAATACATAAGTCAAAGTAGTCAGATTGAGTTGAACAGACAGTTTAGTTTAAGTCACATCAATATAACAGATCAGTTAATATCAGTGGAATCAGCTTCACAACTATTGGAATACAATTGGCTTTAATATCACAGATAACTCAATTTTTGTAACTTTAATGCAATAAATAGGTCAAAGTAGTCAGATTGAGTTGAACAGACAGTTTAGTTTAAGTCACATCAATATAACAGATAAGTTAATATCAGCGGAATCAGCTTGACAATTATTGGAGTACAATTGACTTTAGCATCACAAATAGATCAATTTATGTAACTTTAATGCAATAAATAGGTCAAAGTAATCAGATTGAGTTGAACAGACAGTTTAGATTAAGTCACATTAATAAAACAGATAAGTTAATATTAGTGGAATCAGTTTCACAAATATTGGAATACAATTGACTTTAACATCACAAATAGATCAATTTATGTAACTTTAATGCAATAAATAGGTCAAAGTAGTCAGATTGAGTTGAACAGACAGTTTAGTTTAAGTCACTTCAATATAACAGATAAGTTAATATCAGTGGAATCAGGTTCACAACTATTGGAGTATAATTGACTTTAATATCACAGATAACTCAATTTATGTAACTTTCATGCAATAAATAGGTCAAAGTAGTCAGATTGAGTTGAACAGACAGTTTAGTTTAAGTCACATCAATATAACAGATAAGTTAATATGAGTGGAATCAGCTTCACAAATATTGGAATACAATTGGCTTCAATATCACAGATAACTCAATTTATGTAAGTTTAATGCAATAAATAGGTCAAAGTAGTCAGATTGAGTTGAACAGACAGTTTAGTTTAAGTCACATTAATAAAACAGATAAGTTAATATTAGTGGAATCTGTTTCACAAATATTGGAATACAATTGACTTTAATATCACAGATAACTAAATTTATGTAACTTTAATGCAATAAATAGGTCAAAGTAGTCAGATTGAGTTGAACAGACAGTTTAGTTTAAGTCACTTCAATATAACAGATAAGTTAATATCAGTGGAATCAGGTTCACAACTATTGGAGTATAATTGACTTTAATATCACAGATAGCTCAATTTATGTAACTTTCATGCAATAAATAGGTCAAAGTAGTCAGATTGAATTGAACAGACAGTTTAGTTTAAGTCACATCAATATAACAGATAAGTTAATATCAGTGGAATCAGCTTCACAAATATTGGAATACAATTGACTTTAATATCACAGATAACTAAATTTATGTAACTTTAATGCAATAAATAGGTCAAAGTAGTCAGATTGAGTTGAACAGACAGTTTAGTTTAAGTCACATCAATATAACAGATAAGTCAATATCAGTGGAATAAGGTTCACAACTATTGGAGTATAATTGACTTTAACATCACAGATAGCTCAATTTATGTCAGTTTAATGCAATAAATAGGTCAAAGTAGTCAGATTCAGTTGAACAGACAGTTCAGTGTAAGTCACATCAATATAACAGATAAGTTAATATCAGTGGAATCAGCTTCACAACTATTGGAGTACATTTGACTTTAACATCACAGATACCTCAATTTATGTAACTTTAATGCAATAAATAGGTCAAAGTAGTCAGATTGAGTTGAACAGACAGTTTAGTTTAAGTCACATCAATATATCAGATAAGTTAATATAAGTGCAATCAGCTTCACAAATATTAGCGTACAATTGACTTCAATATCACAGATAGTTAGATTTATGTAACTTTCATGGAATAAATAGGTCAAAGTAGTCAGATTGAGTTGAACAGGCAGTTTAGTTTAAGTCACATCAATATAACAGATAACTTAATATCAGTGGAATCAGCTTCACAAATATTGGAATTCAATTGGCTTTAATATCACAGATAACTCAATTTATGTAACTTTCATGCAATAAATAGGTCAAAGTAGTCAGATTGAGTTGAACAGACAGTTTAGTTTAAGTCACATCAATATAACAGATCAGTTAATATGAGTGGAATCAGCTTCACAACTATTGGAGTACAATTGACTTTAACATCACAAATAGCTCGATTAATGTAACTTTAATGCAATAAATAGGTCAAAGTAGTCAGATTGAGTTGAACAGACAGTTTAGTTTAAGTCACATCAATATAACAGATAAGTCAATATCAGTGGAATAAGGTTCACAACTATTGGAGTATAATTGACTTTAACATCACAGATAGCTCAATTTATGTAAGTTTAATGCAATAAATAGGTCAAAGTAGTCAGATTCAGTTGAACAGACAGTTCAGTGTAAGTCACATCAATAAAACAGATAAGTTAATATCAGTGGAATCAGCTTGACAACTATTGGAGTACAATTGACTTTAACATCACAAATAGATCAATTTATGTAACTTTAATGCAATAAATAGGTCAAAGTAATCAGATTGAGTTGAACAGACAGTTTAGTTTAAGTCACATCAATATAACAGATAAGTTAATATAAGTGGAATCAGCTTGACCACTATTGGAGTACAATTGACTTTAACATCACAAATAGATCAATTTATGTAACTTTAATGCAATACATAGGTCAAAGTAGTCAGATTGAGTTGAACAGACAGTTTAGTTTAAGTCACATCAATATAACAGATCAGTTAATATCAGTGGAATCAGCTTCACAACTATTGGAATACAGTTGGCTTTAATATCACAGATAACTCAATTTTTGTAACTTTAATGCAATAAATAGGTCAAAGTAGTCAGATTGAGTTGAACAGACAGTTTAGTTTAAGTCACATCAATATAACAGATAAGTTAATATCAGCGGAATCAGCTTGACAATTATTGGAGTACAATTGACTTTAGCATCACAAATAGATCAATTTATGTAACTTTAATGCAATAAATAGGTCAAAGTAATCAGATTGAGTTGAACAGACAGTTTAGATTAAGTCACATTAATAAAACAGATAAGTTAATATTAGTGGAATCAGTTTCACAAATATTGGAATACAATTGACTTTAACATCACAAATAGATCAATTTATGTAACTTTAATGCAATAAATAGGTCAAAGTAGTCAGATTGAGTTGAACAGACAGTTTAGTTTAAGTCACTTCAATATAACAGATAAGTTAATATCAGTGGAATCAGGTTCACAACTATTGGAGTATAATTGACTTTAATATCACAGATAACTCAATTTATGTAACTTTCATGCAATAAATAGGTCAAAGTAGTCAGATTGAGTTGAACAGACAGTTTAGTTTAAGTCACATCAATATAACAGATAAGTTAATATGAGTGGAATCAGCTTCACAAATATTGGAATACAATTGGCTTCAATATCACAGATAACTCAATTTATGTAAGTTTAATGCAATAAATAGGTCAAAGTAGTCAGATTGAGTTGAACAGACAGTTTAGTTTAAGTCACATTAATAAAACAGATAAGTTAATATTAGTGGAATCTGTTTCACAAATATTGGAATACAATTGACTTTAATATCACAGATAACTAAATTTATGTAACTTTAATGCAATAAATAGGTCAAAGTAGTCAGATTGAGTTGAACAGACAGTTTAGTTTAAGTCACTTCAATATAACAGATAAGTTAATATCAGTGGAATCAGGTTCACAACTATTGGAGTATAATTGACTTTAATATCACAGATAGCTCAATTTATGTAACTTTCATGCAATAAATAGGTCAAAGTAGTCAGATTGAATTGAACAGACAGTTTAGTTTAAGTCACATCAATATAACAGATAAGTTAATATCAGTGGAATCAGCTTCACAAATATTGGAATACAATTGACTTTAATATCACAGATAACTAAATTTATGTAACTTTAATGCAATAAATAGGTCAAAGTAGTCAGATTGAGTTGAACAGACAGTTTAGTTTAAGTCACATCAATATAACAGATAAGTCAATATCAGTGGAATAAGGATCACAACTATTGGAGTATAATTGACTTTAACATCACAGATAGCTCAATTTATGTAAGTTTAATGCAATAAATAGGTCAAAGTAGTCAGATTCAGTTGAACAGACAGTTCAGTGTAAGTCACATCAATATAACAGATAAGTTAATATCAGTGGAATCAGCTTCACAACTATTGGAGTACATTTGACTTTAACATCACAGATACCTCAATTTATGTAACTTTAATGCAATAAATAGGTCAAAGTAGTCAGATTGAGTTGAACAGACAGTTTAGTTTAAGTCACATCAATATATCAGATAAGTTAATATAAGTGCAATCAGCTTCACAAATATTAGCGTACAATTGACTTCAATATCACAGATAGTTAGATTTATGTAACTTTCATGGAATAAATAGGTCAAAGTAGTCAGATTGAGTTGAACAGGCAGTTTAGTTTAAGTCACATCAATATAACAGATAACTTAATATCAGTGGAATCAGCTTCACAAATATTGGAATTCAATTGGCTTTAATATCACAGATAACTCAATTTATGTAACTTTCATGCAATAAATAGGTCAAAGTAGTCAGATTGAGTTGAACAGACAGTTTAGTTTAAGTCACATCAATATAACAGATCAGTTAATATGAGTGGAATCAGCTTCACAACTATTGGAGTACAATTGACTTTAACATCACAAATAGCTCGATTAATGTAACTTTAATGCAATAAATAGGTCAAAGTAGTCAGATTGAGTTGAACAGACAGTTTAGTTTAAGTCACATCAATATAACAGATAAGTCAATATCAGTGGAATAAGGTTCACAACTATTGGAGTATAATTGACTTTAACATCACAGATAGCTCAATTTATGTAAGTTTAATGCAATAAATAGGTCAAAGTAGTCAGATTCAGTTGAACAGACAGTTCAGTGTAAGTCACATCAATAAAACAGATAAGTTAATATCAGTGGAATCAGCTTGACAACTATTGGAGTACAATTGACTTTAACATCACAAATAGATCAATTTATGTAACTTTAATGCAATAAATAGGTCAAAGTAATCAGATTGAGTTGAACAGACAGTTTAGTTTAAGTCAAATCAATATAACAGATAAGTTAATATGAGTGGAATCAGCTTGACAACTATTGGAGTACAATTGACTTTAACATCACAAATAGATCAATTTATGTAACTTTAATGCAATACATAGGTCAAAGTAGTCAGATTGAGTTGAACAGACAGTTTAGTTTAAGTCACATCAATATAACAGATCAGTTAATATCAGTGGAATCAGCTTCACAACTATTGGAATACAATTGGCTTTAATATCACAGATAGATCAATTTATGTAACTTTAATGCAATAAATAGGTCAAAGTAATCAGATTGAGTTGAACAGACAGTTTAGATTAAGTCACATTAATAAAACAGATAAGTTAATATTAGTGGAATCAGTTTCACAAATATTGGAATACAATTGACTTTAACATCACAAATAGATCAATTTATGTAACTTTAATGCAATAAATAGGTCAAAGTAGTCAGATTGAGTTGAACAGACAGTTTAGTTTAAGTCACTTCAATATAACAGATAAGTTAATATCAGTGGAATCAGGTTCACAACTATTGGAGTATAATTGACTTTAATATCACAGATAACTCAATTTATGTAACTTTCATGCAATAAATAGGTCAAAGTAGTCAGATTGAGTTGAACAGACAGTTTAGTTTAAGTCACATCAATATAACAGATAAGTTAATATGAGTGGAATCAGCTTCACAAATATTGGAATACAATTGGCTTCAATATCACAGATAACTCAATTTATGTAAGTTTAATGCAATAAATAGGTCAAAGTAGTCAGATTGAGTTGAACAGACAGTTTAGTTTAAGTCACATTAATAAAACAGATAAGTTAATATTAGTGGAATCTGTTTCACAAATATTGGAATACAATTGACTTTAATATCACAGATAACTAAATTTATGTAACTTTAATGCAATAAATAGGTCAAAGTAGTCAGATTGAGTTGAACAGACAGTTTAGTTTAAGTCACTTCAATATAACAGATAAGTTAATATCAGTGGAATCAGGTTCACAACTATTGGAGTATAATTGACTTTAATATCACAGATAGCTCAATTTATGTAACTTTCATGCAATAAATAGGTCAAAGTAGTCAGATTGAGTTGAACAGACAGTTTAGTTTAAGTCACATCAATATAACAGATAAGTTAATATCAGTGGAATCAGCTTCACAAATATTGGAATACAATTGACTTTAATATCACAGATAACTAAATTTATGTAACTTTAATGCAATAAATAGGTCAAAGTAGTCAGATTGAGTTGAACAGACAGTTTAGTTTAAGTCACATCAATATAACAGATAAGTCAATATCAGTGGAATAAGGTTCACAACTATTGGAGTATAATTGACTTTAACATCACAGATAGCTCAATTTATGTAAGTTTAATGCAATAAATAGGTCAAAGTAGTCAGATTCAGTTGAACAGACAGTTCAGTGTAAGTCACATCAATATAACAGATAAGTTAATATCAGTGGAATCAGCTTCACAACTATTGGAGTACATTTGACTTTAACATCACAGATACCTCAATTTATGTAACTTTAATGCAATAAATAGGTCAAAGTAGTCAGATTGAGTTGAACAGACAGTTTAGTTTAAGTCACATCAATATATCAGATAAGTTAATATAAGTGAAATCAGCTTCACAAATATTAGCGTACAATTGACTTCAATATCACAGATAGTTAGATTTATGTAACTTTCATGGAATAAATAGGTCAAAGTAGTCAGATTGAGTTGAACAGGCAGTTTAGTTTAAGTCACATCAATATAACAGATAACTTAATATCAGTGGAATTAGCTTCACAAATATTGGAATTCAATTGGCTTTAATATCACAGATAACTCAATTTATGTAACTTTCATGCAATAAATAGGTCAAAGTAGTCAGATTGAGTTGAACAGACAGTTTAGTTTAAGTCACATCAATATAACAGATCAGTTAATATGAGTGGAATCAGCTTCACAACTATTGGAGTACAATTGACTTTAACATCACAAATAGCTCGATTAATGTAACTTTAATGCAATAAATAGGTCAAAGTAGTCAGATTGAGTTGAACAGACAGTTTAGTTTAAGTCACATCAATATAACAGATAAGTCAATATCAGTGGAATAAGGTTCACAACTATTGGAGTATAATTGACTTTAACATCACAGATAGCTCAATTTATGTAAGTTTAATGCAATAAATAGGTCAAAGTAGTCAGATTCAGTTGAACAGACAGTTCAGTGTAAGTCACATCAATAAAACAGATAAGTTAATATCAGTGGAATCAGCTTCACAACTATTGGAGTACAATTGACTTTAACATCACAAATAGATCAATTTATGTAACTTTAATGCAATAAATAGGTCAAAGTAATCAGATTGAGTTGAACAGACAGTTTAGTTTAAGTCACATCAATATAACAGATAAGTTAATATGAGTGGAATCAGCTTGACAACTATTGGAGTACAATTGACTTTAACATTACAAATAGATCAATTTATGTAACTTTAATGCAATACATAGGTCAAAGTAATCAGATTGAGTTGAACAGACAGTTTAGTTTAAGTCACATCAATATAACAGATCAGTTAATATCAGTGGAATCAGCTTCACAACTATTGGAATACAATTGGCTTTAATATCACAGATAACTCAATTTTTGTAACTTTAATGCAATAAATAGGTCAAAGTAGTCAGATTGAGTTGAACAGACAGTTTAGTTTAAGTCACATCAATATAACAGATAAGTTAATATCAGCGGAATCAGCTTGACAATTATTGGAGTACAATTGACTTTAGCATCACAAATAGATCAATTTATGTAACTTTAATGCAATAAATAGGTCAAAGTAATCAGATTGAGTTGAACAGACAGTTTAGATTAAGTCACATTAATAAAACAGATAAGTTAATATTAGTGGAATCAGTTTCACAAATATTGGAATACAATTGACTTTAACATCACAAATAGATCAATTTATGTAACTTTAATGCAATAAATAGGTCAAAGTAGTCAGATTGAGTTGAACAGACAGTTTAGTTTAAGTCACATCAATATAACAGATAAGTCAATATCAGTGGAATAAGGTTCACAACTATTGGAGTATAATTGACTTTAACATCACAGATAGCTCAATTTATGTAAGTTTAATGCAATAAATAGGTCAAAGTAGTCAGATTCAGTTGAACAGACAGTTCAGTGTAAGTCACATCAATATAACAGATAAGTTAATATCAGTGGAATCAGCTTCACAACTATTGGAGTACATTTGACTTTAACATCACAGATACCTCAATTTATGTAACTTTAATGCAATAAATAGGTCAAAGTAGTCAGATTGAGTTGAACAGACAGTTTAGTTTAAGTCACATCAATATATCAGATAAGTTAATATAAGTGAAATCAGCTTCACAAATATTAGCGTACAATTGACTTCAATATCACAGATAGTTAGATTTATGTAACTTTCATGGAATAAATAGGTCAAAGTAGTCAGATTGAGTTGAACAGGCAGTTTAGTTTAAGTCACATCAATATAACAGATAACTTAATATCAGTGGAATTAGCTTCACAAATATTGGAATTCAATTGGCTTTAATATCACAAATAGATCAATTTATGTAACTTTAATGCAATAAATAGGTCAAAGTAATCAGATTGAGTTGAACAGACAGTTTAGTTTAAGTCACATCAATATAACAGATCAGTTAATATGAGTGGAATCAGCTTCACAACTATTGGAGTACAATTGACTTTAACATCACAAATAGCTCGATTAATGTAACTTTAATGCAATAAATAGGTCAAAGTAGTCAGATTGAGTTGAACAGACAGTTTAGTTTAAGTCACATCAATATAACAGATAAGTCAATATCAGTGGAATAAGGTTCACAACTATTGGAGTATAATTGACTTTAACATCACAGATAGCTCAATTTATGTAAGTTTAATGCAATAAATAGGTCAAAGTAGTCAGATTCAGTTGAACAGACAGTTCAGTGTAAGTCACATCAATAAAACAGATAAGTTAATATCAGTGGAATCAGCTTGACAACTATTGGAGTACAATTGACTTTAACATCACAAATAGATCAATTTATGTAACTTTAATGCAATAAATAGGTCAAAGTAATCAGATTGAGTTGAACAGACAGTTTAGTTTAAGTCACATCAATATAACAGATAAGTTAATATGAGTGGAATCAGCTTGACAACTATTGGAGTACAATTGACTTTAACATTACAAATAGATCAATTTATGTAACTTTAATGCAATACATAGGTCAAAATAGTCAGATTGAGTTGAACAGACAGTTTAGTTTAAGTCACATCAATATAACAGATCAGTTAATATCAGTGGAATCAGCTTCACAACTATTGGAATACAATTGGCTTTAATGTCACAGATAACTCAATTTTTGTAACTTTAATGCAATAAATAGGTCAAAGTAGTCAGATTGAGTTGAACAGACAGTTTAGTTTAAGTCACATCAATATAACAGATAAGTTAATATCAGCGGAATCAGCTTGACAATTATTGGAGTACAATTGACTTTAGCATCACAAATAGATCAATTTATGTAACTTTAATGCAATAAATAGGTCAAAGTAATCAGATTGAGTTGAACAGACAGTTTAGATTAAGTCACATTAATAAAACAGATAAGTTAATATTAGTGGAATCAGTTTCACAAATATTGGAATACAATTGACTTTAACATCACAAATAGATCAATTTATGTAACTTTAATGCAATAAATAGGTCAAAGTAGTCAGATTGAGTTGAACAGACAGTTTAGTTTAAGTCACTTCAATATAACAGATAAGTTAATATCAGTGGAATCAGGTTCACAACTATTGGAGTATAATTGACTTTAATATCACAGATAACTCAATTTATATAACTTTCATGCAATAAATAGGTCAAAGTAGTCAGATTGAGTTGAACAGACAGTTTAGTTTAAGTCACATCAATATAACAGATAAGTTAATATGAGTGGAATCAGCTTCACAAATATTGGAATACAATTGGCTTCAATATCACAGATAACTCAATTTATGTAAGTTTAATGCAATAAATAGGTCAAAGTAGTCAGATTGAGTTGAACAGACAGTTTAGTTTAAGTCACATTAATAAAACAGATAAGTTAATATTAGTGGAATCTGTTTCACAAATATTGGAATACAATTGACTTTAATATCACAGATAACTAAATTTATGTAACTTTAATGCAATAAATAGGTCAAAGTAGTCAGATTGAGTTGAACAGACAGTTTAGTTTAAGTCACTTCAATATAACAGATAAGTTAATATCAGTGGAATCAGGTTCACAACTATTGGAGTATAATTGACTTTAATATCACAGATAGCTCAATTTATGTAACTTTCATGCAATAAATAGGTCAAAGTAGTCAGATTGATATGAACAGACAGTTTAGTTTAAGTCACATCAATATAACAGATAAGTTAATATCAGTGGAATCAGCTTCACAAATATTGGAATACAATTGACTTTAATATCACAGATAACTAAATTTATGTAAGTTTAATGCAATAAATAGGTCAAAGTAGTCAGATTCAGTTGAACAGACAGTTCAGTGTAAGTCACATCAATATAACAGATAAGTTAATATCAGTGGAATCAGCTTCACAACTATTGGAGTACATTTGACTTTAACATCACAGATACCTCAATTTATGTAACTTTAATGCAATAAATAGGTCAAAGTAGTCAGATTGAGTTGAACAGACAGTTTAGTTTAAGTCACATCAATATATCAGATAAGTTAATATAAGTGAAATCAGCTTCACAAATATTAGCGTACAATTGACTTCAATATCACAGATAGTTAGATTTATGTAACTTTCATGGAATAAATAGGTCAAAGTAGTCAGATTGAGTTGAACAGGCAGTTTAGTTTAAGTCACATCAATATAACAGATAACTTAATATCAGTGGAATTAGCTTCACAAATATTGGAATTCAATTGGCTTTAATATCACAGATAACTCAATTTATGTAACTTTCATGCAATAAATAGGTCAAAGTAGTCAGATTGAGTTGAACAGACAGTTTAGTTTAAGTCACATCAATATAACAGATCAGTTAATATGAGTGGAATCAGCTTCACAACTATTGGAGTACAATTGACTTTAACATCACAAATAGCTCGATTAATGTAACTTTAATGCAATAAATAGGTCAAAGTAGTCAGATTGAGTTGAACAGACAGTTTAGTTTAAGTCACATCAATATAACAGATAAGTCAATATCAGTGGAATAAGGTTCACAACTATTGGAGTATAATTGACTTTAACATCACAGATAGCTCAATTTATGTAAGTTTAATGCAATAAATAGGTCAAAGTAGTCAGATTCAGTTGAACAGACAGTTCAGTGTAAGTCACATCAATAAAACAGATAAGTTAATATCAGTGGAATCAGCTTGACAACTATTGGAGTACAATTGACTTTAACATCACAAATAGATCAATTTATGTAACTTTAATGCAATAAATAGGTCAAAGTAATCAGATTGAGTTGAACAGACAGTTTAGTTTAAGTCACATCAATATAACAGATAAGTTAATATGAGTGGAATCAGCTTGACAACTATTGGAGTACAATTGACTTTAACATTACAAATAGATCAATTTATGTAACTTTAATGCAATACATAGGTCAAAGTAGTCAGATTGAGTTGAACAGACAGTTTAGTTTTAGTCACATCAATATAACAGATAAGTTAATATCAGTGGAATCAGCTTCACAACTATTGGAATACAATTGGCTTTAATATCACAGATAACTCAATTTTTGTAACTTTAATGCAATAAATAGGTCAAAGTAATCAGATTGAGTTGAACAGACAGTTTAGATTAAGTCACATTAATAAAACAGATAAGTTAATATTAGTGGAATCAGTTTCACAAATATTGGAATACAATTGACTTTAACATCACAAATAGATCAATTTATGTAACTTTAATGCAATAAATAGGTCAAAGTAGTCAGATTGAGTTGAACAGACAGTTTAGTTTAAGTCACTTCAATATAACAGATAAGTTAATATCAGTGGAATCAGGTTCACAACTATTGGAGTATAATTGACTTTAATATCACAGATAACTCAATTTATGTAACTTTCATGCAATAAATAGGTCAAAGTAGTCAGATTGAGTTGAACAGACAGTTTAGTTTAAGTCACATCAATATAACAGATAAGTTAATATGAGTGGAATCAGCTTCACAAATATTGGAATACAATTGGCTTCAATATCACAGATAACTCAATTTATGTAAGTTTAATGCAATAAATAGGTCAAAGTAGTCAGATTGAGTTGAACAGACAGTTTAGTTTAAGTCACATTAATAAAACAGATAAGTTAATATTAGTGGAATCTGTTTCACAAATATTGGAATACAATTGACTTTAATATCACAGATAACTAAATTTATGTAACTTTAATGCAATAAATAGGTCAAAGTAGTCAGATTGAGTTGAACAGACAGTTTAGTTTAAGTCACTTCAATATAACAGATAAGTTAATATCAGTGGAATCAGGTTCACAACTATTGGAGTATAATTGACTTTAATATCACAGATAGCTCAATTTATGTAACTTTCATGCAATAAATAGGTCAAAGTAGTCAGATTGAATTGAACAGACAGTTTAGTTTAAGTCACATCAATATAACAGATAAGTTAATATCAGTGGAATCAGCTTCACAAATATTGGAATACAATTGACTTTAATATCACAGATAACTAAATTTATGTAACTTTCATGCAATAAATAGGTCAAAGTAGTCAGATTGAGTTGAACAGACAGTTTAGTTTAAGTCACATCAATATAACAGATAAGTCAATATCAGTGGAATAAGGATCACAACTATTGGAGTATAATTGACTTTAACATCACAGATAGCTCAATTTATGTAAGTTTAATGCAATAAATAGGTCAAAGTAGTCAGATTCAGTTGAACAGACAGTTCAGTGTAAGTCACATCAATATAACAGATAAGTTAATATCAGTGGAATCAGCTTCACAACTATTGGAGTACATTTGACTTTAACATCACAGATACCTCAATTTATGTAACTTTAATGCAATAAATAGGTCAAAGTAGTCAGATTGAGTTGAACAGACAGTTTAGTTTAAGTCACATCAATATATCAAATAAGTTAATATAAGTGAAATCAGCTTCACAAATATTAGCGTACAATTGACTTCAATATCACAGATAGTTAGATTTATGTAACTTTCATGGAATAAATAGGTCAAAGTAGTCAGATTGAGTTGAACAGGCAGTTTAGTTTAAGTCACATCAATATAACAGATAACTTAATATCAGTGGAATCAGCTTCACAAATATTGGAATTCAATTGGCTTTAATATCACAGATAACTCAATTTATGTAACTTTCATGCAATAAATAGGTCAAAGTAGTCAGATTGAGTTGAACAGACAGTTTAGTTTAAGTCACATCAATATAACAGATCAGTTAATATGAGTGGAATCAGCTTCACAACTATTGGAGTACAATTGACTTTAACATCACAAATAGCTCGATTAATGTAACTTTAATGCAATAAATAGGTCAAAGTAGTCAGATTGAGTTGAACAGACAGTTTAGTTTAAGTCACATCAATATAGCAGATAAGTTAATATCAGTGGAATCAACTTCACAAATATTGGAATACAATTGGCTGTAATATCACAGATAACTCAATTTATGTAACTTTAATGCAATAAATAGGTCAAAGTAGTCAGATTCAGTTGAACAGACAGTTCAGTGTAAGTCACATCAATATAACAGATAAGTTAATATCAGTGGAATCAGCTTCACAACTATTGGAGTACATTTGACTTTAACATCACAGATACCTCAATTTATGTAACTTTAATGCAATAAATAGGTCAAAGTAGTCAGATTGAGTTGAACAGACAGTTTAGTTTAAGTCACATCAATATATCAGATAAGTTAATATAAGTGAAATCAGCTTCACAAATATTAGCGTACAATTGACTTCAATATCACAGATAGTTAGATTTATGTAACTTTCATGGAATAAATAGGTCAAAGTAGTCAGATTGAGTTGAACAGGCAGTTTAGTTTAAGTCACATCAATATAACAGATAACTTAATATCAGTGGAATTAGCTTCACAAATATTGGAATTCAATTGGCTTTAATATCACAGATAACTCAATTTATGTAACTTTCATGCAATAAATAGGTCAAAGTAGTCAGATTGAGTTGAACAGACAGTTTAGTTTAAGTCACATCAATATAACAGATCAGTTAATATGAGTGGAATCAGCTTCACAACTATTGGAGTACAATTGACTTTAACATCACAAATAGCTCGATTAATGTAACTTTAATGCAATAAATAGGTCAAAGTAGTCAGATTGAGTTGAACAGACAGTTTAGTTTAAGTCACATCAATATAACAGATAAGTCAATATCAGTGGAATAAGGTTCACAACTATTGGAGTATAATTGACTTTAACATCACAGATAGCTCAATTTATGTAAGTTTAATGCAATAAATAGGTCAAAGTAGTCAGATTCAGTTGAACAGACAGTTCAGTGTAAGTCACATCAATAAAACAGATAAGTTAATATCAGTGGAATCAGCTTGACAACTATTGGAGTACAATTGACTTTAACATCACAAATAGATCAATTTATGTAACTTTAATGCAATAAATAGGTCAAAGTAATCAGATTGAGTTGAACAGACAGTTTAGTTTAAGTCACATCAATATAACAGATAAGTTAATATGAGTGGAATCAGCTTGACAACTATTGGAGTACAATTGACTTTAACATTACAAATAGATCAATTTATGTAACTTTAATGCAATACATAGGTCAAAGTAGTCAGATTGAGTTGAACAGACAGTTTAGTTTTAGTCACATCAATATAACAGATAAGTTAATATCAGTGGAATCAGCTTCACAACTATTGGAATACAATTGGCTTTAATATCACAGATAACTCAATTTTTGTAACTTTAATGCAATAAATAGGTCAAAGTAATCAGATTGAGTTGAACAGACAGTTTAGATTAAGTCACATTAATAAAACAGATAAGTTAATATTAGTGGAATCAGTTTCACAAATATTGGAATACAATTGACTTTAACATCACAAATAGATCAATTTATGTAACTTTAATGCAATAAATAGGTCAAAGTAGTCAGATTGAGTTGAACAGACAGTTTAGTTTAAGTCACATCAATATAACAGATAAGTTAATATCAGTGGAATCAGCTTCACAAATATTGGAATACAATTGACTTTAATATCACAGATAACTAAATTTATGTAAGTTTAATGCAATAAATAGGTCAAAGTAGTCAGATTCAGTTGAACAGACAGTTCAGTGTAAGTCACATCAATATAACAGATAAGTTAATATCAGTGGAATCAGCTTCACAACTATTGGAGTACATTTGACTTTAACATCACAGATACCTCAATTTATGTAACTTTAATGCAATAAATAGGTCAAAGTAGTCAGATTGAGTTGAACAGACAGTTTAGTTTAAGTCACATCAATATATCAGATAAGTTAATATAAGTGAAATCAGCTTCACAAATATTAGCGTACAATTGACTTCAATATCACAGATAGTTAGATTTATGTAACTTTCATGGAATAAATAGGTCAAAGTAGTCAGATTGAGTTGAACAGGCAGTTTAGTTTAAGTCACATCAATATAACAGATAACTTAATATCAGTGGAATTAGCTTCACAAATATTGGAATTCAATTGGCTTTAATATCACAGATAACTCAATTTATGTAACTTTCATGCAATAAATAGGTCAAAGTAGTCAGATTGAGTTGAACAGACAGTTTAGTTTAAGTCACATCAATATAACAGATCAGTTAATATGAGTGGAATCAGCTTCACAACTATTGGAGTACAATTGACTTTAACATCACAAATAGCTCGATTAATGTAACTTTAATGCAATAAATAGGTCAAAGTAGTCAGATTGAGTTGAACAGACAGTTTAGTTTAAGTCACATCAATATAACAGATAAGTCAATATCAGTGGAATAAGGTTCACAACTATTGGAGTATAATTGACTTTAACATCACAGATAGCTCAATTTATGTAAGTTTAATGCAATAAATAGGTCAAAGTAGTCAGATTCAGTTGAACAGACAGTTCAGTGTAAGTCACATCAATAAAACAGATAAGTTAATATCAGTGGAATCAGCTTGACAACTATTGGAGTACAATTGACTTTAACATCACAAATAGATCAATTTATGTAACTTTAATGCAATAAATAGGTCAAAGTAATCAGATTGAGTTGAACAGACAGTTTAGTTTAAGTCACATCAATATAACAGATAAGTTAATATGAGTGGAATCAGCTTGACAACTATTGGAGTACAATTGACTTTAACATTACAAATAGATCAATTTATGTAACTTTAATGCAATACATAGGTCAAAGTAGTCAGATTGAGTTGAACAGACAGTTTAGTTTTAGTCACATCAATATAACAGATAAGTTAATATCAGTGGAATCAGCTTCACAACTATTGGAATACAATTGGCTTTAATATCACAGATAACTCAATTTTTGTAACTTTAATGCAATAAATAGGTCAAAGTAATCAGATTGAGTTGAACAGACAGTTTAGATTAAGTCACATTAATAAAACAGATAAGTTAATATTAGTGGAATCAGTTTCACAAATATTGGAATACAATTGACTTTAACATCACAAATAGATCAATTTATGTAACTTTAATGCAATAAATAGGTCAAAGTAGTCAGATTGAGTTGAACAGACAGTTTAGTTTAAGTCACTTCAATATAACAGATAAGTTAATATCAGTGGAATCAGGTTCACAACTATTGGAGTATAATTGACTTTAATATCACAGATAACTCAATTTATGTAACTTTCATGCAATAAATAGGTCAAAGTAGTCAGATTGAGTTGAACAGACAGTTTAGTTTAAGTCACATCAATATAACAGATAAGTTAATATGAGTGGAATCAGCTTCACAAATATTGGAATACAATTGGCTTCAATATCACAGATAACTCAATTTATGTAAGTTTAATGCAATAAATAGGTCAAAGTAGTCAGATTGAGTTGAACAGACAGTTTAGTTTAAGTCACATTAATAAAACAGATAAGTTAATATTAGTGGAATCTGTTTCACAAATATTGGAATACAATTGACTTTAATATCACAGATAACTAAATTTATGTAACTTTAATGCAATAAATAGGTCAAAGTAGTCAGATTGAGTTGAACAGACAGTTTAGTTTAAGTCACTTCAATATAACAGATAAGTTAATATCAGTGGAATCAGGTTCACAACTATTGGAGTATAATTGACTTTAATATCACAGATAGCTCAATTTATGTAACTTTCATGCAATAAATAGGTCAAAGTAGTCAGATTGAATGGAACAGACAGTTTAGTTTAAGTCACATCAATATAACAGATAAGTTAATATCAGTGGAATCAGCTTCACAAATATTGGAATACAATTGACTTTAATATCACAGATAACTAAATTTATGTAACTTTCATGCAATAAATAGGTCAAAGTAGTCAGATTGAGTTGAACAGACAGTTTAGTTTAAGTCACATCAATATAACAGATAAGTCAATATCAGTGGAATAAGGATCACAACTATTGGATTATAATTGACTTTAACATCACAGATAGCTCAATTTATGTAAGTTTAATGCAATAAATAGGTCAAAGTAGTCAGATTCAGTTGAACAGACAGTTCAGTGTAAGTCACATCAATATAACAGATAAGTTAATATCAGTGGAATCAGCTTCACAACTATTGGAGTACATTTGACTTTAACATCACAGATACCTCAATTTATGTAACTTTAATGCAATAAATAGGTCAAAGTAGTCAGATTGAGTTGAACAGACAGTTTAGTTTAAGTCACATCAATATATCAAATAAGTTAATATAAGTGAAATCAGCTTCACAAATATTAGCGTACAATTGACTTCAATATCACAGATAGTTAGATTTATGTAACTTTCATGGAATAAATAGGTCAAAGTAGTCAGATTGAGTTGAACAGGCAGTTTAGTTTAAGTCACATCAATATAACAGATAACTTAATATCAGTGGAATCAGCTTCACAAATATTGGAATTCAATTGGCTTTAATATCACAGATAACTCAATTTATGTAACTTTCATGCAATAAATAGGTCAAAGTAGTCAGATTGAGTTGAACAGACAGTTTAGTTTAAGTCACATCAATATAACAGATCAGTTAATATGAGTGGAATCAGCTTCACAACTATTGGAGTACAATTGACTTTAACATCACAAATAGCTCGATTAATGTAACTTTAATGCAATAAATAGGTCAAAGTAGTCAGATTGAGTTGAACAGACAGTTTAGTTTAAGTCACATCAATATAGCAGATAAGTTAATATCAGTGGAATCAACTTCACAAATATTGGAATACAATTGGCTGTAATATCACAGATAACTCAATTTATGTAACTTTAATGCAATAAATAGGTCAAAGTAGTCAGATTCAGTTGAACAGACAGTTCAGTGTAAGTCACATCAATATAACAGATAAGTTAATATCAGTGGAATCAGCTTCACAACTATTGGAGTACATTTGACTTTAACATCACAGATACCTCAATTTATGTAACTTTAATGCAATAAATAGGTCAAAGTAGTCAGATTGAGTTGAACAGACAGTTTAGTTTAAGTCACATCAATATATCAGATAAGTTAATATAAGTGAAATCAGCTTCACAAATATTAGCGTACAATTGACTTCAATATCACAGATAGTTAGATTTATGTAACTTTCATGGAATAAATAGGTCAAAGTAGTCAGATTGAGTTGAACAGGCAGTTTAGTTTAAGTCACATCAATATAACAGATAACTTAATATCAGTGGAATTAGCTTCACAAATATTGGAATTCAATTGGCTTTAATATCACAGATAACTCAATTTATGTAACTTTCATGCAATAAATAGGTCAAAGTAGTCAGATTGAGTTGAACAGACAGTTTAGTTTAAGTCACATCAATATAACAGATCAGTTAATATGAGTGGAATCAGCTTCACAACTATTGGAGTACAATTGACTTTAACATCACAAATAGCTCGATTAATGTAACTTTAATGCAATAAATAGGTCAAAGTAGTCAGATTGAGTTGAACAGACAGTTTAGTTTAAGTCACATCAATATAACAGATAAGTCAATATCAGTGGAATAAGGTTCACAACTATTGGAGTATAATTGACTTTAACATCACAGATAGCTCAATTTATGTAAGTTTAATGCAATAAATAGGTCAAAGTAGTCAGATTCAGTTGAACAGACAGTTCAGTGTAAGTCACATCAATAAAACAGATAAGTTAATATCAGTGGAATCAGCTTGACAACTATTGGAGTACAATTGACTTTAACATCACAAATAGATCAATTTATGTAACTTTAATGCAATAAATAGGTCAAAGTAATCAGATTGAGTTGAACAGACAGTTTAGTTTAAGTCACATCAATATAACAGATAAGTTAATATGAGTGGAATCAGCTTGACAACTATTGGAGTACAATTGACTTTAACATTACAAATAGATCAATTTATGTAACTTTAATGCAATACATAGGTCAAAGTAGTCAGATTGAGTTGAACAGACAGTTTAGTTTTAGTCACATCAATATAACAGATAAGTTAATATCAGTGGAATCAGCTTCACAACTATTGGAATACAATTGGCTTTAATATCACAGATAACTCAATTTTTGTAACTTTAATGCAATAAATAGGTCAAAGTAATCAGATTGAGTTGAACAGACAGTTTAGATTAAGTCACATTAATAAAACAGATAAGTTAATATTAGTGGAATCAGTTTCACAAATATTGGAATACAATTGACTTTAACATCACAAATAGATCAATTTATGTAACTTTAATGCAATAAATAGGTCAAAGTAGTCAGATTGAGTTGAACAGACAGTTTAGTTTAAGTCACATCAATATAACAGATAAGTTAATATCAGTGGAATCAGCTTCACAAATATTGGAATACAATTGACTTTAATATCACAGATAACTAAATTTATGTAAGTTTAATGCAATAAATAGGTCAAAGTAGTCAGATTCAGTTGAACAGACAGTTCAGTGTAAGTCACATCAATATAACAGATAAGTTAATATCAGTGGAATCAGCTTCACAACTATTGGAGTACATTTGACTTTAACATCACAGATACCTCAATTTATGTAACTTTAATGCAATAAATAGGTCAAAGTAGTCAGATTGAGTTGAACAGACAGTTTAGTTTAAGTCACATCAATATATCAAATAAGTTAATATAAGTGAAATCAGCTTCACAAATATTAGCGTACAATTGACTTCAATATCACAGATAGTTAGATTTATGTAACTTTCATGGAATAAATAGGTCAAAGTAGTCAGATTGAGTTGAACAGGCAGTTTAGTTTAAGTCACATCAATATAACAGATAACTTAATATCAGTGGAATCAGCTTCACAAATATTGGAATTCAATTGGCTTTAATATCACAGATAACTCAATTTATGTAACTTTCATGCAATAAATAGGTCAAAGTAGTCAGATTGAGTTGAACAGACAGTTTAGTTTAAGTCACATCAATATAACAGATCAGTTAATATGAGTGGAATCAGCTTCACAACTATTGGAGTACAATTGACTTTAACATCACAAATAGCTCGATTAATGTAACTTTAATGCAATAAATAGGTCAAAGTAGTCAGATTGAGTTGAACAGACAGTTTAGTTTAAGTCACATCAATATAGCAGATAAGTTAATATCAGTGGAATCAACTTCACAAATATTGGAATACAATTGGCTGTAATATCACAGATAACTCAATTTATGTAACTTTAATGCAATAAATAGGTCAAAGTAGTCAGATTGAGTTGAACAGACAGTTTAGTTTAAGTCACATCAATATAACAGATAAGTTAATATCAGTGGAATCAAGTTCACAACTATTGGATTATAATTGACTTTAATATCACAGATAGCTCAATTTATGTAACTTTAATGCAATAAATAGGTCAAAGTAGTCAGATTGAGTTGAACAGACAGTTTAGTTTAAGTCACATCAATATAACAGATAAGTTAATATCAGCGGAATCAGCTTGACAACTATTGGAGTACAATTGACTTTAGCATCACAAATAGATCAATTTATGTAACTTTAATGCAATAAATAGGTCAAAGTAATCAGATTGAGTTGAACAGACAGTTTAGATTAAGTCACATTAATAAAACAGATAAGTTAATATCAGTGGAATCAGTTTCACAAATATTGGAATACAATTGACTTTAATATCACAGATAACTAAATTTATGTAACTTTCATGCAAAAAATATGTCAAAGTAGTCAGATTGAGTTGAACAGACAGTTTAGTTTAAGGCACATCAATATAACAGATCAGTTAATATCAGTGGAATCAGCTTGACAACTATTGGAGTATAATTGACTTTAATATCACAGATAGCTCAATTTATTTAACTTTAATGCAATAAATAGGTCAAAGTAGTCAGATTGAGTTGAACAGACATTTTAGTTTAAGTCACATCAATATAACAGATAAGTTAATATGAGTGGAATCAGCTTGACAACTATTGGAGTACAATTGACTTTAACATCACAAATAGATCAATTTATGTAACTTTAATGCAATAAATAGGTCAAAGTAGTCAGATTGAGTTGAACAGACAGTTTAGTTTAAGTCACATCAATATAACAGATAAGTCAATATCAGTGGAATAAGGTTCACAACTATTGGAGTATAATTGACTTTAACATCACAAATAGCTCAATTTATGTAAGTTTAATGCAATAAATAGGTGAAAGTAGTCAGATTCAGTTGAACAGACAGTTCAGTGTAAGTCACATCAATATAACAGATAAGTTAATATCAGTGGAATCAGCTTCACAACTATTGGAGTACATTTGACTTTAACATCACAGATACCTCAATTTATGTAACTTTAATGCAATAAATAGGTCAAAGTAGTCAGATTGAGTTGAACAGACAGTTTAGTTTAAGTCACATCAATATATCAGATAAGTTAATATAAGTGAAATCAGGTTCACAAATATTAGCGTACAATTGACTTCAATATCACAGATAGTTAGATTTATGTAACTTTCATGGAATAAATAGGTCAAAGTAGTCAGATTGAGTTGAACAGGCAGTTTAGTTTAAGTCACATCAATATAACAGATAACTTAATATCAGTGGAATCAGCTTCACAAATATTGGAATTCAATTGGCTTTAATATCACAGATAACTCAATTTATGTAACTTTCATGCAATAAATAGGTCAAAGTAGTCAGATTGAGTTGAACAGACAGTTTAGTTTAAGTCACATCAATATAACAGATCAGTTAATATGAGTGGAGTCAGCTTCACAACTATTGGAGTACAATTGACTTTAACATCACAAATAGCTCGATTAATGTAACTTTAATGCAATAAATAGGTCAAAGTAGTCAGATTGAGTTGAACAGACAGTTTAGTTTAAGTCACATCAATATAACAGATAAGTCAATATCAGTGGAATAAGGTTCACAACTATTGGAGTATAATTGACTTTAACATCACAGATAGCTCAATTTATGTAAGTTTAATGCAATAAATAGGTGAAAGTAGTCAGATTCAGTTGAACACACAGTTCAGTGTAAGTCACATCAATAAAACAGATCAGTTAATATCAGTGGAATCAGCTTGACAACTATTGGAGTACAATTGACTTTAACATCACAAATAGATCAATTTATGTAACTTTAATGCAATACATAGGTCAAAGTAGTCAGATTGAGTTGAACAGACAGTTTAGTTTAAGTCACATCAATATAACAGATCAGTTAATATCAGTGGAATCAGCTTCACAACTATTGGAATACAATTGGCTTTAATATCACAGATAACTCAATTTTTGTAACTTTAATGCAATAAATAGGTCAAAGTAGTCAGATTGAGTTGAACAGACAGTTTAGTTTAAGTCACATCAATATAACAGATAAGTTAATATCAGCGGAATCAGCTTGACAATTATTGGAGTACAATTGACTTTAGCATCACAAATAGATCAATTTATGTAACTTTAATGCAATAAATAGGTCAAAGTAATCAGATTGAGTTGAACAGACAGTTTAGTTTAAGTCACATCAATATAACAGATAAGTTAATATGAGTGGAATCAGCTTGACAACTATTGGAGTACAATTGACTTTAACATTACAAATAGATCAATTTATGTAACTTTAATGCAATACATAGGTCAAAGTAGTCAGATTGAGTTGAACAGACAGTTTAGTTTTAGTCACATCAATATAACAGATCAGTTAATATCAGTGGAATCAGCTTCACAACTATTGGAATACAATTGGCTTTAATATCACAGATAACTCAATTTTTGTAACTTTAATGCAATAAATAGGTCAAAGTAATCAGATTGAGTTGAACAGACAGTTTAGATTAAGTCACATTAATAAAACAGATAAGTTAATATTAGTGGAATCAGTTTCACAAATATTGGAATACAATTGACTTTAACATCACAAATAGATCAATTTATGTAACTTTAATGCAATAAATAGGTCAAAGTAGTCAGATTGAGTTGAACAGACAGTTTAGTTTAAGTCACTTCAATATAACAGATAAGTTAATATCAGTGGAATCAGGTTCACAACTATTGGAGTATAATTGACTTTAATATCACAGATAACTCAATTTATGTAACTTTCATGCAATAAATAGGTCAAAGTAGTCAGATTGAGTTGAACAGACAGTTTAGTTTAAGTCACATCAATATAACAGATAAGTTAATATCAGCGGAATCAGCTTGACAACTATTGGAGTACAATTGACTTTAGCATCACAAATAGATCAATTTATGTAACTTTAATGCAATAAATAGGTCAAAGTAATCAGATTGAGTTGAACAGACAGTTTAGATTAAGTCACATTAATAAAACAGATAAGTTAATATCAGTGGAATCAGTTTCACAAATATTGGAATACAATTGACTTTAATATCACAGATAACTAAATTTATGTAACTTTCATGCAAAAAATATGTCAAAGTAGTCAGATTGAGTTGAACAGACAGTTTAGTTTAAGGCACATCAATATAACAGATCAGTTAATATCAGTGGAATCAGCTTGACAACTATTGGAGTATAATTGACTTTAATATCACAGATAGCTCAATTTATTTAACTTTAATGCAATAAATAGGTCAAAGTAGTCAGATTGAGTTGAACAGACATTTTAGTTTAAGTCACATCAATATAACAGATAAGTTAATATGAGTGGAATCAGCTTGACAACTATTGGAGTACAATTGACTTTAACATCACAAATAGATCAATTTATGTAACTTTAATGCAATAAATAGGTCAAAGTAGTCAGATTGAGTTGAACAGACAGTTTAGTTTAAGTCACATCAATATAACAGATAAGTTAATATCAGTGGAATCAGCTTCACAAATATTGGAATACAATTGACTTTAATATCACAGATAACTAAATTTATGTAAGTTTAATGCAATAAATAGGTCAAAGTAGTCAGATTCAGTTGAACAGACAGTTCAGTGTAAGTCACATCAATATAACAGATAAGTTAATATCAGTGGAATCAGCTTCACAACTATTGGAGTACATTTGACTTTAACATCACAGATACCTCAATTTATGTAACTTTAATGCAATAAATAGGTCAAAGTAGTCAGATTGAGTTGAACAGACAGTTTAGTTTAAGTCACATCAATATATCAAATAAGTTAATATAAGTGAAATCAGCTTCACAAATATTAGCGTACAATTGACTTCAATATCACAGATAGTTAGATTTATGTAACTTTCATGGAATAAATAGGTCAAAGTAGTCAGATTGAGTTGAACAGGCAGTTTAGTTTAAGTCACATCAATATAACAGATAACTTAATATCAGTGGAATCAGCTTCACAAATATTGGAATTCAATTGGCTTTAATATCACAGATAACTCAATTTATGTAACTTTCATGCAATAAATAGGTCAAAGTAGTCAGATTGAGTTGAACAGACAGTTTAGTTTAAGTCACATCAATATAACAGATCAGTTAATATGAGTGGAATCAGCTTCACAACTATTGGAGTACAATTGACTTTAACATCACAAATAGCTCGATTAATGTAACTTTAATGCAATAAATAGGTCAAAGTAGTCAGATTGAGTTGAACAGACAGTTTAGTTTAAGTCACATCAATATAGCAGATAAGTTAATATCAGTGGAATCAACTTCACAAATATTGGAATACAATTGGCTGTAATATCACAGATAACTCAATTTATGTAACTTTAATGCAATAAATAGGTCAAAGTAGTCAGATTGAGTTGAACAGACAGTTTAGTTTAAGTCACATCAATATAACAGATAAGTTAATATCAGTGGAATCCAGTTCACAACTATTGGATTATAATTGACTTTAATATCACAGATAGCTCAATTTATGTAACTTTAATGCAATAAATAGGTCAAAGTAGTCAGATTGAGTTGAACAGACAGTTTAGTTTAAGTCACATCAATATAACAGATAAGTTAATATCAGCGGAATCAGCTTGACAACTATTGGAGTACAATTGACTTTAGCATCACAAATAGATCAATTTATGTAACTTTAATGCAATAAATAGGTCAAAGTAATCAGATTGAGTTGAACAGACAGTTTAGATTAAGTCACATTAATAAAACAGATAAGTTAATATCAGTGGAATCAGTTTCACAAATATTGGAATACAATTGACTTTAATATCACAGATAACTAAATTTATGTAACTTTCATGCAAAAAATATGTCAAAGTAGTCAGATTGAGTTGAACAGACAGTTTAGTTTAAGGCACATCAATATAACAGATCAGTTAATATCAGTGGAATCAGCTTGACAACTATTGGAGTATAATTGACTTTAATATCACAGATAGCTCAATTTATTTAACTTTAATGCAATAAATAGGTCAAAGTAGTCAGATTGAGTTGAACAGACATTTTAGTTTAAGTCACATCAATATAACAGATAAGTTAATATGAGTGGAATCAGCTTGACAACTATTGGAGTACAATTGACTTTAACATCACAAATAGATCAATTTATGTAACTTTAATGCAATAAATAGGTCAAAGTAGTCAGATTGAGTTGAACAGACAGTTTAGTTTAAGTCACATCAATATAACAGATAAGTCAATATCAGTGGAAAAAGGTTCACAACTATTGGAGTATAATTGACTTTAACATCACAAATAGCTCAATTTATGTAAGTTTAATGCAATAAATAGGTCAAAGTAGTCAGATTCAGTTGAACAGACAGTTCAGTGTAAGTCACATCAATATAACAGATAAGTTAATATCAGTGGAATCAGCTTCACAACTATTGGAGTACATTTGACTTTAACATCACAGATACCTCAATTTATGTAACTTTAATGCAATAAATAGGTCAAAGTAGTCAGATTGAGTTGAACAGACAGTTTAGTTTAAGTCACATCAATATATCAGATAAGTTAATATAAGTGAAATCAGGTTCACAAATATTAGCGTACAATTGACTTCAATATCACAGATAGTTAGATTTATGTAACTTTCATGGAATAAATAGGTCAAAGTAGTCAGATTGAGTTGAACAGGCAGTTTAGTTTAAGTCACATCAATATAACAGATAACTTAATATCAGTGGAATCAGCTTCACAAATATTGGAATTCAATTGGCTTTAATATCACAGATAACTCAATTTATGTAACTTTCATGCAATAAATAGGTCAAAGTAGTCAGATTGAGTTGAACAGACAGTTTAGTTTAAGTCACATCAATATAACAGATCAGTTAATATGAGTGGAGTCAGCTTCACAACTATTGGAGTACAATTGACTTTAACATCACAAATAGCTCGATTAATGTAACTTTAATGCAATAAATAGGTCAAAGTAGTCAGATTGAGTTGAACAGACAGTTTAGTTTAAGTCACATCAATATAACAGATAAGTCAATATCAGTGGAATAAGGTTCACAACTATTGGAGTATAATTGACTTTAACATCACAGATAGCTCAATTTATGTAAGTTTAATGCAATAAATAGGTGAAAGTAGTCAGATTCAGTTGAACACACAGTTCAGTGTAAGTCACATCAATAAAACAGATCAGTTAATATCAGTGGAATCAGCTTGACAACTATTGGAGTACAATTGACTTTAACATCACAAATAGATCAATTTATGTAACTTTAATGCAATACATAGGTCAAAGTAGTCAGATTGAGTTGAACAGACAGTTTAGTTTAAGTCACATCAATATAACAGATCAGTTAATATCAGTGGAATCAGCTTCACAACTATTGGAATACAATTGGCTTTAATATCACAGATAACTCAATTTTTGTAACTTTAATGCAATAAATAGGTCAAAGTAGTCAGATTGAGTTGAACAGACAGTTTAGTTTAAGTCACATCAATATAACAGATAAGTTAATATCAGCGGAATCAGCTTGACAATTATTGGAGTACAATTGACTTTAGCATCACAAATAGATCAATTTATGTAACTTTAATGCAATAAATAGGTCAAAGTAATCAGATTGAGTTGAACAGACAGTTTAGTTTAAGTCACATCAATATAACAGATAAGTTAATATGAGTGGAATCAGCTTGACAACTATTGGAGTACAATTGACTTTAACATTACAAATAGATCAATTTATGTAACTTTAATGCAATACATAGGTCAAAGTAGTCAGATTGAGTTGAACAGACAGTTTAGTTTTAGTCACATCAATATAACAGATCAGTTAATATCAGTGGAATCAGCTTCACAACTATTGGAATACAATTGGCTTTAATATCACAGATAACTCAATTTTTGTAACTTTAATGCAATAAATAGGTCAAAGTAATCAGATTGAGTTGAACAGACAGTTTAGATTAAGTCACATTAATAAAACAGATAAGTTAATATTAGTGGAATCAGTTTCACAAATATTGGAATACAATTGACTTTAACATCACAAATAGATCAATTTATGTAACTTTAATGCAATAAATAGGTCAAAGTAGTCAGATTGAGTTGAACAGACAGTTTAGTTTAAGTCACTTCAATATAACAGATAAGTTAATATCAGTGGAATCAGGTTCACAACTATTGGAGTATAATTGACTTTAATATCACAGATAACTCAATTTATGTAACTTTCATGCAATAAATAGGTCAAAGTAGTCAGATTGAGTTGAACAGACAGTTTAGTTTAAGTCACATCAATATAACAGATAAGTTAATATCAGCGGAATCAGCTTGACAACTATTGGAGTACAATTGACTTTAGCATCACAAATAGATCAATTTATGTAACTTTAATGCAATAAATAGGTCAAAGTAATCAGATTGAGTTGAACAGACAGTTTAGATTAAGTCACATTAATAAAACAGATAAGTTAATATCAGTGGAATCAGTTTCACAAATATTGGAATACAATTGACTTTAATATCACAGATAACTAAATTTATGTAACTTTCATGCAAAAAATATGTCAAAGTAGTCAGATTGAGTTGAACAGACAGTTTAGTTTAAGGCACATCAATATAACAGATCAGTTAATATCAGTGGAATCAGCTTGACAACTATTGGAGTATAATTGACTTTAATATCACAGATAGCTCAATTTATTTAACTTTAATGCAATAAATAGGTCAAAGTAGTCAGATTGAGTTGAACAGACATTTTAGTTTAAGTCACATCAATATAACAGATAAGTTAATATGAGTGGAATCAGCTTGACAACTATTGGAGTACAATTGACTTTAACATCACAAATAGATCAATTTATGTAACTTTAATGCAATAAATAGGTCAAAGTAGTCAGATTGAGTTGAACAGACAGTTTAGTTTAAGTCACATCAATATAACAGATAAGTCAATATCAGTGGAATAAGGTTCACAACTATTGGAGTATAATTGACTTTAACATCACAAATAGCTCAATTTATGTAAGTTTAATGCAATAAATAGGTCAAAGTAGTCAGATTCAGTTGAACAGACAGTTCAGTGTAAGTCACATCAATATAACAGATAAGTTAATATCAGTGGAATCAGCTTCACAACTATTGGAGTACATTTGACTTTAACATCACAGATACCTCAATTTATGTAACTTTAATGCAATAAATAGGTCAAAGTAGTCAGATTGAGTTGAACAGACAGTTTAGTTTAAGTCACATCAATATATCAGATAAGTTAATATAAGTGAAATCAGGTTCACAAATATTAGCGTACAATTGACTTCAATATCACAGATAGTTAGATTTATGTAACTTTCATGGAATAAATAGGTCAAAGTAGTCAGATTGAGTTGAACAGGCAGTTTAGTTTAAGTCACATCAATATAACAGATAACTTAATATCAGTGGAATCAGCTTCACAAATATTGGAATTCAATTGGCTTTAATATCACAGATAACTCAATTTATGTAACTTTCATGCAATAAATAGGTCAAAGTAGTCAGATTGAGTTGAACAGACAGTTTAGTTTAAGTCACATCAATATAACAGATCAGTTAATATGAGTGGAGTCAGCTTCACAACTATTGGAGTACAATTGACTTTAACATCACAAATAGCTCGATTAATGTAACTTTAATGCAATAAATAGGTCAAAGTAGTCAGATTGAGTTGAACAGACAGTTTAGTTTAAGTCACATCAATATAACAGATAAGTCAATATCAGTGGAATAAGGTTCACAACTATTGGAGTATAATTGACTTTAACATCACAGATAGCTCAATTTATGTAAGTTTAATGCAATAAATAGGTGAAAGTAGTCAGATTCAGTTGAACACACAGTTCAGTGTAAGTCACATCAATAAAACAGATAAGTTAATATCAGTGGAATCAGCTTGACAACTATTGGAGTACAATTGACTTTAACATCACAAATAGATCAATTTATGTAACTTTAATGCAATAAATAGGTCAAAGTAATCAGATTGAGTTGAACAGACAGTTTAGTTTAAGTCACATCAATATAACAGATAAGTTAATATGAGTGGAATCAGCTTGACAACTATTGGAGTACAATTGACTTTAACATCACAAATAGATCAATTTATGTAACTTTAATGCAATACATAGGTCAAAGTAGTCAGATTGAGTTGAACAGACAGTTTAGTTTAAGTCACATCAATATAACAGATCAGTTAATATCAGTGGAATCAGCTTCACAACTATTGGAATACAATTGGCTTTAATATCACAGATAACTCAATTTTTGTAACTTTAATGCAATAAATAGGTCAAAGTAGTCAGATTGAGTTGAACAGACAGTTTAGTTTAAGTCACATCAATATAACAGATAAGTTAATATCAGCGGAATCAGCTTGACAATTATTGGAGTACAATTGACTTTAGCATCACAAATAGATCAATTTATGTAACTTTAATGCAATAAATAGGTCAAAGTAATCAGATTGAGTTGAACAGACAGTTTAGATTAAGTCACATTAATAAAACAGATAAGTTAATATTAGTGGAATCAGTTTCACAAATATTGGAATACAATTGACTTTAACATCACAAATAGATCAATTTATGTAACTTTAATGCAATAAATAGGTCAAAGTAGTCAGATTGAGTTGAACAGACAGTTTAGTTTAAGTCACTTCAATATAACAGATAAGTTAATATCAGTGGAATCAGGTTCACAACTATTGGAGTATAATTGACTTTAATATCACAGATAACTCAATTTATGTAACTTTCATGCAATAAATAGGTCAAAGTAGTCAGATTGAGTTGAACAGACATTTTAGTTTAAGTCACATCAATATAACAGATAAGTTAATATGAGTGGAATCAGCTTCACAACTATTGGAGTACAATTGACTTTAACATCACAAATAGATCAATTTATGTAACTTTAATGCAATAAATAGGTCAAAGTAATCAGATTGAGTGGAACAGACAGTTCAGTTTAAGTCACATCAATATAACAGATAAGTTAATATGAGTGGAATCAGCTTGACAACTATTGGAGTACAATTGACTTTAACATCACAAATAGCTCGATTAATGTAACTTTAATGCAATAAATAGGTCAAAGTAGTCAGATTGAGTTGAACAGACAGTTTAGTTTAAGTCACATCAATATAACAGATAAGTCAATATCAGTGGAATAAGGTTCACAACTATTGGAGTATAATTGACTTTAACATCACAAATAGCTCAATTTATGTAAGTTTAATGCAATAAATAGGTCAAAGTAGTCAGATTCAGTTGAACAGACAGTTCAGTGTAAGTCACATCAATATAACAGATAAGTTAATATCAGTGGAATCAGCTTCACAACTATTGAAGTACATTTGACTTTAACATCACAGATACCTCAATTTATGTAACTTTAATGCAATAAATAGGTCAAAGTAGTCAGATTGAGTTGAACAGACAGTTTAGTTTAAGTCACATCAATATAACAGATAAGTTAATATGAGTGGAATCAGCTTGACAACTATTGGAGTACAATTGACTTTAACATCACAAATAGATCAATTTATGTAACTTTAATGCAATACATAGGTCAAAGTAGTCAGATTGAGTTGAACAGACAGTTTAGTTTAAGTCACATCAATATAACAGATCAGTTAATATCAGTGGAATCAGCTTCACAACTATTGGAATACAATTGGCTTTAATATCACAGATAACTCAATTTTTGTAACTTTAATGCAATAAATAGGTCAAAGTAGTCAGATTGAGTTGAACAGACAGTTTAGTTTAAGTCACATCAATATAACAGATAAGTTAATATCAGCGGAATCAGCTTGACAATTATTGGAGTACAATTGACTTTAGCATCACAAATAGATCAATTTATGTAACTTTAATGCAATAAATAGGTCAAAGTAATCAGATTGAGTTGAACAGACAGTTTAGATTAAGTCACATTAATAAAACAGATAAGTTAATATTAGTGGAATCAGTTTCACAAATATTGGAATACAATTGACTTTAACATCACAAATAGATCAATTTATGTAACTTTAATGCAATAAATAGGTCAAAGTAGTCAGATTGAGTTGAACAGACAGTTTAGTTTAAGTCACTTCAATATAACAGATAAGTTAATATCAGTGGAATCAGGTTCACAACTATTGGAGTATAATTGACTTTAATATCACAGATAGCTCAATTTATTTAACTTTAATGCAATAAATAGGTCAAAGTAGTCAGATTGAGTTGAACAGACATTTTAGTTTAAGTCACATCAATATAACAGATAAGTTAATATGAGTGGAATCAGCTTCACAACTATTGGAGTACAATTGACTTTAACATCACAAATAGATCAATTTATGTAACTTTAATGCAATAAATAGGTCAAAGTAATCAGATTGAGTGGAACAGACAGTTCAGTTTAAGTCACATCAATATAACAGATAAGTTAATATGAGTGGAATCAGCTTGACAACTATTGGAGTACAATTGACTTTAACATCACAAATAGCTCGATTAATGTAACTTTAATGCAATAAATAGGTCAAAGTAGTCAGATTGAGTTGAACAGACAGTTTAGTTTAAGTCACATCAATATAACAGATAAGTCAATATCAGTGGAATAAGGTTCACAACTATTGGAGTATAATTGACTTTAACATCACAAATAGCTCAATTTATGTAAGTTTAATGCAATAAATAGGTCAAAGTAGTCAGATTCAGTTGAACAGACAGTTCAGTGTAAGTCACATCAATATAACAGATAAGTTAATATCAGTGGAATCAGCTTCACAACTATTGGAGTACATTTGACTTTAACATCACAGATACCTCAATTTATGTAACTTTAATGCAATAAATAGGTCAAAGTAGTCAGATTGAGTTGAACAGACAGTTTAGTTTAAGTCACATCAATATATCAGATAAGTTAATATAAGTGAAATCAGGTTCACAAATATTAGCGTACAATTGACTTCAATATCACAGATAGTTAGATTTATGTAACTTTCATGGAATAAATAGGTCAAAGTAGTCAGATTGAGTTGAACAGGCAGTTTAGTTTAAGTCACATCAATATAACAGATAACTTAATATCAGTGGAATCAGCTTCACAAATATTGGAATTCAATTGGCTTTAATATCACAGATAACTCAATTTATGTAACTTTCATGCAATAAATAGGTCAAAGTAGTCAGATTGAGTTGAACAGACAGTTTAGTTTAAGTCACATCAATATAACAGATAAGTCAATATCAGTGGAATAAGGTTCACAACTATTGGAGTATAATTGACTTTAACATCACAGATAGCTCAATTTATGTAAGTTTAATGCAATAAATAGGTGAAAGTAGTCAGATTCAGTTGAACACACAGTTCAGTGTAAGTCACATCAATAAAACAGATAAGTTAATATCAGTGGAATCAGCTTGACAACTATTGGAGTACAATTGACTTTAACATCACAAATAGATCAATTTATGTAACTTTAATGCAATAAATAGGTCAAAGTAATCAGATTGAGTTGAACAGACAGTTTAGTTTAAGTCACATCAATATAACAGATAAGTTAATATGAGTGGAATCAGCTTGACAACTATTGGAGTACAATTGACTTTAACATCACAAATAGATCAATTTATGTAACTTTAATGCAATACATAGGTCAAAGTAGTCAGATTGAGTTGAACAGACAGTTTAGTTTAAGTCACATCAATATAACAGATCAGTTAATATCAGTGGAATCAGCTTCACAACTATTGGAATACAATTGGCTTTAATATCACAGATAACTCAATTTTTGTAACTTTAATGCAATAAATAGGTCAAAGTAGTCAGATTGAGTTGAACAGACAGTTTAGTTTAAGTCACATCAATATAACAGATAAGTTAATATCAGCGGAATCAGCTTGACAATTATTGGAGTACAATTGACTTTAGCATCACAAATAGATCAATTTATGTAACTTTAATGCAATAAATAGGTCAAAGTAATCAGATTGAGTTGAACAGACAGTTTAGATTAAGTCACATTAATAAAACAGATAAGTTAATATTAGTGGAATCAGTTTCACAAATATTGGAATACAATTGACTTTAACATCACAAATAGATCAATTTATGTAACTTTAATGCAATAAATAGGTCAAAGTAGTCAGATTGAGTTGAACAGACAGTTTAGTTTAAGTCACTTCAATATAACAGATAAGTTAATATCAGTGGAATCAGGTTCACAACTATTGGAGTATAATTGACTTTAATATCACAGATAACTCAATTTATGTAACTTTCATGCAATAAATAGGTCAAAGTAGTCAGATTGAGTTGAACAGACAGTTTAGTTTAAGTCACATCAATATAACAGATAAGTTAATATGAGTGGAATCAGCTTCACAAATATTGGAATACAATTGGCTTCAATATCACAGATAACTCAATTTATGTAAGTTTAATGCAATAAATAGGTCAAAGTAGTCAGATTGAGTTGAACAGACAGTTTAGTTTAAGTCACATTAATAAAACAGATAAGTTAATATTAGTGGAATCTGTTTCACAAATATTGGAATACAATTGACTTTAATATCACAGATAGCTCAATTTATGTAACTTTCATGCAATAAATAGGTCAAAGTAGTCAGATTGAATTGAACAGACAGTTTAGTTTAAGTCACATCAATATAACAGATAAGTTAATATCAGTGGAATCAGCTTCACAAATATTGGAATACAATTGACTTTAATATCACAGATAACTAAATTTATGTAACTTTAATGCAATAAATAGGTCAAAGTAGTCAGATTGAGTTGAACAGACAGTTTAGTTTAAGTCACATCAATATAACAGATAAGTCAATATCAGTGGAATAAGGTTCACAACTATTGGAGTATAATTGACTTTAACATCACAGATAGCTCAATTTATGTAAGTTTAATGCAATAAATAGGTCAAAGTAGTCAGATTCAGTTGAACAGACAGTTCAGTGTAAGTCACATCAATATAACAGATAAGTTAATATCAGTGGAATCAGCTTCACAACTATTGGAGTACATTTGACTTTAACATCACAGATACCTCAATTTATGTAACTTTAATGCAATAAATAGGTCAAAGTAGTCAGATTGAGTTGAACAGACAGTTTAGTTTTAGTCACATCAATATATCAGATAAGTTAATATAAGTGAAATCAGCTTCACAAATATTAGCGTACAATTGACTTCAATATCACAGATAGTTAGATTTATGTAACTTTCATGGAATAAATAGGTCAAAGTAGTCAGATTGAGTTGAACAGGCAGTTTAGTTTAAGTCACATCAATATAACAGATAACTTAATATCAGTGGAATCAGCTTCACAAATATTGGAATTCAATTGGCTTTAATATCACAGATAACTCAATTTATGTAACTTTAATGCAATAAATAGGTCAAAGTAGTCAGATTGAGTGGAACAGACAGTTCAGTTTAAGTCACATCAATATAACAGATAAGTTAATATGAGTGGAATCAGCTTGACAACTATTGGAGTACAATTGACTTTAACATCACAAATAGCTCGATTAATGTAACTTTAATGCAATAAATAGGTCAAAGTAGTCAGATTGAGTTGAACAGACAGTTTAGTTTAAGTCACATTAATAAAACAGATAAGTTAATATTAGTGGAATCTGTTTCACAAATATTGGAATACAATTGACTTTAATATCACAGATAACTAAATTTATGTAACTTTAATGCAATAAATAGGTCAAAGTAGTCAGATTGAGTTGAACAGACAGTTTAGTTTAAGTCACTTCAATATAACAGATAAGTTAATATCAGTGGAATCAGGTTCACAACTATTGGAGTATAATTGACTTTAATATCACAGATAGCTCAATTTATGTAACTTTCATGCAATAAATAGGTCAAAGTAGTCAGATTGAATTGAACAGACAGTTTAGTTTAAGTCACATCAATATAACAGATAAGTTAATATCAGTGGAATCAGCTTCACAAATATTGGAATACAATTGACTTTAATATCACAGATAACTAAATTTATGTAACTTTAATGCAATAAATAGGTCAAAGTAGTCAGATTGAGTTGAACAGACAATTTAGTTTAAGTCACATCAATATAACAGATAAGTCAATATCAGTGGAATAAGGTTCACAACTATTGGAGTATAATTGACTTTAACATCACAGATAGCTCAATTTATGTAAGTTTAATGCAATAAATAGGTCAAAGTAGTCAGATTCAGTTGAACAGACAGTTCAGTGTAAGTCACATCAATATAACAGATAAGTTAATATCAGTGGAATCAGCTTCACAACTATTGGAGTACATTTGACTTTAACATCACAGATACCTCAATTTATGTAACTTTAATGCAATAAATAGGTCAAAGTAGTCAGATTGAGTTGAACAGACAGTTTAGTTTTAGTCACATCAATATATCAGATAAGTTAATATAAGTGAAATCAGCTTCACAAATATTAGCGTACAATTGACTTCAATATCAGAGATAGTTAGATTTATGTAACTTTCATGGAATAAATAGGTCAAAGTAGTCAGATTGAGTTGAACAGGCAGTTTAGTTTAAGTCACATCAATATAACAGATAACTTAATATCAGTGGAATCAGCTTCACAAATATTGGAATTCAATTGGCTTTAATATCACAGATAACTCAATTTATGTAACTTTAATGCAATAAATAGGTCAAAGTAGTCAGATTGAGTGGAACAGACAGTTCAGTTTAAGTCACATCAATATAACAGATAAGTTAATATGAGTGGAATCAGCTTGACAACTATTGGAGTACAATTGACTTTAACATCACAAATAGCTCGATTAATGTAACTTTAATGCAATAAATAGGTCAAAGTAGTCAGATTGAGTTGAACAGACAGTTTAGTTTAAGTCATATTAATAAAACAGATAAGTTAATATTAGTGGAATCTGTTTCACAAATATTGGAATACAATTGACTTTAATATCACAGATAACTAAATTTATGTAACTTTAATGCAATAAATAGGTCAAAGTAGTCAGATTGAGTTGAACAGACAGTTTAGTTTAAGTCACTTCAATATAACAGATAAGTTAATATCAGTGGAATCAGGTTCACAACTATTGGAGTATAATTGACTTTAATATCACAGATAGCTCAATTTATGTAACTTTCATGCAATAAATAGGTCAAAGTAGTCAGATTGAATTGAACAGACAGTTTAGTTTAAGTCACATCAATATAACAGATAAGTTAATATCAGTGGAATCAGCTTCACAAATATTGGAATACAATTGACTTTAATATCACAGATAACTAAATTTATGTAACTTTAATGCAATAAATAGGTCAAAGTAGTCAGATTGAGTTGAACAGACAGTTTAGTTTAAGTCACATCAATATAACAGATAAGTCAATATCAGTGGAATAAGGTTCACAACTATTGGAGTATAATTGACTTTAACATCACAGATAGCTCAATTTATGTAAGTTTAATGCAATAAATAGGTCAAAGTAGTCAGATTCAGTTGAACAGACAGTTCAGTGTAAGTCACATCAATATAACAGATAAGTTAATATCAGTGGAATCAGCTTCACAACTATTGGAGTACATTTGACTTTAACATCACAGATACCTCAATTTATGTAACTTTAATGCAATAAATAGGTCAAAGTAGTCAGATTGAGTTGAACAGACAGTTTAGTTTTAGTCACATCAATATATCAGATAAGTTAATATAAGTGAAATCAGCTTCACAAATATTAGCGTACAATTGACTTCAATATCACAGATAGTTAGATTTATGTAACTTTCATGGAATAAATAGGTCAAAGTAGTCAGATTGAGTTGAACAGGCAGTTTAGTTTAAGTCACATCAATATAACAGATAACTTAATATCAGTGGAATCAGCTTCACAAATATTGGAATTCAATTGGCTTTAATATCACAGATAACTCAATTTATGTAACTTTAATGCAATAAATAGGTCAAAGTAATCAGATTGAGTGGAACAGACAGTTCAGTTTAAGTCACATCAATATAACAGATAAGTTAATATGAGTGGAATCAGCTTGACAACTATTGGAGTACAATTGACTTTAACATCACAAATAGCTCGATTAATGTAACTTTAATGCAATAAATAGGTCAAAGTAGTCAGATTGAGTTGAACAGACAGTTCAGTTTAAGTCACATCAATATAACAGATAGGTTAATATAAGTGACATCAGTTTCACACATATAAGACTACGATTGGCTTTAATATCACAGATAGTTAGATTTATGTAACTTTCATGCAATAAATAGGTCAAAGTAGTCAGATTGAGTTGAACAGACAGTTCAGTTTAAGTCACATCAATATAACAGATAAGTTAATATCAGTGGAATCAGGTTCACAAATATTGTAATACAATTGGCTTTAATATCACAGATAACTCAATTTATGTAACTTTAATGCAATAAATAGGTCAAAGTAGTCAGATTGAATTGAACAAACAGTTTAGTTTCAGTCACATTAATATAACAGATAAGTTAATATGAGTGGAATCAGCTTCACAACTGTTGGAGTACAATTGACTTTAACATCACAAATAGATCAATTTATGTAACTTTAATGCAATAAATAGGTCAAAGTAGTCAGATTGAGTTGAACAGACAGTTCAGTTTAAGTCACATCAATATAACAGATAGGTTAATATAAGTGACATCAGTTTCACACATATAAGACTACGATTGGCTTTAATATCACAGATAGTTAGATTTATGTAACTTCCATGCAATAAATAGGTCAAAGTAATCAGATTGAGTTGAACAGACAGTTTAGTTTAAGTCACATTAATAAAACAGATAAGTTAATATTAGTGGAATCTGTTTCACAAATATTGGAATACAATTGACTTTAATATCACAGATAACTCAATTTATGTAACTTTAATGCAATAAATAGGTCAAAGTAGTCAGATTGAGTTGAACAGACAGTTTAGTTTAAGTCACATCAATATAACAGATAAGTCAATATCAGTGGAATAAGGTTCACAACTATTGGAGTATAATTGACTTTAACATCACAGATAGCTCAATTTATGTAAGTTTAATGCAATAAATAGGTCAAAGTAGTCAGATTGAGTTGAACAGACAGTTTAGTTTAAGTCACATTAATAAAACAGATAAGTTAATATTAGTGGAATCAGCTTGACAACTATTGGAGTATAATTGACTTTAATATCACAGATAGTTCAATTTATTTAACTTTAATGCAATAAATAGGTCAAAGTAGTCAGATTGAGTTGAACAGACAGTTTAGTTTAAGTCACATCAATATATCAGATAAGTTAATATAAGTGAAATCAGCTTCACAAATATTAGCGTACAATTGACTTCAATATCACAGATAGTTAGATTTATGTAACTTTCATGGAATAAATAGGTCAAAATAGTCAGATTAAGTTGAACAGGCCGTTTACTTTAAGTCACATCAATATAACAGATAACTTAATATCAGTGGAATCAGCTTCACAAATATTGGAATTCAATTGGCTTTAATATAACAGATAACTCAATTTATGTAACTTTCATGCAATAAATAGGTCAAAGTAGTCAGATTGAGTTGAACAGACAGTTTAGTTTAAGTCACATCAATATAATAGATCAGTTAATATGAGTGGAATCAGCTTCACAACTATTGGAGTACAATTGACTTTAACATCACAAATAGCTCGATTAATGTAACTTTAATGCAATAAATAGGTCAAAGTAGTCAGATTGAGTTGAACAGACAGTTTAGTTTAAGTCACATCAATATAACAGATAAGTTAATATCAGTGGAATCAACTTCACAAATATTGGAATACAATTGGCTGTAATATCACAGATAACTCAATTTATGTAACTTTAATGCAATAAATAGGTCAAAGTAGTCAGATTGAGTTGAACAGACAGTTTAGTTTAAGTCACATCAATATAACAGATAAGTTAATATCAGTGGAATCAGCTTGACAACTATTGGAGTATAATTGACTTTAATATCACAGATAGCTCAATTTATTTAACTTTAATGCAATAAATAGGTCAAAGTAGTCAGAATGAGTTGAACAGACATTTTAGTTTAAGTCACATCAATATAACAGATAAGTTAATATGAGTGGAATCAGCTTCACAACTATTGGAGTACAATTGACTTTAACATCACAAATAGATCAATTTATGTAACTTTAATGCAATAAATAGGTCAAAGTAATCAGATTGAGTGGAACAGACAGTTCAGTTTAAGTCACATCAATATAACAGATAAGTTAATATGAGTGGAATCAGCTTGACAACTATTGGAGTACAATTGACTTTAACATCACAAATAGCTCGATTACTGTAGCTTTAATGCAATAAATAGGTCAAAGTAGTCAGATTGAGTTGAACAGACAGTTCAGTTTAAGTCACATCAATATAACAGATAAGTTAATATCAGTGGAATCAGGTTCACAAATATTGTAATACAATTGGCTTTAATATCACAGATAACTCAATTTATGTAAGTTTAATGCAATAAATAGGTCAAAGTAGTCAGATTGAGTTGAACAGACAGTTTAGTTTTAGTCACATTAATATAACAGATAAGTTAATATGAGTGGAATCAGCTTCACAACTGTTGGAGTACAATTGACTTTAACATCACAAATAGATCAATTTATGTAACTTTAATGCAATAAATAGGTCAAAGTAGTCAGATTGAGTTGAACAGACAGTTCAGTTTAAATCACATCAATATAACAGATAGGTTAATATAAGTGACATCAGTTTCACACATATAAGACTACGATTGGCTTTAATATCACAGATAGTTAGATTTATGTAACTTTCATGCAATAAATAGGTCAAAGTAGTCAGATTGAGTTGAACAGACAGTTCAGTTTAAGTCACATCAATATAACAGATAAGTTAATATCAGTGGAATCAGGTTCACAAATATTGTAATACAATTGGCTTTAATATCACAGATAACTCAATTTATGTAAGTTTAATGCAATAAATAGGTCAAAGTAGTCAGATTGAGTTGAACAGACAGTTTAGTTTTAGTCACATTAATATAACAGATAAGTTAATATGAGTGGAATCAGCTTCACAACTGTTGGAGTACAATTGACTTTAACATCACAAATAGATCAATTTATGTAACTTTAATGCAATAAATAGGTCAAAGTAGTCAGATTGAGTTGAACAGACAGTTCAGTTTAAGTCACATCAATATAACAGATAGGTTAATATAAGTGACATCAGTTTCACACATATAAGACTACGATTGGCTTTAATATCACAGATAGTTAGATTTATGTAACTTCCATGCAATAAATAGGTCAAAGTAGTCAGATTGAGTTGAACAGACAGTTTAGTTTAAGTCACATTAATAAAACAGATAAGTTAATATTAGTGGAATCTGTTTCACAAATATTGGAAAACAATTGACTTTAATATCACAGATAACTCAATTTATGTAACTTTAATGCAATAAATAGGTCAAAGTAGTCAGATTGAGTTGAACAGACAGTTTAGTTTAAGTCACATCAATATAACAGATAAGTCAATATCAGTGGAATAAGGTTCACAACTATTGGAGTATAATTGACTTTAACATCACAGATAGGTCAATTTATGTAACTTTAATGCAATAAATAGGTCAAAGTAGTCAGATTGAGTTGAACAGACAGTTTAGTTTAAGTCACATTAATAAAACAGATAAGTTAATATTAGTGGAATCAGCTTGACAACTATTGGAGTACAATTGACTTGAACATCACAAATAGATCAATTTATGTAACTTTAATGCAATAAATAGGTCAAAGTAATCAGATTGAGTTGAACAGACAGTTTAGCTTAAGTCACATCAATATAACAGATAAGTTAATATCAGTGGAATCAGCTTCACAACTATTGGAGTACACTTGACTTTAACATCACAAATACCTCAATTTATGTAACTTTAATGCAATAAATAGGTCAAAGTAGTCAGATTGAGTTGAACAGAGAGTTTAGTTTAAGTCAAATCAATATAACAGATAAGTTAATATCAGCGGAATCAGCTTGACAACTATTGGAGTATAATTGACTTTAATATCACAGATAGCTCAATTTATTTAACTTTAATGCAATAAATAGGTCAAAGTAGTCAGATTGAGTTGAACAGACAGTTTAGTTTAAGTCACATCGATATAACAGATAAGTTAATATGAGTGGAATCAGCTTGACAACTATTGGAGTACAATTGACTTTAACATCACAAATAGATCAATTTATGTAACTTTAATGCAATAAATAGGTCAAAGTAGTCAGATTGAGTTGAACAGACAGTTCAGTATAAGTCACATCAATATAACAGATAAGTTAATATGAGTGGAATCAGCTTCACATATATTGGAATACAATTGGCTGTAATATCAAAGATAACTCAATTTATGTAACTTTAATGCAATAAATAGGTCAAAGTAGTCAGATTGAGTTGAACAGACAGTTTAGTTTAAGTCACTTCAATATAACAGATAAGTTAATATCAGTGGAATCAGGTTCACAACTATTGGAGTATAATTGTCTTTAATATCACAGATAGCTCAATTAATGTAACTTTAATGCAATAAATAGGTCAAAGTAGTCAGATTGAGTTGAACAGACAGTTTAGTTTAAGTCACATCAATATAACAGATAAGTTAATATAAGTGGAATCAGCTTGACAACTATTGGAGTACAATTGACTTTAACATCACAAATAGATCAATTTATGTAACTTTAATGCAATAAATAGGTCAAAGTAATCAGATTGAGTTCAACAGACAGTTTAGTTTAAGTCACATCAATATAACAGATAAGTTAATATCAGTGGAATCAGCTTCACAACTATTGGAGTACATTTGACTTTAACATCACAGATACCTCAATTTATGTAACTTTAATGCAATAAATAGGTCAAAGTAGTCAGATTGAGTTGAACAGACAGTTTAGTTTAAGTCACATCAATATATCAGATAAGTTAATATAAGTGAAATCAGCTTCACAAATATTACCGTACAATTGACTTCAATATCACAGATAGTTAGATTTATGTAACTTTCATGGAATAAATAGGTCAAAGTAGTCAGATTGAGTTGAACAGACAGTTTAGTTTAAGTCACATCAATATAACACATAACTTAATATCAGTGGAATCAGCTTCACAAATATTGGAATTCAATTGGCTTTAATATCACAGATAACTCAATTTATGTAACTTTCATGCAATAAATAGGTCAAAGTAGTCAGATTGAGTTGAACAGACAGTTTAGTTTAAGTCACATCAATATAACAGATCAGTTAATATGAGTGGAATCAGCTTCACAACTATTGGAGTACATTTGACTTTAACATCACAAATAGCTCGATTAATGTAACTTTAATGCAATAAATAGGTCAAAGTAGTCAGATTGAGTTGAACAGACAGTTTAGTTTAAGTCACATCAATATAACAGATAAGTTAATATCAGTGGAATCAACTTCACAAATATTGGAATACAATTGGCTGTAATATCACAGATAACTCAATTTATGTAACTTTAATGCAATAAATAGGTCAAAGTAGTCAGATTGAGTTGAACAGACAGTTTAGTTTAAGTCACATCAATATAACAGATAAGTTAATATCAGCGGAATCAGCTTGACAACTATTGGAGTACAATTGACTTTAGCATCACAAATAGATCAATTTATGTAACTTTAATGCAATAAATAGGTCAAAGTAATCAGATTGAGTTGAACAGACAGTTTAGATTAAGTCACATTAATAAAACAGATAAGTTAATATCAGTGGAATCAGTTTCACAAATATTGGAATACAATTGACTTTAATATCACAGATAACTAAATTTATGTAACTTTCATGCAAAAAATATGTCAAAGTAGTCAGATTGAGTTGAACAAACAGTTTAGTTTAAGTCACATCAATATAACAGATAAGTCAATGTGAGTGGAATCAGCTTGACAACTATTGGAGTACAATTGACTTTAACATCACAGATAGCTCAATTTATGTAACTTTAATGCAATAAATAGGTCAAAGTAGTCAGATTGAGTTGAACAGACAGTTTAGTTTAAGTCACTTCAATATAACAGATAAGTTAATATCAGTGGAATCAGGTTCACAACTATTGGAGTATAATTGACTTTAATATCACAAATAGATCAATTTATGTAACTTTAATGCAATAAATAGGTCAAAGTAATCAGATTGAGTTGAACAGACAGTTTAGTTTAAGTCACATCAATATAACAGATAAGTTAATATCAGTGGAATCAGCTTCACAACTATTGGAGTACACTTGACTTTAACATCACAAATACCTCAATTTATGTAACTTTAATGCAATAAATAGGTCAAAGTAGTCAGATTGAGTTGAACAGACAGTTTAGTTTAAGTCAAATCAATATAACAGATAAGTTAATATCAGCGGAATCAGCTTGACAACTATTGGAGTATAATTGACTTTAATATCACAGATAGCTCAATTTATTTAACTTTAATGCAATAAATAGGTCAAAGTAGTCAGATTGAGTTGAACAGACAGTTTAGTTTAAGTCACATCGATATAACAGATAAGTTAATATGAGTGGAATCAGCTTGACAACTATTGGAGTACAATTGACTTTAACATCACAAATAGAGCAATTTATGTAACTTTAATGCAATAAATAGGTCAAAGTAGTCAGATTGAGTTGAACAGACAGTTCAGTTTAAGTCAAATCAATATAACAGATAAGTTAATATCAGTGGAATCAGCTTCACATATATTGGAATACAATTGGCTGTAATATCACAGATAACTCAATTTATGTAACTTTAATGCAATAAATAGGTCAAAGTAGTCAGATTGAGTTGAACAGACAGTTTAGTTTAAGTCACTTCAATATAACAGATAAGTTAATATCAGTGGAATCAGGTTCACAACTATTGGAGTATAATTGTCTTTAATATCACAGATAGCTCAATTAATGTAACTTTAATGCAATAAATAGGTCAAAGTAGTCAGATTGAGTTGAACAGACAGTTTAGTTTAAGTCACATCAATATAACAGATAAGTTAATATAAGTGGAATCAGCTTGACAACTATTGGAGTACAATTGACTTTAACATCACAAATAGATCAATTTATGTAACTTTAATGCAATAAATAGGTCAAAGTAATCAGATTGAGTTGAACAGACAGTTTAGTTTAAGTCACATCAATATAACAGATAAGTTAATATCAGTGGAATCAGCTTCACAACTATTGGAGTACACTTGACTTTAACATCACAGATACCTCAATTTATGTAACTTTAATGCAATAAATAGGTCAAAGTAGTCAGATTGAGTTGAACAGACAGTTTAGTTTAAGTCACATCAATATATCAGATAAGTTAATATAAGTGAAATCAGCTTCACAAATATTACCGTACAATTGACTTCAATATCACAGATAGTTAGATTTATGTAACTTTCATGGAATAAATAGGTCAAAGTAGTCAGATTGAGTTGAACAGGCAGTTTAGTTTAAGTCACATCAATATAACACATAACTTAATATCAGTGGAATCAGCTTCACAAATATTGGAATTCAATTGGCTTTAATATCACAGATAACTCAATTTATGTAACTTTCATGCAATAAATAGGTCAAAGTAGTCAGATTGAGTTGAACAGACAGTTTAGTTTAAGTCACATCAATATAACAGATCAGTTAATATGAGTGGAATCAGCTTCACAACTATTGGAGTACATTTGACTTTAACATCACAAATAGCTCGATTAATGTAACTTTAATGCAATAAATAGGTCAAAGTAGTCAGATTGAGTTGAACAGACAGTTTAGTTTAAGTCACATCAATATAACAGATAAGTTAATATCAGTGGAATCAACTTCACAAATATTGGAATACAATTGGCTGTAATATCACAGATAACTCAATTTATGTAACTTTAATGCAATAAATAGGTCAAAGTAGTCAGATTGAGTTGAACAGACAGTTTAGTTTAAGTCACATCAATATAACAGATAAGTTAATATCAGCGGAATCAGCTTGACAACTGTTGGAGTACAATTGACTTTAGCATCACAAATAGATCAATTTATGTAACTTTAATGCAATAAATAGGTCAAAGTAATCAGATTGAGTTGAACAGACAGTTTAGATTAAGTCACATTAATAAAACAGATAAGTTAATATCAGTGGAATCAGTTTCACAAATATTGGAATACAATTGACTTTAATATCACAGATAACTAAATTTATGTAACTTTCATGCAAAAAATATGTCAAAGTAGTCAGATTGAGTTGAACAAACAGTTTAGTTTAAGTCACATCAATATAACAGATAAGTCATTGTGAGTGGAATCAGCTTGACAACTATTGGAGTACAATTGACTTTAACATCACAGATAGCTCAATTTATGTAACTTTAATGCAATAAATAGGTCAAAGTAGTCAGATTGAGTTGAACAGACAGTTTAGTTTAAGTCACTTCAATATAACAGATAAGTTAATATCAGTGGAATCAGGTTCACAACTATTGGAGTATAATTGACTTTAATATCACAAATAGATCAATTTATGTAACTTTAATGCAATAAATAGGTCGAAGTAATCAGATTGAGTTGAACAGACAGTTTAGTTTAAGTCACATCAATATAACAGATAAGTTAATATCAGTGGAATCAGCTTCACAACTATTGGAGTACACTTGACTTTAACATCACAAATAGATCAATTTATGTAACTTTAATGCAATAAATAGGTCAAAGTAATCAGATTGAGTTGAACAGACAGTTCAGATTAAGTCACATCAATATAACAGATAAGTTAATATGAGTGGAATCAGCTTGACAACTATTGGAGTACAATTGACTTTAACATCACAAATAGCCCGATTAATGTAACTTTAATGCAATAAATAGGTCAAAGTAGTCAGATTGAGTTGAACAGACAGTTTAGTTTAAGTCACATCAATATAACAGATAAGTTAATATCAGTGGAATCAGGTTCACAACTATTGGAGTATAATTGACTTTAATATCACAAATAGCTCAATTTATGTAACTTTAATGCAATAAATAGGTCAAAGTAGTCAGATTGAGTTGAACAGACAGTTCAGTTTAAGTCACATCAATATGACAGATAGGTTAATATAAGTGACATCAGTTTCACACATATAAAACTACGATTGGCTTTAATATCACAGATAGTTAGATTTATGTAACTTTCATGCAATAAATAGGTCAAAGTAGTCAGATTGAGTTGAACAGACAGTTCAGTTTAAGTCACATCAATATAACAGATAAGTTAATATCAGTGGAATCAGGTTCACAAATATTGTAATACAATTGGCTTTAATATCACAGATAACTCAATTTATGTAAGTTTAATGCAATAAATAGATCAAAGTAGTCAGATTGAGTTGAACAGACAGTTTAGTTTTAGTCACATTAATATAACAGATAAGTTAATATGAGTGGAATCAGCTTCACAACTGTTGGAGTACAATTGACTTTAACATCACAAATAGATCAATTTATGTAACTTTAATGCAATAAATAGGTCAAAGTAGTCAGATTGAGTTGAACAGACAGTTCAGTTTAAGTCACATCAATATAACAGATAGGTTAATATAAGTGACATCAGTTTCACACATATAAGACTACGATTGGCTTTAATATCACAGATAGTTAGATTTATGTAACTTCCATGCAATAAATAGGTCAAAGTAGTCAGATTGAGTTGAACAGACAGTTTAGTTTAAGTCACATTAATAAAACAGATAAGTTAATATTAGTGGAATCTGTTTCACAAATATTGGAATACAATTGACTTTAATATCACAGATAACTCAATTTATGTAACTTTAATGCAATAAATAGGTCAAAGTAGTCAGATTGAGTTGAACAGACAGTTTAGTTTAAGTCACATCAATATAACAGATAAGTCAATATCAGTGGAATAAGGTTCACAACTATTGGAGTATAATTGACTTTAACATCACAGATAGCTCAATTTATGTAAGTTTAATGCAATAAATAGGTCAAAGTAGTCAGATTGAGTTGAACAGACAGTTTAGTTTAAGTCACATTAATAAAACAGATAAGTTAATATTAGTGGAATCAACTTGACAACTATTGGAGTACAATTGACTTGAACATCACAAATAGATCAATTTATGTAACTTTAATGCAATAAATAGGTCAAAGTAATCAGATTGAGTTGAACAGACAGTTTAGCTTAAGTCACATCAATATAACAGATAAGTTAATATCAGTGGAATCAGCTTCACAACTATTGGAGTACACTTGACTTTAACATCACAAATACCTCAATTTATGTAACTTTAATGCAATAAATAGGTCAAAGTAGTCAGATTGAGTTGAACAGACAGTTTAGTTTAAGTCACATCAATATAACAGATAAGTTAATATCAGTGGAATCAGCTTGACAACTATTGGAGTATAATTGACTTTAATATCACAGATAGCTCAATTTATTTAACTTTAATGCAATAAATAGGTCAAAGTAGTCAGATTGAGTTGAACAGACAGTTTAGTTTAAGTCACATCGATATAACAGATAAGTTAATATGAGTGGAATCAGCTTCACAACTATTGGAGTACAATTGACTTTAACATCACAAATAGATCAATTTATGTAACTTTAATGCAATAAATAGGTCAAAGTAGTCAGATTGAGTGGAACAAACAGTTCAGTTTAAGTCATATCAATATAACAGATAAGTTAATATGAGTGGAATCAGCTTGACAACTATTGGAGTACATTTGACTTTAACATCACAAATAGCTCGATTAATGTAACTTTAATGCAATAAATAGGTCAAAGTAGTCAGATTGAGTTGAACAGACAGTTTAGTTTAAGTCACATCAATATAACAGATAAGTTAATATCAGTGGAATCAACTTCACAAATATTGGAATACAATTGGCTGTAATATCACAGATAACTCAATTTATGTAACTTTAATGCAATAAATAGGTCAAAGTAGTCAGATTGAGTTGAACAGACAGTTTAGTTTAAGTCACATCAATATAACAGATAAGTTAATATCAGCGGAATCAGCTTGACAACTGTTGGAGTACAATTGACTTTAGCATCACAAATAGATCAATTTATGTAACTTTAATGCAATAAATAGGTCAAAGTAATCAGATTGAGTTGAACAGACAGTTTAGATTAAGTCACATTAATAAAACAGATAAGTTAATATCAGTGGAATCAGTTTCACAAATATTGGAATACAATTGACTTTAATATCACAGATAACTAAATTTATGTAACTTTCATGCAAAAAATATGTCAAAGTAGTCAGATTGAGTTGAACAAACAGTTTAGTTTAAGTCACATCAATATAACAGATAAGTCATTGTGAGTGGAATCAGCTTGACAACTATTGGAGTACAATTGACTTTAACATCACAGATAGCTCAATTTATGTAACTTTAATGCAATAAATAGGTCAAAGTAGTCAGATTGAGTTGAACAGACAGTTTAGTTTAAGTCACTTCAATATAACAGATAAGTTAATATCAGTGGAATCAGGTTCACAACTATTGGAGTATAATTGACTTTAATATCACAAATAGATCAATTTATGTAACTTTAATGCAATAAATAGGTCGAAGTAATCAGATTGAGTTGAACAGACAGTTTAGTTTAAGTCACATCAATATAACAGATAAGTTAATATCAGTGGAATCAGCTTCACAACTATTGGAGTACACTTGACTTTAACATCACAAATAGATCAATTTATGTAACTTTAATGCAATAAATAGGTCAAAGTAATCAGATTGAGTTGAACAGACAGTTCAGATTAAGTCACATCAATATAACAGATAAGTTAATATGAGTGGAATCAGCTTGACAACTATTGGAGTACAATTGACTTTAACATCACAAATAGCCCGATTAATGTAACTTTAATGCAATAAATAGGTCAAAGTAGTCAGATTGAGTTGAACAGACAGTTTAGTTTAAGTCACATCAATATAACAGATAAGTTAATATCAGTGGAATCAGGTTCACAACTATTGGAGTATAATTGACTTTAATATCACAAATAGCTCAATTTATGTAACTTTAATGCAATAAATAGGTCAAAGTAGTCAGATTGAGTTGAACAGACAGTTCAGTTTAAGTCACATCAATATGACAGATAGGTTAATATAAGTGACATCAGTTTCACACATATAAAACTACGATTGGCTTTAATATCACAGATAGTTAGATTTATGTAACTTTCATGCAATAAATAGGTCAAAGTAGTCAGATTGAGTTGAACAGACAGTTCAGTTTAAGTCACATCAATATAACAGATAAGTTAATATCAGTGGAATCAGGTTCACAAATATTGTAATACAATTGGCTTTAATATCACAGATAACTCAATTTATGTAAGTTTAATGCAATAAATAGATCAAAGTAGTCAGATTGAGTTGAACAGACAGTTTAGTTTTAGTCACATTAATATAACAGATAAGTTAATATGAGTGGAATCAGCTTCACAACTGTTGGAGTACAATTGACTTTAACATCACAAATAGATCAATTTATGTAACTTTAATGCAATAAATAGGTCAAAGTAGTCAGATTGAGTTGAACAGACAGTTCAGTTTAAGTCACATCAATATAACAGATAGGTTAATATAAGTGACATCAGTTTCACACATATAAGACTACGATTGGCTTTAATATCACAGATAGTTAGATTTATGTAACTTCCATGCAATAAATAGGTCAAAGTAGTCAGATTGAGTTGAACAGACAGTTTAGTTTAAGTCACATTAATAAAACAGATAAGTTAATATTAGTGGAATCTGTTTCACAAATATTGGAATACAATTGACTTTAATATCACAGATAACTCAATTTATGTAACTTTAATGCAATAAATAGGTCAAAGTAGTCAGATTGAGTTGAACAGACAGTTTAGTTTAAGTCACATCAATATAACAGATAAGTCAATATCAGTGGAATAAGGTTCACAACTATTGGAGTATAATTGACTTTAACATCACAGATAGCTCAATTTATGTAAGTTTAATGCAATAAATAGGTCAAAGTAGTCAGATTGAGTTGAACAGACAGTTTAGTTTAAGTCACATTAATAAAACAGATAAGTTAATATTAGTGGAATCAACTTGACAACTATTGGAGTACAATTGACTTGAACATCACAAATAGATCAATTTATGTAACTTTAATGCAATAAATAGGTCAAAGTAATCAGATTGAGTTGAACAGACAGTTTAGCTTAAGTCACATCAATATAACAGATAAGTTAATATCAGTGGAATCAGCTTCACAACTATTGGAGTACACTTGACTTTAACATCACAAATACCTCAATTTATGTAACTTTAATGCAATAAATAGGTCAAAGTAGTCAGATTGAGTTGAACAGACAGTTTAGTTTAAGTCACATCAATATAACAGATAAGTTAATATCAGTGGAATCAGCTTGACAACTATTGGAGTATAATTGACTTTAATATCACAGATAGCTCAATTTATTTAACTTTAATGCAATAAATAGGTCAAAGTAGTCAGATTGAGTTGAACAGACAGTTTAGTTTAAGTCACATCGATATAACAGATAAGTTAATATGAGTGGAATCAGCTTCACAACTATTGGAGTACAATTGACTTTAACATCACAAATAGATCAATTTATGTAACTTTAATGCAATAAATAGGTCAAAGTAGTCAGATTGAGTGGAACAAACAGTTCAGTTTAAGTCATATCAATATAACAGATAAGTTAATATGAGTGGAATCAGCTTGACAACTATTGGAGTACAATTGACTTTAACATCACAAATAGCTCGATTAATGTAACTTTAATGCAATAAATAGGTCAAAGTAGTCAGATTGAGTTGAACAGACAGTTTAGTTTAAGTCACATCAATATAACAGATAAGTTAATATCAGTGGAATCAGCTTCACAAATATTGGAATACAATTGGCTTTAATATCACAGATAACTCAATTTATGTAAGTTTAATGCAATAAATAGGTCAAAGTAGTCAGATTGAGTTGAACAGACAGTTTAGTTTAAGTCACATCAATATAACAGATCAGTTAATATCAGTGGAATCAGCTTCACATATATTGGAATACAATTGGCTGTAATATCACAGATAACTCAATTTATGTAACTTTAATGCAATAAATAGGTCAAAGTAGTCAGATTGAGTTGAACAGACAGTTTAGTTTAAGTCACATCAATATAACAGATAAGTTAATATCAGTGGAATCAGCTTCACAACTATTGGAATACAATTGACTTTAACATCACAAATAGCTCAATTTATGTAACTTTAATGCAATAAATAGGTCAAAGTAGTCAGATTGAGTTGAACAGACAGTTCAGTTTAAGTCACATCAATATAACAGATAGGTTAATATAAGTGACATCAGTTTCACACATATAAGACTACGATTGGTTTTAATATCACAGATAGTTAGATTTATGTAACATTCATGCAATAAATAGGTCAAAGTAGTCAGATTGAGTTGAACAGACAGTTTAGTTTAAGTCACATTAATATAACAGATGAGATAATATAAGTGAAATCAGCTTCACAAATATTGGAATACAATTGGCTTTAATATCACAGATAACTCAATTTTTGTAACTTTAATGCAATAAATAGGTCAAAGTAGTCAGATTGAGTTGAACAGACAGTTTAGTTTAAGTCACATCAATATAACAGATAAGTTAATATCAGCGGAATCAGCTTGACAACTATTGGAGTACAATTGACTTTAGCATCACAAATAGATCAATTTATGTAACTTTAATGCAATAAATAGGTCAAAGTAATCAGATTGAGTTGAACAGACAGTTTAGATTAAGTCACATTAATAAAACAGATAAGTTAATATTAGTGGAATCAGTTTCACAAATATTGGAATACAATTGACTTTAATATCACAGATAACTAAATTTATGTAACTTTCATGCAAAAAATATGTCAAAGTAGTCAGATTGAGTTGAACAGACAGTTTAGTTTTAGTCACATCAATATAACAGATAAGTTAATGTGAGTGGAATCAGCTTGACAACTATTGGAGTACAATTGGCTTTAACATCACAGATAGCTCAATTTATGTAACTTTAATGCAATAAATAGGTCAAAGTAGTCAGATTGAGTTGAACAGACAGTTTAGTTTAAGTCACTTCAATATAACAGATAAGTTAATATCAGTGGAATCAGCTTCACAACTATTGGAGTATAATTGACTTTAATATCACAGATAGCTCAATTTATGTAACTTTAATGCAATAAATAGGTCAAAGTAGTCAGATTCAGGTGAACAGACAGTTTAGTTTAAGTCACATCAATATAACAGATAAGTTAATATCAGTGGAATCAGCTTGACAACTATTGGAGTACAATTGACTTTAACATCACAAATAGCTCAATTTATGTAACTTTAATGCAATAAATAGGTCAAAGTAGTCAGACTGAGTTGAACAGACAGTTCAGTTTAAGTCACATCAATATAACAGATAGGTTAATATAAGTGACATCAGTTTCACACATATAAGACTACGATTGGCTTTAATATCACAGATAGTTAGATTTATGTAACTTTCATGCTATAAATAGGTCAAAGTAGTCAGATTGAGTTGAACAGACAGTTTAGTTTAAGTCACATCAATATAACAGATAAGTTAATATCAGTGGAATCAGCTTCACATATATTGGAATACAATTGGCTGTAATATCACAGATAACTCAATTTATGTAACTTTAATGCAATAAATAGGTCAAAGTAGTCAGATTGAGTTGAACAGACAGTTTAGTTTAAGTCACTTCAATATAACAGATAAGTTAATATCAGTGGAATCAGGTTCACAACTATTGGAGTACAATTGACTTTAATATCACAGATAGCTCAATTTATGTAACTTTAATGCAATAAATAGGTCAAAGTAGTCAGATTCAGGTGAACAGACAGTTTAGTTTAAGTCACATCAATATAACAGATAAGTTAATATCAGTGGAATCAGCTTGACAACTATTGGAGTACAATTGACTTTAACATCACAAATAGCTCAATTTATGTAACTTTAATGCAATAAATAGGTCAAAGTAGTCAGATTGAGTTGAACAGACAGTTCAGTTTAAGTCACATCAATATAACAGATAGGTTAATATAAGTGACATCAGTTTCACACATATAAGACTACGATTGGCTTTAATATCACAGATAGTTAGATTTATGTAACTTTCATGCCATAAATAGGTCAAAGTAGTCAGATTGAGTTGAACAGACAGTTTAGTTTAAGTCACATCAATATAACAGATAAGTTAATATCAGTGGAATCAGCTTCACAAATATTGGAATACAATTGGCTTTAATATCACAGATAACTCAATTTATGTAAGTTTAATGCAATAAATAGGTCAAAGTAGTCAGATTGAGTTGAACAGACAGTTTAGTTTAAGTCACATCAATATAACAGATAAGTTAATATCAGTGGAATCAGCTTCACAACTATTGGAGTACAATTGACTTTAACATCACAAATAGCTCAATTTATGTAACTTTAATGCAATAAATAGGTCAAAGTAGTCAGATTGAGTTGAACAGACAGTTCAGTTTAAGTCACATCAATATAACAGATAGGTTAATATAAGTGACATCAGTTTCACACATATAAGACTACGATTGGTTTTAATATCACAGATAGTTAGATTTATGTAACATTCATGCAATAAATAGGTCAAAGTAGTCAGATTGAGTTGAACAGACAGTTTAGTTTATGTCACATTAATATAACAGATAAGATAATATAAGTGAAATCAGCTTCACAAATATTGGAATACAATTGGCTTTAATATCACAGATAACTCAATTTATGTAAGTTTAATGCAATAAATAGATCAAAGTAGTCAGATTGAGTTGAACAGACAGTTTAGTTTTAGTCACATTAATATAACAGATAAGTTAATATGAGTGGAATCAGCTTCACAACTGTTGGAGTACAATTGACTTTAACATCACAAATAGATCAATTTATGTAACTTTAATGCAATAAATAGGTCAAAGTAGTCAGATTGAGTTGAACAGACAGTTCAGTTTAAGTCACATCAATATAACAGATAGGTTAATATAAGTGACATCAGTTTCACACATATAAGACTACGATTGGCTTTAATATCACAGATAGTTAGATTTATGTAACTTCCATGCAATAAATAGGTCAAAGTAGTCAGATTGAGTTGAACAGACAGTTTAGTTTAAGTCACATTAATAAAACAGATAAGTTAATATTAGTGGAATCTGTTTCACAAATATTGGAATACAATTGACTTTAATATCACAGATAACTCAATTTATGTAACTTTAATGCAATAAATAGGTCAAAGTAGTCAGATTGAGTTGAACAGACAGTTTAGTTTAAGTCACATCAATATAACAGATAAGTCAATATCAGTGGAATAAGGTTCACAACTATTGGAGTATAATTGACTTTAACATCACAGATAGCTCAATTTATGTAAGTTTAATGCAATAAATAGGTCAAAGTAGTCAGATTGAGTTGAACAGACAGTTTAGTTTAAGTCACATTAATAAAACAGATAAGTTAATATTAGTGGAATCAACTTGACAACTATTGGAGTACAATTGACTTGAACATCACAAATAGATCAATTTATGTAACTTTAATGCAATAAATAGGTCAAAGTAATCAGATTGAGTTGAACAGACAGTTTAGCTTAAGTCACATCAATATAACAGATAAGTTAATATCAGTGGAATCAGCTTCACAACTATTGGAGTACACTTGACTTTAACATCACAAATACCTCAATTTATGTAACTTTAATGCAATAAATAGGTCAAAGTAGTCAGATTGAGTTGAACAGACAGTTTAGTTTAAGTCACATCAATATAACAGATAAGTTAATATCAGTGGAATCAGCTTGACAACTATTGGAGTATAATTGACTTTAATATCACAGATAGCTCAATTTATTTAACTTTAATGCAATAAATAGGTCAAAGTAGTCAGATTGAGTTGAACAGACAGTTTAGTTTAAGTCACATCGATATAACAGATAAGTTAATATGAGTGGAATCAGCTTCACAACTATTGGAGTACAATTGACTTTAACATCACAAATAGATCAATTTATGTAACTTTAATGCAATAAATAGGTCAAAGTAGTCAGATTGAGTGGAACAAACAGTTCAGTTTAAGTCATATCAATATAACAGATAAGTTAATATGAGTGGAATCAGCTTGACAACTATTGGAGTACAATTGACTTTAACATCACAAATAGCTCGATTAATGTAACTTTAATGCAATAAATAGGTCAAAGTAGTCAGATTGAGTTGAACAGACAGTTTAGTTTAAGTCACATCAATATAACAGATAAGTTAATATCAGTGGAATCAGCTTCACAAATATTGGAATACAATTGGCTTTAATATCACAGATAACTCAATTTATGTAAGTTTAATGCAATAAATAGGTCAAAGTAGTCAGATTGAGTTGAACAGACAGTTTAGTTTAAGTCACATCAATATAACAGATAAGTTAATATCAGTGGAATCAGCTTCACATATATTGGAATACAATTGGCTGTAATATCACAGATAACTCAATTTATGTAACTTTAATGCAATAAATAGGTCAAAGTAGTCAGATTGAGTTGAACAGACAGTTTAGTTTAAGTCACATCAATATAACAGATAAGTTAATATCAGTGGAATCAGCTTCACAACTATTGGAGTACAATTGACTTTAACATCACAAATAGCTCAATTTATGTAACTTTAATGCAATAAATAGGTCAAAGTAGTCAGATTGAGTTGAACAGACAGTTCAGTTTAAGTCACATCAATATAACAGATAGGTTAATATAAGTGACATCAGTTTCACACATATAAGACTACGATTGGTTTTAATATCACAGATAGTTAGATTTATGTAACATTCATGCAATAAATAGGTCAAAGTAGTCAGATTGAGTTGAACAGACAGTTTAGTTTAAGTCACATTAATATAACAGATGAGATAATATAAGTGAAATCAGCTTCACAAATATTGGAATACAATTGGCTTTAATATCACAGATAACTCAATTTTTGTAACTTTAATGCAATAAATAGGTCAAAGTAGTCAGATTGAGTTGAACAGACAGTTTAGTTTAAGTCACATCAATATAACAGATAAGTTAATATCAGCGGAATCAGCTTGACAACTATTGGAGTACAATTGACTTTAGCATCACAAATAGATCAATTTATGTAACTTTAATGCAATAAATAGGTCAAAGTAATCAGATTGAGTTGAACAGACAGTTTAGATTAAGTCACATTAATAAAACAGATAAGTTAATATTAGTGGAATCAGTTTCACAAATATTGGAATACAATTGACTTTAATATCACAGATAACTAAATTTATGTAACTTTCATGCAAAAAATATGTCAAAGTAGTCAGATTGAGTTGAACAGACAGTTTAGTTTTAGTCACATCAATATAACAGATAAGTTAATGTGAGTGGAATCAGCTTGACAACTATTGGAGTACAATTGGCTTTAACATCACAGATAGCTCAATTTATGTAACTTTAATGCAATAAATAGGTCAAAGTAGTCAGATTGAGTTGAACAGACAGTTTAGTTTAAGTCACTTCAATATAACAGATAAGTTAATATCAGTGGAATCAGCTTCACAACTGTTGGAGTATAATTGACTTTAATATCACAGATAGCTCAATTTATGTAACTTTAATGCAATAAATAGGTCAAAGTAGTCAGATTCAGGTGAACAGACAGTTTAGTTTAAGTCACATCAATATAACAGATAAGTTAATATCAGTGGAATCAGCTTGACAACTATTGGAGTACAATTGACTTTAACATCACAAATAGCTCAATTTATGTAACTTTAATGCAATAAATAGGTCAAAGTAGTCAGACTGAGTTGAACAGACAGTTCAGTTTAAGTCACATCAATATAACAGATAGGTTAATATAAGTGACATCAGTTTCACACATATAAGACTACGATTGGCTTTAATATCACAGATAGTTAGATTTATGTAACTTTCATGCCATAAATAGGTCAAAGTAGTCAGATTGAGTTGAACAGACAGTTTAGTTTAAGTCACATCAATATAACAGATAAGTTAATATCAGTGGAATCAGCTTCACATATATTGGAATACAATTGGCTGTAATATCACAGATAACTCAATTTATGTAACTTTAATGCAATAAATAGGTCAAAGTAGTCAGATTGAGTTGAACAGACAGTTTAGTTTAAGTCACTTCAATATAACAGATAAGTTAATATCAGTGGAATCAGGTTCACAACTATTGGAGTACAATTGACTTTAATATCACAGATAGCTCAATTTATGTAACTTTAATGCAATAAATAGGTCAAAGTAGTCAGATTCAGGTGAACAGACAGTTTAGTTTAAGTCACATCAATATAACAGATAAGTTAATATCAGTGGAATCAGCTTGACAACTATTGGAGTACAATTGACTTTAACATCACAAATAGCTCAATTTATGTAACTTTAATGCAATAAATAGGTCAAAGTAGTCAGATTGAGTTGAACAGACAGTTCTGTTTAAGTCACATCAATATAACAGATAGGTTAATATAAGTGACATCAGTTTCACACATATAAGACTACGATTGGCTTTAATATCACAGATAGTTAGATTTATGTAACTTTCATGCCATAAATAGGTCAAAGTAGTCAGATTGAGTTGAACAGACAGTTTAGTTTAAGTCACATCAATATAACAGATAAGTTAATATCAGTGGAATCAGCTTCACAAATATTGGAATACAATTGGCTTTAATATCACAGATAACTCAATTTATGTAAGTTTAATGCAATAAATAGGTCAAAGTAGTCAGATTGAGTTGAACAGACAGTTTAGTTTAAGTCACATCAATATAACAGATAAGTTAATATCAGTGGAATCAGCTTCACATATATTGGAATACAATTGGCTGTAATATCACAGATAACTCAATTTATGTAACTTTAATGCAATAAATAGGTCAAAGTAGTCAGATTGAGTTGAACAGACAGTTTAGTTTAAGTCACTTCAATATAACAGATAAGTTAATATCAGTGGAATCAGGTTCACAACTATTGGAGTATAATTGTCTTTAATATCACAGATAGCTCAATTTATGTAACTTTAATGCAATAAATAGGTCAAAGTAGTCAGATTGAGTTTAACAGACAGTTTAGTTTAAGTCACATCAATATAACAGATAAGTTAATATCAGTGGAATCAGCTTGACAACTATTGGAGTACAATTGACTTTAACATCACAAATAGCTCAATTTATGTAACTTTAATGCAATAAATAGGTCAAAGTAGTCAGATTGAGTTGAACAGACAGTTCAGTTTAAGTCACATCAATATAACAGATAGGTTAATATAAGTGACATCAGTTTCACACATATAAGACTACGATTGGTTTTAATATCACAGATAGTTAGATTTATGTAACATTCATGCAATAAATAGGTCAAAGTAGTCAGATTGAGTTGAACAGACAGTTTAGTTTATGTCACATTAATATAACAGATAAGATAATATAAGTGAAATCAGCTTCACAAATATTGGAATACAATTGGCTTTAATATCACAGATATCTCAATTTTTGTAACTTTAATGCAATAAATAGGTCAAAGTAGTCAGATTGAGTTGAACAGACAGTTTAGTTTAAGTCACATCAATATAACAGATAAGTTAATATCAGCGGAATCAGCTTGACAACTATTGGAGTACAATTGACTTTAGCATCACAAATAGATCAATTTATGTAACTTTAATGCAATAAATAGGTCAAAGTAATCAGATTGAGTTGAACAGACAGTTTAGATTAAGTCACATTAATAAAACAGATAAGTTAATATTAGTGGAATCAGTTTCACAAATATTGGAATACAATTGACTTTAATATCACAGATAACTAAATTTATGTAACTTTCATGCAAAAAATATGTCAAAGTAGTCAGATTGAGTTGAACAGACAGTTTAGTTTTAGTCACATCAATATAACAGATAAGTTAATGTGAGTGGAATCAGCTTGACAACTATTGGAGTACAATTGGCTTTAACATCACAGATAGCTCAATTTATGTAACTTTAATGCAATAAATAGGTCAAAGTAGTCAGATTGAGTTGAACAGACAGTTTAGTTTAAGTCACTTCAATATAACAGATAAGTTAATATCAGTGGAATCAGTTTCACACATATAAGACTACGATTGGCTTTAATATCACAGATAGTTAGATTTATGTAACTTTCATGCAATAAATAGGTCAAAGTAGTCAGATTGAGTTGAACAGACAGTTTAGTTTAAGTCACATCAATATAACAGATAAGTTAATATCAGTGGAATCAGCTTCACAAATATTGGAATACAATTGGCTTTAATATCACAGATAACTCAATTTATGTAAGTTTAATGCAATAAATAGGTCAAAGTAGTCAGATTGAGTTGAACAGACAGTTTAGTTTAAGTCACATCAATATAACAGATAAGTTAATGTGAGTGGAATCAGCTTGACAACTATTGGAGTACAATTGGCTTTAACATCACAGATAGCTCAATTTATGTAACTTTAATGCAATAAATAGGTCAAAGTAGTCAGATTGAGTTGAACAGACAGTTTAGCTTAAGTCACTTCAATATAACAGATAAGTTAATATCAGTGGAATCAGGTTCACAACTATTGGAGTATAATTGTCTTTAATATCACAGATAGCTCAATTTATGTAACTTTAATGCAATAAATAGGTCAAAGTAGTCAGATTGAGTTGAACAGACAGTTTAGTTTAAGTCACATCAATATAACAGATAAGTTAATATCAGTGGAATCAGCTTGACAATTATTGGAGTATAATTGACTTTAATATCACAGATAGCTCAATTTATTTAACTTTAATGCAATAAATAGGTCAAAGTAGTCAGATTGAGTTGAACAGACAGTTTAGTTTAAGTCACATCGATATAACAGATAAGTTAATATGAGTGGAATCAGCTTCACAACTATTGGAGTACAATTGACTTTAACATCACAAATAGATCAATTTATGTAACTTTAATGCAATAAATAGGTCAAAGTAGTCAGATTGAGTGGAAGAAACAGTTCAGTTTAAGTCACATCAATATAACAGATAAGTTAATATGAGTGGAATCAGCTTGACAACTATTGGAGTACAATTGACTTTAACATCACAAATAGCTCGATTAATGTAACTTTAATGCAATAAATAGGTCAAAGTAATCAGATTGAGTTGAACAGACAGTTTAGTTTAAGTCACATCAATATAACAGATAAGTTAATATCAGTGGAATCAGCTTCACATATATTGGAATACAATTGGCTGTAATATCACAGATAACTCAATTTATGTAACTTTAATGCAATAAATAGGTCAAAGTAGTCAGATTGAGTTGAACAGACAGTTTAGTTTAAGTCACTTCAATATAACAGATAAGTTAATATCAGTGGAATCAGCTTCACAACTATTGGAGTATAATTGACTTTAATATCACAGATAGCTCAATTTATGTAACTTTAATGCAATAAATAGGTCAAAGTAGTCAGATTCAGGTGAACAGACAGTTTAGTTTAAGTCACATCAATATAACAGATAAGTTAATATCAGTGGAATCAGCTTGACAACTATTGGAGTACAATTGACTTTAACATCACAAATAGCTCAATTTATGTAACTTTAATGCAATAAATAGGTCAAAGTAGTCAGATTGAGTTGAACAGACAGTTCAGTTTAAGTCACATCAATATAACAGATAGGTTAATATAAGTGACATCAGTTTCACACATGTAAGACTACGATTGGCTTTAATATCACAGATAGTTAGATTTATGTAACTTTCATGCCATAAATAGGTCAAAGTAGTCAGATTGAGTTGAACAGACAGTTTAGTTTAAGTCACATCAATATAACAGATAAGTTAATATCATTGGAATCAGCTTCACAAATATTGGAATACAATTGGCTTTAATATCACAGATAACTCAATTTATGTAAGTTTAATGCAATAAATAGGTCAAAGTAGTCAGATTGAGTTGAACAGACAGTTTAGTTTAAGTCACATCAATATAACAGATAAGTTAATATCAGTGGAATCAGCTTCACATATATTGGAATACAATTGGCTGTAATATCACAGATAACTCAATTTATGTAACTTTAATGCAATAAATAGGTCAAAGTAGTCAGATTGAGTTGAACAGACAGTTTAGTTTAAGTCACTTCAATATAACAGATAAGTTAATATCAGTGGAATCAGGTTAACAACTATTGGAGTATAATTGTCTTTAATATCACAGATAGCTCAATTTATGTAACTTTAATGCAATAAATAGGTCAAAGTAGTCAGATTGAGTTGAACAGACAGTTTAGTTTAAGTCACATCAATATAACAGATAAGTTAATATCAGTGGAATCAGCTTCACAACTATTGGAGTACAATTGACTTTAACATCACAAATAGCTCAATTTATGTAACTTTAATGCAATAAATAGGTCAAAGTAGTCAGATTGAGTTGAACAGACAGTTCAGTTTAAGTCACATCAATATAACAGATAGGTTAATATAAGTGACATCAGTTTCACACATATAAGACTACGATTGGCTTTAATATCACAGATAGTTAGATTTATGTAACATTCATGCAATAAATAGGTCAAAGTAGTCAGATTGAGTTGAACAGACAGTTTAGTTTAAGTCACATTAATATAACAGATAAGATAATATAAGTGAAATCAGCTTCACAAATATTGGAATACAATTGGCTTTAATATCACAGATAACTCAATTTTTGTAACTTTAATGCAATAAATAGGTCAAAGTAGTCAGATTGAGTTGAACAGACAGTTTAGTTTAAGTCACATCAATATAACAGATAAGTTAATATCAGCGGAATCAGCTTGACAACTATTGGAGTACAATTGACTTTAGCATCACAAATAGATCAATTTATGTAACTTTAATGCAATAAATAGGTCAAAGTAATCAGATTGAGTTGAACAGACAGTTTAGTTTAAGTCACATCAATATAACAGATAAGTTAATATCAGTGAAATCAGCTTCACATATATTGGAATACAATTGGCTGTAATATCACAGATAACTCAATTTATGTAACTTTAATGCAATAAATAGGTCAAAGTAGTCAGATTGAGTTGAACAGACAGTTTAGTTTAAGTCACTTCAATATAACAGATAAGTTAATGTGAGTGGAATCAGCTTGACAACTATTGGAGTACAATTGGCTTTAACATCACAGATAGCTCAATTTATGTAACTTTAATGCAATAAATAGGTCAAAGTAGTCAGATTGAGTTGAACAGACAGTTTAGTTTAAGTCACTTCAATATAACAGATAAGTTAATATCAGTGGAATCAGCTTCACAACTATTGGAGTATAATTGACTTTAATATCACAGATAGCTCAATTTATGTAACTTTAATGCAATAAATAGGTCAAAGTAGTCAGATTCAGGTGAACAGACAGTTTAGTTTAAGTCACATCAATATAACAGATAAGTTAATATCAGTGGAATCAGCTTGACAACTATTGGAGTACAATTGACTTTAACATCACAAATAGCTCAATTTATGTAACTTTAATGCAATAAATAGGTCAAAGTAGTCAGATTGAGTTGAACAGACAGTTCAGTTTAAGTCACATCAATATAACAGATAGGTTAATATAAGTGACATCAGTTTCACACATGTAAGACTACGATTGGCTTTAATATCACAGATAGTTAGATTTATGTAACTTTCATGCCATAAATAGGTCAAAGTAGTCAGATTGAGTTGAACAGACAGTTTAGTTTAAGTCACATCAATATAACAGATAAGTTAATATCATTGGAATCAGCTTCACAAATATTGGAATACAATTGGCTTTAATATCACAGATAACTCAATTTATGTAAGTTTAATGCAATAAATAGGTCAAAGTAGTCAGATTGAGTTGAACAGACAGTTTAGTTTAAGTCACATCAATATAACAGATAAGTTAATATCAGTGGAATCAGCTTCACATATATTGGAATACAATTGGCTGTAATATCACAGATAACTCAATTTATGTAACTTTAATGCAATAAATAGGTCAAAGTAGTCAGATTGAGTTGAACAGACAGTTTAGTTTAAGTCACTTCAATATAACAGATAAGTTAATATCAGTGGAATCAGGTTAACAACTATTGGAGTATAATTGTCTTTAATATCACAGATAGCTCAATTTATGTAACTTTAATGCAATAAATAGGTCAAAGTAGTCAGATTGAGTTGAACAGACAGTTTAGTTTAAGTCACATCAATATAACAGATAAGTTAATATCAGTGGAATCAGCTTCACAACTATTGGAGTACAATTGACTTTAACATCACAAATAGCTCAATTTATGTAACTTTAATGCAATAAATAGGTCAAAGTAGTCAGATTGAGTTGAACAGACAGTTCAGTTTAAGTCACATCAATATAACAGATAGGTTAATATAAGTGACATCAGTTTCACACATATAAGACTACGATTGGCTTTAATATCACAGATAGTTAGATTTATGTAACATTCATGCAATAAATAGGTCAAAGTAGTCAGATTGAGTTGAACAGACAGTTTAGTTTAAGTCACATTAATATAACAGATAAGATAATATAAGTGAAATCAGCTTCACAAATATTGGAATACAATTGGCTTTAATATCACAGATAACTCAATTTTTGTAACTTTAATGCAATAAATAGGTCAAAGTAGTCAGATTGAGTTGAACAGACAGTTTAGTTTAAGTCACATCAATATAACAGATAAGTTAATATCAGCGGAATCAGCTTGACAACTATTGGAGTACAATTGACTTTAGCATCACAAATAGATCAATTTATGTAACTTTAATGCAATAAATAGGTCAAAGTAATCAGATTGAGTTGAACAGACAGTTTAGATTAAGTCACATTAATAAAACAGATAAGTTAATATTAGTGGAATCAGTTTCACAAATATTGGAATACAATTGACTTTAATATCACAGATAACTAAATTTATGTAACTTTCATGCAAAAAATATGTCAAAGTAGTCAGATTGAGTTGAACAGACAGTTTAGTTTTAGTCACATCAATATAACAGATAAGTTAATGTGAGTGGAATCAGCTTGACAACTATTGGAGTACAATTGGCTTTAACATCACAGATAGCTCAATTTATGTAACTTTAATGCAATAAATAGGTCAAAGTAGTCAGATTGAGTTGAACAGACAGTTTAGTTTAAGTCACTTCAATATAACAGATAAGTTAATATCAGTGGAATCAGCTTCACAACTATTGGAGTATAATTGACTTTAATATCACAGATAGCTCAATTTATGTAACTTTAATGCAATAAATAGGTCAAAGTAGTCAGATTCAGGTGAACAGACAGTTTAGTTTAAGTCACATCAATATAACAGATAAGTTAATATCAGTGGAATCAGCTTGACAACTATTGGAGTACAATTGACTTTAACATCACAAATAGCTCAATTTATGTAACTTTAATGCAATAAATAGGTCAAAGTAGTCAGATTGAGTTGAACAGACAGTTCAGTTTAAGTCACATCAATATAACAGATAGGTTAATATAAGTGACATCAGTTTCACACATGTAAGACTACGATTGGCTTTAATATCACAGATAGTTAGATTTATGTAACTTTCATGCCATAAATAGGTCAAAGTAGTCAGATTGAGTTGAACAGACAGTTTAGTTTAAGTCACATCAATATAACAGATAAGTTAATATCATTGGAATCAGCTTCACAAATATTGGAATACAATTGGCTTTAATATCACAGATAACTCAATTTATGTAAGTTTAATGCAATAAATAGGTCAAAGTAGTCAGATTGAGTTGAACAGACAGTTTAGTTTAAGTCACATCAATATAACAGATAAGTTAATATCAGTGGAATCAGCTTCACATATATTGGAATACAATTGGCTGTAATATCACAGATAACTCAATTTATGTAACTTTAATGCAATAAATAGGTCAAAGTAGTCAGATTGAGTTGAACAGACAGTTTAGTTTAAGTCACTTCAATATAACAGATAAGTTAATATCAGTGGAATCAGGTTAACAACTATTGGAGTATAATTGTCTTTAATATCACAGATAGCTCAATTTATGTAACTTTAATGCAATAAATAGGTCAAAGTAGTCAGATTGAGTTGAACAGACAGTTTAGTTTAAGTCACATCAATATAACAGATAAGTTAATATCAGTGGAATCAGCTTCACAACTATTGGAGTACAATTGACTTTAACATCACAAATAGCTCAATTTATGTAACTTTAATGCAATAAATAGGTCAAAGTAGTCAGATTGAGTTGAACAGACAGTTCAGTTTAAGTCACATCAATATAACAGATAGGTTAATATAAGTGACATCAGTTTCACACATATAAGACTACGATTGGTTTTAATATCACAGATAGTTAGATTTATGTAACATTCATGCAATAAATAGGTCAAAGTAGTCAGATTGAGTTGAACAGACAGTTTAGTTTAAGTCACATTAATATAACAGATAAGATAATATAAGTGAAATCAGCTTCACAAATATTGGAATACAATTGGCTTTAATATCACAGATATCTCAATTTTTGTAACTTTAATGCAATAAATAGGTCAAAGTAGTCAGATTGAGTTGAACAGACAGTTTAGTTTAAGTCACATCAATATAACAGATAAGTTAATATCAGCGGAATCAGCTTGACAACTATTGGAGTACAATTGACTTTAGCATCACAAATAGATCAATTTATGTAACTTTAATGCAATAAATAGGTCAAAGTAATCAGATTGAGTTGAACAGACAGTTTAGATTAAGTCACATTAATAAAACAGATAAGTTAATATTAGTGGAATCAGTTTCACAAATATTGGAATACAATTGACTTTAATATCACAGATAACTAAATTTATGTAACTTTCATGCAAAAAATATGTCAAAGTAGTCAGATTGAGTTGAACAGACAGTTTAGTTTTAGTCACATCAATATAACAGATAAGTTAATGTGAGTGGAATCAGCTTGACAACTATTGGAGTACAATTGGCTTTAACATCACAGATAGCTCAATTTATGTAACATTAATGCAATAAATAGGTCAAAGTAGTCAGATTGAGTTGAACAGACAGTTTAGTTTAAGTCACTTCAATATAACAGATAAGTTAATATCAGTGGAATTAGCTTCACAACTATTGGAGTATAATTGACTTTAATATCACAGATAGCTCAATTTATGTAACTTTAATGCAATAAATAGGTCAAAGTAGTCAGATTCAGGTGAACAGACAGTTTAGTTTAAGTCACATCAATATAACAGATAAGTTAATATCAGTGGAATCAGCTTGACAACTATTGGAGTACAATTGACTTTAACATCACAAATAGCTCAATTTATGTAACTTTAATGCAATAAATAGGTCAAAGTAGTCAGATTGAGTTGAACAGACAGTTCAGTTTAAGTCACATCAATATAACAGATAGGTTAATATAAGTGACATCAGTTTCACACATATAAGACTACGATTGGCTTTAATATCACAGATAGTTAGATTTATGTAACTTTCATGCAATAAATAGGTCAAAGTAGTCAGATTGAGTTGAACAGACAGTTTAGTTTAAGTCACATCAATATAACAGATAAGTTAATATCAGTGGAATCAGCTTCACAAATATTGGAATACAATTGGCTTTAATATCACAGATAACTCAATTTATGTAAGTTTAATGCAATAAATAGGTCAAAGTAGTCAGATTGAGTTGAACAGACAGTTTAGTTTAAGTCACATCAATATAACAGATAAGTTAATGTGAGTGGAATCAGCTTGACAACTATTGGAGTACAATTGGCTTTAACATCACAGATACCTCAATTTATGTAACTTTAATGCAATAAATAGGTCAAAGTAGTCAGATTGAGTTGAACAGACAGTTTAGTTTAAGTCACTTCAATATAACAGATAAGTTAATATCAGTGGAATCAGGTTCACAACTATTGGAGTATAATTGTCTTTAATATCACAGATAGCTCAATTTATGTAACTTTAATGCAATAAATAGGTCAAAGTAGTCAGATTGAGTTGAACAGACAGTTTAGTTTAAGTCACATCAATATAACAGATAAGTTAATATCAGTGGAATCAGCTTCACATATATTGGAATACAATTGGCTGTAATATCACAGATAACTCAATTTATGTAACTTTAATGCAATAAATAGGTCAAAGTAGTCAGATTGAGTTGAACAGACAGTTTAGTTTAAGTCACTTCAATATAACAGATAAGTTAATATCAGTGGAATCAGGTTAACAACTATTGGAGTATAATTGTCTTTAATATCACAGATAGCTCAATTTATGTAACTTTAATGCAATAAATAGGTCAAAGTAGTCAGATTGAGTTGAACAGACAGTTTAGTTTAAGTCACATCAATATAACAGATAAGTTAATATCAGTGGAATCAGCTTCACAACTATTGGAGTACAATTGACTTTAACATCACAAATAGCTCAATTTATGTAACTTTAATGCAATAAATAGGTCAAAGTAGTCAGATTGAGTTGAACAGACAGTTCAGTTTAAGTCACATCAATATAACAGATAGGTTAATATAAGTGACATCAGTTTCACACATATAAGACTACGATTGGTTTTAATATCACAGATAGTTAGATTTATGTAACATTCATGCAATAAATAGGTCAAAGTAGTCAGATTGAGTTGAACAGACAGTTTAGTTTAAGTCACATTAATATAACAGATAAGATAATATAAGTGAAATCAGCTTCACAAATATTGGAATACAATTGGCTTTAATATCACAGATATCTCAATTTTTGTAACTTTAATGCAATAAATAGGTCAAAGTAGTCAGATTGAGTTGAACAGACAGTTTAGTTTAAGTCACATCAATATAACAGATAAGTTAATATCAGCGGAATCAGCTTGACAATTATTGGAGTATAATTGACTTTAATATCACAGATAGCTCAATTTATTTAACTTTAATGCAATAAATAGGTCAAAGTAGTCAGATTGAGTTGAACAGACAGTTTAGTTTAAGTCACATCGATATAACAGATAAGTTAATATGAGTGGAATCAGCTTCACAACTATTGGAGTACAATTGACTTTAACATCACAAATAGATCAATTTATGTAACTTTAATGCAATAAATAGGTCAAAGTAGTCAGATTGAGTGGAAGAAACAGTTCAGTTTAAGTCACATCAATATAACAGATAAGTTAATATGAGTGGAATCAGCTTGACAACTATTGGAGTACAATTGACTTTAACATCACAAATAGCTCGATTAATGTAACTTTAATGCAATAAATAGGTCAAAGTAATCAGATTGAGTTGAACAGACAGTTTAGTTTAAGTCACATCAATATAACAGATAAGTTAATATCAGTGGAATCAGCTTCACATATATTGGAATACAATTGGCTGTAATATCACAGATAACTCAATTTATGTAACTTTAATGCAATAAATAGGTCAAAGTAGTCAGATTGAGTTGAACAGACAGTTTAGTTTAAGTCACTTCAATATAACAGATAAGTTAATGTGAGTGGAATCAGCTTGACAACTATTGGAGTACAATTGGCTTTAACATCACAGATAGCTCAATTTATGTAACTTTAATGCAATAAATAGGTCAAAGTAGTCAGATTGAGTTGAACAGACAGTTTAGTTTAAGTCACTTCAATATAACAGATAAGTTAATATCAGTGGAATCAGCTTCACAACTATTGGAGTATAATTGACTTTAATATCACAGATAGCTCAATTTATGTAACTTTAATGCAATAAATAGGTCAAAGTAGTCAGATTCAGGTGAACAGACAGTTTAGTTTAAGTCACATCAATATAACAGATAAGTTAATATCAGTGGAATCAGCTTGACAACTATTGGAGTACAATTGACTTTAACATCACAAATAGCTCAATTTATGTAACTTTAATGCAATAAATAGGTCAAAGTAGTCAGATTGAGTTGAACAGACAGTTCAGTTTAAGTCACATCAATATAACAGATAGGTTAATATAAGTGACATCAGTTTCACACATGTAAGACTACGATTGGCTTTAATATCACAGATAGTTAGATTTATGTAACTTTCATGCCATAAATAGGTCAAAGTAGTCAGATTTAGTTGAACAGACAGTTTAGTTTAAGTCACATCAATATAACAGATAAGTTAATATCATTGGAATCAGCTTCACAAATATTGGAATACAATTGGCTTTAATATCACAGATAACTCAATTTATGTAAGTTTAATGCAATAAATAGGTCAAAGTAGTCAGATTGAGTTGAACAGACAGTTTAGTTTAAGTCACATCAATATAACAGATAAGTTAATATCAGTGGAATCAGCTTCACATATATTGGAATACAATTGGCTGTAATATCACAGATAACTCAATTTATGTAACTTTAATGCAATAAATAGGTCAAAGTAGTCAGATTGAGTTGAACAGACAGTTTAGTTTAAGTCACTTCAATATAACAGATAAGTTAATATCAGTGGAATCAGGTTAACAACTATTGGAGTATAATTGTCTTTAATATCACAGATAGCTCAATTTATGTAACTTTAATGCAATAAATAGGTCAAAGTAGTCAGATTGAGTTGAACAGACAGTTTAGTTTAAGTCACATCAATATAACAGATAAGTTAATATCAGTGGAATCAGCTTCACAACTATTGGAGTACAATTGACTTTAACATCACAAATAGCTCAATTTATGTAACTTTAATGCAATAAATAGGTCAAAGTAGTCAGATTGAGTTGAACAGACAGTTCAGTTTAAGTCACATCAATATAACAGATAGGTTAATATAAGTGACATCAGTTTCACACATATAAGACTACGATTGGTTTTAATATCACAGATAGTTAGATTTATGTAACATTCATGCAATAAATAGGTCAAAGTAGTCAGATTGAGTTGAACAGACAGTTTAGTTTAAGTCACATTAATATAACAGATAAGATAATACAAGTGAAATCAGCTTCACAAATATTGGAATACAATTGGCTTTAATATCACAGATATCTCAATTTTTGTAACTTTAATGCAATAAATAGGTCAAAGTAGTCAGATTGAGTTGAACAGACAGTTTAGTTTAAGTCACATCAATATAACAGATAAGTTAATATCAGCGGAATCAGCTTGACAATTATTGGAGTATAATTGACTTTAATATCACAGATAGCTCAATTTATTTAACTTTAATGCAATAAATAGGTCAAAGTAGTCAGATTGAGTTGAACAGACAGTTTAGTTTAAGTCACATCGATATAACAGATAAGTTAATATGAGTGGAATCAGCTTCACAACTATTGGAGTACAATTGACTTTAACATCACAAATAGATCAATTTATGTAACTTTAATGCAATAAATAGGTCAAAGTAGTCAGATTGAGTGGAAGAAACAGTTCAGTTTAAGTCACATCAATATAACAGATAAGTTAATATGAGTGGAATCAGCTTGACAACTATTGGAGTACAATTGACTTTAACATCACAAATAGCTCGATTAATGTAACTTTAATGCAATAAATAGGTCAAAGTAATCAGATTGAGTTGAACAGACAGTTTAGTTTAAGTCACATCAATATAACAGATAAGTTAATATCAGTGGAATCAGCTTCACATATATTGGAATACAATTGGCTGTAATATCACAGATAACTCAATTTATGTAACTTTAATGCAATAAATAGGTCAAAGTAGTCAGATTGAGTTGAACAGACAGTTTAGTTTAAGTCACTTCAATATAACAGATAAGTTAATGTGAGTGGAATCAGCTTGACAACTATTGGAGTACAATTGGCTTTAACATCACAGATAGCTCAATTTATGTAACTTTAATGCAATAAATAGGTCAAAGTAGTCAGATTGAGTTGAACAGACAGTTTAGTTTAAGTCACTTCAATATAACAGATAAGTTAATATCAGTGGAATCAGCTTCACAACTATTGGAGTATAATTGACTTTAATATCACAGATAGCTCAATTTATGTAACTTTAATGCAATAAATAGGTCAAAGTAGTCAGATTCAGGTGAACAGACAGTTTAGTTTAAGTCACATCAATATAACAGATAAGTTAATATCAGTGGAATCAGCTTGACAACTATTGGAGTACAATTGACTTTAACATCACAAATAGCTCAATTTATGTAACTTTAATGCAATAAATAGGTCAAAGTAGTCAGATTGAGTTGAACAGACAGTTCAGTTTAAGTCACATCAATATAACAGATAGGTTAATATAAGTGACATCAGTTTCACACATGTAAGACTACGATTGGCTTTAATATCACAGATAGTTAGATTTATGTAACTTTCATGCCATAAATAGGTCAAAGTAGTCAGATTTAGTTGAACAGACAGTTTAGTTTAAGTCACATCAATATAACAGATAAGTTAATATCATTGGAATCAGCTTCACAAATATTGGAATACAATTGGCTTTAATATCACAGATAACTCAATTTATGTAAGTTTAATGCAATAAATAGGTCAAAGTAGTCAGATTGAGTTGAACAGACAGTTTAGTTTAAGTCACATCAATATAACAGATAAGTTAATATCAGTGGAATCAGCTTCACATATATTGGAATACAATTGGCTGTAATATCACAGATAACTCAATTTATGTAACTTTAATGCAATAAATAGGTCAAAGTAGTCAGATTGAGTTGAACAGACAGTTTAGTTTAAGTCACTTCAATATAACAGATAAGTTAATATCAGTGGAATCAGGTTAACAACTATTGGAGTATAATTGTCTTTAATATCACAGATAGCTCAATTTATGTAACTTTAATGCAATAAATAGGTCAAAGTAGTCAGATTGAGTTGAACAGACAGTTTAGTTTAAGTCACATCAATATAACAGATAAGTTAATATCAGTGGAATCAGCTTCACAACTATTGGAGTACAATTGACTTTAACATCACAAATAGCTCAATTTATGTAACTTTAATGCAATAAATAGGTCAAAGTAGTCAGATTGAGTTGAACAGACAGTTCAGTTTAAGTCACATCAATATAACAGATAGGTTAATATAAGTGACATCAGTTTCACACATATAAGACTACGATTGGCTTTAATATCACAGATAGTTAGATTTATGTAACATTCATGCAATAAATAGGTCAAAGTAGTCAGATTGAGTTGAACAGACAGTTTAGTTTAAGTCACATTAATATAACAGATAAGATAATATAAGTGAAATCAGCTTCACAAATATTGGAATACAATTGGCTTTAATATCACAGATAACTCAATTTTTGTAACTTTAATGCAATAAATAGGTCAAAGTAGTCAGATTGAGTTGAACAGACAGTTTAGTTTAAGTCACATCAATATAACAGATAAGTTAATATCAGCGGAATCAGCTTGACAACTATTGGAGTACAGTTGACTTTAGCATCACAAATAGATCAATTTATGTAACTTTAATGCAATAAATAGGTCAAAGTAATCAGATTGAGTTGAACAGACAGTTTAGATTAAGTCACATTAATAAAACAGATAAGTTAATATTAGTGGAATCAGTTTCACAAATATTGGAATACAATTGACTTTAATATCACAGATAACTAAATTTATGTAACTTTCATGCAAAAAATATGTCAAAGTAGTCAGATTTAGTTGAACAGACAGTTTAGTTTTAGTCACATCAATATAACAGATAAGTTAATGTGAGTGGAATCAGCTTGACAACTATTGGAGTACAATTGGCTTTAACATCACAGATAGCTCAATTTATGTAACTTTAATGCAATAAATAGGTCAAAGTAGTCAGATTGAGTTGAACAGACAGTTTAGTTTAAGTCACTTCAATATAACAGATAAGTTAATATCAGTGGAATCAGCTTCACAACTATTGGAGTATAATTGACTTTAATATCACAGATAGCTCAATTTATGTAACTTTAATGCAATAAATAGGTCAAAGTAGTCAGATTCAGGTGAACAGACAGTTTAGTTTAAGTCACATCAATATAACAGATAAGTTAATATCAGTGGAATCAGCTTGACAACTATTGGAGTACAATTGACTTTAACATCACAAATAGCTCAATTTATGTAACTTTAATGCAATAAATAGGTCAAAGTAGTCAGATTGAGTTGAACAGACAGTTCAGTTTAAGTCACATCAATATAACAGATAGGTTAATATAAGTGACATCAGTTTCACACATGTAAGACTACGATTGGCTTTAATATCACAGATAGTTAGATTTATGTAACTTTCATGCCATAAATAGGTCAAAGTAGTCAGATTGAGTTGAACAGACAGTTTAGTTTAAGTCACATCAATATAACAGATAAGTTAATATCATTGGAATCAGCTTCACAAATATTGGAATACAATTGGCTTTAATATCACAGATAACTCAATTTATGTAAGTTTAATGCAATAAATAGGTCAAAGTAGTCAGATTGAGTTGAACAGACAGTTTAGTTTAAGTCACATCAATATAACAGATAAGTTAATATCAGTGGAATCAGCTTCACATATATTGGAATACAATTGGCTGTAATATCACAGATAACTCAATTTATGTAACTTTAATGCAATAAATAGGTCAAAGTAGTCAGATTGAGTTGAACAGACAGTTTAGTTTAAGTCACTTCAATATAACAGATAAGTTAATATCAGTGGAATCAGGTTAACAACTATTGGAGTATAATTGTCTTTAATATCACAGATAGCTCAATTTATGTAACTTTAATGCAATAAATAGGTCAAAGTAGTCAGATTGAGTTGAACAGACAGTTTAGTTTAAGTCACATCAATATAACAGATAAGTTAATATCAGTGGAATCAGCTTCACAACTATTGGAGTACAATTGACTTTAACATCACAAATAGCTCAATTTATGTAACTTTAATGCAATAAATAGGTCAAAGTAGTCAGATTGAGTTGAACAGACAGTTCAGTTTAAGTCACATCAATATAACAGATAGGTTAATATAAGTGACATCAGTTTCACACATATAAGACTACGATTGGTTTTAATATCACAGATAGTTAGATTTATGTAACATTCATGCAATAAATAGGTCAAAGTAGTCAGATTGAGTTGAACAGACAGTTTAGTTTAAGTCACATTAATATAACAGATAAGATAATATAAGTGAAATCAGCTTCACAAATATTGGAATACAATTGGCTTTAATATCACAGATATCTCAATTTTTGTAACTTTAATGCAATAAATAGGTCAAAGTAGTCAGATTGAGTTGAACAGACAGTTTAGTTTAAGTCACATCAATATAACAGATAAGTTAATATCAGCGGAATCAGCTTGACAACTATTGGAGTACAATTGACTTTAGCATCACAAATAGATCAATTTATGTAACTTTAATGCAATAAATAGGTCAAAGTAATCAGATTGAGTTGAACAGACAGTTTAGATTAAGTCACATTAATAAAACAGATAAGTTAATATTAGTGGAATCAGTTTCACAAATATTGGAATACAATTGACTTTAATATCACAGATAACTCAATTTATGTAACTTTCATGCAAAAAATATGTCAAAGTAGTCAGATTGAGTTGAACAGACAGTTTAGTTTTAGTCACATCAATATAACAGATAAGTTAATGTGAGTGGAATCAGCTTGACAACTATTGGAGTACAATTGGCTTTAACATCACAGATAGCTCAATTTATGTAACATTAATGCAATAAATAGGTCAAAGTAGTCAGATTGAGTTGAACAGACAGTTTAGTTTAAGTCACTTCAATATAACAGATAAGTTAATATCAGTGGAATTAGCTTCACAACTATTGGAGTATAATTGACTTTAATATCACAGATAGCTCAATTTATGTAACTTTAATGCAATAAATAGGTCAAAGTAGTCAGATTCAGGTGAACAGACAGTTTAGTTTAAGTCACATCAATATAACAGATAAGTTAATATCAGTGGAATCAGCTTGACAACTATTGGAGTACAATTGACTTTAACATCACAAATAGCTCAATTTATGTAACTTTAATGCAATAAATAGGTCAAAGTAGTCAGATTGAGTTGAACAGACAGTTCAGTTTAAGTCACATCAATATAACAGATAGGTTAATATAAGTGACATCAGTTTCACACATATAAGACTACGATTGGCTTTAATATCACAGATAGTTAGATTTATGTAACTTTCATGCAATAAATAGGTCAAAGTAGTCAGATTGAGTTGAACAGACAGTTTAGTTTAAGTCACATCAATATAACAGATAAGTTAATATCAGTGGAATCAGCTTCACAAATATTGGAATACAATTGGCTTTAATATCACAGATAACTCAATTTATGTAAGTTTAATGCAATAAATAGGTCAAAGTAGTCAGATTGAGTTGAACAGACAGTTTAGTTTAAGTCACATCAATATAACAGATAAGTTAATGTGAGTGGAATCAGCTTGACAACTATTGGAGTACAATTGGCTTTAACATCACAGATACCTCAATTTATGTAACTTTAATGCAATAAATAGGTCAAAGTAGTCAGATTGAGTTGAACAGACAGTTTAGTTTAAGTCACTTCAATATAACAGATAAGTTAATATCAGTGGAATCAGGTTCACAACTATTGGAGTATAATTGTCTTTAATATCACAGATAGCTCAACTTATGTAACTTTAATGCAATAAATAGGTCAAAGTAGTCAGATTGAGTTGAACAGACAGTTTAGTTTAAGTCACATCAATATAACAGATAAGTTAATATCAGTGGAATCAGCTTCACATATATTGGAATACAATTGGCTGTAATATCACAGATAACTCAATTTATGTAACTTTAATGCAATAAATAGGTCAAAGTAGTCAGATTGAGTTGAACAGACAGTTCAGTTTAAGTCACATCAATATAACAGATAGGTTAATATAAGTGACATCAGTTTCACACATATAAGACTACGATTGGCTTTAATATCACAGATAGTTAGATTTATGTAACATTCATGCAATAAATAGGTCAAAGTAGTCAGATTGAGTTGAACAGACAGTTTAGTTTAAGTCACATTAATATAACAGATAAGATAATATAAGTGAAATCAGCTTCACAAATATTGGAATACAATTGGCTTTAATATCACAGATAACTCAATTTTTGTAACTTTAATGCAATAAATAGGTCAAAGTAGTCAGATTGAGTTGAACAGACAGTTTAGTTTAAGTCACATCAATATAACAGATAAGTTAATATCAGCGGAATCAGCTTGACAACTATTGGAGTACAATTGACTTTAGCATCACAAATAGATCAATTTATGTAACTTTAATGCAATAAATAGGTCAAAGTAATCAGATTGAGTTGAACAGACAGTTTAGATTAAGTCACATTAATAAAACAGATAAGTTAATATTAGTGGAATCAGTTTCACAAATATTGGAATACAATTGACTTTAATATCACAGATAACTAAATTTATGTAACTTTCATGCAAAAAATATGTCAAAGTAGTCAGATTGAGTTGAACAGACAGTTTAGTTTTAGTCACATCAATATAACAGATAAGTTAATGTGAGTGGAATCAGCTTGACAACTATTGGAGTACAATTGGCTTTAACATCACAGATAGCTCAATTTATGTAACTTTAATGCAATAAATAGGTCAAAGTAGTCAGATTGAGTTGAACAGACAGTTTAGTTTAAGTCACTTCAATATAACAGATAAGTTAATATCAGTGGAATCAGCTTCACAACTATTGGAGTATAATTGACTTTAATATCACAGATAGCTCAATTTATGTAACTTTAATGCAATAAATAGGTCAAAGTAGTCAGATTCAGGTGAACAGACAGTTTAGTTTAAGTCACATCAATATAACAGATAAGTTAATATCAGTGGAATCAGCTTGACAACTATTGGAGTACAATTGACTTTAACATCACAAATAGCTCAATTTATGTAACTTTAATGCAATAAATAGGTCAAAGTAGTCAGATTGAGTTGAACAGACAGTTCAGTTTAAGTCACATCAATATAACAGATAGGTTAATATAAGTGACATCAGTTTCACACATGTAAGACTACGATTGGCTTTAATATCACAGATAGTTAGATTTATGTAACTTTCATGCCATAAATAGGTCAAAGTAGTCAGATTGAGTTGAACAGACAGTTTAGTTTAAGTCACATCAATATAACAGATAAGTTAATATCATTGGAATCAGCTTCACAAATATTGGAATACAATTGGCTTTAATATCACAGATAACTCAATTTATGTAAGTTTAATGCAATAAATAGGTCAAAGTAGTCAGATTGAGTTGAACAGACAGTTTAGTTTAAGTCACATCAATATAACAGATAAGTTAATATCAGTGGAATCAGCTTCACATATATTGGAATACAATTGGCTGTAATATCACAGATAACTCAATTTATGTAACTTTAATGCAATAAATAGGTCAAAGTAGTCAGATTGAGTTGAACAGACAGTTTAGTTTAAGTCACTTCAATATAACAGATAAGTTAATATCAGTGGAATCAGGTTAACAACTATTGGAGTATAATTGTCTTTAATATCACAGATAGCTCAATTTATGTAACTTTAATGCAATAAATAGGTCAAAGTAGTCAGATTGAGTTGAACAGACAGTTTAGTTTAAGTCACATCAATATAACAGATAAGTTAATATCAGTGGAATCAGCTTCACAACTATTGGAGTACAATTGACTTTAACATCACAAATAGCTCAATTTATGTAACTTTAATGCAATAAATAGGTCAAAGTAGTCAGATTGAGTTGAACAGACAGTTCAGTTTAAGTCACATCAATATAACAGATAGGTTAATATAAGTGACATCAGTTTCACACATATAAGACTACGATTGGTTTTAATATCACAGATAGTTAGATTTATGTAACATTCATGCAATAAATAGGTCAAAGTAGTCAGATTGAGTTGAACAGACAGTTTAGTTTAAGTCACATTAATATAACAGATAAGATAATATAAGTGAAATCAGCTTCACAAATATTGGAATACAATTGGCTTTAATATCACAGATATCTCAATTTTTGTAACTTTAATGCAATAAATAGGTCAAAGTAGTCAGATTGAGTTGAACAGACAGTTTAGTTTAAGTCACATCAATATAACAGATAAGTTAATATCAGCGGAATCAGCTTGACAACTATTGGAGTACAATTGACTTTAGCATCACAAATAGATCAATTTATGTAACTTTAATGCAATAAATAGGTCAAAGTAATCAGATTGAGTTGAACAGACAGTTTAGATTAAGTCACATTAATAAAACAGATAAGTTAATATTAGTGGAATCAGTTTCACAAATATTGGAATACAATTGACTTTAATATCACAGATAACTAAATTTATGTAACTTTCATGCAAAAAATATGTCAAAGTAGTCAGATTGAGTTGAACAGACAGTTTAGTTTTAGTCACATCAATATAACAGATAAGTTAATGTGAGTGGAATCAGCTTGACAACTATTGGAGTACAATTGGCTTTAACATCACAGATAGCTCAATTTATGTAACATTAATGCAATAAATAGGTCAAAGTAGTCAGATTGAGTTGAACAGACAGTTTAGTTTAAGTCACTTCAATATAACAGATAAGTTAATATCAGTGGAATTAGCTTCACAACTATTGGAGTATAATTGACTTTAATATCACAGATAGCTCAATTTATGTAACTTTAATGCAATAAATAGGTCAAAGTAGTCAGATTCAGGTGAACAGACAGTTTAGTTTAAGTCACATCAATATAACAGATAAGTTAATATCAGTGGAATCAGCTTCACAACTATTGGAGTACAATTGACTTTAACATCACAAATAGCTCAATTTATGTAACTTTAATGCAATAAATAGGTCAAAGTAGTCAGATTGAGTTGAACAGACAGTTCAGTTTAAGTCACATCAATATAACAGATAGGTTAATATAAGTGACATCAGTTTCACACATATAAGACTACGATTGGCTTTAATATCACAGATAGTTAGATTTATGTAACTTTCATGCAATAAATAGGTCAAAGTAGTCAGATTGAGTTGAACAGACAGTTTAGTTTAAGTCACATCAATATAACAGATAAGTTAATATCAGTGGAATCAGGTTCACAACTATTGGAGTATAATTGTCTTTAATATCACAGATAGCTCAATTTATGTAACTTTAATGCAATAAATAGGTCAAAGTAGTCAGATTGAGTTGAACAGACAGTTTAGTTTAAGTCACATCAATATAACAGATAAGTTAATATCAGTGGAATCAGCTTCACATATATTGGAATACAATTGGCTGTAATATCACAGATAACTCAATTTATGTAACTTTAATGCAATAAATAGGTCAAAGTAGTCAGATTGAGTTGAACAGACAGTTTAGTTTAAGTCACTTCAATATAACAGATAAGTTAATATCAGTGGAATCAGGTTAACAACTATTGGAGTATAATTGTCTTTAATATCACAGATAGCTCAATTTATGTAACTTTAATGCAATAAATAGGTCAAAGTAGTCAGATTGAGTTGAACAGACAGTTTAGTTTAAGTCACATCAATATAACAGATAAGTTAATATCAGTGGAATCAGCTTCACAACTATTGGAGTACAATTGACTTTAACATCACAAATAGCTCAATTTATGTAACTTTAATGCAATAAATAGGTCAAAGTAGTCAGATTGAGTTGAACAGACAGTTCAGTTTAAGTCACATCAATATAACAGATAGGTTAATATAAGTGACATCAGTTTCACACATATAAGACTACGATTGGTTTTAATATCACAGATAGTTAGATTTATGTAACATTCATGCAATAAATAGGTCAAAGTAGTCAGATTGAGTTGAACAGACAGTTTAGTTTAAGTCACATTAATATAACAGATAAGATAATATAAGTGAAATCAGCTTCACAAATATTGGAATACAATTGGCTTTAATATCACAGATATCTCAATTTTTGTAACTTTAATGCAATAAATAGGTCAAAGTAGTCAGATTGAGTTGAACAGACAGTTTAGTTTAAGTCACATCAATATAACAGATAAGTTAATATCAGCGGAATCAGCTTGACAACTATTGGAGTACAATTGACTTTAGCATCACAAATAGATCAATTTATGTAACTTTAATGCAATAAATAGGTCAAAGTAATCAGATTGAGTTGAACAGACAGTTTAGATTAAGTCACATTAATAAAACAGATAAGTTAATATTAGTGGAATCAGTTTCACAAATATTGGAATACAATTGACTTTAATATCACAGATAACTAAATTTATGTAACTTTCATGCAAAAAATATGTCAAAGTAGTCAGATTGAGTTGAACAGACAGTTTAGTTTTAGTCACATCAATATAACAGATAAGTTAATGTGAGTGGAATCAGCTTGACAACTATTGGAGTGCAATTGGCTTTAACATCACAGATAGCTCAATTTATGTAACTTTAATGCAATAAATAGGTCAAAGTAGTCAGATTGAGTTGAACAGACAGTTTAGTTTAAGTCACTTCAATATAACAGATAAGTTAATATCAGTGGAATTAGCTTCACAACTATTGGAGTATAATTGACTTTAATATCACAGATAGCTCAATTTATGTAACTTTAATGCAATAAATAGGTCAAAGTAGTCAGATTCAGGTGAACAGACAGTTTAGTTTAAGTCACATCAATATAACAGATAAGTTAATATCAGTGGAATCAGCTTGACAACTATTGGAGTACAATTGACTTTAACATCACAAATAGCTCAATTTATGTAACTTTAATGCAATAAATAGGTCAAAGTAGTCAGATTGAGTTGAACAGACAGTTCAGTTTAAGTCACATCAATATAACAGATAGGTTAATATAAGTGACATCAGTTTCACACATATAAGACTACGATTGGCTTTAATATCACAGATAGTTAGATTTATGTAACTTTCATGCAATAAATAGGTCAAAGTAGTCAGATTGAGTTGAACAGACAGTTTAGTTTAAGTCACATCAATATAACAGATAAGTTAATGTGAGTGGAATCAGCTTGACAACTATTGGAGTACAATTGGCTTTAACATCACAGATACCTCAATTTATGTAACTTTAATGCAATAAATAGGTCAAAGTAGTCAGATTGAGTTGAACAGACAGTTTAGTTTAAGTCACTTCAATATAACAGATAAGTTAATATCAGTGGAATCAGGTTCACAACTATTGGAGTATAATTGTCTTTAATATCACAGATAGCTCAATTTATGTAACTTTAATGCAATAAATAGGTCAAAGTAGTCAGATTGAGTTGAACAGACAGTTTAGTTTAAGTCACATCAATATAACAGATAAGTTAATATCAGTGGAATCAGCTTCACAACTATTGGAGTACAATTGACTTTAACATCACAAATAGCTCAATTTATGTAACTTTAATGCAATAAATAGGTCAAAGTAGTCAGATTGAGTTGAACAGACAGTTCAGTTTAAGTCACATCAATATAACAGATAGGTTAATATAAGTGACATCAGTTTCACACATATAAGACTACGATTGGTTTTAATATCACAGATAGTTAGATTTATGTAACATTCATGCAATAAATAGGTCAAAGTAGTCAGATTGAGTTGAACAGACAGTTTAGTTTAAGTCACATTAATATAACAGATAAGATAATATAAGTGAAATCAGCTTCACAAATATTGGAATACAATTGGCTTTAATATCACAGATAACTCAATTTATGTAACTTTAATGCAATAAATAGGTCAAAGTAGTCAGATTGAGTTGAACAGACAGTTTAGTTTAAGTCACATCAATATAACAGATAAGTTAATGTGAGTGGAATCAGCTTGACAACTATTGGAGTACAATTGGCTTTAACATCACAGATAGCTCAATTTATGTAACTTTAATGCAATAAATAGGTCAAAGTAGTCAGATTGAGTTGAACAGACAGTTTAGTTTAAGTCACTTCAATATAACAGATAAGTTAATATCAGTGGAATCAGCTTCACAACTATTGGAGTATAATTGACTTTAATATCACAGATAGCTCAATTTATGTAACTTTAATGCAATAAATAGGTCAAAGTAGTCAGATTGAGTTGAACAGACAGTTTAGTTTAAGTCACATCAATATAACAGATAAGTTAATATCAGTGGAATCAGCTTGACAACTATTGGAGTACAATTGGCTTTAACATCACAGATAGCTCAATTTATGTAACTTTAATGCAATAAATAGGTCAAAGTAGTCAGATTGAGTTGAACAGACAGTTTAGTTTAAGTCACTTCAATATAACAGATAAGTTAATATCAGTGGAATCAGCTTCACAACTATTGGAGTATAATTGACTTTAATATCACAGATAGCTCAATTTATGTAAGTTTAATGCAATAAATAGGTCAAAGTAGTCAGATTGAGTTGAACAGACAGTTTAGTTTTAGTCACATTAATATAACAGATAAGTTAATATGAGTGGAATCAGCTTCACAACTATTGGAGTACAATTGACTTTAACATCACAAATAGATCAATTTATGTAACTTTAATGCAATAAATAGGTTAAAGTAGTCAGATTGAGTTGAACAGACAGTTCAGTTTAAGTCACATCAATATAACAGATAGGTTAATATAAGTGACATCAGTTTCACACATATAAGACTACGATTGGCTTTAATATCACAGATAGTTAGATTTATGTAACTTTCATGCAATAAATAGGTCAAAGTAGTCAGATTGAGTTGAACAGACAGTTTAGTTTAAGTCACATCAATATAACAGATAAGTTAATATCAGTGGAATCAGCTTCACAAATATTGGAATACAATTGGCTTTAATATCACAGATACCTCAATTTATGTAAGTTTAATGCAATAAATAGGTCAAAGTAGTCAGATTGAGTTGAACAGACAGTTTAGTTTAAGTCACATTAATAAAACAGATAAGTTAATATTAGTGGAATCTGTTTCACAAATATTGGAATACAATTTACTTTAATATCACAGATAACTAAATTTATGTAACTTTAATGCAAAAAATAGGTAAAAGTAATCAGATTGACTTGAACAGACAGTTTAGTTTAAGTCACATCAATATAACAGATAAGTCAATATCAGTGGAATAAGGTTCACAACTATTGGAGTATAATTGACTTTAACATCACAGATAGCTCAATTTATGTAAGTTTAATGCAATAAATAGGTCAAAGTAGTCAGATTCAGTTGAATAGACAGTTCAGTTTAAGTCACATCAATAAAACAGATAAGTTAATATAAGTGGAATCAGCTTGACAACTATTGGAGTACAATTGACTTTAACATCACAAATAGATCAATTTATGTAACTTTAATGCAATAAATAGGTCAAAGTAATCAGATTGAGTTGAACAGACAGTTTAGTTTAAGTCACATCAATATAACAGATAAGTTAATATCAGTGGAATCAGCTTCACAACTATTGGAGTACATTTGACTTTAACATCACAGATACCTCAATTTATGTAACTTTAATGCAATAAATAGGTCAAAGTAGTCAGATTGAGTTGAACAGACAGTTTAGTTTAAGTCACATCAATATATCAGATAAGTTAATATCAGTGGAATCAGCTTCACAAATATTGGAATTCAATTGGCTTTAATATCACAGATAACTCAATTTATGTAACTTTAATGCAATAAATAGGTCAAAGTAGTCAGACTGGGTTGAACAGACAGTTTAGTTTAAGTCACATCAATATAACAGATAAGTTAATATGAGTGGAATCTGTTTCACAACTATTGAAGTACAATTGACTTTAACATCACAAATAGCTCGATTAATGTAACTTTAATGCAATAAATAGGTCAAAGTAGTCAGATTGAGTTGAACAGACAGTTTAGTTTAAGTCACATCAATATAACAGATAAGTTAATATCAGTGGAATCAGCTTCACAAATATTGGAATACAATTGGCTGTAATATCACAGATAACTCAATGTATGTAACTTTAATGCAATAAATAGGTCAAAGTAGTCAGATTGAGTTGAACAGACAGTTTAGTTTAAGTCACATCAATATAACAGATAAGTTAATATGAGTAGAATCAGCTTCACAACTGTTGGAGTACAATTGACTTTAACATCACAAATAGCTCGATTAATGTAACTTTAATGCAATAAATAGGTCAAAGTAGTCAGATTGAGTTGAACAGACAGTTTAGTTTAAGTCACATCAATATAACAGATAAGTTAATATCAGTGGAATCAGCTTCACAACTATTGGAGTACAATTGACTTTAACATCACAAATAGCTCAATTTATGTAACTTTAATGCAATAAATAGGTCAAAGTAGTCAGATTGAGTTGAACAGACAGTTTAGATTAAGTCACATCAATATAACAGATAGGTTAATATAAGTGACATCAGTTTCACACATATAAGACTACGATTGGCTTTAATATCACAGATAGTTAAATTTATGTAACTTTAATGCAATAAATAGGTCAAAGTAGTCAGATTGAGTTGAACAGGCAGTTTAGTTTAAGTCACATCAATATAACAGATAAGTTAATATCAGTGGAATCAGCTTCACAAATATTGGAATTCAATTGGCTGTAATATCACAGATAACTCAATTTATGTAACTTTAATGCAATAAATAGGTCAAAGTAGTCAGATTGAGTTGAACAGACAGTTTAGTTTAAGTCACATCAATATAACACATAAGTTAATATGAGTGGAATCAGCTTCACAACTATTGGAGTACAATTGACTTTAACATCACAAATAGCTCGATTAATGTAACTTTAATGCAATAAATAGGTCAAAGTAGTCAGATTGAGTTGAACAGACAGTTTAGTTTAAGTCACATCAATATAACAGATAAGTTAATATAAGTGGAATCAGCTTCACAAATATTGGAATACAATTGGCTGTAATATCACAGATAACTCAATTTATGTAACTTTAATGCAATAAATAGGTCAAAGTAGTCAGATTGAGTTGAACAGACAGTTTAGTTTAAGTCACATCAATATAACAGATAAGTTAATATGAGTAGAATCAGCTTTTCAACTGTTGGAGTACAATTGACTTTAACATCACAAATAACTCGATTTATGTAACTTTAATGCAATAAATAGGTCAAAGTAGTCAGATTGAGTTGAACAGACAGTTTAGTTTAAGTCACATCAATATAACAGATAAGTTAATATCAGTGGAATCAGGTTCACAACTATTGGAGTATAATTGACTTTAACATCACAGATAACTCAATTTATGTAACTTTAATGCAATAAATAGGTCAAAGTAGTCAGATTGAGTTGAACAGACAGTTTAGTTTAAGTCACATCAATATAACAGATAAGTTAATATGAATGGAATCAGCTTGACAACTATTGGAGTACAATTGACTTTAACATCACAAATAGATCAATTTATGTAACTTTAATGCAATAAATAGGTCAATGTATTCAGATTGAGTTGAACGGACAGTTTAGTTTAAGTCACATCAGTATAACAGATAAGTTAATATCAGTGGAATCAGCTTCATAAACATTGGAATACAATTGGCTTTAATATCACAGATAACTAAATTTATGTAACTTTAATGCAATAAATAGGTCAAAGTAGTCAGATTGAGTTGAACAGACAGTTTAGTTTAAGTCACATCAATATAACAGATAAGTTAATATCAGTGGAATCATCTTCATAAATATTGGAATACAATTGGCTTTAATATCACAGATAACTCAATTTATGTAACTTTAATGCAATAAATAGGTCAAAGTAGTCAGATTGAGTTGAACAGACAGTTTAGATTAAGTCACATTAATAAAACAGATAAGTTAATATTAGTCGAATCAGTTTCACAAATATTGGAACACAATTGACTTTAATATCACAGATAACTAAATTTATGTAACTTTAATGCAATAAATAGGTCAAAGTAGTCAGATTGAGTTGAACAGACAGTTTAGTTTAAGTCACATCAATATAACAGATAAGTCAATATCAGTGGAATAAGGTTCACAAATATTGGAGTACAATTGACTTTAACATTACTGATAGCTCAATTTATGTAAGTTTAATGCAATAAATAGGTCAAAGTAGTCAGATTCAGTTGAACAGACAGTTCAGTTTAAGTCACATCAATAAAACAGATAAGTTAATATAAGTGAAATCAGCTTGACAACTATTGGAGTGCAATTGACTTTAACATCACAAATAGATCAATTTATGTAACTTTAATGCAATAAATAGGTCAAAGTAATCAGATTGAGTTGAACAGACAGTTTAGTTTAAGTCACATCAATATAACAGATAAGTTAATATCAGTGGAATCAGCTTCACAAATATTGGAATTCAATTCGCTTTAATATCACGGATAACTCAATTTATGTAACTTTAATGCAATAAATAGGTCAAAGTAGTCAGATTGAGTTGAACAGACAGTTTAGTTTAAGTCACATCAATATAACAGATAAGTTAATATCAGTGGAATCAGCTTGACAACTATTGGAGTACAATTGACTTTAACATCACAAATAGCTCAATTTATGTAACTTTAATGCAATAAATAGGTTAAAGTAGTCAGATTGAGTTGAACAGACAGTTCAGTTTAAGTCACATCAATATAACAGATAGGTTAATATAAGTGACATCAGTTTCACACATATAAGACTACGATTGGCTTTAATATCACAGATAGTTAGATTTATGTAACTTTCATGCAATAAATAGGTCAAAGTAGTCAGATTGAGTTGAACAGACAGTTTAGTTTAAGTCACATCAATATAACAGATAAGTCAATATCAGTGGAATAAGGTTCACAACTATTGGAGTATAATTGACTTTAACATCACAGATAGCTCAATTTATGTAAGTTTAATGCAATAAATAGGTCAAAGTAGTCAGATTCAGTTGAATAGACAGTTCAGTTTAAGTCACATCAATAAAACAGATAAGTTAATATAAGTGGAATCAGCTTGACAACTATTGGAGTACAATTGACTTTAACATCACAAATAGATCAATTTATGTAATTTTAATGCAATAAATAGGTCAAAGTAATCAGATTGAGTTGAACAGACAGTTTAGTTTAAGTCACATCAATATAACAGATAAGTTAATATCAGTGGAATCAGCTTCACAACTATTGGAGTACATTTGACTTTAACATCACAGATACCTCAATTTATGTAACTTTAATGCAATAAATAGGTCAAAGTAGTCAGATTGAGTTGAACAGACAGTTTAGTTTAAGTCACATCAATATAACAGATAAGTTAATATCAGTGGAATCAGCTTCACAAATATTGGAATAGAATTGGCTGTAATATCACAGATAACTCAATTTATGTAACTTTAATGCAATAAATAGGTCAAAGTAGTCAGATTGAGTTGAACAGACAGTTTAGTTTAAGTCACATCAATATAACAGATAAGTTAATATGAGTAGAATCAGCTTCACAACTGTTGGAGTACAATTGACTTTAACATCACAAATAGCTCGATTAATGTAACTTTAATGCAATAAATAGGTCAAAGTAGTCAGATTGAGTTGAACAGACAGTTTAGTTTAAGTCACATCAATATAACAGATAAGTTAATATCAGTGGAATCAGCTTCACAACTATTGGAGTACAATTGACTTTAACATCACAAATAGCTCAATTTATGTAACTTTAATGCAATAAATAGGTCAAAGTAGTCAGATTGAGTTGAACAGACAGTTCAGTTTAAGTCACATCAATATAACAGATAGGTTAATATAAGTGACATCAGTTTCACACATATAAGACTACGATTGGCTTTAATATCACAGATAGTTAGATTTATGTAACTCTCATGCAATAAATAGGTCAAAGTAGTCAGATTGAGTTGAACAGACAGTTTAGTTTAAGTCACATCAATATAACAGATAAGTTAATATCAGTGGAATCAGCTTCACAAATATTGGAATACAATTGGCTTTAATATCACAGATAACTCAATTTATGTAAGTTTAATGCAATAAATAGGTCAAAGTAGTCAGATTGAGTTGAACAGACAGTTTAGTTTAAGTCACATCAATATAACAGATAAGTTAATGTGAGTGGAATCAGCTTGACAACTATTGGAGTACAATTGGCTTTAACATCACAGATACCTCAATTTATGTAACTTTAATGCAATAAATAGGTCAAAGTAGTCAGATTGAGTTGAACAGACAGTTTAGTTTAAGTCACTTCAATATAACAGATAAGTTAATATCAGTGGAATCAGGTTCACAACTATTGGAGTATAATTGTCTTTAATATCACAGATAGCTCAATTTATGTAACTTTAATGCAATAAATAGGTCAAAGTAGTCAGATTGAGTTGAACAGACAGTTTAGTTTAAGTCACATCAATATAACAGATAAGTTAATATCAGTGGAATCAGCTTCACAACTATTGGAGTACAATTGACTTTAACATCACAAATAGCTCAATTTATGTAACTTTAATGCAATAAATAGGTCAAAGTAGTCAGATTGAGTTGAACAGACAGTTCAGTTTAAGTCACATCAATATAACAGATAGGTTAATATAAGTGACATCAGTTTCACACATATAAGACTACGATTGGTTTTAATATCACAGATAGTTAGATTTATGTAACATTCATGCAATAAATAGGTCAAAGCAGTCAGATTGAGTTGAACAGACAGTTTAGTTTAAGTCACATCAATATAACAGATAAGTTAATATCAGTGGAATCAGCTTCACAACTATTGGAGTACATTTGACTTTAACATCACAGATACCTCAATTTATGTAACTTTAATGCAATAAATAGGTCAAAGTAGTCAGATTGAGTTGAACAGACAGTTTAGTTTAAGTCACATCAATATAACAGATAAGTTAATATCAGTGGAATCAGCTTCACAAATATTGGAATACAATTGGCTGTAATATCACAGATAACTCAATTTATGTAACTTTAATGCAATAAATAGGTCAAAGTAGTCAGATTGAGTTGAACAGACAGTTTAGTTTAAGTCACATCAATATAACAGATAAGTTAATATGAGTAGAATCAGCTTCACAACTGTTGGAGTACAATTGACTTTAACATCACAAATAGCTCGATTAATGTAACTTTAATGCAATAAATAGGTCAAAGTAGTCAGATTGAGTTGAACAGACAGTTTAGTTTAAGTCACATCAATATAACAGATAAGTTAATATCAGTGGAATCAGCTTCACAACTATTGGAGTACAATTGACTTTAACATCACAAATAGCTCAATTTATGTAACTTTAATGCAATAAATAGGTCAAAGTAGTCAGATTGAGTTGAACAGACAGTTCAGTTTAAGTCACATCAATATAACAGATAGGTTAATATAAGTGACATCAGTTTCACACATATAAGACTACGATTGGCTTTAATATCACAGATAGTTAGATTTATGTAACTCTCATGCAATAAATAGGTCAAAGTAGTCAGATTGAGTTGAACAGACAGTTTAGTTTAAGTCACATCAATATAACAGATAAGTTAATATCAGTGGAATCAGCTTCACAAATATTGGAATACAATTGGCTTTAATATCACAGATAACTCAATTTATGTAAGTTTAATGCAATAAATAGGTCAAAGTAGTCAGATTGAGTTGAACAGACAGTTTAGTTTAAGTCACATCAATATAACAGATAAGTTAATGTCAGTGGAATCAGCTTGACAACTATTGGAGTACAATTGGCTTTAACATCACAGATACCTCAATTTATGTAACTTTAATGCAATAAATAGGTCAAAGTAGTCAGATTGAGTTGAACAGACAGTTTAGTTTAAGTCACTTCAATATAACAGATAAGTTAATATCAGTGGAATCAGGTTCACAACTATTGGAGTATAATTGTCTTTAATATCACAGATAGCTCAATTTATGTAACTTTAATGCAATAAATAGGTCAAAGTAGTCAGATTGAGTTGAACAGACAGTTTAGTTTAAGTCACATCAATATAACAGATAAGTTAATATCAGTGGAATCAGCTTCACAACTATTGGAGTACAATTGACTTTAACATCACAAATAGCTCAATTTATGTAACTTTAATGCAATAAATAGGTCAAAGTAGTCAGATTGAGTTGAACAGACAGTTCAGTTTAAGTCACATCAATATAACAGATAGGTTAATATAAGTGACATCAGTTTCACACATATAAGACTACGATTGGTTTTAATATCACAGATAGTTAGATTTATGTAACATTCATGCAATAAATAGGTCAAAGCAGTCAGATTGAGTTGAACAGACAGTTTAGTTTAAATCACATCAATATAACAGATAAGTTAATATCAGCGGAATCAGCTTGACAACTATTGGAGTACAATTGACTTTAGCATCACAAATAGATCAATTTATGTAACATTAATGCAATAAATAGGTCAAAGTAATCAGATTGAGTTGAACAGACAGTTTAGATTAAGTCACATTAATAAAACAGATAAGTTAATATTAGTGGAATCAGTTTCACAAATATTGGAATACAATTGACTTTAATATCACAGATAACTAAATTTATGTAACTTTCATGCAAAAAATGTCAAAGTAGTCAGATTGAGTTGAACAGACAGTTTAGTTTAAGTCACATCAATATAACAGATAAGTTAATGTGAGTGGAATCAGCTTGACAACTATTGGAGTACAATTGGCTTTAACATCACAGATACCTCAATTTATGTAACTTTAATGCAATAAATAGGTCAAAGTAGTCAGATTGAGTTGAACAGACAGTTTAGTTTAAGTCACTTCAATATAACAGATAAGTTAATATCAGTGGAATCAGGTTCACAACTATTGGAGTATAATTGTCTTTAATATCACAGATAGCTCAATTTATGTAACTTTAATGCAATAAATAGGTCAAAGTAGTCAGATTGAGTTGAACAGACAGTTTAGTTTAAGTCACATCAATATAACAGATAAGTTAATATCAGTGGAATCAGCTTCACAACTATTGGAGTACAATTGACTTTAACATCACAAATAGCTCAATTTATGTAACTTTAATGCAATAAATAGGTCAAAGTAGTCAGATTGAGTTGAACAGACAGTTCAGTTTAAGTCACATCAATATAACAGATAGGTTAATATAAGTGACATCAGTTTCACACATATAAGACTACGATTGGTTTTAATATCACAGATAGTTAGATTTATGTAACATTCATGCAATAAATAGGTCAAAGCAGTCAGATTGAGTTGAACAGACAGTTTAGTTTAAATCACATCAATATAACAGATAAGTTAATATCAGCGGAATCAGCTTGACAACTATTGGAGTACAATTGACTTTAGCATCACAAATAGATCAATTTATGTAACATTAATGCAATAAATAGGTCAAAGTAATCAGATTGAGTTGAACAGACAGTTTAGATTAAGTCACATTAATAAAACAGATAAGTTAATATCAGTGGAATCAGCTTCACAAATATTGGAATACAATTGGCTTTAATATCACAGATAACTCAATTTATGTAAGTTTAATGCAATAAATAGGTCAAAGTAGTCAGATTGAGTTGAACAGACAGTTTAGTTTAAGTCACATCAATATAACAGATAAGTTAATGTGAGTGGAATCAGCTTGACAACTATTGGAGTACAATTGGCTTTAACATCACAGATACCTCAATTTATGTAACTTTAATGCAATAAATAGGTCAAAGTAGTCAGATTGAGTTGAACAGACAGTTTAGTTTAAGTCACTTCAATATAACAGATAAGTTAATATCAGTGGAATCAGGTTCACAACTATTGGAGTATAATTGTCTTTAATATCACAGATAGCTCAATTTATGTAACTTTAATGCAATAAATAGGTCAAAGTAGTCAGATTGAGTTGAACAGACAGTTTAGTTTAAGTCACATCAATATAACAGATAAGTTAATATCAGTGGAATCAGCTTCACAACTATTGGAGTACAATTGACTTTAACATCACAAATAGCTCAATTTATGTAACTTTAATGCAATAAATAGGTCAAAGTAGTCAGATTGAGTTGAACAGACAGTTCAGTTTAAGTCACATCAATATAACAGATAGGTTAATATAAGTGACATCAGTTTCACACATATAAGACTACGATTGGTTTTAATATCACAGATAGTTAGATTTATGTAACATTCATGCAATAAATAGGTCAAAGCAGTCAGATTGAGTTGAACAGACAGTTTAGTTTAAATCACATCAATATAACAGATAAGTTAATATCAGCGGAATCAGCTTGACAACTATTGGAGTACAATTGACTTTAGCATCACAAATAGATCAATTTATGTAACATTAATGCAATAAATAGGTCAAAGTAATCAGATTGAGTTGAACAGACAGTTTAGATTAAGTCACATTAATAAAACAGATAAGTTAATATTAGTGGAATCAGTTTCACAAATATTGGAATACAATTGACTTTAATATCACAGATAACTAAATTTATGTAACTTTCATGCAAAAAATGTCAAAGTAGTCAGATTGAGTTGAACAGACAGTTTAGTTTAAGTCACATCAATATAACAGATAAGTTAATGTGAGTGGAATCAGCTTGACAACTATTGGAGTACAATTGGCTTTAACATCACAGATACCTCAATTTATGTAACTTTAATGCAATAAATAGGTCAAAGTAGTCAGATTGAGTTGAACAGACAGTTTAGTTTAAGTCACTTCAATATAACAGATAAGTTAATATCAGTGGAATCAGGTTCACAACTATTGGAGTATAATTGTCTTTAATATCACAGATAGCTCAATTTATGTAACTTTAATGCAATAAATAGGTCAAAGTAGTCAGATTGAGTTGAACAGACAGTTTAGTTTAAGTCACATCAATATAACAGATAAGTTAATATCAGTGGAATCAGCTTCACAACTATTGGAGTACAATTGACTTTAACATCACAAATAGCTCAATTTATGTAACTTTAATGCAATAAATAGGTCAAAGTAGTCAGATTGAGTTGAACAGACAGTTCAGTTTAAGTCACATCAATATAACAGATAGGTTAATATAAGTGACATCAGTTTCACACATATAAGACTACGATTGGTTTTAATATCACAGATAGTTAGATTTATGTAACATTCATGCAATAAATAGGTCAAAGCAGTCAGATTGAGTTGAACAGACAGTTTAGTTTAAATCACATCAATATAACAGATAAGTTAATATCAGCGGAATCAGCTTGACAACTATTGGAGTACAATTGACTTTAGCATCACAAATAGATCAATTTATGTAACATTAATGCAATAAATAGGTCAAAGTAATCAGATTGAGTTGAACAGACAGTTTAGATTAAGTCACATTAATAAAACAGATAAGTTAATATTAGTGGAATCAGTTTCACAAATATTGGAATACAATTGACTTTAATATCACAGATAACTAAATTTATGTAACATTCATGCAAAAAATGTCAAAGTAGTCAGATTGAGTTGAACAGACAGTTTAGTTTAAGTCACATCAATATAACAGATAAGTTAATGTGAGTGGAATCAGCTTGACAACTATTGGAGTACAATTGGCTTTAACATCACAGATAGCTCAATTTATGTAACTTTAATGCAATAAATAGGTCAAAGTAGTCAGATTGAGTTGAACAGACAGTTTAGTTTAAGTCACTTCAATATAACAGATAAGTTAATATCAGTGGAATCAGCTTCACAACTATTGGAGTATAATTGACTTTAATATCACAGATAGCTCAATTTATGTAAGTTTAATGCAATAAATAGGTCAAAGTAGTCAGATTGAGTTGAACAGACAGTTTAGTTTTAGTCACATCAATAAAACAGATAAGTTAATATAAGTGGAATCAGCTTGACAACTATTGGAGTACAATTGACTTTAACATCACAAATAGATCAATTTATGTAATTTTAATGCAATAAATAGGTCAAAGTAATCAGATTGAGTTGAACAGACAGTTTAGTTTAAGTCACATCAATATAACAGATAAGTTAATATCAGTGGAATCAGCTTCACAACTATTGGAGTACATTTGACTTTAACATCACAGATACCTCAATTTATGTAACTTTAATGCAATAAATAGGTCAAAGTAGTCAGATTGAGTTGAACAGACAGTTTAGTTTAAGTCACATCAATATATCAGATAAGTTAATATCAGTGGAATCAGCTTCACAAATATTGGAATTCAATTGGCTTTAATATCACAGATAACTCAATTTATGTAACTTTAATGCAATAAATAGGTCAAAGTAGTCAGACTGGGTTGAACAGACAGTTTAGTTTAAGTCACATCAATATAACAGATAAGTTAATATGAGTGGAATCTGTTTCACAACTATTGAAGTACAATTGACTTTAACATCACAAATAGCTCGATTAATGTAACTTTAATGCAATAAATAGGTCAAAGTAGTCAGATTGAGTTGAACAGACAGTTTAGTTTAAGTCACATCAATATAACAGATAAGTTAATATCAGTGGAATCAGCTTCACAAATATTGGAATACAATTGGCTGTAATATCACAGATAACTCAATGTATGTAACTTTAATGCAATAAATAGGTCAAAGTAGTCAGATTGAGTTGAACAGACAGTTCAGTTTAAGTCACATCAATATAACAGATAGGTTAATATAAGTGACATCAGTTTCACACATATAAGACTACGATTGGTTTTAATATCACAGATAGTTAGATTTATGTAACATTCATGCAATAAATAGGTCAAAGCAGTCAGATTGAGTTGAACAGACAGTTTAGTTTAAGTCACATCAATATAACAGATAAGTTAATATCAGTGGAATCAGCTTCACAACTATTGGAGTACATTTGACTTTAACATCACAGATACCTCAATTTATGTAACTTTAATGCAATAAATAGGTCAAAGTAGTCAGATTGAGTTGAACAGACAGTTTAGTTTAAGTCACATCAATATAACAGATAAGTTAATATCAGTGGAATCAGCTTCACAAATATTGGAATACAATTGGCTGTAATATCACAGATAACTCAATTTATGTAACTTTAATGCAATAAATAGGTCAAAGTAGTCAGATTGAGTTGAACAGACAGTTTAGTTTAAGTCACATCAATATAACAGATAAGTTAATATGAGTAGAATCAGCTTCACAACTGTTGGAGTACAATTGACTTTAACATCACAAATAGCTCGATTAATGTAACTTTAATGCAATAAATAGGTCAAAGTAGTCAGATTGAGTTGAACAGACAGTTTAGTTTAAGTCACATCAATATAACAGATAAGTTAATATCAGTGGAATCAGCTTCACAACTATTGGAGTACAATTGACTTTAACATCACAAATAGCTCAATTTATGTAACTTTAATGCAATAAATAGGTCAAAGTAGTCAGATTGAGTTGAACAGACAGTTCAGTTTAAGTCACATCAATATAACAGATAGGTTAATATAAGTGACATCAGTTTCACACATATAAGACTACGATTGGCTTTAATATCACAGATAGTTAGATTTATGTAACTCTCATGCAATAAATAGGTCAAAGTAGTCAGATTGAGTTGAACAGACAGTTTAGTTTAAGTCACATCAATATAACAGATAAGTTAATATCAGTGGAATCAGCTTCACAAATATTGGAATACAATTGGCTTTAATATCACAGATAACTCAATTTATGTAAGTTTAATGCAATAAATAGGTCAAAGTAGTCAGATTGAGTTGAACAGACAGTTTAGTTTAAGTCACATCAATATAACAGATAAGTTAATGTGAGTGGAATCAGCTTGACAACTATTGGAGTACAATTGGCTTTAACATCACAGATACCTCAATTTATGTAACTTTAATGCAATAAATAGGTCAAAGTAGTCAGATTGAGTTGAACAGACAGTTTAGTTTAAGTCACTTCAATATAACAGATAAGTTAATATCAGTGGAATCAGGTTCACAACTATTGGAGTATAATTGTCTTTAATATCACAGATAGCTCAATTTATGTAACTTTAATGCAATAAATAGGTCAAAGTAGTCAGATTGAGTTGAACAGACAGTTTAGTTTAAGTCACATCAATATAACAGATAAGTTAATATCAGTGGAATCAGCTTCACAACTATTGGAGTACAATTGACTTTAACATCACAAATAGCTCAATTTATGTAACTTTAATGCAATAAATAGGTCAAAGTAGTCAGATTGAGTTGAACAGACAGTTCAGTTTAAGTCACATCAATATAACAGATAGGTTAATATAAGTGACATCAGTTTCACACATATAAGACTACGATTGGTTTTAATATCACAGATAGTTAGATTTATGTAACATTCATGCAATAAATAGGTCAAAGCAGTCAGATTGAGTTGAACAGACAGTTTAGTTTAAATCACATCAATATAACAGATAAGTTAATATCAGCGGAATCAGCTTGACAACTATTGGAGTACAATTGACTTTAGCATCACAAATAGATCAATTTATGTAACATTAATGCAATAAATAGGTCAAAGTAATCAGATTGAGTTGAACAGACAGTTTAGATTAAGTCACATTAATAAAACAGATAAGTTAATATTAGTGGAATCAGTTTCACAAATATTGGAATACAATTGACTTTAATATCACAGATAACTAAATTTATGTAACATTCATGCAAAAAATGTCAAAGTAGTCAGATTGAGTTGAACAGACAGTTTAGTTTAAGTCACATCAATATAACAGATAAGTTAATGTGAGTGGAATCAGCTTGACAACTATTGGAGTACAATTGGCTTTAACATCACAGATAGCTCAATTTATGTAACTTTAATGCAATAAATAGGTCAAAGTAGTCAGATTGAGTTGAACAGACAGTTTAGTTTAAGTCACTTCAATATAACAGATAAGTTAATATCAGTGGAATCAGCTTCACAACTATTGGAGTATAATTGACTTTAATATCACAGATAGCTCAATTTATGTAAGTTTAATGCAATAAATAGGTCAAAGTAGTCAGATTGAGTTGAACAGACAGTTTAGTTTTAGTCACATCAATAAAACAGATAAGTTAATATAAGTGGAATCAGCTTGACAACTATTGGAGTACAATTGACTTTAACATCACAAATAGATCAATTTATGTAATTTTAATGCAATAAATAGGTCAAAGTAATCAGATTGAGTTGAACAGACAGTTTAGTTTAAGTCACATCAATATAACAGATAAGTTAATATCAGTGGAATCAGCTTCACAACTATTGGAGTACATTTGACTTTAACATCACAGATACCTCAATTTATGTAACTTTAATGCAATAAATAGGTCAAAGTAGTCAGATTGAGTTGAACAGACAGTTTAGTTTAAGTCACATCAATATATCAGATAAGTTAATATCAGTGGAATCAGCTTCACAAATATTGGAATTCAATTGGCTTTAATATCACAGATAACTCAATTTATGTAACTTTAATGCAATAAATAGGTCAAAGTAGTCAGACTGGGTTGAACAGACAGTTTAGTTTAAGTCACATCAATATAACAGATAAGTTAATATGAGTGGAATCTGTTTCACAACTATTGAAGTACAATTGACTTTAACATCACAAATAGCTCGATTAATGTAACTTTAATGCAATAAATAGGTCAAAGTAGTCAGATTGAGTTGAACAGACAGTTTAGTTTAAGTCACATCAATATAACAGATAAGTTAATATCAGTGGAATCAGCTTCACAAATATTGGAATACAATTGGCTGTAATATCACAGATAACTCAATGTATGTAACTTTAATGCAATAAATAGGTCAAAGTAGTCAGATTGAGTTGAACAGACAGTTCAGTTTAAGTCACATCAATATAACAGATAGGTTAATATAAGTGACATCAGTTTCACACATATAAGACTACGATTGGTTTTAATATCACAGATAGTTAGATTTATGTAACATTCATGCAATAAATAGGTCAAAGCAGTCAGATTGAGTTGAACAGACAGTTTAGTTTAAGTCACATCAATATAACAGATAAGTTAATATCAGTGGAATCAGCTTCACAACTATTGGAGTACATTTGACTTTAACATCACAGATACCTCAATTTATGTAACTTTAATGCAATAAATAGGTCAAAGTAGTCAGATTGAGTTGAACAGACAGTTTAGTTTAAGTCACATCAATATAACAGATAAGTTAATATCAGTGGAATCAGCTTCACAAATATTGGAATACAATTGGCTGTAATATCACAGATAACTCAATTTATGTAACTTTAATGCAATAAATAGGTCAAAGTAGTCAGATTGAGTTGAACAGACAGTTTAGTTTAAGTCACATCAATATAACAGATAAGTTAATATGAGTAGAATCAGCTTCACAACTGTTGGAGTACAATTGACTTTAACATCACAAATAGCTCGATTAATGTAACTTTAATGCAATAAATAGGTCAAAGTAGTCAGATTGAGTTGAACAGACAGTTTAGTTTAAGTCACATCAATATAACAGATAAGTTAATATCAGTGGAATCAGCTTCACAACTATTGGAGTACAATTGACTTTAACATCACAAATAGCTCAATTTATGTAACTTTAATGCAATAAATAGGTCAAAGTAGTCAGATTGAGTTGAACAGACAGTTTAGATTAAGTCACATCAATATAACAGATAGGTTAATATAAGTGACATCAGTTTCACACATATAAGACTACGATTGGCTTTAATATCACAGATAGTTAAATTTATGTAACTTTAATGCAATAAATAGGTCAAAGTAGTCAGATTGAGTTGAACAGGCAGTTTAGTTTAAGTCACATCAATATAACAGATAAGTTAATATCAGTGGAATCAGCTTCACAAATATTGGAATTCAATTGGCTGTAATATCACAGATAACTCAATTTATGTAACTTTAATGCAATAAATAGGTCAAAGTAGTCAGATTGAGTTGAACAGACAGTTTAGTTTAAGTCACATCAATATAACACATAAGTTAATATGAGTGGAATCAGCTTCACAACTATTGGAGTACAATTGACTTTAACATCACAAATAGCTCGATTAATGTAACTTTAATGCAATAAATAGGTCAAAGTAGTCAGATTGAGTTGAACAGACAGTTTAGTTTAAGTCACATCAATATAACAGATAAGTTAATATAAGTGGAATCAGCTTCACAAATATTGGAATACAATTGGCTGTAATATCACAGATAACTCAATTTATGTAACTTTAATGCAATAAATAGGTCAAAGTAGTCAGATTGAGTTGAACAGACAGTTTAGTTTAAGTCACATCAATATAACAGATAAGTTAATATGAGTAGAATCAGCTTTTCAACTGTTGGAGTACAATTGACTTTAACATCACAAATAACTCGATTTATGTAACTTTAATGCAATAAATAGGTCAAAGTAGTCAGATTGAGTTGAACAGACAGTTTAGTTTAAGTCACATCAATATAACAGATAAGTTAATATGAATGGAATCAGCTTGACAACTATTGGAGTACAATTGACTTTAACATCACAAATAGATCAATTTATGTAACTTTAATGCAATAAATAGGTCAATGTATTCAGATTGAGTTGAACGGACAGTTTAGTTTAAGTCACATCAGTATAACAGATAAGTTAATATCAGTGGAATCAGCTTCATAAACATTGGAATACAATTGGCTTTAATATCACAGATAACTAAATTTATGTAACTTTAATGCAATAAATAGGTCAAAGTAGTCAGATTGAGTTGAACAGACAGTTTAGTTTAAGTCACATCAATATAACAGATAAGTTAATATCAGTGGAATCATCTTCATAAATATTGGAATACAATTGGCTTTAATATCACAGATAACTCAATTTATGTAACTTTAATGCAATAAATAGGTCAAAGTAGTCAGATTGAGTTGAACAGACAGTTTAGATTAAGTCACATTAATAAAACAGATAAGTTAATATTAGTCGAATCAGTTTCACAAATATTGGAACACAATTGACTTTAATATCACAGATAACTAAATTTATGTAACTTTAATGCAATAAATAGGTCAAAGTAGTCAGATTGAGTTGAACAGACAGTTTAGTTTAAGTCACATCAATATAACAGATAAGTCAATATCAGTGGAATAAGGTTCACAAATATTGGAGTACAATTGACTTTAACATTACTGATAGCTCAATTTATGTAAGTTTAATGCAATAAATAGGTCAAAGTAGTCAGATTCAGTTGAACAGACAGTTCAGTTTAAGTCACATCAATAAAACAGATAAGTTAATATAAGTGAAATCAGCTTGACAACTATTGGAGTGCAATTGACTTTAACATCACAAATAGATCAATTTATGTAACTTTAATGCAATAAATAGGTCAAAGTAATCAGATTGAGTTGAACAGACAGTTTAGTTTAAGTCACATCAATATAACAGATAAGTTAATATCAGTTTAATCAGCTTCACAAATATTGGAATTCAATTCGCTTTAATATCACGGATAACTCAATTTATGTAACTTTAATGCAATAAATAGGTCAAAGTAGTCAGATTGAGTTGAACAGACAGTTTAGTTTAAGTCACATCAATATAACAGATAAGTTAATATCAGTGGAATCAGCTTGACAACTATTGGAGTACAATTGACTTTAACATCACAAATAGCTCAATTTATGTAACTTTAATGCAATAAATAGGTTAAAGTAGTCAGATTGAGTTGAACAGACAGTTCAGTTTAAGTCACATCAATATAACAGATAGGTTAATATAAGTGACATCAGTTTCACACATATAAGACTACGATTGGCTTTAATATCACAGATAGTTAGATTTATGTAACTTTCATGCAATAAATAGGTCAAAGTAGTCAGATTGAGTTGAACAGACAGTTTAGTTTAAGTCACATCAATATAACAGATAAGTTAATATCAGTGGAATCAGCTTCACAAATATTGGAATACAATTGGTTTTAATATCACAGATAACTCAATTTATGTAAGTTTAATGCAATAAATAGGTCAAAGTAGTCAGATTGAGTTGAACAGACAGTTTAGTTTAAGTCACATTAATAAAACAGATAAGTTAATATTAGTGGAATCTGTTTCACAAATATTGGAATACAATTTACTTTAATATCACAGATAACTAAATTTATGTAACTTTAATGCAAAAAATAGGTAAAAGTAGTCAGATTGACTTAGACAGTTTAAGTCACATCAATATAACAGATAAGTCAATATCAGTGGAATAAGGTTCACAACTATTGGAGTATAATTGACTTTAACATCACAGATAGCTCAATTTATGTAAGTTTAATGCAATAAATAGGTCAAAGTAGTCAGATTCAGTTGAATAGACAGTTCAGTTTAAGTCACATCAATAAAACAGATAAGTTAATATAAGTGGAATCAGCTTGACAACTATTGGAGTACAATTGACTTTAACATCACAAATAGATCAATTTATGTAATTTTAATGCAATAAATAGGTCAAAGTAATCAGATTGAGTTGAACAGACAGTTTAGTTTAAGTCACATCAATATAACAGATAAGTTAATATCAGTGGAATCAGCTTCACAACTATTGGAGTACATTTGACTTTAACATCACAGATACCTCAATTTATGTAACTTTAATGCAATAAATAGGTCAAAGTAGTCAGATTGAGTTGAACAGACAGTTTAGTTTAAGTCACATCAATATAACAGATAAGTTAATATCAGTGGAATCAGCTTCACAAATATTGGAATACAATTGGCTGTAATATCACAGATAACTCAATTTATGTAACTTTAATGCAATAAATAGGTCAAAGTAGTCAGATTGAGTTGAACAGACAGTTTAGTTTAAGTCACATCAATATAACAGATAAGTTAATATGAGTAGAATCAGCTTCACAACTATTGGAGTACAATTGACTTTAACATCACAAATAGCTCGATTAATGTAACTTTAATGCAATAAATAGGTCAAAGTAGTCAGATTGAGTTGAACAGACAGTTTAGTTTAAGTCACATCAATATAACAGATAAGTTAATATCAGTGGAATCAGCTTCACAACTATTGGAGTACAATTGACTTTAACATCACAAATAGCTCAATTTATGTAACTTTAATGCAATAAATAGGTCAAAGTAGTCAGATTGAGTTGAACAGACAGTTTAGATTAAGTCACATCAATATAACAGATAGGTTAATATAAGTGACATCAGTTTCACACATATAAGACTACGATTGGCTTTAATATCACAGATAGTTAAATTTATGTAACTTTAATGCAATAAATAGGTCAAAGTAGTCAGATTGAGTTGAACAGGCAGTTTAGTTTAAGTCACATCAATATAACAGATAAGTTAATATCAGTGGAATCAGCTTCACAAATATTGGAATTCAATTGGCTGTAATATAACAGATAACTCAATTTATGTAACTTTAATGCAATAAATAGGTCAAAGTAGTCAGATTGAGTTGAACAGACAGTTTAGTTTAAGTCACATCAATATAACAGATAAGTTAATATGAGTGGAATCAGCTTCACAACTATTGGAGTACAATTGACTTTAACATCACAAATAGCTCGATTAATGTAACTTTAATGCAATAAATAGGTCAAAGTAGTCAGATTGAGTTGCACAGACAGTTTAGTTTAAGTCACATCAATATAACAGATAAGTTAATATCAGTGGAATCAGCTTCACAAATATTGGAATTCAATTCGCTTTAATATCACGGATAACTCAATTTATGTAACTTTAATGCAATAAATAGGTCAAAGTAGTCAGATTGAGTTGAACAGACAGTTTAGTTTAAGTCACATCAATATAACAGATAAGTTAATATAAGTGACATCAGTTTCACACATATAAGACTACGATTGGCTTTAATATCACAGATAGTTAGATTTATGTAACTTTCATGCAATAAATAGGTCAAAGTAGTCAGATTGAGTTGAACAGACAGTTTAGTTTAAGTCACATCAATATAACAGATAAGTTAATATCAGTGGAATCAGCTTCACAAATATTGGAATACAATTGGCTTTAATATCACAGATAACTCAATTTATGTAAGTTTAATGCAATAAATAGGTCAAAGTAGTCAGATTGAGTTGAACAGACAGTTTAGTTTAAGTCACATTAATAAAACAGATAAGTTAATATTAGTGGAATCTGTTTCACAAATATTGGAATACAATTTACTTTAATATCACAGATAACTAAATTTATGTAACTTTAATGCAAAAAATAGGTAAAAGTAGTCAGATTGACTTAGACAGTTTAGTTTAAGTCACATCAATATAACAGATAAGTCAATATCAGTGGAATAAGGTTCACAACTATTGGAGTATAATTGACTTTAACATCACAGATAGCTCAATTTATGTAAGTTTAATGCAATAAATAGGTCAAAGTAGTCAGATTCAGTTGAATAGACAGTTCAGTTTAAGTCACATCAATAAAACAGATAAGTTAATATAAGTGGAATCAGCTTGACAACTATTGGAGTACAATTGACTTTAACATCACAAATAGATCAATTTATGTAATTTTAATGCAATAAATAGGTCAAAGTAATCAGATTGAGTTGAACAGACAGTTTAGTTTAAGTCACATCAATATAACAGATAAGTTAATATCAGTGGAATCAGCTTCACAACTATTGGAGTACATTTGACTTTAACATCACAGATACCTCAATTTATGTAACTTTAATGCAATAAATAGGTCAAAGTAGTCAGATTGAGTTGAACAGACAGTTTAGTTTAAGTCACATCAATATAACAGATAAGTTAATATCAGTGGAATCAGCTTCACAAATATTGGAATACAATTGGCTGTAATATCACAGATAACTCAATTTATATAACTTTAATGCAATAAATAGGTCAAAGTAGTCAGATTGAGTTGAACAGACGGTTTAGTTTAAGTCACATCAATATAACAGATAAGTTAATATGAGTAGAATCAGCTTCACAACTGTTGGAGTACAATTGACTTTAACATCACAAATAGCTCGATTAATGTAACTTTAATGCAATAAATAGGTCAAAGTAGTCAGATTGAGTTGAACAGACAGTTTAGTTTAAGTCACATCAATATAACAGATAAGTTAATATCAGTGGAATCAGCTTCACAACTATTGGAGTACAATTGACTTTAACATCACAAATAGCTCAATTTATGTAACTTTAATGCAATAAATAGGTCAAAGTAGTCAGATTGAGTTGAACAGACAGTTTAGATTAAGTCACATCAATATAACAGATAGGTTAATATAAGTGACATCAGTTTCACACATATAAGACTACGATTGGCTTTAATATCACAGATAGTTAAATTTATGTAACTTTAATGCAATAAATAGGTCAAAGTAGTCAGATTGAGTTGAACAGGCAGTTTAGTTTAAGTCACATCAATATAACAGATAAGTTAATATCAGTGGAATCAGCTTCACAAATATTGGAATTCAATTGGCTGTAATATAACAGATAACTCAATTTATGTAACTTTAATGCAATAAATAGGTCAAAGTAGTCAGATTGAGTTGAACAGACAGTTTAGTTTAAGTCACATCAATATAACAGATAAGTTAATATGAGTGGAATCAGCTTCACAACTATTGGAGTACAATTGACTTTAACATCACAAATAGCTCGATTAATGTAACTTTAATGCAATAAATAGGTCAAAGTAGTCAGATTGAGTTGAACAGACAGTTTAGTTTAAGTCACTTCAATATAACAGATAAGTTAATATCAGTGGAATCAGCTTCACAAATATTGGAATACAATTGGCTGTAATATCACAGATAACTCAATTTATGTAACTTTAATGCAATAAATAGGTCAAAGTAGTCAGATTGAGTTGAACAGACAGTTTAGTTTAAGTCACATCAATATAACAGATAAGTTAATATGAGTAGAATCAGCTTCACAACTGTTGGAGTACAATTGACTTTAACATCACAAATAACTCGATTTATGTAACTTTAATGCAATAAATAGGTCAAAGTAGTCAGATTGAGTTGAACAGACAGTTTAGTTTAAGTCACATCAATATAACAGATAAGTTAATATCAGTGGAATCAGCTTGACAACTATTAGAGTACAATTGACTTTAACATCACAGATAGCTCAATTTATGTAACTTTAATACAATAAATAGGTCAAAGTAGTCAGATTGAGTTGAACAGACAGTTTAGATTAAGTCACATTAATAAAACAGATAAGTTAATATTAGTGGAATCAGTTTCACAAATATTGGAATACAATTGACTTTAATATCACAGATAACTAAATTTATGTAACTTTAATGCAATAAATAGGTCAAAGTAGTCAGATTGAATTGAACAGACAGTTCAGTTTAAGTCACATCAATATAACAGATAGGTTAATATAAGTGACATCAATTTCACACAAATAAGACTACGATTGGTTTTAATATCACAGATAGTTAGATTTATGTAACTTTCATGCAATAAATAGGTCAAAGTAGTCAGATTGAGTTGAACAGACAGTTTAGATTAAGTCACATTAATAAAAGAGATAAGTTAATATTAGTGGAATCAGTTTCACAAATATTGGAATACAATTGACTTTAATATCACAGATAACTAAATTTATGTAACTTTAATGCAATAAATAGGTCAGAGTAGTCAGATTGAGTTGAACAGACAGTTTAGTTTAAGTCACATCAATATAACAGATAAGTCAATATCAGTGGAATAAGGTTCGCAACTATTGGAGTATAATTGACTTTAACATCACAGATAGCTCAATTTATGTAAGTTTAATGCAACAAATAGGTCAAAGTAGTCAGATTCAGTTGAACAGACAGTTCAGTTTAAGTCACATCAATAAAACAGATAAGTTAATATCAGTGGAATCAACTTGACAACTATTGGAGTACAATTGACTCTAACATCACAAATAGATCAATTTATGTAACTTTAATGCAATAAATAGGTAAAAGTAATCAGATTGAGTTGAACAGACAGTTTAGTTTAAGTCACATCAATATAACAGATAAGTTAATATCAGTGGAATCAGCTTCACAACTGTTGGAGTACATTTGACTTTAACATCACAGATACCTCAATTTATGTAACTTTAATGCAATAAATAGGTCAAAGTAGTCATATTGAGTTGAACAGACAGTTTAGATTAAGTCACATTAATAAAACAGATAAGTTAATATTAGTGGAATCAGTTTCACAAATATTGGAATACAATTGACTTTAATATCACAGATAACTAAATTTATGTAACTTTAATGCAATAAATAGGTCAAAGTAGTCAGATTGAGTTGAACAGACAGTTTAGTTTAAGTCACATCAATATAACAGATAAGTTAATATCAGTGGAATCAGCTTGACAACTATTGGAGTACAAGTGACTTTAACATCACAGATAGCTCAATTTATGTAACTTTAATGCAATAAATAGGTCAAAGTAGTCAGATTGAGTTGAACAGACAGTTTAGTTTAAGTCACATCAATATAACAGATAAGTTAATATCAGTGGAATCAGGTTCACAACTATTGGAGTATAATTGACTTTAATATCACAGATAGCTCAGATTATTTAACTTTAATGCAATAAATAGGTCAAAGTAGTCAGATTGAGTTGAACAGACAGTTTAGTTTAAGTCACATCAATATAACAGATAAGTTAATATCAGTGGAATCAGCTTGACAACTATTGGAGTACAATTGACTTTAACATCACAAATAGATCAATTTATGTAACTTTAATGCAATAAATAGGTCAAAGTAGTCAGATTGAGTTGAACGGACAGTTTAGTTTAAGTCACATCAGTATAACAGATAAGTTAATATCAGTGGAATCAGCTTCATAACTATTGGAATACAATTGGCTTTAATATCACAGATAACTAAATTTATGTAACTTTAATGCAATAAATAGGTCAAAGTAGTCAGATTGAGTTGAACAGACAGTTTAGTTTAAGTCACATCAATAAAACAGATAAGTTAATATCAGTGGAATCAGCTTCATAAATATTGGAATACAATTGGCTTTAATATCACAGATAACTCAATTTATGTAACTTTAATGCAATAAATAGGTCAAAGTAGTCAGATTGAGTTGAACAGACAGTTTAGATTAAGTCACATTAATAAAACAGATAAGTTAATATTAGTGGAATCAGTTTCACAAATATTGGAATACAATTGACTTTAATATCACAGATAACTAAATTTATGTAACTTTAATGCAATAAATAGGTCAAAGTAGTCAGATTGAGTTGAACAGACAGTTTAGTTTAAGTCACATCAATATAACAGATAAGTTAATATCAGTGGAATCAGCTTCATAAATATTGTAATACAATTGGCTGTAATATCACAAATAGCTCGATTAATGTAACTTTAATGCAATAAATAGGTCAAAGTAGTCAGATTGAGTTGAACAGACAGTTTAGTTTAAGTCACATCAATATAACAGATAAGTTAATATCAGTGGAATCAGGTTCACAACTATTGGAGTATTATTGACTTTAATATCACAGATAGCTGAATTTATGTAACTTTAATGCAATAAATAGGTCAAAGTAGTCAGATTGAGTTGAACAGACAGTTCAGTTTAAGTCACATCAATATAACAGATAGGTTAATATAAGTGACATCAGTTTCACACATATAAGACTACGATTGGCTTTAATATCACAGATAGTTAGATTTATGTAACTTTCATGCAATAAATAGGTCAAAGTAGTTAGATTGAGTTGAACAGACAGTTTAGTTTAAGTCACATCAATATAACAGATAAGTTAATATCAGTGGAATCAGCTTGACAACTATTGGAGTACAATTGACTTTAACATCACAAAGAGATCAATTTATGTAACTTTAATGCAATAAATAGGTCAAAGTAATCAGATTGAGTTGAACAGACAGTTTAGATTAAGTCACATTAATAAAACAGATAAGTTAATATTAGTGGAATCAGTTTCACAAATATTGGAATACAATTGACTTTAATATCACAGATAACTAAATTTATGTAACTTTAATGCAATAAATAGGTCAAAGTAGTCAGATTGAATTGAACAGACAGTTCAGTTTAAGTCACATCAATATAACAGATAGGTTAATATAAGTGACATCAGTTTCACACATATAAAACTACGATTGGCTTTAATATCACAGATAGTTAAATTTATGTAACTTTAATGCAATAAATAGGTCAAAGTAGTTAGATTGAGTTGAACAGACAGTTTAGTTTAAGTCACATCAATATAACAGATAAGTTAATATCAGTGGAATCAGCTTCACAAATATTGGAATTCAATTGGCTCTAATATCACAGATAACTCAATTTATGTAACTTTAATGCAATAAATAGGTCAAAGTAGTCAGATTGAGTTGAACAGACAGTTTAGTTTAAGTCACATCAATATAACAGATAAGTTAATATGAGTGGAATAAGCTTCACAACTATTGGAGTACAATTGACTTTAACATCACAAATAGCTCGATTAATGTAACTTTAATGCAATAAATAGGTCAAAGTAGTCAGATTGAGTTGAACAGACAGTTTAGTTTAAGTCACATCAATATAACAGATAAGTTAATATAAGTGGAATCAGCTTCACAAATATTGGAATACAATTGGCTTTAATATCACAGATAACTCAATTTATGTAACTTTAATGCAATAAATAGGTCAAAGTAGTCAGATTGAGTTGAACAGACAGTTTAGTTTAAGTCACATCAATATAACAGATAAGTTAATATGAGTAGAATCAGGTTCACAACTGTTGGAGTACAATTGACTTTAACATCACAAATAACTCGATTTATGTAACTTTAATGCAATAAATAGGTCAAAGTAGTCAGATTGAGTTGAACAGACAGTTTAGTTTAAGTCACATCAATATAACAGATAAGTTAATATCAGTGGAATCCGCTTGACAACTATTGGAGTACAAGTGACTTTAACATCACAGATAGCTCAATTTATGTAACTTTAATACAATAAATAGGTCAAAGTAGTCAGATTGAGTTGAACAGACAGTTTAGTTTAAGTCACATCAATATAACAGATAAGTTAATATCAGTGGAATCAGGTTCACAACTATTGGAGTATAATTGACTTTAATATCACAGATAGCTCAATTTATTTAACTTTAATGCAATAAATAGGTCAAAGTAGTCAGATTGAGTTGAACAGACAGTTTAGTTTAAGTCACATCAATATAACAGATAAGTTAATATGAGTAGAATCAGCTTGACAACTATTAGAGTACAATTGACTTTAAGATCACAAATAGATCAATTTATGTAACTTTAATGCAATAAATAGGTCAAAGTAGTCAGATTGAATTGAACAGACAGTTCAGTTTAAGTCACATCAATATAACAGATAGGTTAATATAAGTGACATCAATTTCACACAAATAAGACTACGATTGGCTTTAATATCACAGATAGTTAGATTTATGTAACTTTCATGCAATAAATAGGTCAGAGTAGTCAGATTGAGTTGAACAGACAGTTTAGTTTAAGTCACATCAATATAACAGATAAGTCAATATCAGTGGAATAAGGTTCGCAACTATTGGAGTATAATTGACTTTAACATCACAGATAGCTCAATTTATGTAAGTTTAATGCAATAAATAGGTCAAAGTAGTCAGATTGAGTTGAACAGACAGTTCAGTTTAAGTCACATCAATAAAACAGATAAGTTAATATCAGTGGAATCAGCTTCACAAATATTGGAATACAATTGGCTGTAATATCACAGATAACTCAATTTATGTAAGTTTAATGCACTAAATAGGTCAAAGTAGTCAGATTGAGTTGAACAGACAGTTTAGATTAAGTCACATTAATAAAACAGATAAGTTAATATTAGTGGAATCAGTTACACAAATATTGGAATACAATTGACTTTAATATCACAGATAACTAAATTTATGTAACTTTAATGCAATAAATAGGTCAAAGTAGTCAGATTGAGTTGAACAGACAGTTTAGTTTAAGTCACATCAATATAACAGATAAATTAATATGAGTGGAATCAGCTTCACAACTATTGGAGTACAATTGACTTTAACATCACAAATAGCTCGATTAATGTAACTTTAATGCAATAAATAGGTCAAAGTAGTCAGATTGAGTTGAACAGACAGTTTAGTTTAAGTCACATCAATATAACAGATAAGTTAATATCAGTGGTATCAGCTTGATAAATATTGGAATACAATTGGCTGTAATATCACAGATAACTCAATTTATGTAAGTTTAATGCAATAAATAGGTCAAAGTAGTCAGATTGAGTTGAACAGACAGTTTAGTTTAAGTCACATCAATATAACAGATAAGTTAAGGTGAGTGGAATCAGCTTCACAACTATTGGAGTACAATTGACTTTAACATCACAAATAGCTCGATTAATGTAACTTTAATGCAATAAATAGGTCAAAGTAGTCAGATTGAGTTGAACAGACAGTTTAGTTTAAGTCACATCAATATAACAGATAAGTTAATATCAGTGGAATCAGGTTCACAACTATTGGAGTATAATTGACTTTAATATCACAGATAGCTGAATTTATGTAACTTTAATGCAATAAATAGGTCAAAGTAGTCAGATTGAGTTAAACAGACAGTTTAGTTTAAGTCACATCAATATAACAGATAAGTTAATATGAGTGGAATCAGCTTGATAAATATTGGAATACAATTGGCTGTAATATCACAGATACCTCAATTTATGTAACTTTAATGCAATAAATAGGTCAAAGTAGTCAGATTGAGTTGAACAGACAGTTTAGTTTAAGTCACATCAATATAACAGATAAGTTAAGGTGAGTGGAATCAGCTTGACAACTATTGGAGTACAATTGACTTTAACATCACAAATAGCTCGATTAATGTAACTTTAATGCAATAAATAGGTCAAAGTAGTCAGATTGAGTTGAACAGACAGTTTAGTTTAAGTCACATCAATATAACAGATAACTTAATATCAGTGGAATCAGCTTCACAAATATTGGAATACAATTGGCTGTAATATCACAGATAACTCAATTTATGTAAGTTTATTGCAATAAATAGGTCAAAGTAGTCAGATTGAGTTGAACAGACAGTTTAGTTTAAGTCACATCAATATAACAGATAAGTTAATATCAGTGGAATAAGCTTGACAACTATTGGAGTACAAGTGACTTTAACATCACAGATAGTTCAATTTATGTAACTTTAATGCAATAAATAGGTCAAAGTAGTCAGATTGAGTTGAACAGACAGTTCAGTTTAAGTCACATCAATAAAACAGATAAGTTAATATCAGTGGAATCAGCTTCACAAATATTGGAATACAATTGGCTGTAATATCACAGATAACTCAATTTATGTAAGTTTAATGCAATAAATAGGTCAAAGTAGTCAGATTGAGTTGAACAGACAGTTTAGTTTAAGTCACATCAATATAACAGATAAGTTAATATCAGTGGAATAAGCTTGACAACTATTGGAGTACAAGTGACTTTAACATCACAGATAGCTCAATTTATGTAACTTTAATGCAATAAATAGGTCAAAGTAGTCAGATTGAGTTGACCAGACAGTTTAGTTTAAGTCACATCAATATAACAGATAAGTTAATATCAGTGGAATCAGGTTCACAACTGTTGGAGTACATTTGACTTTAACATCACAGATACCTCAATTTATGTAACTTGAATGCAATAAATAGGTCAAAGTAGTCAGATTGAGTTGAACGGACAGTTTAGTTTTAGTCACATCAGTATAACAGATAAGTTAATATCAGTGGAATCAGCTTCATAAATATTGGAATACAATTGGCTTTAATATCACAAATAACTAAATTTATGTAACTTTAATGCAATAAATAGGTCAAAGTAGTCAGATTGAGTTGAACAGACAGTTTAGTTTAAGTCACATCAATATAACAGATAAGTTAATATCAGTGGAATCAGCTTCATAAATATTGGAATACAATTGGCTTTAATATCACAGATAACTCAATTTATGTAACTTTAATGCACTAAATAGGTCAAAGTAGTCAGATTGAGTTGAACAGACAGTTTAGATTAAGTCACATTAATAAAACAGATAAGTTAATATTAGTGGAATCAGTTTCACAAATATTGGAATACAATTGACTTTAATATCACAGATAACTAAATTTATGTAACTTTAATGCAATAAATAGGTCAAAGTAGTCAGATTGAGTTGAACAGACAGTTTAGTTTAAGTCACATCAATATAACAGATAAATTAATATGAGTGGAATCAGCTTCACAACTATTGGAGTACAATTGACTTTAACATCACAAATAGCTCGATTAATGTAACTTTAATGCAATAAATAGGTCAAAGTAGTCAGATTGAGTTGAACAGACAGTTTAGTTTAAGTCACATCAATATAACAGATAAGTTAATATCAGTGGAATCAGCTTGATAAATATTGGAATACAATTGGCTGTAATATCACAGATAACTCAATTTATGTAAGTTTAATGCAATAAATAGGTCAAAGTAGTCAGATTGAGTTGAACAGACAGTTTAGTTTAAGTCACATCAATATAACAGATAAGTTAAGGTGAGTGGAATCAGCTTGACAACTATTGGAGTACAATTGACTTTAACATCACAAATAGCTCGATTAATGTAACTTTAATGCAATAAATAGGTCAAAGTAGTCAGATTGAGTTGAACAGACAGTTTAGTTTAAGTCACATCAATATAACAGATAAGTTAATATCAGTGGAATCAGGTTCACAACTATTGGAGTATAATTGACTTTAATATCACAGATAGCTGAATTTATGTAACTTTAATGCAATAAATAGGTCAAAGTAGTCAGATTGAGTTAAACAGACAGTTTAGTTTAAGTCACATCAATATAACAGATAAGTTAATATGAGTGGAATCAGCTTGATAAATATTGGAATACAATTGGCTGTAATATCACAGATACCTCAATTTATGTAACTTTAATGCAATGAATAGGTCAAAGTAGTCAGATTGAGTTGAACAGACAGTTTAGTTTAAGTCACATCAATATAACAGATAAGTTAAGGTGAGTGGAATCAGCTTGACAACTATTGGAGTACAATTGACTTTAACATCACAAATAGCTCGATTAATGTAACTTTAATGCAATAAATAGGTCAAAGTAGTCAGATTGAGTTGAACAGACAGTTTAGTTTAAGTCACATCAATATAACAGATAACTTAATATCAGTGGAATCAGCTTCACAAATATTGGAATACAATTGGCTGTAATATCACAGATAACTCAATTTATGTAAGTTTATTGCAATAAATAGGTCAAAGTAGTCAGATTGAGTTGAACAGACAGTTTAGTTTAAGTCACATCAATATAACAGATAAGTTAATATCAGTGGAATAAGCTTGACAACTATTGGAGTACAAGTGACTTTAACATCACAGATAGTTCAATTTATGTAACTTTAATGCAATAAATAGGTCAAAGTAGTCAGATTGAGTTGAACAGACAGTTCAGTTTAAGTCACATCAATAAAACAGATAAGTTAATATCAGTGGAATCAGCTTCACAAATATTGGAATACAATTGGCTGTAATATCACAGATAACTCAATTTATGTAAGTTTAATGCAATAAATAGGTCAAAGTAGTCAGATTGAGTTGAACAGACAGTTTAGTTTAAGTCACATCAATATAACAGATAAGTTAATATCAGTGGAATAAGCTTGACAACTATTGGAGTACAAGTGACTTTAACATCACAGATAGCTCAATTTATGTAACTTTAATGCAATAAATAGGTCAATGTAGTCAGATTGAGTTGACCAGACAGTTTAGTTTAAGTCACATCAATATAACAGATAAGTTAATATCAGTGGAATCAGGTTCACAACTGTTGGAGTACATTTGACTTTAACATCACAGATACCTCAATTTATGTAACTTGAATGCAATAAATAGGTCAAAGTAGTCAGATTGAGTTGAACGGACAGTTTAGTTTAAGTCACATCAGTATAACAGATAAGTTAATATCAGTGGAATCAGCTTCATAAATATTGGAATACAATTGGCTTTAATATCACAAATAACTAAATTTATGTAACTTTAATGCAATAAATAGGTCAAAGTAGTCAGATTGAGTTGAACAGACAGTTTAGTTTAAGTCACATCAATATAACAGATAAGTTAATATCAGTGGAATCAGCTTCATAAATATTGGAATACAATTGGCTTTAATATCACAGATAACTCAATTTATGTAACTTTAATGCACTAAATAGGTCAAAGTAGTCAGATTGAGTTGAACAGACAGTTTAGATTAAGTCACATTAATAAAACAGATAAGTTAATATTAGTGGAATCAGTTTCACAAATATTGGAATACAATTGACTTTAATATCACAGATAACTAAATTTATGTAACTTTAATGCAATAAATAGGTCAAAGTAGTCAGATTGAGTTGAACAGACAGTTTAGTTTAAGTCACATCAATATAACAGATAAATTAATATGAGTGGAATCAGCTTCACAACTATTGGAGTACAATTGACTTTAACATCACAAATAGCTCGATTAATGTAACTTTAATGCAATAAATAGGTCAAAGTAGTCAGATTGAGTTAAACAGACAGTTTAGTTTAAGTCACATCAATATAACAGATAAGTTAATATCAGTTGAATCAGCTTGATAAATATTGGAATACAATTGGCTGTAATATCACAGATAACTCAATTTATGTAACTTTAATGCAATAAATAGGTCAAAGTAGTCAGATTGAGTTGAACAGACAGTTTAGATTAAGTCACATCAATATAACAGATAAGTTAAGGTGAGTGGAATCAGCTTGACAACTATTGGAGTTCAATTGACTTTAACATCACAAATAGCTCGATTAATGTAACTTTAATGCAATAAATAGGTCAAAGTAGTCAGATTGAGTTGAACAGACAGTTTAGTTTAAGTCACATCAATATAACAGATAAGTTAATATCAGTGGAATCAGGTTCACAACTATTGGAGTATAATTGACTTTAATATCACAGATAGCTGAATTTATGTAACTTTAATGCAATAAATAGGTCAAAGTAGTCAGATTGAGTTAAACAGACAGTTTAGTTTAAGTCACATCAATATAACAGATAAGTTAATATCAGTGGAATCAGCTTGATAAATATTGGAATACAATTGGCTGTAATATCACAGATACCTCAATTTATGTAACTTTAATGCAATAAATAGGTCAAAGTAGTCAGATTGAGTTGAACAGACAGTTTAGTTTAAGTCACATCAATATAACAGATAAGTTAAGGTGAGTGGAATCAGCTTGACAACTATTGGAGTACAATTGACTTTAACATCACAAATAGCTCGATTAATGTAACTTTAATGCAATAAATAGGTCAAAGTAGTCAGATTGAGTTGAACAGACAGTTTAGTTTAAGTCACATCAATATAACAGATAACTTAATATCAGTGGAATCAGCTTCACAAATATTGGAATACAATTGGCTGTAATATCACAGATAACTCAATTTATGTAAGTTTATTGCAATAAATAGGTCAAAGTAGTCAGATTGAGTTGAACAGACAGTTCAGTTTAAGTCACATCAATATAACAGATAAGTTAATATCAGTGGAATAAGCTTGACAACTATTGGAGTACAAGTGACTTTAACATCACAGATAGTTCAATTTATGTAACTTTAATGCAATAAATAGGTCAAAGTGGTCAGATTGAGTTGAACAGACAGTTTAGTTTAAGTCACATCAGTATAACAGATAAGTTAATATCAGTGGAATCAGCTTCATAAATATTGGAATACAATTGGTTTTAATATCACAAATAACTAAATTTATGTAACTTTAATGCAATAAATAGGTCAAAGTAGTCAGATTGAGTTGAACAGACAGTTTAGTTTAAGTCACATCAATATAACAGATAAGTTAATATCAGTGGAATCAGCTTCATAAATATTGGAATACAATTGGCTTTAATATCACAGATAACTCAATGTATGTAACTTTAATGCAATAAATAGGTCAAAGTAGTCAGATTGAGTTGAACAGACAGTTTAGATTAAGTCACATTAATAAAACAGATAAGTTAATATCAGTGGAATCAGCTTGACAACTATTAGAGTACAATTGACTTTAACATCACAAATAGATCAATTTATGTAACTTTAATGCAATAAATAGGTCAAAGTAATCAGATTGAGTTGAACAGACAGTTTAGATTAAGTCACATTAATAAAACAGATAAGTTAATATCAGTGGAATCAGTTTCACAAATATTGGAATACCATTGACTTTAATATCACAGATAACTAAATTTATGTAACTTTCATGCAATAAATACGTCAAAGTAGTCAGATTGAGTTGAACAGACAGTTTAGTTTAAGTCACATCAATATAACAGATAAGTTAATATGAGTGGAATCCGCTTGACAACTATTGGAGTACAAGTGACTTTAATATCACAGATAGCTCAATTTATTTAACTTTAATGCAATAAATAGGTCAAAGTAGTCAGATTGAGTTGAACAGACAGTTTAGTTTAAGTCACATCAATATAACAGATAAGTTAATATCAGTGGAATCAGCTTGACAACTATTAGAGTACAATTGACTTTAACATCACAAATAGATCAATTTATGTAACTTTAATGCAATAAATAGGTCAAAGTAATCAGATTGAGTTGAACAGACAGTTTAGATTAAGTCACATTAATAAAACAGATAAGCTAATATTAGTGGAATCAGTTTCACAAATATTGGAGTACAATTGACTTTAATATCACAGATAACTAAATTTATGTAACTTTAATGCAATAAATAGGTCAAAGTAGTCAGATTGAATTGAACAGACAGTTCAGTTTAAGTCACATCAATATAACAGATAGGTTAATATAAGTGACATCAATTTCACACAAATAAGACTACGATTGGCTTTAATATCACAGATAGTTAGATTTATGTAACTTTCATGCAATAAATAGGTCAGAGTAGTCAGATTGAGTTGAACAGACAGTTTAGTTTAAGTCACATCAATATAACAGATAAGTCAATATCAGTGGAATAAGGTTCGCAACTATTGGAGTATAATTGACTTTAACATCACAGATATCTCAATTTATGTAAGTTTAATGCAATAAATAGGTCAAAGTAGTCAGATTGAGTTGAACAGACAGTTCAGTTTAAGTCACATCAATAAAACAGATAAGTTAATATCAGTGGAATCAGCTTCACAAATATTGGAATACAATTGGCTGTAATATCACAGATAACTCAATTTATGTAAGTTTAATGCAATAAATAGGTCAAAGTAGTCAGATTGAGTTGAACAGACAGTTTAGTTTAAGTCACATCAATATAACAGATAAGTTAATATCAGTGGAATAAGCTTGACAACTATTGGAGTACAAGTGACTTTAACATCACAGATAGCTCAATTTATGTAACTTTAATGCAATAAATAGGTCAAAGTAGTCAGATTGAGTTGAACAGACAGTTTAGTTTAAGTCACATCAATATAACAGATAAGTTAATATCAGTGGAATCAGGTTTACAACTATTGGAGTATAATTGACTTTAATATCACAGATAACTCAGTTTATTTAACTTTAATGCAATAAATAGGTCAAAGTAGTCAGATTGAGTTGAACAGACAGTTTAGTTTAAGTCACATCAATATAACAGATAAGTTAATATGAGTGGAATCAGCTTGACAACTATTGGAGTACAATTGACTTTAACATCACAAATAGATCAATTTATGTAACTTGAATGCAATAAATAGGTCAAAGTAGTCAGATTGAGTTGAACGGACAGTTTAGTTTAAGTCACATCAGTATAACAGATAAGTTAATATCAGTGGAATCAGCTTCATAAATATTGGAATACAATTGGCTTTAATATCACAAATAACTAAATTTATGTAACTTTAATGCAATAAAGAGGTCAAAGTAGTCAGATTGAGTTGAACAGACAGTTTAGTTTAAGTCACCTCAATATAACAGATAAGTTAATATCAGTGGAATCAGCTTCATAAATATTGGAATACAATTGGCTTTAATATCACAGATAACTCAATTTATGTAACTTTAATGCAATAAATAGGTCAAAGTAGTCAGATTGAGTTGAACAGACAGTTTAGATTAAGTCACATTAATAAAACAGATAAGTTAATATTAGTGGAATCAGTTTCACAAATTTTGGAATACAATTGACTTTAATATCACAGATAACTAAATTTATGTAACTTTAATGCAATAAATAGGTCAAAGTAGTCAGATTGAGTTGAACAGACAGTTTAGTTTAAGTCACATCAATATAACAGATAAGTTAATATCAGTGGAATCAGGTTCACAACTATTGGAGTATAATTGACTTTAATATCACAGATAGCTGAATTTATGTAACTTTAATGCAATAAATAGGTCAAAGTAGTCAGATTGAGTTAAACAGACAGTTTGGTTTAAGTCACATCAATATAACAGATAAGTTAATATGAGTGGAATCAGCTTGATAAATATTGGAATACAATTGGCTGTAATATCACAGATACCTCAATTTATGTAACTTTAAAGCAATAAATAGGTCAAAGTAGTCAGATTGAGTTGAACAGACAGTTTAGTTTAAGTCACATCAATATAACAGATAAGTTAAGGTGAGTGGAATCAGCTTGACAACTATTGGAGTACAATTGACTTTAACATCACAAATAGCTCGATTAATGTAACTTTAATGCAATAAATAGGTCAAAGTAGTCAGATTGAGTTGAACAGACAGTTTAGTTTAAGTCACATCAATATAACAGATAACTTAATATCAGTGGAATCAGCTTTACAAATATTGGAATACAATTGGCTGTAATATCACAGATAACTCAATTTATGTAAGTTTAATGCAATAAATAGGTCAAAGTAGTCAGATTGAGTTGAACAGACAGTTTAGTTTAAGTCACATCAATATAACAGATAAGTTAATATCAGTGGAATAAGCTTGACAACTATTGGAGTACAAGTGACTTTAACATCACAGATAGCTCAATTTATGTAACTTTAATGCAATAAATAGGTCAAAGTGGTCAGATTGAGTTGAACAGACAGTTTAGTTTAAGTCACATCAGTATAACAGATAAGTTAATATCAGTGGAATCAGCTTCATAAATATTGGAATACAATTGGCTTTAATATCACAAATAACTAAATTTATGTAACTTTAATGCAATAAATAGGTCAAAGTAGTCAGATTGAGTTGAACAGACAGTTTAGTTTAAGTCACATCAATATAACAGATAAGTTAATATTAGTGGAATCAGTTTCACAAATATTGGAATACAATTGACTTTAATATCACAGATAACTAAATTTATGTAACTTTAATGCAATAAATAGGTCAAAGTAGTCAGATTGAGTTGAACAGACAGTTTAGTTTAAGTCACATCAATATAACAGATAAGTCAATATCAGTGGAATAAGGTTCACAAATATTGGAGTATAATTGACTTTAACATCACTGATAGCTCAATTTATGTAAGTTTAATGCAATAAATAGGTCAAAGTAGTCAGATTCAGTTGAACAGACAGTTCAGTTTAAGTCACATCAATAAAGCAGATAAGTTAATATAAGTGAAATCAGCTTGACAACTATTGGAGTGCAATTGACTTTAACATCACAAATAGATCAATTTATGTAACTTTAATGCAATAAATAGGTCAAAGTAGTCAGATTGAGTTGAACAGACAGTTTAGTTTAAGTCACATCAATAAACAGATAAGTTAATATAAGTGAAATCAGCTTGACAACTATTGGAGTGCAATTGACTTTAACATCACAAATAGATCAATTTATGTAACTTTAATGCAATAAATAGGTCAAAGTAATCAGATTAAGTTGAACAGACAGTTCAGTTTAAGTCACATCAATAAAACAGATAAGTTAATATCAGTGGAATCAGCTTCACAAATATTGGAATACAATTGGCTGTAATATCACAGATAACTCAATTTATGTAAGTTTAATGCAATAAATAGGTCAAAGTAGTCAGATTGAGTTGAACAGACAGTTTAGTTTAAGTCACATCAATATAACAGATAAGTTAATATCAGTGGAATAAGCTTGACAACTATTGGAGTACAAGTGACTTTAACATCACAGATAGCTCAATTTATGTAACTTTAATGCAATAAATAGGTCAAAGTAGTCAGATTGAGTTGAACAGACAGTTTAGTTTAAGTCACATCAATATAACAGATAAGTTAATATCAGTGGAATCAGGTTCACAACTATTGGAGTATAATTGACTTTAATATCACAGATAACTCAGTTTATTTAACTTTAATGCAATAAATAGGTCAAAGTAGTTCAGATTGAGTTGAACAGACAGTTTAGTTTAAGTCACATCAATATAACAGATAAGTTAATATGAGTGGAATCAGCTTGACAACTATTGGAGTACAATTGACTTTAACATCACAGATAGATCAATTTATGTAACTTGAATGCAATAAATAGGTCAAAGTAGTCAGATTGAGTTGAACGAACAGTTTAGTTTAAGTCACATCAGTATAACAGATAAGTTAATATCAGTGGAATCAGCTTCATAAATATTGGAATACAATTGGCTTTAATATCACAAATAACTAAATTTATGTAACTTTAATGCAATATATAGGTCAAAGTAGTCAGATTGAGTTGAACAGACAGTTTAGTTTAAGTCACATCAATATAACAGATAAGTCAATATCAGTGGAATCAGCTTCATAAATATTGGAATACAATTGGCTTTAATATCACAGATAACTCAATTTATGTAACTTTAATGCAATAAATAGGTCAAAGTAGTCAGATTGAGTTGAACAGACAGTTTAGATTAAGTCACATTAATAAAACAGATAAGTTAATATTAGTGGAATCAGTTTCACAAATATTGGAATACAATTGGCTGTAATATCACAGATAACTAAATTTATGTAACTTTAATGCAATAAATAGGTCAAAGTAGTCAGATTGAGTTGAACAGACAGTTTAGTTTAAGTCACATCAATATAACAGATAAATTAATATGAGTGGAATCAGCTTCACAACTATTGGAGTACAATTGACTTTAACATCACAAATAGCTCGATTAATGTAACTTTAATGCAATAAATAGGTCAAAGTAGTCAGATTGAGTTAAACAGACAGTTTAGTTTAAGTCACATCAATATAACAGATAAGTTAATATCAGTGGAATCAGCTTGATAAATATTGGAATACAATTGGCTGTAATATCACAGATAACTCAATTTATGTAACTTTAATGCAATAAATAGGTCAAAGTAGTCAGATTGAGTTGAACAGACAGTTTAGTTTAAGTCACATCAATATAACAGATAAGTTAAGGTGAGTGGAATCAGCTTGACAACTATTGGAGTACAATTGACTTTAACATCACAAATAGCTCGATTAATGTAACTTTAATGCAATAAATAGGTCAAAGTAGTCAGATTGAGTTGAACAGACAGTTTAGTTTAAGTCACATCAATATAACAGATAACTTTATATCAGTGGAATCAGCTTCACAAATATTGGAATACAATTGGCTGTAATATCACAGATAACTCAATTTATGTAACTTTAATGCAATAAATAGGTCAAAGTAGTCAGATTGAGTTGAACAGACAGTTTAGTTTAAGTCACATCAATATAACAGATAAGTTAATATCAGTGGAATAAGCTTGACAACTATTGGAGTACAAGTGACTTTAACATCACAGATAGCTCAATTTATGTAACTTTAATGCAATAAATAGGTCAAAGTATTCAGATTGAGTTGAACAGACAGTTTAGTTTAAGTCACATCAGTATAACAGATAAGTTAATATCAGTGGAATCAGCTTCATAAATATTGGAATACAATTGGCTTTAATATCACAAATAACTAAATTTATGTAACTTTAATGCAATAAATAGGTCAAAGTAGTCAGATTGAGTTGAACAGACAGTTTAGTTTAAGTCACATCAATAAAACAGATAAGTTAATATAAGTGAAATCAGCTTGACAACTATTGGAGTGCAATTGACTTTAACATCACAAATAGATCAATTTATGTAACTTTAATGCAATAAATAGGTCAAAGTAATCAGATTAAGTTGAACAGACAGTTCAGTTTAAGTCACATCAATAAAACAGATAAGTTAATATCAGTGGAATCAGCTTCACAAATATTGGAATACAATTGGCTGTAATATCACAGATAACTCAATTTATGTAACTTTAATGCAATAAATAGGTCAAAGTAGTCAGATTGAGTTGAACAGACAGTTTAGTTTAAGTCACATCAATATAACAGATAAGTTAATATCAGTGGAATAAGCTTGACAACTATTGGAGTACAAGTGACTTTAACATCACAGATAGCTCAATTTATGTAACTTTAATGCAATAAATAGGTCAAAGTAGTCAGATTGAGTTGAACAGACAGTTTAGTTTAAGTCACATCAATATAACAGATAAGTTAATATCAGTGGAATCAGGTTCACAACTATTGGAGTATAATTGACTTTAATATCACAGATAACTCAGTTTATTTAACTTTAATGCAATAAATAGGTCAAAGTAGTTCAGATTGAGTTGAACAGACAGTTTAGTTTAAGTCACATCAATATAACAGATAAGTTAATATGAGTGGAATCAGCTTGACAACTATTGGAGTACAATTGACTTTAACATCACAGATAGATCAATTTATGTAACTTGAATGCAATAAATAGGTCACAGTAGTCAGATTGAGTTGAACGAACAGTTTAGTTTAAGTCACATCAGTATAACAGATAAGTTAATATCAGTGGAATCAGCTTCATAAATATTGGAATACAATTGGCTTTAATATCACAAATAACTAAATTTATGTAACTTTAATGCAATAAATAGGTCAAAGTAGTCAGATTGAGTTGAACAGACAGTTTAGTTTAAGTCACATCAATATAACAGATAAGTCAATATCAGTGGAATCAGCTTCATAAATATTGGAATACAATTGGCTTTAATATCACAGATAACTCAATTTATGTAACTTTAATGCAATAAATAGGTCAAAGTAGTCAGATTGAGTTGAACAGACAGTTTAGATTAAGTCACATTAATAAAACAGATAAGTTAATATTAGTGGAATCAGTGTCACAAATATTGGAATACAATTGACTTTAATATCACTGATAACTAAATTTATGTAACTTTAATGCAATAAATAGGTCAAAGTAGTCAGATTGAGTTGAACAGACAGTTTAGTTTAAGTCACATCAATATAACAGATAAATTAATATGAGTGGAATCAGCTTCACAACTATTGGAGTACAATTGACTTTAACATCACAAATAGCTCGATTAATGTAACTTTAATGCAATAAATAGGTCAAAGTAGTCAGATTGAGTTAAACAGACAGTTTAGTTTAAGTCATATCAATATAACAGATAAGTTAATATCAGTGGAATCAGCTTGATAAATATTGGAATACAATTGGCTGTAATATCACAGATAACTCAATTTATGTAACTTTAATGCAATAAATAGGTCAAAGTAGTCAGATTGAGTTGAACAGACAGTTTAGTTTAAGTCACATCAATATAACAGATAAGTTAAGGTGGGTGGAATCAGCTTGACAACTATTGGAGTACAATTGACTTTAACATCACAAATAGCTCGATTAATGTAACTTTAATGCAATAAATAGGTCAAAGTAGTCAGATTGAGTTGAACAGACAGTTTAGTTTAAGTCACATCAATATAACAGATAAGTTAATATCAGTGGAATCAGGTTCACAACTATTGGAGTATAATTGACTTTAATATCACAGATAGCTGAATTTATGTAACTTTAATGCAATAAATAGGTCAAAGTAGTCAGATTGAGTTAAACAGACAGTTTAGTTTAAGTCACATCAATATAACAGATAAGTTAATATGAGTGGAATCAGCTTGATAAATATTGGAATACAATTGGCTGTAATATCACAGATACCTCAATTTATGTAACTTTAATGCAATAAATAGGTCAAAGTAGTCAGATTGAGTTGAACAGACAGTTTAGTTTAAGTCACATCAATATAACAGATAAGTTAAGGTGAGTGGAATCAGCTTGACAACTATTGGAGTACAATTGACTTTAACATCACAAATAGCTCGATTAATGTAACTTTAATGCAATAAATAGGTCAAAGTAGTCAGATTGAGTTGAACAGACAGTTTAGTTTAAGTCACATCAATATAACAGATAACTTTATATCAGTGGAATCAGCTTCACAAATATTGGAATACAATTGGCTGTAATATCACAGATAACTCAATTTATGTAACTTTAATGCAATAAATAGGTCAAAGTAGTCAGATTGAGTTGAACAGACAGTTTAGTTTAAGTCATATCAATATAACAGATAAGTTAATATCAGTGGAATAAGCTTGACAACTATTGGAGTACAAGTGACTTTAACATCACAGATAGCTCAATTTATGTAACTTTAATGCAATAAATAGGTCAAAGTAGTCAGATTGAGTTGAACAGACAGTTTAGTTTAAGTCACATCAGTATAACAGATAAGTTAATATCAGTGGAATCAGCTTCATAAATATTGGAATACAATTGGCTTTAATATCACAAATAACTAAATTTATGTAACTTTAATGCAATAAATAGGTCAAAGTAGTCAGATTGAGTTGAACAGACAGTTTAGTTTAAGTCACATCAATATAACAGATAAGTTAATATCAGTGGAATCAGCTTCACAAATATTGGAATACAATTGACTTTAATATCACAGATAACTAAATTTATGTAACTTTAATGCAATAAATAGGTCAAAGTAGTCAGATTGAGTTGAACAGACAGTTTAGTTTAAGTCACATCAATATAACAGATAAGTCAATATCAGTGGAATAAGGTTCACAAATATTGGAGTATAATTGACTTTAACATCACTGATAGCTCAATTTATGTAAGTTTAATGCAATAAATAGGTCAAAGTAGTCAGATTCAGTTGAACAGACAGTTCAGTTTAAGTCACATCAATAAAGCAGATAAGTTAATATAAGTGAAATCAGCTTGACAACTATTGGAGTGCAATTGACTTTAACATCACAAATAGATCAATTTATGTAACTTTAATGCAATAAATAGGTCAAAGTAGTCAGATTGAGTTGAACAGACAGTTTAGTTTAAGTCACATCAATAAACAGATAAGTTAATATAAGTGAAATCAGCTTGACAACTATTGGAGTGCAACTGACTTTAACATCACAAATAGATCAATTTATGTAACTTTAATGCAATAAATAGGTCAAAGTAATCAGATTAAGTTGAACAGACAGTTCAGTTTAAGTCACATCAATAAAACAGATACGTTAATATCAGTGGAATCAGCTTCACAAATATTGGAATACAATTGGCTGTAATATCACAGATAACTCAATTTATGTAAGTTTAATGCAATAAATAGGTCAAAGTAGTCAGATTGAGTTGAACAGACAGTTTAGTTTAAGTCACATCAATATAACAGATAAGTTAATATCAGTGGAATAAGCTTGACAACTATTGGAGTACAAGTGACTTTAACATCACAGATAGCTCAATTTATGTAACTTTAATGCAATAAATAGGTCAAAGTAGTCAGAATGAGTTGAACAGACAGTTTAGTTTAAGTCACATCAATATAACAGATAAGTTAATATCAGTGGAATCAGGTTCACAACTATTGGAGTATAATTGACTTTAATATCACAGATAACTCAGTTTATTTAACTTTAATGCAATAAATAGGTCAAAGTAGTTCAGATTGAGTTGAACAGACAGTTTAGTTTAAGTCACATCAATAAAACAGATAAGTTAATATGAGTGGAATCAGCTTGACAACTATTGGAGTACAATTGACTTTAACATCACAGATAGATCAATTTATGTAACTTGAATGCAATAAATAGGTCAAAGTAGTCAGATTGAGTTGAACGAACAGTTTAGTTTAAGTCACATCAGTATAACAGATAAGTTAATATCAGTGGAATCAGCTTCATAAATATTGGAATACAATTGGCTTTAATATCACAAATAACTAAATTTATGTAACTTTAATGCAATAAATAGGTCAAAGTAGTCAGATTGAGTTGAACAGACAGTTTAGTTTAAGTCACATCAATATAACAGATAAGTTAATATCAGTGGAATCAGCTTCATAAATATTGGAATACAATTGGCTTTAATATCACAGATAACTCAATTTATGTAACTTTAATGCAATAAATAGGTGAAAGTAGTCAGATTAAGTTGAACAGACAGTTTAGATTAAGTCACATTAATAAAACAGATAAGTTAATATTAGTGGAATCAGTTTCACAAATATTGGAATACAATTGACTTTAATATCACAGATAACTAAATTTATGTAACTTTAATGCAATAAATAGGTCAAAGTAGTCAGATTGAGTTGAACAGACAGTTTAGTTTAGGTCACATCAATATAACAGATAAGTTAATATCAGTGGAATCAGGTTCACAACTATTGGAGTATAATTGACTTTAATATCACAGATAGCTGAATTTATGTAACTTTAATGCAATAAATAGGTCAAAGTAGTCAGATTGAGTTAAACAGACAGTTTAGTTTAAGTCACATCAATATAACAGATAAGTTAATATCAGTGGAATCAGCTTGATAAATATTGGAATACAATTGGCTGTAATATCACAGATACCTCAATTTATGTAACTTTAATGCAATAAATAGGTCAAAGTAGTCAGATTGAGTTGAACAGACAGTTTAGTTTAAGTCACATCAATATAACAGATAAGTCAAGGTGAGTGGAATCAGCTTGACAACTATTGGAGTACAATTGACTTTAACATCACAAATAGCTCGATTAATGTAACTTTAATGCAATAAATAGGTCAAAGTAGTCAGATTGAGTTGAACAGACAGTTTAGTTTAAGTCACATCAATATAACAGATAACTTTATATCAGTGGAATCAGCTTCACAAATATTGGAATACAATTGGCTGTAATATCACAGATAACTCAATTTATGTAACTTTAATGCAATAAATAGGTCAAAGTAGTCAGATTGAGTTGAACAGACAGTTTAGTTTAAGTCACATCAATATAACAGATAAGTTAATATCAGTGGAATAAGCTTGACAACTATTGGAGTACAAGTGACTTTAACATCACAGATAGCTCAATTTATGTAACTTTAATGCAATAAATAGGTCAAAGTAGTCAGATTGAGTTGAACAGACAGTTTAGTTTAAGTCACATCAGTATAACAGATAAGTTAATATCAGTGGAATCAGCTTCATAAATATTGGAATACAATTGGCTTTAATATCACAAATAACTAAATTTATGTAACTTTAATGCAATAAATAGGTCAAAGTAGTCAGATTGAGTTGAACAGACAGTTTAGTTTAGGTCACATCAATATAACAGATAAGTTAATATCAGTGGAATCAGCTTCACAAATATTGGAATACAATTGACTTTAATATCACAGATAACTAAATTTATGTAACTTTAATGCAATAAATAGGTCAAAGTAGTCAGATTGAGTTGAACAGACAGTTTAGTTTAAGTCACATCAATATAACAGATAAGTCAATATCAGTGGAATAAGGTTCACAAATATTGGAGTATAATTGACTTTAACATCACTGATAGCTCAATTTATGTAAGTTTAATGCAATAAATAGGTCAAAGTAGTCAGATTCAGTTGAACAGACAGTTCAGTTTAAGTCACATCAATAAAGCAGATAAGTTAATATAAGTGAAATCAGCTTGACAACTATTGGAGTGCAATTGACTTTAACATCACAAATAGATCAATTTATGTAACTTTAATGCAATAAATAGGTCAAAGTAGTCAGATTGAGTTGAACAGACAGTTTAGTTTAAGTCACATCAATAAACAGATAAGTTAATATAAGTGAAATCAGCTTGACAACTATTGGAGTGCAACTGACTTTAACATCACAAATAGATCAATTTATGTAACTTTAATGCAATAAATAGGTCAAAGTAATCAGATTAAGTTGAACAGACAGTTCAGTTTAAGTCACATCAATAAAACAGATACGTTAATATCAGTGGAATCAGCTTCACAAATATTGGAATACAATTGGCTGTAATATCACAGATAACTCAATTTATGTAAGTTTAATGCAATAAATAGGTCAAAGTAGTCAGATTGAGTTGAACAGACAGTTTAGTTTAAGTCACATCAATATAACAGATAAGTTAATATCAGTGGAATAAGCTTGACAACTATTGGAGTACAAGTGACTTTAACATCACAGATAGCTCAATTTATGTAACTTTAATGCAATAAATAGGTCAAAGTAGTCAGAATGAGTTGAACAGACAGTTTAGTTTAAGTCACATCAATATAACAGATAAGTTAATATCAGTGGAATCAGGTTCACAACTATTGGAGTATAATTGACTTTAATATCACAGATAACTCAGTTTATTTAACTTTAATGCAATAAATAGGTCAAAGTAGTTCAGATTGAGTTGAACAGACAGTTTAGTTTAAGTCACATCAATATAACAGATAAGTTAATATGAGTGGAATCAGCTTGACAACTATTGGAGTACAATTGACTTTAACATCACAGATAGATCAATTTATGTAACTTGAATGCAATAAATAGGTCAAAGTAGTCAGATTGAGTTGAACGAACAGTTTAGTTTAAGTCACATCAGTATAACAGATAAGTTAATATCAGTGGAATCAGCTTCATAAATATTGGAATACAATTGGCTTTAATATCACAAATAACTAAATTTATGTAACCTTAATGCAATAAATAGGTCAAAGTAGTCAGATTGAGTTGAACAGACAGTTTAGTTTAAGTCACATCAATATAACAGATAAGTTAATATCAGTGGAATCAGCTTCATAAATATTGGAATACAATTGGCTTTAATATCACAGATAACTCAATTTATGTAACTTTAATGCAATAAATAGGTGAAAGTAGTCAGATTGAGTTGAACAGACAGTTTAGATTAAGTCACATTAATAAAACAGATAAGTTAATATTAGTGGAATCAGTTTCACAAATATTGGAATACAATTGACTTTAATATCACAGATAACTAAATTTATGTAACTTTAATGCAATAAATAGGTCAAAGTAGTCAGATTGAGTTGAACAGACAGTTTAGTTTAAGTCACATCAATATAACAGATAAATTAATATGAGTGGAATCAGCTTCACAACTATTGGAGTACAATTGACTTTAACATCACAAATAGCTCGATTAATGTAACTTTAATGCAATAAATAGGTCAAAGTAGTCAGATTGAGTTAAACAGACAGTTTAGTTTAAGTCACATCAATATAACAGATAAGTTAATATCAGTGGAATCAGCTTGATAAATATTGGAATACAATTGGCTGTAATATCACAGATAACTCAATTTATGTAACTTTAATGCAATAAATAGGTCAAAGTAATCAGATTAAGTTGAATAGACAGTTCAGTTTAAGTCACATCAATAAAACAGATACGTTAATATCAGTGGAATCAGCTTCACAAATATTGGAATACAATTGGCTGTAATATCACAGATAACTCAATTTATGTAACTTTAATGCAATAAATAGGTCAAAGTAGTCAGATTGAGTTGAACAGACAGTTTAGTTTAAGTCACATCAATATAACAGATAAGTTAATATCAGTGGAATAAGCTTGACAACTATTGGAGTACAAGTGACTTTAACATCACAGATAGCTCAATTTATGTAACTTTAATGCAATAAATAGGTCAAAGTAGTCAGAATGAGTTGAACAGACAGTTTAGTTTAAGTCACATCAATATAACAGATAAGTTAATATCAGTGGAATCAGGTTCACAACTATTGGAGTATAATTGACTTTAATATCACAGATAACTCAGTTTATTTAACTTTAATGCAATAAATAGGTCAAAGTAGTTCAGATTGAGTTGAACAGACAGTTTAGTTTAAGTCACATCAATATAACAGATAAGTTAATATGAGTGGAATCAGCTTGACAACTATTGGAGTAGAATTGACTTTAACATCACAGATAGATCAATTTATGTAACTTGAATGCAATAAATAGGTCAAAGTAGTCAGATTGAGTTGAACGAACAGTTTAGTTTAAGTCACATCAGTATAACAGATAAGTTAATATCAGTGGAATCAGCTTCATAAATATTGGAATACAATTGGCTTTAATATCACAAATAACTAAATTTATGTAACTTTAATGCAATAAATAGGTCAAAGTAGTCAGATTGAGTTGAACAGACAGTTTAGTTTAAGTCACATCAATATAACAGATAAGTTAATATCAGTGGAATCAGCTTCATAAATATTGGAATACAATTGGCTTTAATATCACAGATAACTCAATTTATGTAACTTTAATGCAATAAATAGGTGAAAGTAGTCAGATTGAGTTGAACAGACAGTTTAGATTAAGTCACATTAATAAAACAGATAAGTTAATATTAGTGGAATCAGTTTCACAAATATTGGAATACAATTGACTTTAATATCACAGATAACTAAATTTATGTAACTTTAATGCAATAAATAGGTCAAAGTAGTCAGATTGAGTTGAACAGACAGTTTAGTTTAAGTCACATCAATATAACAGATAAATTAATATGAGTGGAATCAGCTTCACAACTATTGGAGTACAATTGACTTTAACATCACAAATAGCTCGATTAATGTAACTTTAATGCAATAAATAGGTCAAAGTAGTCAGATTGAGTTAAACAGACAGTTTAGTTTAAGTCACATCAATATAACAGATAAGTTAATATCAGTGGAATCAGCTTGATAAATATTGGAATACAATTGGCTGTAATATCACAGATAACTCAATTTATGTAACTTTAATGCAATAAATAGGTCAAAGTAGTCAGATTGAGTTGAACAGACAGTTTAGTTTAAGTCACATCAATATAACAGATAAGTTAAGGTGAGTGGAATCAGCTTGACAACTATTGGAGTACAATTGACTTTAACATCACAAATAGCTCGATTAATGTAACTTTAATGCAATAAATAGGTCAAAGTAGTCAGATTGAGTTGAACAGACAGTTTAGTTTAGGTCACATCAATATAACAGATAAGTTAATATCAGTGGAATCAGGTTCACAACTATTGGAGTTTAATTGACTTTAATATCACAGATAGCTGAATTTATGTAACTTTAATGCAATAAATAGGTCAAAGTAGTCAGATTGAGTTAAACAGACAGTTTAGTTTAAGTCACATCAATATAACAGATAAGTTAATATCAGTGGAATCAGCTTGATAAATATTGGAATACAATTGGCTGTAATATCACAGATAACTCAATTTATGTAACTTTAATGCAATAAATAGGTCAAAGTAGTCAGATTGAGTTGAACAGACAGTTTAGTTTAAGTCACATCAATATAACAGATAAGTTAAGGTGAGTGGAATCAGCTTGACAACTATTGGAGTACAATTGACTTTAACATCACAAATAGCTCGATTAATGTAACTTTAATGCAATAAATAGGTCAAAGTAGTCAGATTGAGTTGAACAGACAGTTTAGTTTAGGTCACATCAATATAACAGATAAGTTAATATCAGTGGAATCAGGTTCACAACTATTGGAGTTTAATTGACTTTAATATCACAGATAGCTGAATTTATGTAACTTTAATGCAATAAATAGGTCAAAGTAGTCAGATTGAGTTAAACAGACAGTTTAGTTTAAGTCACATCAATATAACAGATAAGTTAATATCAGTGGAATCAGCTTGATAAATATTGGAATACAATTGGCTGTAATATCACAGATACCTCAATTTATGTAACTTTAATGCAATAAATAGGTCAAAGTAGTCAGATTGAGTTGAACAGACAGTTTAGTTTAAGTCACATCAATATAACAGATAAGTCAAGGTGAGTGGAATCAGCTTGACAACTATTGGAGTACAATTGACTTTAACATCACAAATAGCTCGATTAATGTAACTTTAATGCAATAAATAGGTCAAAGTAGTCAGATTGAGTTGAACAGACAGTTTAGTTTAAGTCACATCAATATAACAGATAACTTTATATCAGTGGGATCAGCTTCACAAATATTGGAATACAATTGGCTGTAATATCACAGATAACTCAATTTATGTAACTTTAATGCAATAAATAGGTCAAAGTAGTCAGATTGAGTTGAACAGACAGTTTAGTTTAAGTCACATCAGTATAACAGATAAGTTAGTATCAGTGGAATCAGCTTCATAAATATTGGAATACAATTGGCTTTAATATCACAAATAACTAAATTTATGTAACTTTAATGCAATAAATAGGTCAAAGTAGTCAGATTGAGTTGAACAGACAGTTTAGTTTAAGTCACATCAATATAACAGATAAGTTAATATCAGTGGAATCAGCTTCATAAATATTGGAATACAATTGGCTTTAATATCACAGATAACTAAATTTATGTAACTTTAATGCAATAAATAGGTCAAAGTAGTCAGATTGAGTTGAACAGACAGTTTAGATTAAGTCACATTAATAAAACAGATAAGTTAATATTAGTGGAATCAGTTTCACAAATATTGGAATACAATTGACTTTAATATCACAGATAACTAAATTTATGTAACTTTAATGCAATAAATAGGTCAAAGTAGTCAGATTGAGTTGAACAGACAGTTTAGTTTAAGTCACATCAATATAACAGATAAGTCAATATCAGTGGAATAAGGTTCACAAATATTGGAGTATAATTGACTTTAACATCACTGATAGCTCAATTTATGTAAGTTTAATGCAATAAATAGGTCAAAGTAGTCAGATTGAGTTGAACAGACAGTTCAGTTTAAGTCACATCAATAAAACAGATAAGTTAATATAAGTGAAATCAGCTTGACAACTATTGGAGTGCAATTGACTTTAACATCACAAATAGATCAATTTATGTAACTGTAATGCAATAAATAGGTCAAAGTAGTCAGATTGAGTTGAACGAACAGTTTAGTTTCAGTCACATCAGTATAACAGATGAGTTAATATCAGTGGAATCAGCTTCATAAATATTGGAATACAATTGGCTTTAATATCACAAATAACTAAATTTATGTAACTTTAATGCAATAAATAGGTCAAAGTAGTCAGATTGAGTTGAACAGACAGTTTAGTTTAAGTCACATCAATATAACAGATAAGTTAATATCAGTGGAATCAGCTTCATAAATATTGGAATACAATTGGCTTTAATATCACAGATAACTCAATTTATGTAACTTTAATGCAATAAATAGGTGAAAGTAGTCAGATTGAGTTGAACAGACAGTTTAGATTAAGTCACATTAATAAAACAGATAAGTTAATATTAGTGGAATCAGTTTCACAAATATTGGAATACAATTGACTTTAATATCACAGATAACTAAATTTATGTAACTTTAATGCAATAAATAGGTCAAAGTAGTCAGATTGAGTTGAACAGACAGTTTAGTTTAAGTCACATCAATATAACAGATAAATTAATATGAGTGGAATCAGCTTCACAACTATTGGAGTACAATTGACTTTAACATCACAAATAGCTCGATTAATGTAACTTTAATGCAATAAATAGGTCAAAGTAGTCAGATTGAGTTAAACAGACAGTTTAGTTTAAGTCACATCAATATAACAGATAAGTTAATATCAGTGGAATCAGCTTGATAAATATTGGAATACAATTGGCTGTAATATCACAGATAACTCAATTTATGTAACTTTAATGCAATAAATAGGTCAAAGTAGTCAGATTGAGTTGAACAGACAGTTTAGTTTAAGTCACATCAATATAACAGATAAGTTAAGGTGAGTGGAATCAGCTTGACAACTATTGGAGTACAATTGACTTTAACATCACAAATAGCTCGATTAATGTAACTTTAATGCAATAAATAGGTCAAAGTAGTCAGATTGAGTTGAACAGACAGTTTAGTTTAGGTCACATCAATATAACAGATAAGTTAATATCAGTGGAATCAGGTTCACAACTATTGGAGTATAATTGACTTTAATATCACAGATAGCTGAATTTATGTAACTTTAATGCAATAAATAGGTCAAAGTAGTCAGATTGAGTTAAACAGACAGTTTACTTTAAGTCACATCAATATAACAGATAAGTTAATATCAGTGGAATCAGCTTGATAAATATTGGAATACAATTGGCTATAATATCACAGATACCTCAATTTATGTAACTTTAATGCAATAAATAGGTCAAAGTAGTCAGATTGAGTTGAACAGACAGTTTAGTTTAAGTCACATCAATATAACAGATAAGTCAAGGTGAGTGGAATCAGCTTGACAACTATTGGAGTACAATTGACTTTAACATCACAAATAGCTCGATTAATGTAACTTTAATGCAATAAATAGGTCAAAGTAGTCAGATTGAGTTGAACAGACAGTTTAGTTTAAGTCACATCAATATAACAGATAACTTTATATCAGTGGAATCAGCTTCACAAATATTGGAATACAATTGGCTGTAATATCACAGATAACTCAATTTATGTAACTTTAATGCAATAAATAGGTCAAAGTAGTCAGATTGAGTTGAACAGACAGTTTAGTTTAAGTCACATCAATATAACAGATAAGTTAATATCAGTGGAATAAGCTTGAAAACTATTGGAGTACAAGTGACTTTAACATCACAGATAGCTCAATTTATGTAACTTTAATGCAATAAATAGGTCAAAGTAGTCAGATTGAGTTGAACAGACAGTTTAGTTTAAGTCACATCAGTATAACAGATAAGTTAGTATCAGTGGAATCAGCTTCATAAATATTGGAATACAATTGGCTTTAATATCACAAATAACTAAATTTATGTAACTTTAATGCAATAAATAGGTCAAAGTAGTCAGATTGAGTTGAACAGACAGTTTAGTTTAAGTCACATCAATATAACAGATAAGTTAATATCAGTGGAATCAGCTTCATAAATATTGGAATACAATTGGCTTTAATATCACAGATAACTCAATTTATGTAACTTTAATGCAATAAATAGGTGAAAGTAGTCAGATTGAGTTGAACAGACAGTTTAGATTAAGTCACATTATTAAAACAGATAAGTTAATATTAGTGGAATCAGTTTCACAAATATTGGAATACAATTGACTTTAATATCACAGATAACTAAATTTATGTAACTTTAATGCAATAAATAGGTCAAAGTAGTCAGATTGAGTTGAACAGACAGTTTAGTTTAAGTCACATCAATATAACAGATAAGTCAATATCAGTGGAATAAGGTTCACAAATATTGGAGTATAATTGACTTTAACATCACTGATAGCTCAATTTATGTAAGTTTAATGCAATAAATAGGTCAAAGTAGTCAGATTCAGTTGAACAGACAGTTCAGTTTAAGTCACATCAATAAAACAGATAAGTTAATATAAGTGAAATCAGCTTGACAACTATTGGAGTGCAATTGACTTTAACATCACAAATAGATCAATTTATGTAACTTTAATGCAATAAATAGGTCAAAGTAGTCAGATTGAATTGAACAGACAGTTTAGTTTAAGTCACTTCAATATAACAGATAAGTTAATATCAGTGGAATCAGGTTCACAACTATTGGAGTATAATTGACTTTAATATCACAGATAGCTGAATTTATGTAACTTTAATGCAATAAATAGGTCAAAGTAGTCAGATTGAGTTAAACAGACAGTTTAGTTTAAGTCACATCAATATAACAGATAAGTTAAGGTGAGTGGAATCAGCTTCACAACTATTGGAGTACAATTGACTTTAACATCACAAATAGCTCGATTAATGTAACTTTAATGCAATAAATAGGTCAAAGTAGTCAGATTGAGTTGAACAGACAGTTTAGTTTAAGTCACATCAATATAACAGATAACTTTATATCAGTGGAATCAGCTTCACAAATATTGGAATACAATTGGCTGTAATATCACAGATAACTCAATTTATGTAAGTTTAATGCAATAAATAGGTCAAAGTAGTCAGATTGAGTTGAACAGACAGTTTAGTTTATACTCCAATATTTGTGAAGCTGATTCCACTGATATAAAGTTATCTGTTATATTGATGTGACTTAAACTAAACTGTCTGTTCAACTCAATCTGACTACTTTGACCTATTTATTGCATTAAAGTTACATTAATCGAGCTATTTGTGATGTTAAAGTCAATTGTACTCCAATAGTTGTCAAGCTGATTCCACTCACCTTGACTTATCTGTTATATTGATGTGACTTAAACTAAACTGTCTGTTCAACTCAATCTGACTACTTTGACCTATTTATTGCATTAAAGTTACATAAATTGAGGTATCTGTGATATTATAGCCAATTGTATTCCAATATTTATCAAGCTGATTCCACTGATATTAACTTATCTGTTATATTGATGTGACTTAAACTAAACTGTCTGTTTAACTCAATCTGACTACTTTGACCTATTTATTGCATTAAAGTTACATAAATTCAGCTATCTGTGATATTAAAGTCAATTATACTACAGATAATATGAGTGGAAAAAGCTTGACAACTATTGGAGTACAAGTGACTTTAACATCACAGATAGCTCAATTTATGTAACTTTAATGCAATAAATAGGTCAAAGTAGTCAGATTGAGTTGAACAGACAGTTTAGTTTAAGTCACATCAGTATAACAGATAAGTTAATATCAGTGGAATCAGCTTCATAAATATTGGAATACAATTGGCTTTAATATCACAAATAACTAAATTTATGTAACTTTAATGCAATAAATAGGTCAAAGTAGTTCAGATTGAGTTGAACAGACAGTTTAGTTTAAGTCACATCAATATAACAGATAAGTTAATATCAGTGGAATCAGCTTCATAAATATTGGAATACAATTGGCTTTAATATCACAGATAACTCAATTTATGTAACTTTAATGCAATAAATAGGTCAAAGTAGTCAGATTGAGTTGAACAGACAGTTTAGATTAAGTCACATTAATAAAACAGATAAGTTAATATTAGTGGAATCAGTTTCACAAATATTGGAATACAATTGACTTTAATATCACAGATAACTAAATTTATGTAACTTTAATGCAATAAATAGGTCAAAGTAGTCAGATTGAGTTGAACAGACAGTTTAGTTTAAGTCACATCAATATAACAGATAAGTCAATATCAGTGGAATAAGGTTCACAAATATTGGAGTATAATTGACTTTAACATCACTGATAGCTCAATTTATGTAAGTTTAATGCAATAAATAGGTCAAAGTAGTCAGATTCAGTTGAACAGACAGTTTAGTTTAAGTCACATCAATATAACAGATAAGTTAATATCAGTGGAATCAGGTTCACAACTATTGGAGTATAATTGACTTTAATATCACAGATAACTCAGTTTATTTAACTTTAATCCAATAAATAGGTCAAAGTAGTTCAGATTGAGTTGAACAGACAGTTTAGTTTAAGTCACATCAATATAACAGATAAGTTAATATTAGTGGAATCAGCTTGACAACTATTGGAGTACAATTGACTTTAACATCACAGATAGATCAATTTATGTAACTTGAATGCAATAAATAGGTCAAAGTAGTCAGATTGAGTTGAACGAACAGTTTAGTTTCAGTCACATCAGTATAACAGATAAGTTAATATCAGTGGAATCAGCTTCATAAATATTGGAATACAATTGGCTTTAATATCACAAATAACTAAATTTATGTAACTTTAATGCAATAAATAGGTCAAAGTAGTCAGATTGAGTTGAACAGACAGTTTAGTTTAAGTCACATCAATATAACAGATAAGTTAATATCAGTGGAATCAGCTTCATAAATATTGGAATACAATTGGCTTTAATATCACAGATAACTCAATTTATGTAACTTTAATGCAATAAATAGGTGAAAGTAGTCAGATTGAGTTGAACAGACAGTTTAGATTAAGTCACATTAATAAAACAGATAAGTTAATATTAGTGGAATCAGTTTCACAAATATTGGAATACAATTGACTTTAATATCACAGATAACTAAATTTATGTAACTTTAATGCAATAAATAGGTCAAAGTAGTCAGATTGAGTTGAACAGACAGTTTAGTTTAAGTCACATCAATATAACAGATAAATTAATATGAGTGGAATCAGCTTCACAACTATTGGAGTACAATTGACTTTAACATCACAAATAGCTCGATTAATGTAACTTTAATGCAATAAATAGGTCAAAGTAGTCAGATTGAGTTAAACAGACAGTTTAGTTTAAGTCACATCAATATAACAGATAAGTTAATATCAGTGGAATCAGCTTGATAAATATTGGAATACAATTGGCTTTAATATCACAGATAACTCAATTTATGTAACTTTAATGCAATAAATAGGTCAAAGTAGTCAGATTGAGTTGAACAGACAGTTTAGTTTAAGTCACATCAATATAACAGATAAGTTAAGGTGAGTGGAATCAGCTTGACAACTATTGGAGTACAATTGACTTTAACATCACAAATAGCTCGATTAATGTAACTTTAATGCAATAAATAGGTCAAAGTAGTCAGATTGAGTTGAACAGACAGTTTAGTTTAGGTCACATCAATATAACAGATAAGTTAATATCAGTGGAATCAGGTTCACAACTATTGGAGTATAATTGACTTTAATATCACAGATAGCTGAATTTATGTAACTTTAATGCAATAAATAGGTCAAAGTAGTCAGATTGAGTTAAACAGACAGTTTAGTTTAAGTCACATCAATATAACAGATCAGTTAATATCAGTGGAATCAGCTTGATAAATATTGGAATACAATTGACTTTAACATCACAAATAGCTCGATTAATGTAACTTTAATGCAATAAATAGGTCAAAGTAGTCAGATTGAGTTGAACAGACAGTTTAGTTTAAGTCACATCAATATAACAGATAACTTTATATCAGTGGAATCAGCTTCACAAATATTGGAATACAATTGGCTGTAATATCACAGATAACTCAATTTATGTAACTTTAATGCAATAAATAGGTCAAAGTAGTCAGATTGAGTTGAACAGACAGTTTAGTTTAAGTCACATCAATATAACAGATAAGTTAATATCAGTGGAATAAGCTTGACAACTATTGGAGTACAAGTGACTTTAACATCACAGATAGCTCAATTTATGTAACTTTAATGCAATAAATAGGTCAAAGTAGTCAGATTGAGTTGAACAGACAGTTTAGTTTAAGTCACATCAATATAACAGATAAGTTAATATCAGTGGAATCAGCTTCATAAATATTGGAATACAATTGGCTTTAATATCACAGATAACTCAATTTATGTAACTTTAATGCAATAAATAGGTCAAAGTAGTCAGATTGAGTTGAACAGACAGTTTAGATTAAGTCACATTAATAAAACAGATAAGTTAATATTAGTGGAATCAGTTTCACAAATATTGGAATACAATTGACTTTAATATCACAGATAACTAAATTTATGTAACTTTAATGCAATAAATAGGTCAAAGTAGTCAGATTGAGTTGAACAGACAGTTTAGTTTAAGTCACATCAATATAACAGATAAGTCAATATCAGTGGAATAAGGTTCACAAATATTGGAGTATAATTGACTTTAACATCACTGATAGCTCAATTTATGTAAGTTTAATGCAATAAATAGGTCAAAGTAGTCAGATTCAGTTGAACAGACAGTTCAGTTTAAGTCACATCAATAAAACAGATAAGTTAATATAAGTGAAATCAGCTTGACAACTATTGGAGTGCAATTGACTTTAACATCACAAATAGATCAATTTATGTAACTTTAATGCAATAAATAGGTCAAAGTAGTCAGATTGAGTTGAACAGACAGTTTAGTTTAAGTCACATCAATAAAACAGATAAGTTAATATAAGTGAAATCACCTTGACAACTATTGGAGTGCAATTGACTTTAACATCACAAATAGATCAATTTATGTAACTTTAATGCAATAAATAGGTCAAAGTAATCAGATTAAGTTGAACAGACAGTTTAGTTTAAGTCACATCAATATAACAGATAAGTTAATATCAGTGGAATCAGCTTCACAACTATTGGAGTACATTTGACTTTAACATCACAGATATCTCAATTTATGTAACTTTAATGCAATAAATAGGTCAAAGTAGTCAGATTGAGTTGAACAGACAGTTTAGTTTAAGTCACATCAATATAACAGATAAATTAATATGAGTGGAATCAGCTTCACAACTATTGGAGTACAATTGACTTTAACATCACAAATAGCTCGATTAATGTAACTTTAATGCAATAAATAGGTCAAAGTAGTCAGATTGAGTTAAACAGACAGTTTAGTTTAAGTCACATCAATATAACAGATAAGTTAATATCAGTGGAATCAGCTTGATAAATATTGGAATACAATTGGCTGTAATATCACAGATAACTCAATTTATGTAACTTTAATGCAATAAATAGGTCAAAGTAGTCAGATTGAGTTGAACAGACAGTTTAGTTTAAGTCACATCAATATAACAGATAAGTTAATATCAGTGGAATCAGGTTCACAACTATTGGAGTATAATTGACTTTAATATCACAGATAGCTGAATTTATGTAACTTTAATGCAATAAATAGGTCAAAGTAGTCAGATTGAGTTAAACAGACAGTTTAGTTTAAGTCACATCAATATAACAGATAAGTTAAGGTGAGTGGAATCAGCTTGACAACTATTGGAGTACAATTGACTTTAACATCACAAATAGCTCGATTAATGTAACTTTAATGCAATAAATAGGTCAAAGTAGTCAGATTGAGTTGAACAGACAGTTTAGTTTAAGTCACATCAGTATAACAGATAAGTTAATATCAGTGGAATCAGCTTCATAAATATTGGAATACAATTGGCTTTAATATCACAAATAACTAAATTTATGTAACTTTAATGCAATAAATAGGTCAAAGTAGTCAGATTGAGTTGAACAGACAGTTTAGTTTAAGTCACATCAATATAACAGATAAGTTAATATCAGTGGAATCAGCTTCATAAATATTGGAATACAATTGGCTTTAATATCACAGATAACTCAATTTATGTAACTTTAAAGCAATAAATAGGTCAAAGTAGTCAGATTGAGTTGAACAGACAGTTTAGATTAAGTCACATTAATAAAACAGATAAGTTAATATTAGTGGAATCAGTTTCACAAATATTGGAATACAATTGACTTTAATATCACAGATAACTAAATTTATGTAACTTTAATGCAATAAATAGGTCAAAGTAGTCAGATTGAGTTGAACAGACAGTTTAGTTTAAGTCACATCAATATAACAGATAAGTCAATATCAGTGGAATAAGGTTCACAAATATTGGAGTATAATTGACTTTAACATCACTGATAGCTCAATTTATGTAAGTTTAATGCAATAAATAGGTCAAAGTAGTCAGATTCAGTTGAACAGACAGTTCAGTTTAAGTCACATCAATAAAACAGATAAGTTAATATAAGTGAAATCAGCTTGACAACTATTGGAGTGCAATTGACTTTAACATCACAAATAGATCAATTTATGTAACTTTAATGCAATAAATAGGTCAAAGTAGTCAGATTGAGTTGAACAGACAGTTTAGTTTAAGTCACATCAATATAACAGATAAGTTAATATCAGTGGAATCAGCTTCACAACTATTGGAGTACATTTGACTTTAACATCACAGATATCTCAATTTATGTAACTTTAATGCAATAAATAGGTCAAAGTAGTCAGATTGAGTTGAACAGACAGTTTAGTTTAAGTCACATAAATATAACAGATAAGTTAATGTGAGTGGAATCAGCTTGACAACTATTGGAGTACAATTGACTTTAACATCACAAATAGCTCGATTAATGTAACTTTAATGCAATAAATAGGTCAAAGTAGTCAGATTGAGTTGAACAGACAGTTTAGTTTAAGTCACATCAATATAACAGATAAGTTAATATCAGTGGAATCAGGTTCACAACTATTGGAGTATAATTGACTTTAATATCACAGATAGCTGAATTTATGTAACTTTAATGCAATAAATAGGTCAAAGTAGTCAGATTGAGTTGAACAGACAGTTTAGTTTAAGTCACATCAATATAACAGATAAGTTAATATCAGTGGAATCAGCTTCATAAATATTGGAATACAATTGGCTGTAATATCACAGATAACTCAATTTATGTAAGTTTAATGCAATAAATAGATCAAAGTAGTCAGATTGAGTTGAACAGACAGTTTAGTTTAAGTCACATCAATATAACAGATAAGTTAATATCAGTGGAATAAGCTTGACAACTATTGGAGTACAAGTGACTTTAACATCACAGATAGCTCAATTTATGTAACTTTAATGCAATAAATAGGTCAAAGTAGTCAGATTGAGTTGAACAGACAGTTTAGTTTAAGTCACATCAGTATAACAGATAAGTTAATATCAGTGGAATCAGCTTCATAAATATTGGAATACAATTGGCTTTAATATCACAAATAACTAAATTTATGTAACTTTAATGCAATAAATAGGTCAAAGTAGTCAGATTGAGTTGAACAGACAGTTTAGTTTAAGTCACATCAATATAACAGATAAGTTAATATCAGTGGAATCAGCTTCACAAATATTGGAATACAATTGACTTTAATATCACAGATAACTAAATTTATGTAACTTTAATGCAATAAATAGGTCAAAGTAGTCAGATTGAGTTGAACAGACAGTTTAGTTTAAGTCACATCAATATAACAGATAAGTCAATATCAGTGGAATAAGGTTCACAAATATTGGAGTATAATTGACTTTAACATCACTGATAGCTCAATTTATGTAAGTTTAATGCAATAAATAGGTCAAAGTAGTCAGATTCAGTTGAACAGACAGTTCAGTTTAAGTCACATCAATAAAGCAGATAAGTTAATATAAGTGAAATCAGCTTGACAACTATTGGAGTGCAATTGACTTTAACATCACAAATAGATCAATTTATGTAACTTTAATGCAATAAATAGGTCAAAGTAGTCAGATTGAGTTGAACAGACAGTTTAGTTTAAGTCACATCAATAAACAGATAAGTTAATATAAGTGAAATCAGCTTGACAACTATTGGAGTGCAATTGACTTTAACATCACAAATAGATCAATTTATGTAACTTTAATGCAATAAATAGGTCAAAGTAATCAGATTAAGTTGAACAGACAGTTCAGTTTAAGTCACATCAATAAAACAGATAAGTTAATATCAGTGGAATCAGCTTCACAAATATTGGAATACAATTGGCTGTAATATCACAGATAACTCAATTTATGTAAGTTTAATGCAATAAATAGGTCAAAGTAGTCAGATTGAGTTGAACAGACAGTTTAGTTTAAGTCACATCAATATAACAGATAAATTAATATCAGTGGAATAAGCTTGACAACTATTGGAGTACAAGTGACTTTAACATCACAGATAGCTCAATTTATGTAACTTTAATGCAATAAATAGGTCAAAGTAGTCAGATTGAGTTGAACAGACAGTTTAGTTTAAGTCACATCAATATAACAGATAAGTTAATATCAGTGGAATCAGCTTCATAAATATTGGAATACAATTGGCTTTAATATCACAGATAACTCAATTTATGTAACTTTAATGCAATAAATAGGTGAAAGTAGTCAGATTGAGTTGAACAGACAGTTTAGATTAAGTCACATTAATAAAACAGATAAGTTAATATTAGTGGAATCAGTTTCACAAATATTGGAATACAATTGACTTTAATATCACAGATAACTAAATTTATGTAACTTTAATGCAATAAATAGGTCAAAGTAGTCAGATTGAGTTGAACAGACAGTTTAGTTTAAGTCACATCAATATAACAGATAAATTAATATGAGTGGAATCAGCTTCACAACTATTGGAGTACAATTGACTTTAACATCACAAATAGCTCGATTAATGTAACTTTAATGCAATAAATAGGTCAAAGTAGTCAGATTGAGTTAAACAGACAGTTTAGTTTAAGTCACATCAATATAACAGATAAGTTAATATCAGTGGAATCAGCTTGATAAATATTGGAATACAATTGGCTGTAATATCACAGATAACTCAATTTATGTAACTTTAATGCAATAAATAGGTCAAAGTAGTCAGATTGAGTTGAACAGACAGTTTAGTTTAGGTCACATCAATATAACAGATAAGTTAATATCAGTGGAATCAGGTTCACAACTATTGGAGTATAATTGACTTTAATATCACAGATAGCTGAATTTATGTAACTTTAATGCAATAAATAGGTCAAAGTAGTCAGATTGAGTTAAACAGACAGTTTAGTTTAAGTCACATCAATATAACAGATAAGTTAATATCAGTGGAATCTGCTTGATAAATATTGGAATACAATTGGCTATAATATCACAGATACCTCAATTTATGTAACTTTAATGCAATAAATAGGTCAAAGTAGTCAGATTGAGTTGAACAGACAGTTTAGTTTAAGTCACATCAATATAACAGATAAGTCAAGGTGAGTGGAATCAGCTTGACAACTATTGGAGTACAATTGACTTTAACATCACAAATAGCTCGATTAATGTAACTTTAATGCAATAAATAGGTCAAAGTAGTCAGATTGAGTTGAACAGACAGTTTAGTTTAAGTCACATCAATATAACAGATAACTTTATATCAGTGGAATCAGCTTCACAAATATTGGAATACAATTGGCTGTAATATCACAGATAACTCAATTTATGTAACTTTAATGCAATAAATAGGTCAAAGTAGTCAGATTGAGTTGAACAGACAGTTTAGTTTAAGTCACATCAATATAACAGATAAGTTAATATCAGTGGAATAAGCTTGACAACTATTGGAGTACAAGTGACTTTAACATCACAGATAGCTCAATTTATGTAACTTTAATGCAATAAATAGGTCAAAGTAGTCAGATTGAGTTGAACAGACAGTTTAGTTTAAGTCACATCAGTATAACAGATAAGTTAGTATCAGTGGAATCAGCTTCATAAATATTGGAATACAATTGGCTTTAATATCACAAATAACTAAATTTATGAAACTTTAATGCAATAAATATGTCAAAGTAGTCAGATTGAGTTGAACAGACAGTTTAGTTTAAGTCACATCAATATAACAGATAAGTTAATATCAGTGGAATCAGCTTCATAAATATTGGAATACAATTGGCTTTAATATCACAGATAACTCAATTTATGTAACTTTAATGCAATAAATAGGTCAAAGTAGTCAGATTGAGTTGAACAGACAGTTTAGATTAAGTCACATTAATAAAACAGATAAGTTAATATTAGTGGAATCAGTTTCACAAATATTGGAATACAATTGACTTTAATATCACAGATAACTAAATTTATGTAACTTTAATGCAATAAATAGGTCAAAGTAGTCAGATTGAGTTGAACAGACAGTTTAGTTTAAGTCACATCAATATAACAGATAAGTCAATATCAGTGGAATAAGGTTCACAAATATTGGAGTATAATTGACTTTAACATCACTGATAGCTCAATTTATGTAAGTTTAATGCAATAAATAGGTCAAAGTAGTCAGATTCAGTTGAACAGACAGTTCAGTTTAAGTCACATCAATAAAACAGATAAGTTAATATAAGTGAAATCAGCTTGACAACTATTGGAGTGCAATTGACTTTAACATCACAAATAGATCAATTTATGTAACTTTAATGCAATAAATAGGTCAAAGTAGTCAGATTGAGTTGAACAGACAGTTTAGTTTAAGTCACATCAATAAAACAGATAAGTTAATATAAGTGAAATCACCTTGACAACTATTGGAGTGCAATTGACTTTAACATCACAAATAGATCAATTTATGTAACTTTAATGCAATAAATAGGTCAAAGTAATCAGATTAAGTTGAACAGACAGTTTAGTTTAAGTCACATCAATATAACAGATAAGTTAATATCAGTGGAATCAGCTTCACAACTATTGGAGTACATTTGACTTTAACATCACAGATATCTCAATTTATGTAACTTTAATGCAATAAATAGGTCAAAGTAGTCAGATTGAGTTGAACAGACAGTTTAGTTTAAGTCACATCAATATAACAGATAAATTAATATGAGTGGAATCAGCTTCACAACTATTGGAGTACAATTGACTTTAACATCACAAATAGCTCGATTAATGTAACTTTAATGCAATAAATAGGTCAAAGTAGTCAGATTGAGTTGAACAGACAGTTTAGTTTAAGTCACATCAATATAACAGATAAGTTAATATCAGTGGAATCAGGTTCACAACTATTGGAGTATAATTGACTTTAATATCACAGATAGCTGAATTTATGTAACTTTAATGCAATAAATAGGTCAAAGTAGTCAGATTGAGTTAAACAGACAGTTTAGTTTAAGTCACATCAATATAACAGATAAGTTAAGGTGAGTGGAATCAGCTTGACAACTATTGGAGTACAATTGACTTTAACATCACAAATAGCTCGATTAATGTAACTTTAATGCAATAAATAGGTCAAAGTAGTCAGATTGAGTTGAACAGACAGTTTAGTTTAAGTCACATCAATATAACAGATAACTTTATATCAGTGGAATCAGCTTCACAAATATTGGAATACAATTGGCTGTAATATCACAGATAACTCAATTTATGTAAGTTTAATGCAATAAATAGGTCAAAGTAGTCAGATTGAGTTGAACAGACAGTTTAGTTTAAGTCACATCAATATAACAGATAAGTTAATATCAGTGGAATAAGCTTGACAACTATTGGAGTACAAGTGACTTTAACATCACAGATAGCTCAATTTATGTAACTTTAATGCAATAAATAGGTCAAAGTAGTCAGATTGAGTTGAACAGACAGTTTAGTTTAAGTCACATCAGTATAACAGATAAGTTAATATCAGTGGAATCAGCTTCATAAATATTGGAATACAATTGGCTTTAATATCACAAATAACTAAATTTATGTAACTTTAATGCAATAAATAGGTCAAAGTAGTCAGATTGAGTTGAACAGACAGTTTAGTTTAAGTCACATCAATATAACAGATAAGTTAATATCAGTGGAATCAGCTTCATAAATATTGGAATACAATTGGCTTTAATATCACAGATAACTCAATTTATGTAACTTTAATGCAATAAATAGGTCAAAGTAGTCAGATTGAGTTGAACAGACAGTTTAGATTAAGTCACATTAATAAAACAGATAAGTTAATATTAGTGGAATCAGTTTCACAAATATTGGAATACAATTGACTTTAATATCACAGATAACTAAATTTATGTAACTTTAATGCAATAAATAGGTCAAAGTAGTCAGATTGAGTTGAACAGACAGTTTAGTTTAAGTCACATCAATATAACAGATAAGTCAATATCAGTGGAATAAGGTTCACAAATATTGGAGTATAATTGACTTTAACATCACTGATAGCTCAATTTATGTAAGTTTAATGCAATAAATAGGTCAAAGTAGTCAGATTCAGTTGAACAGACAGTTCAGTTTAAGTCACATCAATAAAACAGATAAGTTAATATAAGTGAAATCAGCTTGACAACTATTGGAGTGCAATTGACTTTAACATCACAAATAGCTCAATTTATGTAACTTTAATGCAATAAATAGGTCAAAGTAGTCAGATTGAGTTGAACAGACAGTTTAGTTTAAGTCACATCAATAAAACAGATAAGTTAATATAAGTGAAATCACCTTGACAACTATTGGAGTGCAATTGACTTTAACATCACAAATAGATCAATTTATGTAACTTTAATGCAATAAATAGGTCAAAGTAATCAGATTAAGTTGAACAGACAGTTTAGTTTAAGTCACATCAATATAACAGATAAGTTAATATCAGTGGAATCAGCTTCACAACTATTGGAGTACATTTGACTTTAACATCACAGATATCTCAATTTATGTAACTTTAATGCAATAAATAGGTCAAAGTAGTCAGATTGAGTTGAACAGACAGTTTAGTTTAAGTCACATCAATATAACAGATAAATTAATATGAGTGGAATCAGCTTCACAACTATTGGAGTACAATTGACTTTAACATCACAAATAGCTCGATTAATGTAACTTTAATGCAATAAATAGGTCAAAGTAGTCAGATTGAGTTGAACAGACAGTTTAGTTTAAGTCACATCAATATAACAGATAAGTTAATATCAGTGGAATCAGCTTGATAAATATTGGAATACAATTGGCTGTAATATCACAGATAACTCAATTTATGTAACTTTAATGCAATAAATAGGTCAAAGTAGTCAGATTGAGTTGAACAGACAGTTTAGTTTAAGTCACATCAATATAACAGATAAGTTAATATCAGTGGAATCAGGTTCACAACTATTGGAGTATAATTGACTTTAATATCACAGATAGCTGAATTTATGTAACTTTAATGCAATAAATAGGTCAAAGTAGTCAGATTGAGTTAAACAGACAGTTTAGTTTAAGTCACATCAATATAACAGATAAGTTAAGGTGAGTGGAATCAGCTTGACAACTATTGGAGTACAATTGACTTTAACATCACAAATAGCTCGATTAATGTAACTTTAATGCAATAAATAGGTCAAAGTAGTCAGATTGAGTTGAACAGACAGTTTAGTTTAAGTCACATCAATATAACAGATAACTTTATATCAGTGGAATCAGCTTCACAAATATTGGAATACAATTGGCTGTAATATCACAGATAACTCAATTTATGTAAGTTTAATGCAATAAATAGGTCAAAGTAGTCAGATTGAGTTGAACAGACAGTTTAGTTTAAGTCACATCAATATAACAGATAAGTTAATATCAGTGGAATAAGCTTGACAACTATTGGAGTACAAGTGACTTTAACATCACAGATAGCTCAATTTATGTAACTTTAATGCAATAAATAGGTCAAAGTAGTCAGATTGAGTTGAACAGACAGTTTAGTTTAAGTCACATCAGTATAACAGATAAGTTAATATCAGTGGAATCAGCTTCATAAATATTGGAATACAATTGGCTTTAATATCACAAATAACTAAATTTATGTAACTTTAATGCAATAAATAGGTCAAAGTAGTCAGATTGAGTTGAACAGACAGTTTAGTTTAAGTCACATCAATATAACAGATAAGTTAATATCAGTGGAATCAGCTTCATAAATATTGGAATACAATTGGCTTTAATATCACAGATAACTCAATTTATGTAACTTTAATGCAATAAATAGGTCAAAGTAGTCAGATTGAGTTGAACAGACAGTTTAGATTAAGTCACATTAATAAAACAGATAAGTTAATATTAGTGGAATCAGTTTCACAAATATTGGAATACAATTGACTTTAATATCACAGATAACTAAATTTATGTAACTTTAATGCAATAAATAGGTCAAAGTAGTCAGATTGAGTTGAACAGACAGTTTAGTTTAAGTCACATCAATATAACAGATAAGTCAATATCAGTGGAATAAGGTTCACAAATATTGGAGTATAATTGACTTTAACATCACTGATAGCTCAATTTATGTAAGTTTAATGCAATAAATAGGTCAAAGTAGTCAGATTCAGTTGAACAGACAGTTCAGTTTAAGTCACATCAATAAAACAGATAAGTTAATATAAGTGAAATCAGCTTGACAACTATTGGAGTGCAATTGACTTTAACATCACAAATAGCTCAATTTATGTAACTTTAATGCAATAAATAGGTCAAAGTAGTCAGATTGAGTTGAACAGACAGTTTAGTTTAAGTCACATCAATAAAACAGATAAGTTAATATAAGTGAAATCACCTTGACAACTATTGGAGTGCAATTGACTTTAACATCACAAATAGATCAATTTATGTAACTTTAATGCAATAAATAGGTCAAAGTAATCAGATTAAGTTGAACAGACAGTTTAGTTTAAGTCACATCAATATAACAGATAAGTTAATATCAGTGGAATCAGCTTCACAACTATTGGAGTACATTTGACTTTAACATCACAGATATCTCAATTTATGTAACTTTAATGCAATAAATAGGTCAAAGTAGTCAGATTGAGTTGAACAGACAGTTTAGTTTAAGTCACATAAATATAACAGATAAGTTAATGTGAGTGGAATCAGCTTGACAACTATTGGAGTACAATTGACTTTAACATCACAAATAGCTCGATTAATGTAACTTTAATGCAATAAATAGGTCAAAGTAGTCAGATTGAGTTGAACAGACAGTTTAGTTTAAGTCACATCAATATAACAGATAAGTTAATATCAGTGGAATCAGGTTCACAACTATTGGAGTATAATTGACTTTAATATCACAGATAGCTGAATTTATGTAACTTTAATGCAATAAATAGGTCAAAGTAGTCAGATTGAGTTGAACAGACAGTTTAGTTTAAGTCACATCAATATAACAGATAAGTTAATATCAGTGGAATCAGCTTCATAAATATTGGAATACAATTGGCTGTAATATCACAGATAACTCAATTTATGTAAGTTTAATGCAATAAATAGATCAAAGTAGTCAGATTGAGTTGAACAGACAGTTTAGTTTAAGTCACATCAATATAACAGATAAGTCAATATCAGTGGAATAAGGTTCACAAATATTGGAGTATAATTGACTTTAACATCACTGATAGCTCAATTTATGTAAGTTTAATGCAATAAATAGGTCAAAGTAGTCAGATTCAGTTGAACAGACAGTTCAGTTTAAGTCACATCAATAAAGCAGATAAGTTAATATAAGTGAAATCAGCTTGACAACTATTGGAGTGCAATTGACTTTAACATCACAAATAGATCAATTTATGTAACTTTAATGCAATAAATAGGTCAAAGTAGTCAGATTGAGTTGAACAGACAGTTTAGTTTAAGTCACATCAATAAACAGATAAGTTAATATAAGTGAAATCAGCTTGACAACTATTGGAGTGCAATTGACTTTAACATCACAAATAGATCAATTTATGTAACTTTAATGCAATAAATAGGTCAAAGTAATCAGATTAAGTTGAACAGACAGTTCAGTTTAAGTCACATCAATAAAACAGATAAGTTAATATCAGTGGAATCAGCTTCACAAATATTGGACTACAATTGGCTGTAATATCACAGATAACTCAATTTATGTAAGTTTAATGCAATAAATAGGTCAAAGTAGTCAGATTGAGTTGAACAGACAGTTTAGTTTAAGTCACATCAATATAACAGATAAATTAATATCAGTGGAATAAGCTTGACAACTATTGGAGTACAAGTGACTTTAACATCACAGATAGCTCAATTTATGTAACTTTAATGCAATAAATAGGTCAAAGTAGTCAGAATGAGTTGAACAGACAGTTTAGTTTAAGTCACATCAATATAACAGATAAGTTAATATCAGTGGAATCAGGTTCACAACTATTGGAGTATAATTGACTTTAATATCACAGATAACTCAGTTTATTTAACTTTAATGCAATAAATAGGTCAAAGTAGTTCAGATTGAGTTGAACAGACAGTTTAGTTTAAGTCACATCAATATAACAGATAAGTTAATATGAGTGGAATCAGCTTGACAACTATTGGAGTACAATTGACTTTAACATCACAGATAGATCAATTTATGTAACTTGAATGCAATAAATAGGTCAAAGTAGTCAGATTGAGTTGAACGAACAGTTTAGTTTAAGTCACATCAGTATAACAGATAAGTTAATATCAGTGGAATCAGCTTCATAAATATTGGAATACAATTGGCTTTAATATCACAAATAACTAAATTTATGTAACTTTAATGCAATAAATAGGTCAAAGTAGTCAGATTGAGTTGAACAGACAGTTTAGTTTAAGTCACATCAATATAACAGATAAGTTAATATCAGTGGAATCAGCTTCATAAATATTGGAATACAATTGGCTTTAATATCACAGATAACTCAATTTATGTAACTTTAATGCAATAAATAGGTCAAAGTAGTCAGATTGAGTTGAACAGACAGTTTAGATTAAGTCACATTAATAAAACAGATAAGTTAATATTAGTGGAATCAGTTTCACAAATATTGGAATACAATTGACTTTAATATCACAGATAACTAAATTTATGTAACTTTAATGCAATAAATAGGTCAAAGTAGTCAGATTGAGTTGAACAGACAGTTTAGTTTAAGTCACATCAATATAACAGATAAATTAATATGAGTGGAATCAGTTTCACAACTATTGGAGTACAATTGACTTTAACATCACAAATAGCTCGATTAATGTAACTTTAATGCAATAAATAGGTCAAAGTAGTCAGATTGAGTTAAACAGACAGTTTAGTTTAAGTCACATCAATATAACAGATAAGTTAATATCAGTGGAATCAGCTTGATAAATATTGGAATACAATTGGCTGTAATATCACAGATAACTCAATTTATGTAACTTTAATGCAATAAATAGGTCAAAGTAGTCAGATTGAGTTGAACAGACAGTTTAGTTTAAGTCACATCAATATAACAGATAAGTTAAGGTGAGTGGAATCAGCTTGACAACTATTGGAGTACAATTGACTTTAACATCACAAATAGCTCGATTAATGTAACTTTAATGCAATAAATAGGTCAAAGTAGTCAGATTGAGTTGAACAGACAGTTTAGTTTAAGTCACATCAATATAACAGATAAGTTAATATCAGTGGAATCAGGTTCAGAACTATTGGAGTATAATTGACTTTAATATCACAGATAGCTGAATTTATGTAACTTTAATGCAATAAATAGGTCAAAGTAGTCAGATTGAGTTAAACAGACAGTTTAGTTTAAGTCACATCAATATAACAGATAAGTTAATATGAGTGGAATCAGCTTGATAAATATTGGAATACAATTGGCTGTAATATCACAGATACCTCAATTTATGTAACTTTAATGCAATAAATAGGTCAAAGTAGTCAGATTGAGTTGAACAGACAGTTTAGTTTAAGTCACATCAATATAACAGATAAGTTAAGGTGAGTGGAATCAGCTTGACAACTATTGGAGTACATTTGACTTTAACATCACAAATAGCTCGATTAATGTAACTTTAATGCAACAAATAGGTCAAAGTAGTCAGATTGAGTTGAACAGACAGTTTAGTTTAAGTCACATCAATATAACAGATAACTTTATATCAGTGGAATCAGCTTCACAAATATTGGAATACAATTGGATGTAATATCACAGATAACTCAATTTATGTAAGTTTAATGCAATAAATAGGTCAAAGTAGTCAGATTGAGTTGAACAGACAGTTTAGTTTAAGTCACATCAATATAACAGATAAGTTAATATCAGTGGAATAAGCTTCATAAATATTGGAATACAATTGACTTTAATATCACAGATAACTCAATTTATGTAACTTTAATGCAATAAATAGGTCAAAGTAGTCAGATTGAGTTGAACAGACAGTTTAGATTAAGTCACATTAATAAAACAGATAAGTTAATATTAGTGGAATCAGTTTCACAAATATTGGAATACAATTGACTTTAATATCACAGATAACTAAATTTATGTAACTTTAATGCAATAAATAGGTCAAAGTAGTCAGATTGAGTTGAACAGACAGTTTAGTTTAAGTCACATAAATATAACAGATAAGTTAATGTGAGTGGAATCAGCTTGACAACTATTGGAGTACAATTGACTTTAACATCACAAATAGCTCGATTAATGTAACTTTAATGCAATAAATAGGTCAAAGTAGTCAGATTGAGTTGAACAGACAGTTTAGTTTAAGTCACATCAATATAACAGATAAGTTAATATCAGTGGAATCAGGTTCACAACTATTGGAGTATAATTGACTTTAATATCACAGATAGCTGAATTTATGTAACTTTAATGCAATAAATAGGTCAAAGTAGTCAGATTGAGTTGAACAGACAGTTCAGTTTAAGTCACATCAATATAACAGATAGGTTAATATAAGTGGAATCAGTTTCACACATATAAGACTACGATTGGCTTTAATATCACAGATAGTTAGATTTATGTAACTTTCATGCAATAAATAGGTCAAAGTAGTTAGATTGAGTTGAACAGACAGTTTAGTTTAAGTCACATCAATATAACAGATAAGTTAATATCAGTGGAATCAGCTTCATAACTATTGGAGTACAATTGACTTTAACATCACAAAAAGCTCAATTTATGTAACTTTAATGCAATAAATAGGTCAAAGTAGTCAGATTGAGTTGAACAGACAGTTTAGTTTAAGTCACATCAATATAACAGATAGGTTAATATAAGTGACATCAGTTTCACACATATAAGACTACTATTGGCTTTAATATCACAGATAGTTAAATTTATGTAACTTTAATGCAATAAATAGGTCAAAGTAGTCAAATTGAGTTGAACAGGCAGTTTAGTTTAAGTCACATCAATATAACAGATAAGTTAATATCAGTGGAATCAGCTTGACAAATATTGGAATTCAATTGGCTCTAATATCACAGATAACTCAATTTATGTAACTTTAATGCAATAAATAGGTCAAAGGAGTCAGATTGAGTTGAACAGACAGTTTAGTTTAAGTCACATCAATATAACAGATAAGTTAATATGAGTGGAATCAGCTTCACAACTATTGGAGTACAATTGACTTTAACATCACAAATAGCTCGATTAATGTAACTTTAATGCAATAAATAGGTCAAAGTAGTCAGATTGAGTTGAACAGACAGTTTAGTTTAAGTCACATCAATATAACAGATAAGTTAATATAAGTGGAATCAGCTTCACAAATATTGGAATACAATTGGCTGTAATATCACAGATAACTCAATTTATGTAACTTTAATGCAATAAATAGGTCAAAGTAGTCAGATTGAGTTGAACAGACAGTTTAGTTTAAGTCACATCAATATAACAGATAAGTTAATATGAGTAGAATCAGCTTCACAACTGTTGGAGTACAATTGACTTTAACATCACAAATAACTCGATTTATGTAACTTTAATGCAATAAATAGGTCAAAGTAGTCAGATTGAGTTGAACAGACAGTTTAGTTTAAGTCACATCAATATAACAGATAAGTTAATATCAGTGGAATCAACTTGACAACTATTAGAGTACAATTGACTTTAACATCACAAATAGATCAATTTATGTAACTTTAATGCAATAAATAGGTCAAAGTAATCAGATTGAGTTGCACAGACAGTTTAGATTAAGTCACATTAATAAAACAAATAAGTTAATATTAGTGGAATCAGTTTCACAAATATTGGAATACAATTGACTTTAATATCACAGATAACTAAATTTATGTAACTTTCATGCAATAAATAGGTCAAAGTAGTCAGATTGAGTTGAACAGACAGTTTAGTTTAAGTCACATCAATATAACAGATAAGTTAATATCAGTGGAATCAGGTTCACAACTATTGGAGTATAATTGACTTTAATATCACAGATAGCTCAATTTATTTAACTTTAATGCAATAAATAGGTCAAAGTAGTCAGATTGAGTTGAACAGACAGTTTAGTTTAAGTCACATCAATATAACAGATAAGTTAATATGAGTAGAATCAGCTTGACAACTATTAGAGTACAATTGACTTTAAGATCACAAATAGATCAATTTATGTAACTTTAATGCAATAAATAGGTCAAAGTAGTCAGATTGAGTTGAACAGACAGTTTAGTTTAAGTCACATCAATATAACAGATAAGTTAATATCAGTGGAATCAGCTTGACAATTATTAGAGTACAATTGACTTTAACATCACAAATAGATCAATTTATGTAACTTTAATGCAATAAATAGGTCAAAGTAATCAGATTGAGTTGAACAGACAGTTTAGATTAAGTCACATTAATAAAACAGATAAGTTAATATTAGTGGAATCAGTTTCACAAATATTGGAATACAATTGACTTTAATATCACAGATAACTAAATTTATGTAACTTTAATGCAATAAATAGGTCAAAGTAGTCAGATTGAGTTGAACAGACAGTTTAGATTAAGTCACATTAATAAAACAGATAAGTTAATATTAGTGGAATCAGTTTCACAAATATTGGAATACAATTGACTTTAATATCACAGATAACTAAATTTATGTAACTTTAATGCAATAAATAGGTCAAAGTAGTCAGATTGAATTGAACAGACAGTTCAGTTTAAGTCACATCAATATAACAGATAGGTTAATATAAGTGACATCAGTTTCACACATATAAGACTACGATTGGCTTTAATATCACAGATAGTTAGATTTATGTAACTTTCATGCAATAAATAGGTCAAAGTAGTCAGATTGAGTTGAACAGACAGTTTAGTTTAAGTCACATCAACATAACAGATAAGTTAATATGAGTGGAATCAGCTTCACAACTATTGGAGTACAATAGACTTTAACATCACAAATAGCTCGATTAATGTAACTTTAATGCAATAAATAGGTCAAAGTAGTCAGATTGAGTTGAACAGACAGTTTAGTTTAAGTCACATCAATATAACAGATAACTTAATATCAGTGGAATCAGCTTCACAAATATTGGAATACAATTGGCTGTAATATCACAGATAAATCAATTTATGTAACTTTAATGCAATAAATAGGTCAAAGTAGTCAGATTGAGTTGAACAGACAGTTTAGTTTAAGTCACATCAATATAACAGATAAGTTAATATCAGTGGAATCAGCTTGACAACTATTGGAGTACAAGTGACTTTAACATCACAGATAGCTCAATTTATGTAACTTTAATGCAATAAATAGGTCAAAGTAGTCAGATTGAGTTGAACAGACAGTTTAGTTTAAGTCACATCAATATAACAGATAAGTTAATATCAGTGGAATCAGGTTCACAACTATTGGAGTATAATTGACTTTAATATCACAGATAGCTCAGTTTATTTAACTTTAATGCAATAAATAGGTCAAAGTAGTCAGATTGAGTTGAACAGACAGTTTAGTTTAAGTCACATCAATACAACAGATAAGTTAATATGAGTGGAATCAGCTTGACAACTATTGGAGTACAATTGACTTTAACATCACAAATAGATCAATTTATGTAACTTTAATGCAATAAATAGGTCAAAGTAATCAGATTGAGTTGAACAGACAGTTTAGATTAAGTCACATTAATAAAACAGATAAGTTAATATTAGTGGAATCAGTTTCACAAATATTGGAATACAATTGACTTTAATATCACAGATAACTAAATTTATGTAACTTTAATGCAATAAATAGGTCAAAGTAGTCAGATTGAGTTGAACAGACAGTTTAGATTAAGTCACATTAATAAAACAGATAAGTTAATATTAGTGGAATCAGTTTCACAAATATTGGAATACAATTGACTTTAATATCACAGATAACTAAATTTATGTAACTTTAATGCAATAAATAGGTCAAAGTAGTCAGATTGAATTGAACAGACAGTTCAGTTTAAGTCACATCAATATAACAGATAGGTTAATATAAGTGACATCAGTTTCACACATATAAGACTACGATTGGCTTTAATATCACAGATAGTTAGATTTATGTAACTTTCATGCAATAAATAGGTCAAAGTAGTCAGATTGAGTTGAACAGACAGTTTAGTTTAAGTCACATCAACATAACAGATAAGTTAATATGAGTGGAATCAGCTTCACAACTATTGGAGTACAATAGACTTTAACATCACAAATAGCTCGATTAATGTAACTTTAATGCAATAAATAGGTCAAAGTAGTCAGATTGAGTTGAACAGACAGTTTAGTTTAAGTCACATCAATATAACAGATAACTTAATATCAGTGGAATCAGCTTCACAAATATTGGAATACAATTGGCTGTAATATCACAGATAACTCAATTTATGTAACTTTAATGCAATAAATAGGTCAAAGTAGTCAGATTGAGTTGAACAGACAGTTTAGTTTAAGTCACATCAATATAACAGATAAGTTAATATCAGTGGAATCAGCTTGACAACTATTGGAGTACAAGTGACTTTAACATCACAGATAGCTCAATTTATGTAACTTTAATGCAATAAATAGGTCAAAGTAGTCAGATTGAGTTGAACAGACAGTTTAGTTTAAGTCACATCAATATAACAGATAAGTTAATATCAGTGGAATCAGGTTCACAACTATTGGAGTATAATTGACTTTAATATCACAGATAGCTCAGTTTATTTAACTTTAATGCAATAAATAGGTCAAAGTAGTCAGATTGAGTTGAACAGACAGTTTAGTTTAAGTCACATCAATACAACAGATAAGTTAATATGAGTGGAATCAGCTTGACAACTATTGGAGTACAATTGACTTTAACATCACAAATAGATCAATTTGTGTAACTTGAATGCAATAAATAGGTCAAAGTAGTCAGATTGAGTTGAACAGACAGTTTAGATTAAGTCACATTAATAAAACAGATAAGTTAATATTAGTGGAATCAGTTTCATAAATATTGGAATACAATTGGCTTTAATATCACAGATAACTAAATTTATGTAACTTTAATGCAATAAATAGGTCAAAGTAGTCAGATTGAGTTGAACAGACAGTTTAGTTTAAGTCACATAAATATAACAGATAAGTTAATGTGAGTGGAATCAGCTTGACAACTATTGGAGTACAATTGACTTTAACATCACAAATAGCTCGATTAATGTAACTTTAATGCAATAAATAGGTCAAAGTAGTCAGATTGAGTTGAACAGACAGTTTAGTTTAAGTCACATCAATATAACAGATAAGTTAATATCAGTGGAATCAGGTTCACAACTATTGGAGTATAATTGACTTTAATATCACAGATAGCTGAATTTATGTAACTTTAATGCAATAAATAGGTCAAAGTAGTCAGATTGAGTTGAACAGACAGTTCAGTTTAAGTCACATCAATATAACAGATAGGTTAATATAAGTGGAATCAGTTTCACACATATAAGACTACGATTGGCTTTAATATCACAGATAGTTAGATTTATGTAACTTTCATGCAATAAATAGGTCAAAGTAGTTAGATTGAGTTGAACAGACAGTTTAGTTTAAGTCACATCAATATAACAGATAAGTTAATATCAGTGGAATCAGCTTCATAACTATTGGAGTACAATTGACTTTAACATCACAAAAAGCTCAATTTATGTAACTTTAATGCAATAAATAGGTCAAAGTAGTCAGATTGAGTTGAACAGACAGTTTAGTTTAAGTCACATCAATATAACAGATAGGTTAATATAAGTGACATCAGTTTCACACATATAAGACTACTATTGGCTTTAATATCACAGATAGTTAAATTTATGTAACTTTAATGCAATAAATAGGTCAAAGTAGTCAAATTGAGTTGAACAGGCAGTTTAGTTTAAGTCACATCAATATAACAGATAAGTTAATATCAGTGGAATCAGCTTGACAAATATTGGAATTCAATTGGCTCTAATATCACAGATAACTCAATTTATGTAACTTTAATGCAATAAATAGGTCAAAGGAGTCAGATTGAGTTGAACAGACAGTTTAGTTTAAGTCACATCAATATAACAGATAAGTTAATATGAGTGGAATCAGCTTCACAACTATTGGAGTACAATTGACTTTAACATCACAAATAGCTCGATTAATGTAACTTTAATGCAATAAATAGGTCAAAGTAGTCAGATTGAGTTGAACAGACAGTTTAGTTTAAGTCACATCAATATAACAGATAAGTTAATATAAGTGGAATCAGCTTCACAAATATTGGAATACAATTGGCTGTAATATCACAGATAACTCAATTTATGTAACTTTAATGCAATAAATAGGTCAAAGTAGTCAGATTGAGTTGAACAGACAGTTTAGTTTAAGTCACATCAATATAACAGATAAGTTAATATGAGTAGAATCAGCTTCACAACTGTTGGAGTACAATTGACTTTAACATCACAAATAACTCGATTTATGTAACTTTAATGCAATAAATAGGTCAAAGTAGTCAGATTGAGTTGAACAGACAGTTTAGTTTAAGTCACATCAATATAACAGATAAGTTAATATCAGTGGAATCAACTTGACAACTATTAGAGTACAATTGACTTTAACATCACAAATAGATCAATTTATGTAACTTTAATGCAATAAATAGGTCAAAGTAATCAGATTGAGTTGCACAGACAGTTTAGATTAAGTCACATTAATAAAACAAATAAGTTAATATTAGTGGAATCAGTTTCACAAATATTGGAATACAATTGACTTTAATATCACAGATAACTAAATTTATGTAACTTTCATGCAATAAATAGGTCAAAGTAGTCAGATTGAGTTGAACAGACAGTTTAGTTTAAGTCACATCAATATAACAGATAAGTTAATATCAGTGGAATCAGGTTCACAACTATTGGAGTATAATTGACTTTAATATCACAGATAGCTCAATTTATTTAACTTTAATGCAATAAATAGGTCAAAGTAGTCAGATTGAGTTGAACAGACAGTTTAGTTTAAGTCACATCAATATAACAGATAAGTTAATATGAGTAGAATCAGCTTGACAACTATTAGAGTACAATTGACTTTAAGATCACAAATAGATCAATTTATGTAACTTTAATGCAATAAATAGGTCAAAGTAGTCAGATTGAGTTGAACAGACAGTTTAGTTTAAGTCACATCAATATAACAGATAAGTTAATATCAGTGGAATCAGCTTGACAATTATTAGAGTACAATTGACTTTAACATCACAAATAGATCAATTTATGTAACTTTAATGCAATAAATAGGTCAAAGTAATCAGATTGAGTTGAACAGACAGTTTAGATTAAGTCACATTAATAAAACAGATAAGTTAATATTAGTGGAATCAGTTTCACAAATATTGGAATACAATTGACTTTAATATCACAGATAACTAAATTTATGTAACTTTAATGCAATAAATAGGTCAAAGTAGTCAGATTGAGTTGAACAGACAGTTTAGATTAAGTCACATTAATAAAACAGATAAGTTAATATTAGTGGAATCAGTTTCACAAATATTGGAATACAATTGACTTTAATATCACAGATAACTAAATTTATGTAACTTTAATGCAATAAATAGGTCAAAGTAGTCAGATTGAATTGAACAGACAGTTCAGTTTAAGTCACATCAATATAACAGATAGGTTAATATAAGTGACATCAGTTTCACACATATAAGACTACGATTGGCTTTAATATCACAGATAGTTAGATTTATGTAACTTTCATGCAATAAATAGGTCAAAGTAGTCAGATTGAGTTGAACAGACAGTTTAGTTTAAGTCACATCAACATAACAGATAAGTTAATATGAGTGGAATCAGCTTCACAACTATTGGAGTACAATAGACTTTAACATCACAAATAGCTCGATTAATGTAACTTTAATGCAATAAATAGGTCAAAGTAGTCAGATTGAGTTGAACAGACAGTTTAGTTTAAGTCACATCAATATAACAGATAACTTAATATCAGTGGAATCAGCTTCACAAATATTGGAATACAATTGGCTGTAATATCACAGATAAATCAATTTATGTAACTTTAATGCAATAAATAGGTCAAAGTAGTCAGATTGAGTTGAACAGACAGTTTAGTTTAAGTCACATCAATATAACAGATAAGTTAATATCAGTGGAATCAGCTTGACAACTATTGGAGTACAAGTGACTTTAACATCACAGATAGCTCAATTTATGTAACTTTAATGCAATAAATAGGTCAAAGTAGTCAGATTGAGTTGAACAGACAGTTTAGTTTAAGTCACATCAATATAACAGATAAGTTAATATCAGTGGAATCAGGTTCACAACTATTGGAGTATAATTGACTTTAATATCACAGATAGCTCAGTTTATTTAACTTTAATGCAATAAATAGGTCAAAGTAGTCAGATTGAGTTGAACAGACAGTTTAGTTTAAGTCACATCAATACAACAGATAAGTTAATATGAGTGGAATCAGCTTGACAACTATTGGAGTACAATTGACTTTAACATCACAAATAGATCAATTTATGTAACTTTAATGCAATAAATAGGTCAAAGTAATCAGATTGAGTTGAACAGACAGTTTAGATTAAGTCACATTAATAAAACAGATAAGTTAATATTAGTGGAATCAGTTTCACAAATATTGGAATACAATTGACTTTAATATCACAGATAACTAAATTTATGTAACTTTAATGCAATAAATAGGTCAAAGTAGTCAGATTGAGTTGAACAGACAGTTTAGATTAAGTCACATTAATAAAACAGATAAGTTAATATTAGTGGAATCAGTTTCACAAATATTGGAATACAATTGACTTTAATATCACAGATAACTAAATTTATGTAACTTTAATGCAATAAATAGGTCAAAGTAGTCAGATTGAATTGAACAGACAGTTCAGTTTAAGTCACATCAATATAACAGATAGGTTAATATAAGTGACATCAGTTTCACACATATAAGACTACGATTGGCTTTAATATCACAGATAGTTAGATTTATGTAACTTTCATGCAATAAATAGGTCAAAGTAGTCAGATTGAGTTGAACAGACAGTTTAGTTTAAGTCACATCAACATAACAGATAAGTTAATATGAGTGGAATCAGCTTCACAACTATTGGAGTACAATAGACTTTAACATCACAAATAGCTCGATTAATGTAACTTTAATGCAATAAATAGGTCAAAGTAGTCAGATTGAGTTGAACAGACAGTTTAGTTTAAGTCACATCAATATAACAGATAACTTAATATCAGTGGAATCAGCTTCACAAATATTGGAATACAATTGGCTGTAATATCACAGATAACTCAATTTATGTAACTTTAATGCAATAAATAGGTCAAAGTAGTCAGATTGAGTTGAACAGACAGTTTAGTTTAAGTCACATCAATATAACAGATAAGTTAATATCAGTGGAATCAGCTTGACAACTATTGGAGTACAAGTGACTTTAACATCACAGATAGCTCAATTTATGTAACTTTAATGCAATAAATAGGTCAAAGTAGTCAGATTGAGTTGAACAGACAGTTTAGTTTAAGTCACATCAATATAACAGATAAGTTAATATCAGTGGAATCAGGTTCACAACTATTGGAGTATAATTGACTTTAATATCACAGATAGCTCAGTTTATTTAACTTTAATGCAATAAATAGGTCAAAGTAGTCAGATTGAGTTGAACAGACAGTTTAGTTTAAGTCACATCAATACAACAGATAAGTTAATATGAGTGGAATCAGCTTGACAACTATTGGAGTACAATTGACTTTAACATCACAAATAGATCAATTTGTGTAACTTGAATGCAATAAATAGGTCAAAGTAGTCAGATTGAGTTGAACAGACAGTTTAGATTAAGTCACATTAATAAAACAGATAAGTTAATATTAGTGGAATCAGTTTCATAAATATTGGAATACAATTGGCTTTAATATCACAGATAACTAAATTTATATAACTTTAATGCAATAAATAGGTCAAAGTAGTCAGATTCAGTTGAACAGACAGTTCAGTTTAAGTCACATCAATAAAACAGATAAGTTAATATAAGTGAAATCAGCTTGACAACTATTGGAGTGCAATTGACTTTAACATCACAAATAGATCAATTTATGTAACTTTAATGCAATAAATAGGTCAAAGTAATCAGATTGAGTTGAACAGACAGTTTAGTTTAAGTCACATCAATATAACAGATAAGTTAATATCAGTGGAATCAGCTTCACAACTATTGGAGTACATTTGACTTTAACATCACAGATACCTCAATTTATGTAACTTTAATGCAATAAATAGGTCAAAGTAGTCAGATTCAGTTGAACAGACAGTTTAGTTTAAGTCACATCAATATATCAGATAAGTTAATATAAGTGGAATCAGCTTCACAAATATTAGCGTACAATTGACTTCAATATCACAGATAGCTCAATTTATGTTACTTTCATGCAATAAATAGGTCAAAGTAGTCAGATTGAGTTGAACAGGCAGTTTAGATTAAGTCACATTAATAAAACAGATAAGTTAATATTAGTGGAATCAGTTTCACAAATATTGGAATACAATTGACTTTAATATCACAGATAACTAAATTTATGTAACTTTAATGCAATAAATAGGTCAAAGTAGTCAGATTGAGTTGAACAGACAGTTTAGATTAAGTCACATTAATAAAACAGATAAGTTAATATTAGTGGAATCAGTTTCACAAATATTGGAATACAATTGACTTTAATATCACAGATAACTAAATTTATGTAACTTTAATGCAATAAATAGGTCAAAGTAGTCAGATTGAATTGAACAGACAGTTCAGTTTAAGTCACATCAATATAACAGATAAGTTAATATAAGTGACATCAGTTTCACACATATAAGACTACGATTGGCTTTAATATCACAGATAGTTAGATTTATGTAACTTTCATGCAATAAATAGGTCAAAGTAGTCAGATTGAGTTGAACAGACAGTTTAGTTTAAGTCACATCAACATAACAGATAAGTTAATATGAGTGGAATCAGCTTCACAACTATTGGAGTACAATAGACTTTAACATCACAAATAGCTCGATTAATGTAACTTTAATGCAATAAATAGGTCAAAGTAGTCAGATTGAGTTGAACAGACAGTTTAGTTTAAGTCACATCAATATAACAGATAACTTAATATCAGTGGAATCAGCTTCACAAATATTGGAATACAATTGGCTGTAATATCACAGATAACTCAATTTATGTAACTTTAATGCAATAAATAGGTCAAAGTAGTCAGATTGAGTTGAACAGACAGTTTAGTTTAAGTCACATCAATATAACAGATAAGTTAATATCAGTGGAATCATCTTGACAACTATTGGAGTACAAGTGACTTTAACATCACAGATAGCTCAATTTATGTAACTTTAATGCAATAAATAGGTCAAAGTAGTCAGATTGAGTTGAACAGACAGTTTAGTTTAAGTCACATCAATATAACAGATAAGTTAATATCAGTGGAATCAGGTTCACAACTATTGGAGTATAATTGACTTTAATATCACAGATAGCTCAGTTTATTTAACTTTAATGCAATAAATAGGTCAAAGTAGTCAGATTGAGTTGAACAGACAGTTTAGTTAAAGCCACATCAATACAACAGATAAGTTAATATGAGTGGAATCAGCTTGACAACTATTGGAGTACAATTGACTTTAACATCACAAATAGATCAATTTATGTAACTTGAATGCAATAAATAGGTCAAAGTAGTCAGATTGAGTTGAACGGACAGTTTAGTTTAAGTCACATCAGTATAACAGATAAGTTAATATCAGTGGAATCAGCTTCACAACTATTGGAGTACATTTGACTTTAACATCACAGATACCTCAATTTATGTAACTTTAATGCAATAAATAGGTCAAAGTAGTCAGATTCAGTTGAACAGACAGTTTAGTTTAAGTCACATCAATATATCAGATAAGTTAATATAAGTGGAATCAGCTTCACAAATATTAGCGTACAATTGACTTCAATATCACAGATAGCTCAATTTATGTAACTTTCATGCAATAAATAGGTCAAAGTAGTCAGATTGAGTTGAACAGGCAGTTTAGATTAAGTCACATTAATAAAACAGATAAGTTAATATTAGTGGAATCAGTTTCACAAATATTGGAATACAATTGACTTTAATATCACAGATAACTAAATTTATGTAACTTTAATGCAATAAATAGGTCAAAGTAGTCAGATTGAGTTGAACAGACAGTTTAGATTAAGTCACATTAATAAAACAGATAAGTTAATATTAGTGGAATCAGTTTCACAAATATTGGAATACAATTGACTTTAATATCACAGATAACTAAATTTATGTAACTTTAATGCAATAAATAGGTCAAAGTAGTCAGATTGAATTGAACAGACAGTTCAGTTTAAGTCACATCAATATAACAGATAGGTTAATATAAGTGACATCAGTTTCACACATATAAGACTACGATTGGCTTTAATATCACAGATAGTTAGATTTATGTAACTTTCATGCAATAAATAGGTCAAAGTAGTCAGATTGAGTTGAACAGACAGTTTAGTTTAAGTCACATCAACATAACAGATAAGTTAATATGAGTGGAATCAGCTTCACAACTATTGGAGTACAATAGACTTTAACATCACAAATAGCTCGATTAATGTAACTTTAATGCAATAAATAGGTCAAAGTAGTCAGATTGAGTTGAACAGACAGTTTAGTTTAAGTCACATCAATATAACAGATAACTTAATATCAGTGGAATCAGCTTCACAAATATTGGAATACAATTGGCTGTAATATCACAGATAACTCAATTTATGTAACTTTAATGCAATAAATAGGTCAAAGTAGTCAGATTGAGTTGAACAGACAGTTTAGTTTAAGTCACATCAATATAACAGATAAGTTAATATCAGTGGAATCAGCTTGACAACTATTGGAGTACAAGTGACTTTAACATCACAGATAGCTCAATTTATGTAACTTTAATGCAATAAATAGGTCAAAGTAGTCAGATTGAGTTGAACAGACAGTTTAGTTTAAGTCACATCAATATAACAGATAAGTTAATATCAGTGGAATCAGGTTCACAACTATTGGAGTATAATTGACTTTAATATCACAGATAGCTCAGTTTATTTAACTTTAATGCAATAAATAGGTCAAAGTAGTCAGATTGAGTTGAACAGACAGTTTAGTTTAAGTCACATCAATACAACAGATAAGTTAATATGAGTGGAATCAGCTTGACAACTATTGGAGTACAATTGACTTTAACATCACAAATAGATCAATTTGTGTAACTTGAATGCAATAAATAGGTCAAAGTAGTCAGATTGAGTTGAACAGACAGTTTAGATTAAGTCACATTAATAAAACAGATAAGTTAATATTAGTGGAATCAGTTTCATAAATATTGGAATACAATTGGCTTTAATATCACAGATAACTAAATTTATGTAACTTTAATGCAATAAATAGGTCAAAGTAGTCAGATTCAGTTGAACAGACAGTTCAGTTTAAGTCACATCAATAAAACAGATAAGTTAATATAAGTGAAATCAGCTTGACAACTATTGGAGTGCAATTGACTTTAACATCACAAATAGATCAATTTATGTAACTTTAATGCAATAAATAGGTCAAAGTAATCAGATTGAGTTGAACAGACAGTTTAGTTTAAGTCACATCAATATAACAGATAAGTTAATATCAGTGGAATCAGCTTCACAACTATTGGAGTACATTTGACTTTAACATCACAGATACCTCAATTTATGTAACTTTAATGCAATAAATAGGTCAAAGTAGTCAGATTCAGTTGAACAGACAGTTTAGTTTAAGTCACATCAATATATCAGATAAGTTAATATAAGTGGAATCAGCTTCACAAATATTAGCGTACAATTGACTTCAATATCACAGATAGCTCAATTTATGTTACTTTCATGCAATAAATAGGTCAAAGTAGTCAGATTGAGTTGAACAGGCAGTTTAGATTAAGTCACATTAATAAAACAGATAAGTTAATATTAGTGGAATCAGTTTCACAAATATTGGAATACAATTGACTTTAATATCACAGATAACTAAATTTATGTAACTTTAATGCAATAAATAGGTCAAAGTAGTCAGATTGAGTTGAACAGACAGTTTAGATTAAGTCACATTAATAAAACAGATAAGTTAATATTAGTGGAATCAGTTTCACAAATATTGGAATACAATTGACTTTAATATCACAGATAACTAAATTTATGTAACTTTAATGCAATAAATAGGTCAAAGTAGTCAGATTGAATTGAACAGACAGTTCAGTTTAAGTCACATCAATATAACAGATAAGTTAATATAAGTGACATCAGTTTCACACATATAAGACTACGATTGGCTTTAATATCACAGATAGTTAGATTTATGTAACTTTCATGCAATAAATAGGTCAAAGTAGTCAGATTGAGTTGAACAGACAGTTTAGTTTAAGTCACATCAACATAACAGATAAGTTAATATGAGTGGAATCAGCTTCACAACTATTGGAGTACAATAGACTTTAACATCACAAATAGCTCGATTAATGTAACTTTAATGCAATAAATAGGTCAAAGTAGTCAGATTGAGTTGAACAGACAGTTTAGTTTAAGTCACATCAATATAACAGATAACTTAATATCAGTGGAATCAGCTTCACAAATATTGGAATACAATTGGCTGTAATATCACAGATAACTCAATTTATGTAACTTTAATGCAATAAATAGGTCAAAGTAGTCAGATTCAGTTGAACAGACAGTTTAGTTTAAGTCACATCAATATAACAGATAAGTTAATATCAGTGGAATCATCTTGACAACTATTGGAGTACAAGTGACTTTAACATCACAGATAGCTCAATTTATGTAACTTTAATGCAATAAATAGGTCAAAGTAGTCAGATTGAGTTGAACAGACAGTTTAGTTTAAGTCACATCAATATAACAGATAAGTTAATATCAGTGGAATCAGGTTCACAACTATTGGAGTATAATTGACTTTAATATCACAGATAGCTCAGTTTATTTAACTTTAATGCAATAAATAGGTCAAAGTAGTCAGATTGAGTTGAACAGACAGTTTAGTTTAAGTCACATCAATACAACAGATAAGTTAATATGAGTGGAATCAGCTTGACAACTATTGGAGTACAATTGACTTTAACATCACAAATAGATCAATTTATGTAACTTGAATGCAATAAATAGGTCAAAGTAGTCAGATTGAGTTGAACGGACAGTTTAGTTTAAGTCACATCAGTATAACAGATAAGTTAATATCAGTGGAATCAGCTTCATAAATATTGGAATACAATTGGCTTTAATATCACAAATAACTAAATTTATGTAACTTTAATGCAATAAATAGGTCAAAGTAATCAGATTGAGTTGAACAGACAGTTTAGTTTAAGTCACATCAATATAACAGATAAGTTAATATCAGTGGAATCAGCTTCACAACTATTGGAGTACATTTCACTTTAACATCACAGATACCTCAATTTATGTAACTTTAATGCAATAAATAGGTCAAAGTAGTCAGATTGAGTTGAACAGACAGTTTAGTTTAAGTCACATCAATATATCAGATAAGTTAATATCAGTGGAATCAGCTTCACAAATATTAGCGTACAATTGACTTCAATATCACAGATAGCTCAATTTATGTAACTTTCATGCAATAAATAGGTCAAAGTAGTCAGATTGAGTTGAATAGGCAGTTTACTTTAAGTCACATCAATATAACAGATAAGTTAATATCAGTGGAATCAGCTTCACAAATATTGGAATTCAATTGGCTTTAATATCACGGATAACTCAATTTATGTAACTTTAATGCAATAAATAGGTCAAAGTAGTCAGATTGAGTTGAACAGACAGTTTAGTTTAAGTCACATCAATATAACAGATAAATTAATATGAGTGGAATCAGCTTCACAACTATTGGAGTACAATTGACTTTAACATCACAAATAGCTCGATTAATGTAACTTTAATGCAATAAATAGGTCAAAGTAGTCAGATTGAGCTGAACAGACAGTTTAGTTTAAGTCACATCAATATAACAGATAAGTTAATATCAGTGGAATCAGCTTGATAAATATTGGAATACAATTGGCTGTAATATCACAGATAACTCAATTTATGTAACTTTAATGCAATAAATAGGTCAAAGTAGTCAGATTGAGTTGAACAGACAGTTCAGTTTAAGTCACATCAATATAACAGATAAGTTAATATGAGTAGAATCAGCTTCACAACTGTTGGAGTACAATTGACTTTAATATCACAGATAGCTGAATTTATGTTACTTTCATGCAATAAATATGTCAAAGTAGGCAGATTGAGTTGAACAGACAGTTTAGTTTAAGTCACATCAATATAACAGATAAGTTAATATGAGTGGAATCAGCTTGACAACTATTGGAGTATAATTGACTTAAATATCACAGATAGCTCAATTTATTTAACTTTAATGCAATAAATAGGTCAAAGTAGTCAGATTGAGTTGAACAGACAGTTTAGTTTAAGTCACATCAATATAACAGATAAGTTAATATGAGAGGAATCAGCTTGACAACTATTGGAGTACAATTGACATTAACATCACAAATAGATCAATGTATTTGACTTTAATGCAATAAATAGGTCAAAGTAGTCAGAATGAGTTGAACAGACAGTTTAGTTTAAGTCACATCAATATAACAGATAAGTTAATATGAGTGGAATCAGCTTGACAACTATTGGAGTACAAGTGACTTTAACATCACAAATAGATCAATTTATGTAACTTTAATGCAATAAATAGGTCAAAGTAGTCAGATTGAGTTGAACGGATAGTTTAGTTTAAGTCACATCAGTATAACAGATAAGTTAATATCAGTGGAATCAGCTTCATAAATATTGGAATACATTTTGCTTTAATATCACAGATAACTCAATTTATGTAACTTTAATGCAATAAATAGGTCAAAGTAGTCAGATTGAGTTGAACAGGCAGTTTAGATTAAGTCACATTAATAAAACAGATAAGTTAATATTAGTGGAATCAGTTTCACAAATATTGGAATACAATTGACTTTAATATCACAGATAACTCAATTTATGTAACTTTAATGCAATAAAGAGGTCAAAGTAGTCAGATTGAGTTAAACAGACAGTTTAGTTTAAGTCACATCAATATAACAGATAAGTCAATATCAGTGGAATAAGGTTCACAACTATTGGAGTATAATTGACTTTAACATCACAGATACCTCAATTTATGTAAGTTTAATGCAATAAATAGGTCAAAGTAGTCAGATTCAGTTGAACAGACAGTTTAGTTTAAGTCACATCAATATATCAGATAAGTTAGTATAAGTGGAATCAGCTTCACAAATATTAGCGTACAATTGACTTCAATATCACATATAGCTCAATTTATGTAACTTTCATGCAATAAATAGGTCAAAGTAGTCTGATTGAGTTGAACAGACAGTTTAGTTTAAGTCACATCAATATAACAGATAAGTTAATATGAGTAGAATCAGCTTGACAACTGTTGGAGTACAATTGACTTTAACATCACAAATAACTCGATTTATGTAACTTTAATGCAATAAATAGGTCAAAGTAGTCAGATTGAGTTGAACAGACAGTTTGGTTTAAGTCACATCAATATAACAGATAAGTTAATATGAGTGGAATCAGCTTGACAACTATTGGAGTACAATTGACTTTAACATCACAAATAGCTCGCTTAATGTAACTTTAATGCAATAAATAGCTCAAAGTAGTCAGATTGAGTTGAACAGACAGTTTAGTTTAAGTCACATCAATATAACAGATAAGTTAATATCAATGGAATCAGCTTCACAAATATTGGAATACAATTGGCTGTAATATCACAGATAACTCAATTTATGTAACTTTAATGCAATAAATAGGTCAAAGTAGTCAGATTGAGTTGAACAGACAGTTTAGTTTAAGTCACATCAATACAACAGATAAGTTAATATGAGTGGAATCAGCTTGACAACTATTGGAGTACAATTGACTTTAACATCACAAATAGATCAATTTATGTAACTTGAATGCAATAAATAGGTCAAAGTAGTCAGATTGAGTTGAACGGACAGTTTAGTTTAAGTCACATCAGTATAACAGATAAGTTAATATCAGTGGAATCAGCTTCATAAATATTGGAATACAATTGGCTTTAATATCACAAATGACTAAATTTATGTAACTTTAATGCAATAAATAGGTCAAAGTAGTCAGATTGAGTTGAACAGACAGTTTAGTTTAAGTCACATCAATATAACAGATAAGTTAATATCAGTGGAATCAGCTTCATAAATATTGGAATACAATTGGCTTTAATATCACAGATAACTCAATTTATATAACTTTAATGCAATAAATAGGTCAAAGTAGTCAGATTCAGTTGAACAGACAGTTCAGTTTAAGTCACATCAATAAAACAGATAAGTTAATATAAGTGAAATCAGCTTGACAACTATTGGAGTGCAATTGACTTTAACATCACAAATAGATCAATTTATGTAACTTTAATGCAATAAATAGGTCAAAGTAATCAGATTGAGTTGAACAGACAGTTTAGTTTAAGTCACATCAATATAACAGATAAGTTAATATAAGTGGAATCAGCTTCACAAATATTAGCGTACAATTGACTTCAATATCACAGATAGCTCAATTTATGTTACTTTCATGCAATAAATAGGTCAAAGTAGTCAGATTGAGTTGAACAGGCAGTTTACTTTAAGTCACATTAATAAAACAGATAAGTTAATATTAGTGGAATCAGTTTCACAAATATTGGAATACAATTGACTTTAATATCACAGATAACTAAATTTATGTAACTTTAATGCAATAAATAGGTCAAAGTAGTCAGATTGAATTGAACAGACAGTTCAGTTTAAGTCACATCAATATAACAGATAGGTTAATATAAGTGACATCAGTTTCACACATATAAGACTACGATTGGCTTTAATATCACAGATAGTTAGATTTATGTAACTTTCATGCAATAAATAGGTCAAAGTAGTCAGATTGAGTTGAACAGACAGTTTAGTTTAAGTCACATCAACATAACAGATAAGTTAATATGAGTGGAATCAGCTTCACAACTATTGGAGTACAATAGACTTTAACATCACAAATAGCTCGATTAATGTAACTTTAATGCAATAAATAGGTCAAAGTAGTCAGATTGAGTTGAACAGACAGTTTAGTTTAAGTCACATCAATATAACAGATAACTTAATATCAGTGGAATCAGCTTCACAAATATTGGAATACAATTGGCTGTAATATCACAGATAACTCAATTTATGTAACTTTAATGCAATAAATAGGTCAAAGTAGTCAGATTGAGTTGAACAGACAGTTTAGTTTAAGTCACATCAATATAACAGATAAGTTAATATCAGTGGAATCATCTTGACAACTATTGGAGTACAAGTGACTTTAACATCACAGATAGCTCAATTTATGTAACTTTAATGCAATAAATAGGTCAAAGTAGTCAGATTGAGTTGAACAGACAGTTTAGTTTAAGTCACATCAATATAACAGATAAGTTAATATCAGTGGAATCAGGTTCACAACTATTGGAGTATAATTGACTTTAATATCACAGATAGCTCAGTTTATTTAACTTTAATGCAATAAATAGGTCAAAGTAGTCAGATTGAGTTGAACAGACAGTTTAGTTTAAGTCACATCAATACAACAGATAAGTTAATATGAGTGGAATCAGCTTGACGTCTATTGGAGTACAATTGACTTTAACATCACAAATAGATCAATTTATGTAACTTTAATGCAATAAATAGGTCAAAGTAGTCAGATTGAGTTGAACGGACAGTTTAGTTTAAGTCACATCAGTATAACAGATAAGTTAATATCAGTGGAATCAGCTTCATAAATATTGGAATACAATTGGCTTTAATATCACAAATAACTAAATTTATGTAACTTTAATGCAATAAATAGGTCAAAGTAATCAGATTGAGTTGAACAGACAGTTTAGTTTAAGTCACATCAATATAACAGATAAGTTAATATCAGTGGAATCAGCTTCACAACTATTGGAGTACATTTGACTTTAACATCCCAGATACCTCAATTTATGTAACTTTAATGCAATAAATAGGTCAAAGTAGTCAGATTGAGTTGAACAGACAGTTTAGTTTAAGTCACATCAATATATCAGATAAGTTAATATAAGTGGAATCAGCTTCACAAATATTAGCGTACAATTGACTTCAATATCACAGATAGCTCAATTTATGTAACTTTCATGCAATAAATAGGTCAAAGTAGTCAGATTGAGTTGAACAGGCAGTTTACTTTAAGTCACATCAATATAACAGATAAGTTAATATCAGTGGAATCAGCTTCACAAATATTGGAATTCAATTGGCTTTAATATCACGGATAACTCAATTTATGTAACTTTAATGCAATAAATAGGTCAAAGTAGTCAGATTGAGTTGAACAGACAGTTTAGTTTAAGTCACATCAATATAACAGATAAGTTAATATGAGAGGAATCAGCTTGACAACTATTGGAGTACAATTGACATTAACATCACAAATAGATCAATGTATTTGACTTTAATGCAATAAATAGGTCAAAGTAGTCAGAATGAGTTGAACAGACAGTTTAGTTTAAGTCACATCAATATAACAGATAAGTTAATATGAGTGGAATCAGCTTGACAACTATTGGAGTACAAGTGACTTTAACATCACAAATAGATCAATTTATGTAACTTTAATGCAATAAATAGGTCAAAGTAGTCAGATTGAGTTGAACGGATAGTTTAGTTTAAGTCACATCAGTATAACAGATAAGTTAATATCAGTGGAATCAGCTTCATAAATATTGGAATACATTTTGCTTTAATATCACAGATAACTCAATTTATGTAACTTTAATGCAATAAATAGGTCAAAGTAGTCAGATTGAGTTGAACAGGCAGTTTAGATTAAGTCACATTAATAAAACAGATAAGTTAATATTAGTGGAATCAGTTTCACAAATATTGGAATACAATTGACTTTAATATCACAGATAACTCAATTTATGTAACTTTAATGCAATAAAGAGGTCAAAGTAGTCAGATTGAGTTGAACAGACAGTTTAGTTTAAGTCACATCAATATAACAGATAAGTCAATATCAGTGGAATAAGGTTCACAACTATTGGAGTACAATTGACTTTAACATCACAGATACCTCAATTTATGTAAGTTTAATGCAATAAATAGGTCAAAGTAGTCAGATTTAGTTGAACAGACAGTTTAGTTTAAGTCACATCAATATATCAGATAGGTTAGTATAAGTGGAATCAGCTTCACAAATATTAGCGTACAATTGACTTCAATATCACATATAGCTCAATTTATGTAACTTTCATGCAATAAATAGGTCAAAGTAGTCTGATTGAGTTGAACAGACAGTTTAGTTTAAGTCACATCAATATAACAGATAAGTTAATATGAGTAGAATCAGCTTGACAACTGTTGGAGTACAATTGATTTTAACATCACAAATAACTCGATTTATGTAACTTTAATGCAATAAATAGGTCAAAGTAGTCAGATTGAGTTGAACAGACAGTTTGGTTTAAGTCACATCAATATAACAGATAAGTTAATATGAGTGGAATCAGCTTCACAACTATTGGAGTACAATTGACTTTAACATCACAAATAGATCAATTTATGTAACTTTAATGCAATAAATAGGTCAAAATAGTCAGATTCAGTTGAACAGACAGTTTCATTTAAATCACATCAATATAACAGATAAGTTAATATAAGTGGAATCAGCTTCACAAATATTGGAATACAATTGGCTGTAATATCACAGATAACTCAATTTATGTAACTTTAATGCAATAAATAGGTCAAAGTAGTCAGATTCAGTTGAACAGACAGTTTCATTTAAATCACATCAATATAACAGATAAGTTAATATAAGTGGAATCAGCTTCACAAATATTGGAGTACAATTGACTTTAATATCACAGATAGCTCAATTTATGTTACTTTCATGCAATAAATATGTCAAAGTAGTCAGATTGAGTTGAACAGACAGTTTAGTTTAAGTCACATCAATATAACAGATAAGTTAATATCAGTGGAATCAGCTTCATAACTATTTGAGTACAATTGACTTTAACATCACAAATAGATCAATTTATGTAACTTTAATGCAATAAATAGGTCAAAATAGTCAGATTGAGTTGAACAGACAGTTTAGTTTAAGTCACATCAATATAACAGATAAGTTAATATCAGTGGAATCAGCTTCACAACTCTTGGAGTACAATTGACTTTAACATAACAAATAGCTCGATTTATGTAACTTGAATGCAATAAATAGGTCAAAGTAGTCAGATTGAGTTGAACAGACAGTTCAGTTTAAGTCACATCAATATAACAGATAGGTTAATATAAGTGACATCAATTTCACACATATAAGACTACGATTCGCTTTAATATCACAGATAGTTAGATTTATGTAACTTTCATGCAATAAATAGGTCAAAGTAGTCAGATTCAGTTGAACAGACAGTTTAGTTTAAGTCACATCAATATAACAGATAAGTTAATATGAGTGGAATCAGCTTGACAACTATTGGAGTACAATTGACTTTAACATCACAAATAGATCAATTTATGTAACTTTAATGCAATAAATAGGTCAAAATAGTCAGATTGAGTTGAACAGACAGTTTAGTTTAAGTCACATCAATATAACAGATAAGTTAATATCAGTGGAATCAGCTTCACAACTCTTGGAGTACAATTGACTTTAACATAACAAATAGCTCGATTAATGTAACTTGAGTGCAATAAATAGGTCAAAGTAGTCAGATTGAGTTGAACAGACAGTTCAGTTTAAGTCACATCAATATAACAGATAGGTTAATATAAGTGACATCAATTTCACACATATAAGACTACGATTCGCTTTAATATCACAGATAGTTAGATTTATGTAACTTTCATGCAATAAATAGGTCAAAGTAGTCAGATTCAGTTGAACAGACAGTTTAGTTTAAGTCACATCAATATAACAGATAAGTTAATATCAGTGGAATCAGCTTCATAAATATTGGAATACAATTGGCTTTAATATCACAGATAACTCAATTTATGTAACTTTAATGCAATAAATAGGTCAAAGTAATTAGATTGAGTTGAACAGACAGTTTAGTTTAATTCACATCAATATAACAGATAAATGAATATCAGTGGAATCAGCTTGACAACTATTGGAGTACATTTGACTTTAACATCACAGATACCTCAATTTATGTAACTTTAATGCAATAAATAGGTCAAAGTAGTCAGATTGAGTTGAACAGACAGTTTAGTTTAAGTCACATCAATATAACAGATAAGTCAATATAAGTGGAATCAGCTTCACAACTATTGGAGTATAATTGACTTTAATATCACAGATAGCTCAATTTATGTAAGTTTAATGCAATAAATAGGTCAAAGTAGTCAGATTCAGTTGAACAGACAGTTTAGTTTAAGTCACATCAATATAACAGATAAGTTAATATGAGTGGAATCAGCTTCACAAATATTGGAATTCAATTGGCTTTAATATCACAGATAGCTCAATTTATGTAACTTTAATGCAATAAATAGGTCAAAGTAGTCAGATTGAGTTGAACAGGCAGTTTAGTTTAAGTCACATCAATATAACAGATAAGTTAATATCAGTGGAATCAGCTTCACAAATATTGGAATTCAATTGGCTTTAATATCACAGATAACTCAATTTATGTAACTTTAATACAATAAATAGGTCAAAGTAGTCAGATTGAGTTGAACAGACAGTTTAGTTTAAATCACATCAATATAACAGATAAGTTAATATGAGTGGCATCAGCTTCACAACTATTGGAGTACAATTGACTTTAACATCACAAATAACTCGATTTATGTAACTTTAATGCAATAAATAGGTCAAAGTAGTCAGATTGAGTTGAACAGACAGTTTAGATTAAGTCACATCAATATAACAGATAAGTTAATATAAGTGGAATCAGCTTCACAAATATTGGAGTACAATTGACTTTAATATCACAGATAGCTCAATCTATGTTACTTTCATGCAATAAATATGTCAAAGTAGTCAGATTGAGTTGAACAGACAGTTTAGTTTAAGTCACATCAATATAACAGATAAGTTAATATCAGTGGAATCAGCTTCATAACTATTGGAGTACAATTGACTTTAACATCACAAATAGATCAATTTATGTAACTTTAATGCAATAAATAGGTCAAAATAGTCAGATTGAGTTGAACAGACAGTTTAGTTTAAGTCACATCAATATAACAGATAAGTTAATATCAGTGGAATCAGCTTCACAAATATTGGAGTACAATTGACTTTAACATAACAAATAGCTCGATTTATGTAACTTGAATGCAATAAATAGGTCAAAGTAGTCAGATTGAGTTGAACAGACAGTTCAGTTTAAGTCACATCAATATAACAGATAGGTTAATATAAGTGACATCAATTTCACACATATAAGACTACGATTCGCTTTAATATCACAGATAGTTAGATTTATGTAACTTTCATGCAATAAATAGGTCAAAGTAGTCAGATTCAGTTGAACAGACAGTTTAGTTTAAGTCACATCAATATAACAGATAAGTTAATATCAGTGGAATCAGCTTCACAAATATTGGAATTCAATTGGCTTTAATATCACAGATAACTCAATTTATGTAACTTTAATACAATAAATAGGTCAAAGTAGTCAGATTGAGTTGAACAGACAGTTTAGTTTAAATCACATCAATATAACAGATAAGTTAATATGAGTGGAATCAGCTTCACAACTATTGGAGTACAATTGACTTTAACATCACAAATAACTCGATTTATGTAACTTTAATGCAATAAATAGCTCAAAGTAGTCAGATTGAGTTGAAGAGGCAGTTTAGTTTAAGTCACATCAATATAACAGATAAGTTAATATCAGTGGAATCAGCTTCACAACTATTGGAGTACAATTGACTTTAACATCACAAATAACTCGATTTATGTAACTTTAATGCAATAAATAGGTCAAAGTAGTCAGATTGAGTTGAACAGACAGTTTAGTTTAAGTCACATCAATATAACAGATAAGTTAATATAAGTGGAATCAGCTTCACAAATATTGGAGTACAATTGACTTTAATATCACAGATAGCTCAATTTATGTTACTTTCATGCAATAAATATGTCAAAGTAATCAGATTGAGTTGAACAGACAGTTTAATTTAAGTCACATCAATATAACAGATAAGTTAATATCAGTGGAATCAGCTTCATAACTATTGGAGTACAATTGACTTTAACATCACAAATAGATCAATTTATGTAACTTTAATGCAATAAATAGGTCAAAGTAGTCAGATTGAGTTGAACAGACAGTTCAGTTTAAGTCACATCAATATAACAGATAGGTTAATATAAGTGACATCAATTTCACACATATAAGACTACGATTCGCTTTAATATCACAGATAGTTAGATTTATGTAACTTTCATGCAATAAATAGGTCAAAGTAGTCAGATTCAGTTGAACAGACAGTTTAGTTTAAGTCACATCAATATAACAGATAAGTTAATATGAGTGGAATCAGCTTGACAACTATTGGAGTACAATTGACTTTAACATCACAAATAGATCAATTTATGTAACTTTAATGCAATAAATAGGTCAAAATAGTCAGATTGAGTTGAACAGACAGTTTAGTTTAAGTCACATCAATATAACAGATAAGTTAATATCAGTGGAATCAGCTTCACAACTCTTGGAGTACAATTGACTTTAACATAACAAATAGCTCGATTAATGTAACTTGAGTGCAATAAATAGGTCAAAGTAGTCAGATTGAGTTGAACAGACAGTTCAGTTTAAGTCACATCAATATAACAGATAGGTTAATATAAGTGACATCAATTTCACACATATAAGACTACGATTCGCTTTAATATCACAGATAGTTAGATTTATGTAACTTTCATGCAATAAATAGGTCAAAGTAGTCAGATTCAGTTGAACAGACAGTTTAGTTTAAGTCACATCAATATAACAGATAAGTTAATATCAGTGGAATCAGCTTCATAAATATTGGAATACAATTGGCTTTAATATCACAGATAACTCAATTTATGTAACTTTAATGCAATAAATAGGTCAAAGTAATTAGATTGAGTTGAACAGACAGTTTAGTTTAATTCACATCAATATAACAGATAAATTAATATCAGTGGAATCAGCTTGACAACTATTGGAGTACATTTGACTTTAACATCACAGATACCTCAATTTATGTAACTTTAATGCAATAAATAGGTCAAAGTAGTCAGATTGAGTTGAACAGACAGTTTAGTTTAAGTCACATCAATATAACAGATAAGTCAATATAAGTGGAATCAGCTTCACAACTATTGGAGTATAATTGACTTTAATATCACAGATAGCTCAATTTATGTAAGTTTAATGCAATAAATAGGTCAAAGTAGTCAGATTCAGTTGAACAGACAGTTTAGTTTAAGTCACATCAATATAACAGATAAGTTAATATGAGTGGAATCAGCTTCACAAATATTGGAATTCAATTGGCTTTAATATCACAGATAGCTCAATTTATGTAACTTTAATGCAATAAATAGGTCAAAGTAGTCAGATTGAGTTGAACAGGCAGTTTAGTTTAAGTCACATCAATATAACAGATAAGTTAATATCAGTGGAATCAGCTTCACAAATATTGGAATTCAATTGGCTTTAATATCACAGATAACTCAATTTATGTAACTTTAATACAATAAATAGGTCAAAGTAGTCAGATTGAGTTGAACAGACAGTTTAGTTTAAATCACATCAATATAACAGATAAGTTAATATGAGTGGCATCAGCTTCACAACTATTGGAGTACAATTGACTTTAACATCACAAATAACTCGATTTATGTAACTTTAATGCAATAAATAGGTCAAAGTAGTCAGATTGAGTTGAACAGACAGTTTAGATTAAGTCACATCAATATAACAGATAAGTTAATATAAGTGGAATCAGCTTCACAAATATTGGAGTACAATTGACTTTAATATCACAGATAGCTCAATCTATGTTACTTTCATGCAATAAATATGTCAAAGTAGTCAGATTGAGTTGAACAGACAGTTTAGTTTAAGTCACATCAATATAACAGATAAGTTAATATCAGTGGAATCAGCTTCATAACTATTGGAGTACAATTGACTTTAACATCACAAATAGATCAATTTATGTAACTTTAATGCAATAAATAGGTCAAAATAGTCAGATTGAGTTGAACAGACAGTTTAGTTTAAGTCACATCAATATAACAGATAAGTTAATATCAGTGGAATCAGCTTCACAAATATTGGAGTACAATTGACTTTAACATAACAAATAGCTCGATTTATGTAACTTGAATGCAATAAATAGGTCAAAGTAGTCAGATTGAGTTGAACAGACAGTTCAGTTTAAGTCACATCAATATAACAGATAGGTTAATATAAGTGACATCAATTTCACACATATAAGACTACGATTCGCTTTAATATCACAGATAGTTAGATTTATGTAACTTTCATGCAATAAATAGGTCAAAGTAGTCAGATTCAGTTGAACAGACAGTTTAGTTTAAGTCACATCAATATAACAGATAAGTTAATATCAGTGGAATCAGCTTCACAAATATTGGAATTCAATTGGCTTTAATATCACAGATAACTCAATTTATGTAACTTTAATACAATAAATAGGTCAAAGTAGTCAGATTGAGTTGAACAGACAGTTTAGTTTAAATCACATCAATATAACAGATAAGTTAATATGAGTGGAATCAGCTTCACAACTATTGGAGTACAATTGACTTTAACATCACAAATAACTCGATTTATGTAACTTTAATGCAATAAATAGCTCAAAGTAGTCAGATTGAGTTGAAGAGGCAGTTTAGTTTAAGTCACATCAATATAACAGATAAGTTAATATCAGTGGAATCAGCTTCACAAATATTGGAATTCAATTGGCTTTAAAATCACAGATAACTCAATTTATGTAACTTTAATACAATAAATAAGTCAAAGTAGTCAGATTGAGTTGAACAGACAGTTTAATTTAAATCACATCAATATAACAGATAAGTTAATATGAGTGGAATCAGCTTCACAACTATTGGAGTACAATTGACTTTAACATCACAAATAACTCGATTTATGTAACTTTAATGCAATAAATAGCTCAAAGTAGTCAGATTGAGTTGAACAGACAGTTTAGTTTAAGTCACATCAATATAACAGATAAGTTAATATAAGTGGAATCAGCTTCACAAATATTGGAGTACAATTGACTTTAATATCACAGATAGCTCAATTTATGTTACTTTCATGCAATAAATATGTCAAAGTAATCAGATTGAGTTGAACAGACAGTTTAATTTAAGTCACATCAATATAACAGATAAGTTAATATCAGTGGAATCAGCTTCATAACTATTGGAGTACAATTGACTTTAACATCACAAATAGATCAATTTATGTAACTTTAATGCAATAAATAGGTCAAAGTAGTCAGATTGAGTTGAACAGACAGTTCAGTTTAAGTCACATCAATATAACAGATAGGTTAATATAAGTGACATCAATTTCACACATATATAACTACGATTGGCTTTAATATCACAGATAGTTAGATTTATGTAACTTTCATGCAATAAATAGGTCAAAGTAGTCAGATTGAGTTGAACAGGCAGTTTAGTTTAAGTCACATCAATATAACAGATAAGTTAATATCAGTGGAATCAGCTTCACAAATATTGGAATTCAATTGGCTTTAATGTCACAGATAGCTCAATTTATGTAACGTTAATGCAATAAATAGGTCAAAGTAGTCAGATTGAGTTGAAGAGGCAGTCTAGTTTAAGTCACATCAATATAACAGATAAGTTAATATCAGTGGAATCAGCTTCACAAATATTGGAATTCAATTGGCTGTAATATCACAGATAACTCAATTTATGTAACTTTAATGCAATAAATAGGTCAAAGTAGTCAGATTGAGTTGAACAGACAGTTTAGTTTAAATCACATCAATATAACAGATAAGTTAATATGAGTAGAATCAGCTTCACAACTGTTGGAGTACAATTGACTTTAACATCACAAATAACTGGATTTATGTTACTTTCATGCAATAAATATGTCAAAGTAGTCAGATTGAGTTGAACAGACAGTTTAGTTTAAGTCACATCAATATAACAGATAAGTTAATATGAGTGGAATCAGCTTGACAACTATTGGAGTACAATTGACTTTAACATCACAAATAGATCAATTTATGTAACTTTAATGCAATAAATAGGTCAAAATAGTCAGATTGAGTTGAACAGACAGTTTAGTTTAAGTCACATCAATATAACAGATACGTTAATATCAGTGGAATCAGCTTCACAACTCTTGGAGTACAATTGACTTTAACATAACAAATAGCTCGATTTATGTAACTTGAATGCAATAAATAGGTCAAAGTAGTCAGATTGAGTTGAACAGACAGTTCAGTTTAAGTCACATCAATATAACAGATAGGTTAATATAAGTGACATCAATTTCACACATATAAGACTACGATTCGCTTTAATATCACAGATAGTTAGATTTATGTAACTTTCATGCAATAAATAGGTCAAAGTAGTCAGATTCAGTTGAACAGACAGTTTAGTTTAAGTCACATCAATATAACAGATAAGTTAATATGAGTGGAATCAGCTTCACAAATATTGGAATTCAATTGGCTTTAATATCACAGATAGCTCAATTTATGTAACTTTAATGCAATAAATAGGTCAAAGTAGTCAGATTGAGTTGAACAGGCAGTTTAGTTTAAGTCACATCAATATAACAGATAAGTTAATATCAGTGGAATCAGCTTCACAAATATTGGAATTCAATTGGCTTTAATATCACAGATAACTCAATTTATGTAACTTTAATACAATAAATAGGTCAAAGTAGTCAGATTGAGTTGAACAGACAGTTTAGTTTAAATCACATCAATATAACAGATAAGTTAATATGAGTGGCATCAGCTTCACAACTATTGGAGTACAATTGACTTTAACATCACAAATAACTCGATTTATGTAACTTTAATGCAATAAATAGGTCAAAGTAGTCAGATTGAGTTGAACAGACAGTTTAGATTAAGTCACATCAATATAACAGATAAGTTAATATAAGTGGAATCAGCTTCACAAATATTGGAGTACAATTGACTTTAATATCACAGATAGCTCAATCTATGTTACTTTCATGCAATAAATATGTCAAAGTAGTCAGATTGAGTTGAACAGACAGTTTAGTTTAAGTCACATCAATATAACAGATAAGTTAATATCAGTGGAATCAGCTTCATAACTATTGGAGTACAATTGACTTTAACATCACAAATAGATCAATTTATGTAACTTTAATGCAATAAATAGGTCAAAATAGTCAGATTGAGTTGAACAGACAGTTTAGTTTAAGTCACATCAATATAACAGATAAGTTAATATCAGTGGAATCAGCTTCACAAATATTGGAGTACAATTGACTTTAACATAACAAATAGCTCGATTTATGTAACTTGAATGCAATAAATAGGTCAAAGTAGTCAGATTGAGTTGAACAGACAGTTCAGTTTAAGTCACATCAATATAACAGATAGGTTAATATAAGTGACATCAATTTCACACATATAAGACTACGATTCGCTTTAATATCACAGATAGTTAGATTTATGTAACTTTCATGCAATAAATAGGTCAAAGTAGTCAGATTCAGTTGAACAGACAGTTTAGTTTAAGTCACATCAATATAACAGATAAGTTAATATCAGTGGAATCAGCATCACAAATATTGGAATTCAATTGGCTTTAATATCACAGATAACTCAATTTATGTAACTTTAATACAATAAATAGGTCAAAGTAGTCAGATTGAGTTGAACAGACAGTTTAGTTTAAATCACATCAATATAACAGATAAGTTAATATGAGTGGAATCAGCTTCACAACTATTGGAGTACAATTGACTTTAACATCACAAATAACTCGATTTATGTAACTTTAATGCAATAAATAGCTCAAAGTAGTCAGATTGAGTTGAAGAGGCAGTTTAGTTTAAGTCACATCAATATAACAGATAAGTTAATATCAGTGGAATCAGCTTCACAAATATTGGAATTCAATTGGCTTTAAAATCACAGATAACTCAATTTATGTAACTTTAATACAATAAATAAGTCAAAGTAGTCAGATTGAGTTGAACAGACAGTTTAATTTAAATCACATCAATATAACAGATAAGTTAATATGAGTGGAATCAGCTTCACAACTATTGGAGTACAATTGACTTTAACATCACAAATAACTCGATTTATGTAACTTTAATGCAATAAATAGCTCAAAGTAGTCAGATTGAGTTGAACAGACAGTTTAGTTTAAGTCACATCAATATAACAGATAAGTTAATGTAAGTGGAATCAGCTTCACAAATATTGGAGTACAATTGACTTTAATATCACAGATAGCTCAATTTATGTTACTTTCATGCAATAAATATGTCAAAGTAATCAGATTGAGTTGAACAGACAGTTTAATTTAAGTCACATCAATATAACAGATAAGTTAATATCAGTGGAATCAGCTTCATAACTATTGGAGTACAATTGACTTTAACATCACAAATAGATCAATTTATGTAACTTTAATGCAATAAATAGGTCAAAGTAGTCAGATTGAGTTGAACAGACAGTTCAGTTTAAGTCACATCAATATAACAGATAGGTTAATATAAGTGACATCAATTTCACACATATATAACTACGATTGGCTTTAATATCACAGATAGTTAGATTTATGTAACTTTCATGCAATAAATAGGTCAAAGTAGTCAGATTGAGTTGAACAGGCAGTTTAGTTTAAGTCACATCAATATAACAGATAAGTTAATATCAGTGGAATCAGCTTCACAAATATTGGAATTCAATTGGCTTTAATGTCACAGATAGCTCAATTTATGTAACGTTAATGCAATAAATAGGTCAAAGTAGTCAGATTGAGTTGAAGAGGCAGTCTAGTTTAAGTCACATCAATATAACAGATAAGTTAATATCAGTGGAATCAGCTTCACAAATATTGGAATTCAATTGGCTGTAATATCACAGATAACTCAATTTATGTAACTTTAATGCAATAAATAGGTCAAAGTAGTCAGATTGAGTTGAACAGACAGTTTAGTTTAAATCACATCAATATAACAGATAAGTTAATATGAGTAGAATCAGCTTCACAACTGTTGGAGTACAATTGACTTTAACATCACAAATAACTGGATTTATGTTACTTTCATGCAATAAATATGTCAAAGTAGTCAGATTGAGTTGAACAGACAGTTTAGTTTAAGTCACATCAATATAACAGATAAGTTACTATGAGTGGAATCAGCTTGACAACTATTGGAGTACAATTGACTTTAACATCACAAATAGATCAATTTATGTAACTTTAATGCAATAAATAGGTCAAAATAGTCAGATTGAGTTGAACAGACAGTTTAGTTTAAGTCACATCAATATAACAGATACGTTAATATCAGTGGAATCAGCTTCACAACTCTTGGAGTACAATTGACTTTAACATAACAAATAGCTCGATTTATGTAACTTGAATGCAATAAATAGGTCAAAGTAGTCAGATTGAGTTGAACAGACAGTTCAGTTTAAGTCACATCAATATAACAGATAGGTTAATATAAGTGACATCAATTTCACACATATAAGACTACGATTCGCTTTAATATCACAGATAGTTAGATTTATGTAACTTTCATGCAATAAATAGGTCAAAGTAGTCAGATTCAGTTGAACAGACAGTTTAGTTTAAGTCACATCAATATAACAGATAAGTTAATATGAGTGGAATCAGCTTCACAAATATTGGAATTCAATTGGCTTTAATATCACAGATAGCTCAATTTATGTAACTTTAATGCAATAAATAGGTCAAAGTAGTCAGATTGAGTTGAACAGGCAGTTTAGTTTAAGTCACATCAATATAACAGATAAGTTAATATCAGTGGAATCAGCTTCACAAATATTGGAATTCAATTGGCTTTAATATCACAGATAACTCAATTTATGTAACTTTAATACAATAAATAGGTCAAAGTAGTCAGATTGAGTTGAACAGACAGTTTAGTTTAAATCACATCAATATAACAGATAAGTTAATATGAGTGGCATCAGCTTCACAACTATTGGAGTACAATTGACTTTAACATCACAAATAACTCGATTTATGTAACTTTAATGCAATAAATAGGTCAAAGTAGTCAGATTGAGTTGAACAGACAGTTTAGATTAAGTCACATCAATATAACAGATAAGTTAATATAAGTGGAATCAGCTTCACAAATATTGGAGTACAATTGACTTTAATATCACAGATAGCTCAATCTATGTTACTTTCATGCAATAAATATGTCAAAGTAGTCAGATTGAGTTGAACAGACAGTTTAGTTTAAGTCACATCAATATAACAGATAAGTTAATATCAGTGGAATCAGCTTCATAACTATTGGAGTACAATTGACTTTAACATCACAAATAGATCAATTTATGTAACTTTAATGCAATAAATAGGTCAAAATAGTCAGATTGAGTTGAACAGACAGTTTAGTTTAAGTCACATCAATATAACAGATAAGTTAATATCAGTGGAATCAGCTTCACAAATATTGGAGTACAATTGACTTTAACATAACAAATAGCTCGATTTATGTAACTTGAATGCAATAAATAGGTCAAAGTAGTCAGATTGAGTTGAACAGACAGTTCAGTTTAAGTCACATCAATATAACAGATAGGTTAATATAAGTGACATCAATTTCACACATATAAGACTACGATTCGCTTTAATATCACAGATAGTTAGATTTATGTAACTTTCATGCAATAAATAGGTCAAAGTAGTCAGATTCAGTTGAACAGACAGTTTAGTTTAAGTCACATCAATATAACAGATAAGTTAATATCAGTGGAATCAGCTTCACAAATATTGGAATTCAATTGGCTTTAATATCACAGATAACTCAATTTATGTAACTTTAATACAATAAATAGGTCAAAGTAGTCAGATTGAGTTGAACAGACAGTTTAGTTTAAATCACATCAATATAACAGATAAGTTAATATGAGTGGAATCAGCTTCACAACTATTGGAGTACAATTGACTTTAACATCACAAATAACTCGATTTATGTAACTTTAATGCAATAAATAGCTCAAAGTAGTCAGATTGAGTTGAAGAGGCAGTTTAGTTTAAGTCACATCAATATAACAGATAAGTTAATATCAGTGGAATCAGCTTCACAAATATTGGAATTCAATTGGCTTTAAAATCACAGATAACTCAATTTATGTAACTTTAATACAATAAATAAGTCAAAGTAGTCAGATTGAGTTGAACAGACAGTTTAATTTAAATCACATCAATATAACAGATAAGTTGATATGAGTGGAATCAGCTTGACAACTATTGGAGTACAATTGACTTTAACATCACAAATAGATCAATTTATGTAACTTTAATGCAATAAATAGGTCAAAATAGTCAGATTGAGTTGAACAGACAGTTTAGTTTAAGTCACATCAATATAACAGATACGTTAATATCAGTGGAATCAGCTTCACAACTCTTGGAGTACAATTGACTTTAACATAACAAATAGCTCGATTTATGTAACTTGAATGCAATAAATAGGTCAAAGTAGTCAGATTGAGTTGAACAGACAGTTCAGTTTAAGTCACATCAATATAACAGATAGGTTAATATAAGTGACATCAATTTCACACATATAAGACTACGATTCGCTTTAATATCACAGATAGTTAGATTTATGTAACTTTCATGCAATAAATAGGTCAAAGTAGTCAGATTCAGTTGAACAGACAGTTTAGTTTAAGTCACATCAATATAACAGATAAGTTAATATCAGTGGAATCAGCTTCATAAATATTGGAATACAATTGGCTTTAATATCACAGATAACTCAATTTATGTAACTTTAATGCAATAAATAGGTCAAAGTAATCAGATTGAGTTGAACAGACAGTTTAGTTTAATTCACATCAATATAACAGATAAATTAATATCAGTGGAATCAGCTTGACAACTATTGGAGTACATTTGACTTTAACATCACAGATACCTCAATTTATGTAACTTTAATGCAATAAATAGGTCAAAGTAGTCAGATTGAGTTGAACAGACAGTTTAGTTTAAGTCACATCAATATAACAGATAAGTCAATATAAGTGGAATCAGCTTCACAACTATTGGAGTATAATTGACTTTAATATCACAGATAGCTCAATTTATGTAAGTTTAATGCAATAAATAGGTCAAAGTAGTCAGATTCAGTTGAACAGACAGTTTAGTTTAAGTCACATCAATATAACAGATAAGTTAATATGAGTGGAATCAGCTTCACAAATATTGGAATTCAATTGGCTTTAATATCACAGATAGCTCAATTTATGTAACTTTAATGCAATAAATAGGTCAAAGTAGTCAGATTCAGTTGAACAGACAGTTTAGTTTAAGTCACATCAATATAACAGATAAGTTAATATGAGTGGAATCAGCTTCACAAATATTGGAATTCAATTGGCTTTAATATCACAGATAGCTCAATTTATGTAACTTTAATGCAATAAATAGGTCAAAGTAGTCAGATTGAGTTGAAGAGGCAGTTTAGTTTAAGTCACATCAATATAACAGATAAGTTAATATCAGTGGAATCAGCTTCACAAATATTGGAATTCAATTGGCTTTAATATCACAGATAACTCAATTTATGTAACTTTAATACAATAAATAGGTCAAAGTAGTCAGATTGAGTTGAACAGACAGTTTAGTTTAAATCACATCAATATAACAGATAAGTTAATATGAGTGGAATCAGCTTCACAACTATTGGAGTACAATTGACTTTAACATCACAAATAGCTCGATTAATGTAACTTTAATGCAATAAATAGGTCAAAGTAGTCAGATTGAGTTGAACAGACAGTTTAGTTTAAGTCACATCAATATCACAGATAAGTTAATATCAATGGAATCAGCTTCACAAATATTGGAATACAATTGACTTTAATATCACAGATAACTCAATTTATGTAACTTTAATGCAATAAATAGGTCAAAGTAGTCAGATTGAGTTGAACAGACAGTTTAGTTTAAATCACATCAATATAACAGATAAGTTAATATGAGTAGAATCAGCTTCACAACTGTTGGAGTACAATTGTCTTTAACATCACAAATAACTCGATTTATGTAACTTTAATGCAATAAATAGCTCAAAGTAGTCAGATTGAGTTGAACAGACAGTTTAGTTTAAGTCACATCAATATAACAGATAAGTTAATATAAGTGGAATCAGCTTCACAAATATTGGAATTCAATTGGCTTTAATATCACAAATAGATCAATTTATGTAACTTTAATGCAATAAATAGGTCAAAGTAGTCAGATTGAGTTGAACAGACAGTTCAGTTTAAGTCACATCAATATAACAGATAGGTTAATATAAGTGACATCAATTTCACACATATATAACTACGATTGGCTTTAATATCACAGATAGTTAGATTTATGTAACTTTCATGCAATAAATAGGTCAAAGTAGTCAGATTGAGTTCAACAGGCAGTTTAGTTTAAGTCACATCAATATAACAGATAAGTTAATATCAGTGGAATCAGTTTCACAAATATTGGAATTCAATTGGCTTTAATATCACAGATAGCACAATTTATGTAACGTTAATGCAATAAATAGGTCAAAGTAGTCAGATTGAGTTGAAGAGGCAATTTAGTTTAAGTCACATCAATATAACAGATAAGTTAATATTAGTGGAATCAGCTTCACAAATATTGGAATTCAATTGGCTGTAATATCACAGATAACTCAATTTATGTAACTTTAATGCAATAAATAGGTCAAAATAGTCAGATTGAGTTGAACAGACAGTTTAGTTTAAGTCACATCAATATAACAGATAAGTTAATATCAGTGGAATCAGCTTCACAACTCTTGGAGTACAATTGACTTTAACATAACAAATAGCTCGATTTATGTAACTTGAATGCAATAAATAGGTCAAAGTAGTCAGATTGAGTTGAACAGACAGTTCAGTTTAAGTCACATCAATATAACAGATAGGTTAATATAAGTGACATCAATTTCACACATATAAGACTACGATTCGCTTTAATATCACAGATAGTTAGATTTATGTAACTTTCATGCAATAAATAGGTCAAAGTAGTCAGATTCAGTTGAACAGACAGTTTAGTTTAAGTCACATCAATATAACAGATAAGTTAATATCAGTGGAATCAGCTTCATAAATATTGGAATACAATTGGCTTTAATATCACAGATAACTCAATTTATGTAACTTTAATGCAATAAATAGGTCAAAGTAATCAGATTGAGTTGAACAGACAGTTTAGTTTAATTCACATCAATATAACAGATAAATTAATATCAGTGGAATCAGCTTGACAACTATTGGAGTACATTTGACTTTAACATCACAGATACCTCAATTTATGTAATTTTAATGCAATAAATAGGTCAAAGTAGTCAGATTGAGTTGAACAGACAGTTTAGTTTAAGTCACATCAATATAACAGATAAGTCAATATAAGTGGAATCAGCTTCACAACTATTGGAGTATAATTGACTTTAATATCACAGATAGCTCAATTTATGTAAGTTTAATGCAATAAATAGGTCAAAGTAGTCAGATTCAGTTGAACAGACAGTTTAGTTTAAGTCACATCAATATAACAGATAAGTTAATATGAGTGGAATCAGCTTCACAAATATTGGAATTCAATTGGCTTTAATATCACAGATAGCTCAATTTATGTAACTTTAATGCAATAAATAGGTCAAAGTAGTCAGATTGAGTTGAAGAGGCAGTTTAGTTTAAGTCACATCAATATAACAGATAAGTTAATATCAGTGGAATCAGCTTCACAAATATTGGAATTCAATTGGCTTTAATATCACAGATAACTCAATTTATGTAACTTTAATACAATAAATAGGTCAAAGTAGTCAGATTGAGTTGAACAGACAGTTTAGTTTAAATCACATCAATATAACAGATAAGTTAATATGAGTGGAATCAGCTTCACAACTATTGGAGTACAATTGACTTTAACATCACAAATAGCTCGATTAATGTAACTTTAATGCAATAAATAGGTCAAAGTAGTCAGATTGAGTTGAACAGACAGTTTAGTTTAAGTCACATCAATATCACAGATAAGTTAATATCAATGGAATCAGCTTCACAAATATTGGAATACAATTGACTTTAATATCACAGATAACTCAATTTATGTAACTTTAATGCAATAAATAGGTCAAAGTAGTCAGATTGAGTTGAACAGACAGTTTAGTTTAAATCACATCAATATAACAGATAAGTTAATATGAGTAGAATCAGCTTCACAACTGTTGGAGTACAATTGACTTTAACATCACAAATAACTCGATTTATGTAACTTTAATGCAATAAATAGCTCAAAGTAGTCAGATTGAGTTGAACAGACAGTTTAGTTTAAGTTACATCAATATAACAGATAAGTTAATATAAGTGGAATCAGCTTCACAAATATTGGAATTCAATTGGCTTTAATATCACAAATAGATCAATTTATGTAACTTTAATGCAATAAATAGGTCAAAGTAGTCAGATTGAGTTGAACAGACAGTTCAGTTTAAGTCACATCAATATAACAGATAGGTTAATATAAGTGACATCAATTTCACACATATATAACTACGATTGGCTTTAATATCACAGATAGTTAGATTTATGTAACTTTCATGCAATAAATAGGTCAAAGTAGTCAGATTGAGTTCAACAGGCAGTTTAGTTTAAGTCACATCAATATAACAGATAAGTTAATATCAGTGGAATCAGTTTCACAAATATTGGAATTCAATTGGCTTTAATATCACAGATAGCACAATTTATGTAACGTTAATGCAATAAATAGGTCAAAGTAGTCAGATTGAGTTGAAGAGGCAATTTAGTTTAAGTCACATCAATATAACAGATAAGTTAATATCAGTGGAATCAGCTTCACAAATATTGGAATTCAATTGGCTGTAATATCACAGATAACTCAATTTATGTAACTTTAATGCAATAAATAGGTCAAAGTAGTCAGATTGAGTTGAACAGACAGTTTAGTTTAAATCACATCAATATAACAGATAAGTTAATATGAGTAGAATCAGCTTCACAACTGTTGGAGTACAATTGACTTTAACATCACAAATAACTCGATTTATGTTACTTTCATGCAATAAATATGTCAAAGTAGTCAGATTGAGTTGAACAGACAGTTTAGTTTAAGTCACATCAATATAACAGATAAGTTAATATCAGTGGAATCAGCTTCATAACTATTGGAGTACAATTGACTTTAACATCACAAATAGATCAATTTATGTAACTTTAATGCAATAAATAGGTCAAAATAGTCAGATTGAGTTGAACAGACAGTTTAGTTTACGTCACATCAATATAACAGATAAGTTAATATCAGTGGAATCAGCTTCACAACTCTTGGAGTACAATTGACTTTAACATAAAAAATAGCTCGATTTATGTAACTTGATTGCAATAAATAGGTCAAAGTAGTCAGATTGAGTTGAACAGACAGTTCAGTTTAAGTCACATCAATATAACAGATAGGTTAATATAAGTGACATCAATTTCACACATATATGACTACGATTGGCTTTAATATCACAGATAGTTAGATTTATGTAACTTTCATGCAATAAATAGGTCAAAGTAGTCAGATTGAGTTGAACAGGCAGTTTAGTTTAAGTCACATCAATATAACAGATAAGTTAATATCAGTGGAATCAGCTTTAAAAATATTGGAATTCAATTGGCTTTAATATCACAGATAACTCAATTTATGTAACTTTAATGCAATAAATAGGTCAAAGTAGTCAGATTGAGTTGAACAGACAGTTTAGTTTAAGTCACATCAATATAACAGATAAGTGAATATGAGTGGAATCAGCTTCACAACTATTGGAGTACAATTGACTTTAACATCACAAATAGCTCGATTAATGTAACTTTAATGCAATAAATAGGTCAAGGTAGTCAGATTGAGTTGAACAGACAGTTTAGATTAAGTCACATTAATAAAACAGATAAGTTAATATTAGTGGAATCAGTTTCACAACTATTGGAGTACAATTGACTTTAACATCACAAATAGCTCGATTAATGTAACTTTAATGCAATAAATAGGTCAAAGTAATCAGATTCAGTTGAACAGACAGTTTAGATTAAGTCACATTAATAAAACAGATAAGTTAATATTAGTGGAATCAGTTTCACAAATATTGGAATACAATTGACTTTAATATCACAGATAACTATATTTATGTAACTTTCATCCAATAAATATGTCAAAGTAGTCAGATTGAGTTGAACAGACAGTTTAGTTTAAGTCACATCAATATAACAGATACGTTAATGTGAGTGGAATCAGCTTGACAACTATTGGAGTACAATTGACTTTAACATCACAGATAGCTCAATTTATGTAACTTTAATACAATAAATAGGTCAAAGTAGTCAGATTGAGTTGCACAGACAGTTTAGTTTAAGTCACATCAATATAACAGATAAGTTAATATCAGTGGAATCAGCTTCACAACTCTTGGAGTACAATTGACTTTAACATAACAAATAGCTCGATTTATGTAACTTGAATGCAATAAATAGGTCAAAGTAGTCAGATTGAGTTGAACAGACAGTTCAGTTTAAGTCACATCAATATAACAGATAGGTTAATATAAGTGACATCAATTTCACACATATAAGACTACGATTCGCTTTAATATCACAGATAGTTAGATTTATGTAACTTTCATGCAATAAATAGGTCAAAGTAGTCAGATTCAGTTGAACAGACAGTTTAGTTTAAGTCACATCAATATAACAGATAAGTTAATATCAGTGGAATCAGCTTCACAAATATTGGAATTCAATTGGCTTTAATATCACAGATAACTCAATTTATGTAACTTTAATACAATAAATAGGTCAAAGTAGTCAGATTGAGTTGAACAGACGGTTTAGTTTAAATCACATCAATATAACAGATAAGTTAATATGACTGGAATCAGCTTCTCAACTATTGGAGTACAATTGACTTTAACATCACAAATAACTCGATTTATGTAACTTTAATGCAATAAATAGCTTAAAGTAGTCAGATTGAGTTGAAGAGGCAGTTTAGTTTAAGTCACATCAATATAACAGATAAGTTAATATCAGTGGAATCAGCTTCACAAATATTGGAATTCAATTGGCTTTAAAATCACAGATAACTCAATTTATGTAACTTTAATACAATAAATAAGTCAAAGTAGTCAGATTGAGTTGAACAGCTAGTTTAATTTAAATCACATCAATATAACAGATAAGTTAATATGAGTGGAATCAGCTTCACAACTATTGGAGTACAATTGACTTTAACATCACAAATAACTCGATTTATGTAACTTTAATGCAATAAATAGCTCAAAGTAGTCAGATTGAGTTGAACAGACAGTTTAGTTTAAGTCACATCAATATAACAGATAAGTTAATATAAGTGGAATCAGCTTCACAAATATTGGAGTACAATGGACTTTAATATCACAGATAGCTCAATTTATGTTACTTTCATGCAATAAATATGTCAAAGTAATCAGATTGAGTTGAACAGACAGTTTAGTTTAAGTCACATCAATATAACAGATAAGTTAATATCAGTGGAATCAGCTTCACAAATATTGGAATTCAATTGGCTTTAATATCACAGATAGCTCAATTTATGTAACGTTAATGCAATAAATAGGTCAAAGTAGTCAGATTGAGTTGAAGAGGCAGTCTAGTTTAAGTCACATCAATATAACAGATAAGTTAATATCAGTGGAATCAGCTTCACAAATATTGGAATTCAATTGGCTTTAATATCACAGATAACTCAATTTATGTAACTTTAATGCAATAAATAGGTCAAAGTAGTCAGATTGAGTTGAACAGACAGTTTAGTTTAAATCACATCAATATAACAGATAAGTTAATATGAGTAGAATCAGCTTCACAACTGTTGGAGTACAATTGACTTTAACATAACAAATAGCTCGATTTATGTAACTTGAATGCAATAAATAGGTCAAAGTAGTCAGATTGAGTTGAACAGACAGTTCAGTTTAAGTCACATCAATATAACAGATAAGTTAATATCAGTGGAATCAGCTTCACAACTCTTGGAGTACAATTGACTTTAACATAACAAATAGCTCGATTTATGTAACTTGAATGCAATAAATAGGTCAAAGTAGTCAGATTGAGTTGAACAGACAGTTCAGTTTAAGTCACATCAATATAACAGATAGGTTAATATAAGTGACATCAATTTCACACATATAAGACTACGATTCGCTTTAATATCACAGATAGTTAGATTTATGTAACTTTCATGCAATAAATAGGTCAAAGTAGTCAGATTCAGTTGAACAGACAGTTTAGTTTAAGTCACATCAATATAACAGATAAGTTAATATCAGTGGAATCAGCTTCATAAATATTGGAATACAATTGGCTTTAATATCACAGATAACTCAATTTATGTAACTTTAATGCAATAAATAGGTCAAAGTAATCAGATTGAGTTGAACAGACAGTTTAGTTTAATTCACATCAATATAACAGATAAATTAATATCAGTGGAATCAGCTTGACAACTATTGGAGTACATTTGACTTTAACATCACAGATACCTCAATTTATGTAACTTTAATGCAATAAATAGGTCAAAGTAGTCAGATTGAGTTGAACAGACAGTTTAGTTTAAGTCACATCAATATAACAGATAAGTCAATATAAGTGGAATCAGCTTCACAACTATTGGAGTATAATTGACTTTAATATCACAGATAGCTCAATTTATGTAAGTTTAATGCAATAAATAGGTCAAAGTAGTCAGATTGAGTTGAACAGACAGTTTAGTTTAAGTCACATCAATATAACAGATAAGTTAATATCAGTGGAATCAGCTTCACAAATATTGGAATTCAATTGGCTTTAATATCACAGATAGCTCAATTTATGTAACTTTAATGCAATAAATAGGTCAAAGTAGTCAGATTGAGTTGAAGAGGCAGTTTAGTTTAAGTCACATCAATATAACAGATAAGTTAATATCAGTGGAATCAGCTTCACAAATATTGGAATTCAATTGGCTTTAATATCACAGATAACTCAATTTATGTAACTTTAATACAATAAATAGGTCAAAGTAGTCAGATTGAGTTGAACAGACAGTTTAGTTTAAATCGCATCAATATAACAGATAAGTTAATATGAGTGGAATCAGCTTCACAACTATTGGAGTACAATTGACTTTAACATCACAAATAGCTCGATTAATGTAACTTTAATGCAATAAATAGCTTAAAGTAGTCAGATTGAGTTGAAGAGGCAGTTTAGTTTAAGTCACATCAATATAACAGATAAGTTAATATCAGTGGAATCAGCTTCACAAATATTGGAATTCAATTGGCTTTAAAATCACAGATAACTCAATTTATGTAACTTTAATACAATAAATAAGTCAAAGTAGTCAGATTGAGTTGAACAGCTAGTTTAATTTAAATCACATCAATATAACAGATAAGTTAATATGAGTGGAATCAGCTTCACAACTATTGGAGTACAATTGACTTTAACATCACAAATAACTCGATTTATGTAACTTTAATGCAATAAATAGCTCAAAGTAGTCAGATTGAGTTGAACAGACAGTTTAGTTTAAGTCACATCAATATAACAGATAAGTTAATATAAGTGGAATCAGCTTCACAAATATTGGAGTACAATGGACTTTAATATCACAGATAGCTCAATTTATGTTACTTTCATGCAATAAATATGTCAAAGTAATCAGATTGAGTTGAACAGACAGTTTAGTTTAAGTCACATCAATATAACAGATAAGTTAATATCAGTGGAATCAGCTTCACAAATATTGGAATTCAATTGGCTTTAATATCACAGATAGCTCAATTTATGTAACGTTAATGCAATAAATAGGTCAAAGTAGTCAGATTGAGTTGAAGAGGCAGTCTAGTTTAAGTCACATCAATATAACAGATAAGTTAATATCAGTGGAATCAGCTTCACAAATATTGGAATTCAATTGGCTTTAATATCACAGATAACTCAATTTATGTAACTTTAATGCAATAAATAGGTCAAAGTAGTCAGATTGAGTTGAACAGACAGTTTAGTTTAAATCACATCAATATAACAGATAAGTTAATATGAGTAGAATCAGCTTCACAACTGTTGGAGTACAATTGACTTTAACATAACAAATAGCTCGATTTATGTAACTTGAATGCAATAAATAGGTCAAAGTAGTCAGATTGAGTTGAACAGACAGTTCAGTTTAAGTCACATCAATATAACAGATAAGTTAATATCAGTGGAATCAGCTTCACAACTCTTGGAGTACAATTGACTTTAACATAACAAATAGCTCGATTTATGTAACTTGAATGCAATAAATAGGTCAAAGTAGTCAGATTGAGTTGAACAGACAGTTCAGTTTAAGTCACATCAATATAACAGATAGGTTAATATAAGTGACATCAATTTCACACATATAAGACTACGATTCGCTTTAATATCACAGATAGTTAGATTTATGTAACTTTCATGCAATAAATAGGTCAAAGTAGTCAGATTCAGTTGAACAGACAGTTTAGTTTAAGTCACATCAATATAACAGATAAGTTAATATCAGTGGAATCAGCTTCATAAATATTGGAATACAATTGGCTTTAATATCACAGATAACTCAATTTATGTAACTTTAATGCAATAAATAGGTCAAAGTAATCAGATTGAGTTGAACAGACAGTTTAGTTTAATTCACATCAATATAACAGATAAATTAATATCAGTGGAATCAGCTTGACAACTATTGGAGTACATTTGACTTTAACATCACAGATACCTCAATTTATGTAACTTTAATGCAATAAATAGGTCAAAGTAGTCAGATTGAGTTGAACAGACAGTTTAGTTTAAGTCACATCAATATAACAGATAAGTCAATATAAGTGGAATCAGCTTCACAACTATTGGAGTATAATTGACTTTAATATCACAGATAGCTCAATTTATGTAAGTTTAATGCAATAAATAGGTCAAAGTAGTCAGATTGAGTTGAACAGACAGTTTAGTTTAAGTCACATCAATATAACAGATAAGTTAATATCAGTGGAATCAGCTTCACAAATATTGGAATTCAATTGGCTTTAATATCACAGATAGCTCAATTTATGTAACTTTAATGCAATAAATAGGTCAAAGTAGTCAGATTGAGTTGAAGAGGCAGTTTAGTTTAAGTCACATCAATATAACAGATAAGTTAATATCAGTGGAATCAGCTTCACAAATATTGGAATTCAATTGGCTTTAATATCACAGATAACTCAATTTATGTAACTTTAATACAATAAATAGGTCAAAGTAGTCAGATTGAGTTGAACAGACAGTTTAGTTTAAATCGCATCAATATAACAGATAAGTTAATATGAGTGGAATCAGCTTCACAACTATTGGAGTACAATTGACTTTAACATCACAAATAGCTCGATTAATGTAACTTTAATGCAATAAATAGGTCAAAGTAGTCAGATTGAGTTGAACAGACAGTTTAGTTTAAGTCACATCAATATCACAGATAAGTTAATATCAATGGAATCAGCTTCACAAATATTGGAATACAATTGACTTTAATATCACAGATAACTCAATTTATGTAACTTTAATGCAATAAATAGGTCAAAATAGTCAGATTGAGTTGAACAGACAGTTTAGTTTAAGTCACATCAATATATCAGATAAGTTAATATAAGTGGAATCAGCTTCACAACTATTGGAGTACAATTGACTTTAATATCACAGATAGCTCAATTTATGTAAGTTTAATGCAATAAATAGGTCAAAGTAGTCAGATTGAGTTGAACAGACAGTTTAGTTTAAGTCACATCAATATAACAGATAAGTTAATATCAGTGGAATCAGCTTCACAAATATTGGAATTCAATTGGCTTTAATATCACAGATAGCTCAATTTATGTAACTTTAATGCAATAAATAGGTCAAAGTAGTCAGATTGAGTTGAAGAGGCAGTTTAGTTTAAGTCACATCAATATAACAGATAAGTTAATATCAGTGGAATCAGCTTCATAAATATTGGAATTCAATTGGCTTTAATATCACAGATAACTCAATTTATGTAACTTTAATACAATAAATAGGTCAAAGTAGTCAGATTGAGTTGAACAGACAGTTTAGTTTAAATCGCATCAATATAACAGATAAGTTAATATGAGTGGAATCAGCTTCACAACTATTGGAGTACAATTGACTTTAACATCGCAAATAGCTCGATTAATGTAACTTTAATGCAATAAATAGGTCAAAGTAGTCAGATTGAGTTGAACAGACAGTTTAGTTTAAGTCACATCAATATCACAGATAAGTTAATATCAATGGAATCAGCTTCACAAATATTGGAATACAATTGACTTTAATATCACAGATAACTCAATTTATGTAACTTTAATGCAATAAATAGGTCAAAATAGTCAGATTGAGTTGAACAGACAGTTTAGTTTAAGTCACATCAATATATCAGATAAGTTAATATAAGTGGAATCAGCTTCACAAATATTGGAGTACAATTGACTTCAATATCACAGATAGCTCAATTTATGTAACTTTCATGCAATAAATAGGTCAAAGTAGTCAGATTGAGTTGAACAGACAGTTTAGTTTAAGTCACATCAATATAACAGATAAGTTAATATCAGCGGAATCTGCTTGACAACTATTGGAGTACAATTGACTTTAACATCACAAATAGATCAATTTATGTAACTTTAATGCAATAAATAGGTCAAAGTAATCAGATTGAGTTGAACAGACAGTTTAGATTAAGTCACATTAATAAAACAGATAACTTAATATTAGTGGAATCAGTTTCACAAATATTGGAATACAATTGACTTTAATATCACAGATAACTAAATTTATGTAACTTTCATGCAATAAAAAGGTCAAAGTAGTCAGATTGAGTTGAACAGACAGTTTAGTTTAAGTCACATCAATATAACAGATACGTTAATATCAGTGGAATCAGCTTCATAACTATTGGAGTACAATTGACTTTAACATCACAAATAGATCAATTTATGTAACTTTAATGCAATAAATAGGTCAAAATAGTCAGATTGAGTTGAACAGACAGTTTAGTTTACGTCACATCAATATAACAGATAAGTTAATATCAGTGGAATCAGCTTCACAACTCTTGGAGTACAATTGACTTTAACATAACAAATAGCTCGATTTATGTAACTTGATTGCAATAAATAGGTCAAAGTAGTCAGATTGAGTTGAACAGACAGTTCAGTTTAAGTCACATCAATATAACAGATAGGTTAATATAAGTGACATCAATTTCACACATATATGACTACGATTGGCTTTAATATCACAGATAGTTAGATTTATGTAACTTTCATGCAATAAATAGGTCAAAGTAGTCAGATTGAGTTGAACAGGCAGTTTAGTTTAAGTCACATCAATATAACAGATAAGTTAATATCAGTGGAATCAGCTTTAAAAATATTGGAATTCAATTGGCTTTAATATCACAGATAACTCAATTTATGTAACTTTAATACAATAAATAGGTCAAAGTAGTCAGATTGAGTTGAACAGACAGTTTAGTTTAAGTCACATCAATATAACAGATAAGTGAATATGAGTGGAATCAGCTTCACAACTATTGGAGTACAATTGACTTTAACATCACAAATAGCTCGATTAATGTAACTTTAATGCAATAAATAGGTCAAGGTAGTCAGATTGAGTTGAACAGACAGTTTAGATTAAGTCACATTAATAAAACAGATAAGTTAATATTAGTGGAATCAGTTTCACAACTATTGGAGTACAATTGACTTTAACATCACAAATAGCTCGATTAATGTAACTTTAATGCAATAAATAGGTCAAAGTAATCAGATTCAGTTGAACAGACAGTTTAGATTAAGTCACATTAATAAAACAGATAAGTTAATATTAGTGGAATCAGTTTCACAAATATTGGAATACAATTGACTTTAATATCACAGATAACTATATTTATGTAACTTTCATCCAATAAATATGTCAAAGTAGTCAGATTGAGTTGAACAGACAGTTTAGTTTAAGTCACATCAATATAACAGATACGTTAATGTGAGTGGAATCAGCTTGACAACTATTGGAGTACAATTGACTTTAACATCACAGATAGCTCAATTTATGTAACTTTAATGCAATAAATAGGTCAAAGTAGTCAGATTGAGTTGCACAGACAGTTTAGTTAAAGTCACATCAATATAACAGATAACTTAATATCAGTGGAATCAGCTTCACAAATATTGGAATACAATTCACTTTAACATCACAAATAGCTCAATTTATGTAACTTTAATGCAATAAATAGGTCAAAGTAGTCAGATTGAGTTGAACAGACAGTTCAGTTTAAGTCACATTAATATAACAGATAGGTTAATATAAGTGACATCAGTTTCACACATATAAGACTACGATTGGCTTTAATATCACAGATAGTTAGATTTATGTAACTTTCATGCAATAAATAGGTCAAAGTAGTCAGATTGAGTTGAACAGACAGTTTAGTTTAAGTCACATCAATATAACAGATAAGTTAATATCAGTGGAATCAGCTTCACAAATATTGGAATACAATTGGCTTTAATATCACAGATAACTCAATTTATGTAAGTTTAATGCAATAAATAGGTCAAAGTAGTCAGATTGAGTTGAACAGACAGTTTAGTTTAAGTCACATCAATATAACAGATAAGTTAATATCAGTGGAATCAGCTTCACAAATATTGGAATTCAATTGGCTTTAATATCACAGATAGCTCAATTTATGTAACGTTAATGCAATAAATAGGTCAAAGTAGTCAGATTGAGTTGAAGAGGCAGTCTAGTTTAAGTCACATCAATATAACAGATAAGTTAATATCAGTGGAATCAGCTTCACAAATATTGGAATTCAATTGGCTGTAATATCACAGATAACTCAATTTATGTAACTTTAATGCAATAAATAGGTCAAAGTAGTCAGATTGAGTTGAACAGACAGTTTAGTTTAAATCACATCAATATAACAGATAAGTTAATATGAGTAGAATCAGCTTCACAACTGTTGGAGTACAATTGACTTTAACATCACAAATAACTCGATTTATGTTACTTTCATGCAATAAATATGTCAAAGTAGTCAGATTGAGTTGAACAGACAGTTTAGTTTAAGTCACTTCAATATAACAGATAAGTTAATATGAGTGGAATCAGCTTGACAACTATTGGAGTACAATTGACTTTAACATCACAAATAGATCAATTTATGTAACTTTAATGCAATAAATAGGTCAAAATAGTCAGATTGAGTTGAACAGACAGTTTAGTTTAAGTCACATCAATATAACAGATAAGTTAATATCAGTGGAATCAGCTTCACAACTCTTGGAGTACAATTGACTTAAACATAACAAATAGCTCGATTTATGTAACTTGAATGCAATAAATAGGTCAAAGTAGTCAGATTGAGTTGAACAGACAGTTCAGTTTAAGTCACATCAATATAACAGATAGGTTAATATAAGTGACATCAATTTCACACATATAAGACTACGATTCGCTTTAATATCACAGATAGTTAGATTTATGTAACTTTCATGCAATAAATAGGTCAAAGTAGTCAGATTCAGTTGAACAGACAGTTTAGTTTAAGTCACATCAATATAACAGATAAGTTAATATCAGTGGAATCAGCTTCATAAATATTGGAATACAATTGGCTTTAATATCACAGATAACTCAATTTATGTAACTTTAATGCAATAAATAGGTCAAAGTAATCAGATTGAGTTGAACAGACAGTTTAGTTTAATTCACATCAATATAACAGATAAATTAATATCAGTGGAATCAGCTTGACAACTATTGGAGTACATTTGACTTTAACATCACAGATACCTCAATTTATGTAACTTTAATGCAATAAATAGGTCAAAATAGTCAGATTGAGTTGAACAGACAGTTTAGTTTAAGTCACATCAATATAACAGATAAGTCAATATAAGTGGAATCAGCTTCACAACTATTGGAGTATAATTGACTTTAATATCACAGATAGCTCAATTTATGTAAGTTTAATGCAATAAATAGGTCAAAGTAGTCAGATTCAGTTGAACAGACAGTTTAGTTTAAGTCACATCAATATAACAGATAAGTTAATATGAGTGGAATCAGCTTCACAAATATTGGAATTCAATTGGCTTTAATATCACAGATAGCTCAATTTATGTAACTTTAATGCAATAAATAGGTCAAAGTAGTCAGATTGAGTTGAACAGACAGTTTAGTTTAAGTCACATCAATATAACAGATAAGTTAATATCAATGGAATCAGCTTCACAAATATTGGAATACAATTGACTTTAATATCACAGATAACTCAATTTATGTAACTTTAATGCAATAAATAGGTCAAAGTAGTCAGATTGAGTTGAACAGACAGTTTAGTTTAAATCACATCAATATAACAGATAAGTTAATATGAGTAGAATCAGCTTCACAACTGTTGGAGTACAATTGACTTTAACATCACAAATAACTCGATTTATGTTACTTTCATGCAATAAATATGTCAAAGTAGTCAGATTGAGTTGAACAGACAGTTTAGTTTAAGTCACTTCAATATAACAGATAAGTTAATATGAGTGGAATCAGCTTGACAACTATTGGAGTACAATTGACTTTAACATCACAAATAGATCAATTTATGTAACTTTAATGCAATAAATAGGTCAAAATAGTCAGATTGAGTTGAACAGACAGTTTAGTTTAAGTCACATCAATATAACAGATAAGTTAATATCAGTGGAATCAGCTTCACAACTCTTGGAGTACAATTGACTTTAACATAACAAATAGCTCGATTTATGTAACTTGAATGCAATAAATAGGTCAAAGTAGTCAGATTGAGTTGAACAGACAGTTCAGTTTAAGTCACATCAATATAACAGATAGGTTAATATAAGTGACATCAATTTCACACATATAAGACTACGATTCGCTTTAATATCACAGATAGCTCAATTTATTTTACTTTCATGCAATAAATAGGTCAAAGTAGTCAGATTGAGTTGAACAGACAGTTCAGTTTAAGTCACATCAATATAACAGATAGGTTAATATCAGTGGAATCAGCTTCATAAATATTGGAATACAATTGGCTTTAATATCACAGATAACTCAATTTATGTAACTTTAATGCAATAAATAGGTCAAAGTAATCAGATTGAGTTGAACAGACAGTTTAGTTTAAGTCACATCAATATAACAGATAAGTTAATATCAGTGGAATCAGCTTCATAAATATTGGAATACAATTGGCTTTAATATCACAGATAACTCAATTTATGTAACTTTAATGCAATAAATAGGTCAAAGTAATCAGATTGAGTTGAACAGACAGTTTAGTTTAATTCACATCAATATAACAGATAAATTAATATCAGTGGAATCAGCTTGACAACTATTGGAGTACATTTGACTTTAACATCACAGATACCTCAATTTATGTAACTTTAATGCAATAAATAGGTCAAAGTAGTCAGATTGAGTTGAACAGACAGTTTAGTTTAAGTCACATCAATATAACAGATAAGTCAATATAAGTGGAATCAGCTTCACAACTATTGGAGTATAATTGACTTTAATATCACAGATAGCTCAATTTATGTAAGTTTAATGCAATAAATAGGTCAAAGTAGTCAGATTCAGTTGAACAGACAGTTTAGTTTAAGTCACATCAATATAACAGATAAGTTAATATGAGTGGAATCAGCTTCACAAATATTGGAATTCAATTGGCTTTAATATCACAGATAGCTCAATTTATGTAACTTTAATGCAATAAATAGGTCAAAGTAGTCAGATTGAGTTGAACAGGCAGTTTAGTTTAAGTCACATCAATATAACAGATAAGTTAATATCAGTGGAATCAGCTTCACAAATATTGGAATTCAATTGGCTTTAATATCACAGATAACTCAATTTATGTAACTTTAATACAATAAATAGGTCAAAGTAGTCAGATTGAGTTGAACAGACAGTTTAGTTTAAATCACATCAATATAACAGATAAGTTAATATGAGTGGAATCAGCTTCACAACTATTGGAGTACAATTGACTTTAACATCACAAATAGCTCGATTAATGTAACTTTAATGCAATAAATAGGTCAAAGTAGTCAGATTGAGTTGAACAGACAGTTTAGTTTAAGTCACATCAATATAACAGATAAGTTAATATCAATGGAATCAGCTTCACAAATATTGGAATACAATTGACTTTAATATCACAGATAACTCAATTTATGTAACTTTAATGCAATAAATAGGTCAAAGTAGTCAGATTGAGTTGAACAGACAGTTTAGTTTAAATCACATCAATATAACAGATAAGTTAATATGAGTAGAATCAGCTTCACAACTGTTGGAGTACAATTGACTTTAACATCACAAATAACTCGATTTATGTAACTTTAATGCAATAAATAGCTCAAAGTAGTCAGATTGAGTTGAACAGACAGTTTAGTTTAAGTCACATCAATATAACAGATAAGTTAATATAAGTGGAATCAGCTTCACCAATATTGGAGTACAATTGACTTTAATATCACAGATAGCTCAATTTATGTTACTTTCATGCAATAAATATGTCAAAGTAGTCAGATTGAGTTGAACAGACAGTTTAGTTTAAGTCACATCAATATAACAGATAAGTTAATTTCAGTGGAATCAGCTTCATAACTATTGGAGTACAATTGACTTTAACATCACAAATAGATCAATTTATGTAACTTTAATGCAATAAATAGGTCAAAGTAATCAGATTGAGTTGAACAGACAGTTTAGATTAAGTCACATTAATAAAACAGATAAGTTAATATTAGTGGAATCAGTTTCACAAATATTGGAATACAATTGACTTTAATATCACAGATAACTAAATTTATGTAACTTTCATGCAATAAATAGGTCAAAGTAGTCAGATTGAGTTGAACAGACAGTTTAGTTTAAGTCACATCAATATAACAGATAAGTTAATATCAGTGGAATCAGCTTCAAACTATTGGAGTACAATTGACTTTAACATCACAAATAGATCAATTTATGTAACTTTAATGCAATAAATAGGTCAAAATAGTCAGATTGAGTTGAACAGACAGTTTAGTTTACGTCACATCAATATAACAGATAAGTTAATATCAGTGGAATCAGCTTCACAACTCTTGGAGTACAATTGACTTTAACATAACAAATAGCTCGATTTATGTAACTTGATTGCAATAAATAGGTCAAAGTAGTCAGATTGAGTTGAACAGACAGTTCAGTTTAAGTCACATCAATATAACAGATAGGTTAATATAAGTGACATCAATTTCACACATATATGACTACGATTGGCTTTAATATCACAGATAGTTAGATTTATGTAACTTTCATGCAATAAATAGGTCAAAGTAGTCAGATTGAGTTGAACAGGCAGTTTAGTTTAAGTCACATCAATATAACAGATAAGTTAATATCAGTGGAATCAGCTTTAAAAATATTGGAATTCAATTGGCTTTAATATCACAGATAACTCAATTTATGTAACATTAATGCAATAAATAGGTCAAAGTAGTCAGATTGAGTTGAAGAGACAGCTTAGTTTAAGTCACATCAATATAACAGATAAGTGAATATGAGTGGAATCAGCTTCACAACTATTGGAGTACAATTGACTTTAACATCACAAATAGCTCGATTAATGTAACTTTAATGCAATAAATAGGTTAAGGTAGTCAGATTGAGTTGAACAGACAGTTTAGATTAAGTCACATTAATAAAACAGATAAGTTAATATTAGTGGAATCAGTTTCACAACTATTGGAGTACAATTGACTTTAACATCACAAATAGCTCGATTAATGTAACTTTAATGCAATAAATAGGTCAAAGTAATCAGATTCAGTTGAACAGACAGTTTAGATTAAGTCACATTAATAAAACAGATAAGTTAATATTAGTGGAATCAGTTTCACAAATATTGGAATACAATTGACTTTAATATCACAGATAACTATATTTATGTAACTTTAATGCAATAAATAGGTCAAAGTAGTCAGATTGAGTTGCACAGACAGTTTAGTTTAAGTCACATCAATATAACAGTTAAGTTAATATCAGTGGAATCAGCTTCACAAATATTGGAATACAATTCACTTTAACATCACAAATAGCTCAATTTATGTAACTTTAATGCAATAAATAGGTCAAAGTAGTCAGATTGAGTTGAACAGACAGTTCAGTTTAAGTCACATCAATATAACAGATAGGTTAATATAAGTGACATCAGTTTCACACATATAAGACTACGATTGGCTTTAATATCACAGATAGTTAGATTTATGTAACTTTCATGCAATAAATAGGTCAAAGTAGTCAGATTGAGTTGCACAGACAGTTTAGTTTAATTCACATCAATATAACAGATAAATTAATATCAGTGGAATCAGCTTGACAACTATTGGAGTACATTTGACTTTAACATCACAGATACCTCAATTTATGTAACTTTAATGCAATAAATAGGTCAAAGTAGTCAGATTGAGTTGAACAGACAGTTTAGTTTAAGTCACATCAATATAACAGATAAGTCAATATAAGTGGAATCAGCTTCACAACTATTGGAGTATAATTGACTTTAATATCACAGATAGCTCAATTTATGTAACTTTAATGCAATAAATAGGTCAAAGTAGTCAGATTGAGTTGAACAGGCAGTTTAGTTTAAGTCACATCAATATAACAGATAAGTTAATATCAGTGGAATCAGCTTCACAAATATTGGAATTCAATTGGCTTTAATATCACAGATAACTCAATTTATGTAACTTTAATACAATAAATAGGTCAAAGTAGTCAGATTGAGTTGAACAGACAGTTTAGTTTAAATCACATCAATATAACAGATAAGTTAATATGAGTGGAATCAGCTTCACAACTATTGGAGTACAATTGACTTTAACATCACAAATAGCTCGATTAATGTAACTTTAATGCAATAAATAGGTCAAAGTAGTCAGATTGAGTTGAACAGACAGTTTAGTTTAAGTCACATCAATATAACAGATAAGTTAATATCAATGGAATCAGCTTCACAAATATTGGAATACAATTGACTTTAATATCACAGATAACTCAATTTATGTAACTTTAATGCAATAAATAGGTCAAAGTAGTCAGATTGAGTTGAACAGACAGTTTAGTTTAAATCACATCAATATAACAGATAAGTTAATATGAGTAGAATCAGCTTCACAACTGTTGGAGTACAATTGACTTTAACATCACAAATAACTCGATTTATGTAACTTTAATGCAATAAATAGCTCAAAGTAGTCAGATTGAGTTGAACAGACAGTTTAGTTTAAGTCACATCAATATAACAGATAAGTTAATATAAGTGGAATCAGCTTCACCAATATTGGAGTACAATTGACTTTAATATCACAGATAGCTCAATTTATGTTACTTTCATGCAATAAATATGTCAAAGTAGTCAGATTGAGTTGAACAGACAGTTTAGTTTAAGTCACATCAATATAACAGATAAGTTAATTTCAGTGGAATCAGCTTCATAACTATTGGAGTACAATTGACTTTAACATCACAAATAGATCAATTTATGTAACTTTAATGCAATAAATAGGTCAAAGTAATCAGATTGAGTTGAACAGACAGTTTAGATTAAGTCACATTAATAAAACAGATAACTTAATATTAGTGGAATCAGTTTCACAAATATTGGAATACAATTGACTTTAATATCACAGATAACTAAATTTATGTAACTTTCATGCAATAAATAGGTCAAAGTAGTCAGATTGAGTTGAACAGACAGTTTAGTTTAAGTCACATCAATATAACAGATAAGTTAATATCAGTGGAATCAGCTTCATAACTATTGGAGTACAATTGACTTTAACATCACAAATAGATCAATTTATGTAACTTTAATGCAATAAATAGGTCAAAATAGTCAGATTGAGTTGAACAGACAGTTTAGTTTACGTCACATCAATATAACAGATAAGTTAATATCAGTGGAATCAGCTTCACAACTCTTGGAGTACAATTGACTTTAACATAACAAATAGCTCGATTTATGTAACTTGAATGCAATAAATAGGTCAAAGTAGTCAGATTGAGTTGAACAGACAGTTCAGTTTAAGTCACATCAATATAACAGATAAGTTAATATCAGTGGAATCAGCTTGACAACTCTTGGAGTACAATTGACATTAACATCACAAACCGCTCGATTTATGTAACTTGAATGCAATAAATAGGTCAAAGTAGTCAGATTCAGTTGAACAGACAGTTTAGTTTAAGTCACATCAATATAACAGATAGGTTAATATAAGTGACATCAATTTCACACATATAAGACTACGATTGGCTTTAATATCACAGATAGTTAGATTTATGTAACTTTCATGCAATAAATAGGTCAAAGTAGTCAGATTGAGTTGAACAGAAAGTTTAGTTTAAGTAACATCAATATAACAGATAAGTTAATATCAGTGGAATCAGGTTCACAACTATTGGAGTATAATTGACTTTAATAGCACAGATAGCTCAATTTATGTAAGTTTAATGCAATAAATAGGTCAAAGTAGTCAGATTCAGTTGAACAGACAGTTTAGTTTAAGTCACATCAATATAACAGATAAGTTGATATGAGTGGAATCAGCTTGACAACTATTGAAGTACAATTGACTTTAACATCGCAAATAGATCAATTTATGTAACTTTAATGCAATAAATATGTCAAAGTAATCAAATTGAGTTGAACAGACAGTTTAGTTTAAGTCACATCAATATAACAGATAAGTTAATATCAGTGGAATCAGCTTCACAACTATTGGGGTACATTTGACTTTAACATCACAGATACCTCAATTTATGTAACTTTAATGCAATAAATAGGTCAAAGTAGTCAGATTGAGTTGAACAGACAGTTTAGTTTAAGTCACATCAATATAACAGATACGTTAATGTGAGTGGAATCAGCTTGACAACTATTGGAGTACAATTGACTTTAACATCACAGATAGCTCAATTTATGTAACTTTCATGCAATAAATAGGTCAAAGTAGTCAGATTGAGTTGCACAGACAGTTTAGTTTAAGTCACATCAATATAACAGATAAGTTAAGATCAGTGGAATCAGCTTCACAAATATTGGAATACAATTCACTTTAACATCACAAATAGCTCAATTTATGTAACTTTAATGCAATAAATAGGTCAAAGTAGTCAGATTGAGTTGAACAGACAGTTCAGTTTAAGTCACATCAATATAACAGATAGGTTAATATAAGTGACATCAGTTTCACACATATAAGACTACGATTGGCTTTAATATCACAGATAGTTAGATTTATGTAACTTTCATGCAATAAATAGGTCAAAGTAGTCAGATTGAGTTGAACAGACAGTTTAGTTTAAGTCACATCAATATAACAGATAAGTTAATATCAGTGGAATCAGCTTCACAAATATTGGAATACAATTCACTTTAACATCACAAATAGCTCAATTTATGTAACTTTAATGCAATAAATAGGTCAAAGTAGTCAGATTGAGTTGAACAGACAGTTCAGTTTAAGTCACATCAATATAACAGATAGGTTAATATAAGTGACATCAGTTTCACACATATAAGACTACGATTGGCTTTAATATCACAGATAGTTAGATTTATGTAACTTTCATGCAATAAATAGGTCAAAGTAGTCAGATTGAGTTGAACAGACAGTTTAGTTTAAGTCACATTAATAAAACAGATAAGTTAATATTAGTGGAATCTGTTTCACAAATATTGGAATACAATTTACTTTAATATCACAGATAACTAAATTTATGTAACTTTCATGCAATAAATATGTCAAAGTAGTCAGATTGAGTTGAACAGACAGTTCAGTTTAAGTCACATCAATATAACAGATAAGTTAATATCAGTGGAATCAGCTTCACAACTCTTGGAGTACAATTGACATTAACATCACAAACCGCTCGATTTATGTAACTTGAATGCAATAAATAGGTCAAAGTAGTCAGATTGAGTTGAACAGACAGTTTAGTTTAAGTCACATCAATATAACAGATAGGTTAATATAAGTGACATCAATTTCACACATATAAGACTGCGATTGGCTTTAATATCACAGATACTTAGATTTATGTAACTTTAATGCAATAAGTAGGTCAAAGTAGTCAGATTGAGTTCAACAGACAGTTTAGTTTAAGTCACATCAATATAACAGATAAGTTAATATCAGTGGAATCAGGTTCACAACTATTGGAGTATAATTGACTTTAATATCACAGATAGCTCAATTTATTTAACTTTAATGCAATAAATAGGTCAAAGTAGTCAGATTCAGTTGAACAGACAGTTTAGTTTAAGTCACATCAATATAACAGATAAGTTAATATGAGTGGAATCAGCTTGACAACTATTGAAGTACAATTGACTTTAACATCACAAATAGATCAATTTATGTAACTTTAATGCAATAAATAGGTCAAAGTAATCAAATTGAGTTGAACAGACAGTTTAGTTTAAGTCACATCAATATAACAGATAAGTTAATATCAGTGGAATCAGCTTCACAACTATTGGAGTACATTTGACTTTAACATCACAGATAACTAAATTTATGTAACTTTCATGCAATAAATATGTCAAAGTAGTCAGATTGAGTTGAACAGACAGTTTAGTTTAAGTCACATCAATATAACAGATACGTTAATGTGAGTGGAATCAGCTTGACAACTATTGGAGTACAATTGACTTTAACATCACAGATAGCTCAATTTATGTAACTTTAATGCAATAAATAGGTCAAAGTAGTCAGATTGAGTTGAACAGACAGTTTAGTTTAAGTCACATCAATATAACAGATAAGTTAATATCAGTGGAATTAGCTTGACAAGTATTGGAGTACAATTCACTTTAACATCACAAATAGCTCAATTTATGTAACTTTAATGCAATAAATAGGTCAAAGTAGTCAGATTGAGTTGAACAGACAGTTCAGTTTAAGTCACATCAATATAACAGATAGGTTAATATAAGTGACATCAGTTTCACACATATAAGACTACGATTGGCTTTAATATCACAGATAGTTAGATTTATGTAACTTTCATGCAATAAATAGGTCAAAGTAGTCAGATTGAGTTGAACAGACAGTTTAGTTTAAGTCACATCAATATAACAGATAAGTTAATATCAGTGGAATCAGCTTCACAAATATTGGAATACAATTGGCTTTAATATCACAGATAACTCAATTTATGTAAGTTTAATGCAATAAATAGGTCAAAATAGTCAGATTGAGTTGAACAGACAGTTTAGTTTAAGTCACATTAATAAAACAGATAAGTTAATATTAGTGGAATCTGTTTCACAAATATTGGAATACAATTTACTTTAATATCACAGATAACTAAATTTATGTAACTTTCATGCAATAAATATGTCAAAGTAGTCAGATTGAGTTGAACAGACAGTTCAGTTTAAGTCACATCAATATAACAGATAAGTTAATATCAGTGGAATCAGCTTCACAACTCTTGGAGTACAATTGACATTAACATCACAAACCGCTCGATTTATGTAACTTGAATGCAATAAATAGGTCAAAGTAGTCAGATTCAGTTGAACAGACAGTTTAGTTTAAGTCACATCAATATAACAGATAGGTTAATATAAGTGACATCAATTTCACACATATAAGACTACGATTGGCTTTAATATCACAGATAGTTAGATTTATGTAACTTTAATGCAACAAATAGGTCAAAGTAGTCAGATTGAGTTGAACAGAAAGTTCAGTTTAAGTCACATCAATATAACAGATAAGTTAATATCAGTGGAATCAGGTTCACAACTATTGGAGTATAATTGACTTTAATAGCACAGATAGCTCAATTTATGTAAGTTTAATGCAATAAATAGGTCAAAGTAGTCAGATTCAGTTGAACAGACAGTTTAGTTTAAGTCACATCAATATAACAGATAAGTTAATATGAGTGGAATCAGCTTGACAACTATTGAAGTACAATTGACTTTAACATCACAAATAGATCAATTTATGTAACTTTAATGCAATAAATATGTCAAAGTAATCAAATTGAGTTGAACAGACAGTTTAGTTTAAGTCACATCAATATAACAGATAAGTTAATATCAGTGGAATCAGCTTCACAACTATTGGGATACATTTGACTTTAACATCACAGATACCTCAATTTATGTAACTTTAATGCAATAAATAGGTCAAAGTAGTCAGATTGAGTTGAACAGACAGTTTAGTTTAAGTCACATCAATATATCAGATAAGTTAATATAAGTGGAATCAGCTTCACAAATATTGGAGTACAATTGACTTCAATATCACAGATAGCTCAATTTATGTAACTTTCATGCAATAAATAGGTCAAAGTAGTCAGATTGAGTTGAACAGACAGTTTAGTTTAAGTCACATCAATATAACAGATAGGTTAATATCAGCGGAATCTGCTTGACAACTATTGGAGTACAATTGACTTTAACATCACAAATAGATCAATTTATGTAACTTTAATGCAATAAATAGGTCAAAGTAATCAGATTCAGTTGAACAGACAGTTTAGATTAAGTCACATTAATAAAACAGATAACTTAATATTAGTGGAATCAGTTTCATAAATATTGGAATACAATTGACTTTAATATCACAGATAACTAAATTTATGTAACTTTCATGCAATAAATAGGTCAAAGTAGTCAGATTGAGTTGAACAGACAGTTTAGTTTAAGTCACATCAATATAACAGATACGTTAATGTGAGTGGAATCAGCTTGACAACTATTGGAGTACAATTGACTTTAACATCACAGATAGCTCAATTTATGTAACTTTAATGCAATAAATAGGTCAAAGTAGTCAGATTGAGTTGCACAGACAGTTTAGTTTAAGTCACATCAATATAACAGATAAGTTAAGATCAGTGGAATCAGCTTCACAAATATTGGAATACAATTCACTTTAACATCACAAATAGCTCAATTTATGTAACTTTAATGCAATAAATAGGTCAAAGTAGTCAGATTGAGTTGAACAGACAGTTCAGTTTAAGTCACATCAATATAACAGATAGGTTAATATAAGTGACATCAGTTTCACACATATAAGACTACGATTGGCTTTAATATCACAGATAGTTAGATTTATGTAACTTTCATGCAATAAATAGGTCAAAGTAGTCAGATTGAGTTGAACAGACAGTTTAGTTTAAGTCACATCAATATAACAGATAAGTTAATATCAGTGGAATCAGCTTCACAAATATTGGAATACAATTGGCTTTAATATCACAGATAACTCAATTTATGTAAGTTTAATGCAATAAATAGGTCAAAATAGTCAGATTGAGTTGAACAGACAGTTTAGTTTAAGTCACATTAATAAAACAGATAAGTTAATATTAGTGGAATCTGTTTCACAAATATTGGAATACAATTTACTTTAATATCACAGATAACTAAATTTATGTAACTTTCATGCAATAAATATGTCAAAGTAGTCAGATTGAGTTGAACAGACAGTTCAGTTTAAGTCACATCAATATAACAGATAAGTTAATATCAGTGGAATCAGCTTCACAACTCTTGGAGTACAATTGACATTAACATCACAAACCGCTCGATTTATGTAACTTGAATGCAATAAATAGGTCAAAGTAGTCAGATTCAGTTGAACAGACAGTTTAGTTTAAGTCACATCAATATAACAGATAGGTTAATATAAGTGACATCAATTTCACACATATAAGACTACGATTGGCTTTAATATCACAGATAGTTAGATTTATGTAACTTTAATGCAATAAATAGGTCAAAGTAGTCAGATTGAGTTGAACAGAAAGTTTAGTTTAAGTCACATCAATATAACTGGATAAGTTAATATCAGTGGAATCAGGTTCACAACTATTGGAGTATAATTGACTTTAATAGCACAGATAGCTCAATTTATGTAAGTTTAATGCAATAAATAGGTCAAAGTAGTCAGATTCAGTTGAACAGACAGTTTAGTTTAAGTCACATCAATATAACAGATAAGTTAATATGAGTGGAATCAGCTTGACAACTATTGAAGTACAATTGACTTTAACATCACAAATAGATCAATTTATGTAACTTTAATGCAATAAATATGTCAAAGTAATCAAATTGAGTTGAACAGACAGTTTAGTTTAAGTCACATCAATATAACAGATAAGTTAATATCAGTGGAATCAGCTTCACAACTATTGGGATACATTTGACTTTAACATCACAGATACCTCAATTTATGTAACTTTAATGCAATAAATAGGTCAAAGTAGTCAGATTGAGTTGAACAGACAGTTTAGTTTAAGTCACATCAATATATCAGATAAGTTAATATAAGTGGAATCAGCTTCACAAATATTGGAGTACAATTGACTTCAATATCACAGATAGCTCAATTTATGTAACTTTCATGCAATAAATAGGTCAAAGTAGTCAGATTGAGTTGAACAGACAGTTTAGTTTAAGTCACATCAATATAACAGATAGGTTAATATCAGCGGAATCTGCTTGACAACTATTGGAGTACAATTGACTTTAACATCACAAATAGATCAATTTATGTAACTTTAATGCAATAAATAGGTCAAAGTAATCAGATTCAGTTGAACAGACAGTTTAGATTAAGTCACATTAATAAAACAGATAACTTAATATTAGTGGAATCAGTTTCACAAATATTGGAATACAATTGACTTTAATATCACAGATAACTAAATTTATGTAACTTTCATGCAATAAATAGGTCAAAGTAGTCAGATTGAGTTGAACAGACAGTTTAGTTTAAGTCACATCAATATAACAGATACGTTAATGTGAGTGGAATCAGCTTGACAACTATTGGAGTACAATTGACTTTAACATCACAGATAGCTCAATTTATGTAACTTTAATGCAATAAATAGGTCAAAGTAGTCAGATTGAGTTGCACAGACAGTTTAGTTTAAGTCACATCAATATAACAGATAAGTTAAGATCAGTGGAATCAGCTTCACAAATATTGGAATACAATTCACTTTAACATCACAAATAGCTCAATTTATGTAACTTTAATGCAATAAATAGGTCAAAGTAGTCAGATTGAGTTGAACAGACAGTTCAGTTTAAGTCACATCAATATAACAGATAGGTTAATATAAGTGACATCAGTTTCACACATATAAGACTACGATTGGCTTTAATATCACAGATAGTTAGATTTATGTAACTTTCATGCAATAAATAGGTCAAAGTAGTCAGATTGAGTTGAACAGACAGTTTAGTTTAAGTCACATCAATATAACAGATAAGTTAATATCAGTGGAATCAGCTTCACAAATATTGGAATACAATTGGCTTTAATATCACAGATAACTCAATTTATGTAAGTTTAATGCAATAAATAGGTCAAAATAGTCAGATTGAGTTGAACAGACAGTTTAGTTTAAGTCACATTAATAAAACAGATAAGTTAATATTAGTGGAATCTGTTTCACAAATATTGGAATACAATTTACTTTAATATCACAGATAACTAAATTTATGTAACTTTCATGCAATAAATATGTCAAAGTAGTCAGATTGAGTTGAACAGACAGTTCAGTTTAAGTCACATCAATATAACAGATAAGTTAATATCAGTGGAATCAGCTTCACAACTCTTGGAGTACAATTGACATTAACATCACAAACCGCTCGATTTATGTAACTTGAATGCAATAAATAGGTCAAAGTAGTCAGATTCAGTTGAACAGACAGTTTAGTTTAAGTCACATCAATATAACAGATAGGTTAATATAAGTGACATCAATTTCACACATATAAGACTACGATTGGCTTTAATATCACAGATAGTTAGATTTATGTAACTTTAATGCAATAAATAGGTCAAAGTAGTCAGATTGAGTTGAACAGAAAGTTTAGTTTAAGTCACATCAATATAACAGATAAGTTAATATCAGTGGAATCAGGTTCACAACTATTGGAGTATAATTGACTTTAATAGCACAGATAGCTCACTTTATGTAAGTTTAATGCAATAAATAGGTCAAAGTAGTCAGATTCAGTTGAACAGACAGTTTAGTTTAAGTCACATCAATATAACAGATAAGTTAATATGAGTGGAATCAGCTTGACAACTATTGAAGTACAATTGACTTTAACATCACAAATAGATCAATTTATGTAACTTTAATGCAATAAATAGGTCAAAGTAATCAAATTGAGTTGAACAGACAGTTTAGTTTAAGTCACATCAATATAACAGATAAGTTAATATCAGTGGAATCAGCTTCACAACTATTGGGGTACATTTGACTTTAACATCACAGATACCTCAATTTATGTAACTTTAATGCAATAAATAGGTCAAAGTAGTCAGATTGAGTTGAACAGACAGTTTAGTTTAAGTCACATCAATATATCAGATAAGTTAATATAAGTGGAATCAGCTTCACAAATATTGGAGTACAATTGACTTCAATATCACAGATAGCTCAATTTATGTAACTTTCATGCAATAAATAGGTCAAAGTAGTCAGATTGAGTTGAACAGACAGTTTAGTTTAAGTCACATCAATATAACAGATAGGTTAATATCAGCGGAATCTGCTTGACATCTATTGGAGTACAATTGACTTTAACATCACAAATAGATCAATTTATGTAACTTTAATGCAATAAATAGGTCAAAGTAATCAGATTGAGTTGAACAGACAGTTTAGATTAAGTCACATTAATAAAACAGATAACTTAATATTAGTGGAATCAGTTTCACAAATATTGGAATACAATTGACTTTAATATCACAGATAACTAAATTTATGTAACTTGAATGCAATAAATAGGTCAAAGTAGTCAGATTGAGTTGAACAGACAGTTTAGTTTAAGTCACATCAATATAACAGATACGTTAATGTGAGTGGAATCAGCTTGACAAATATTGGAGTACAATTGACTTTAACATCACAGATAGCTCAATTTATGTAACTTTAATGCAATAAATAGGTCAAAGTAGTCAGATTGAGTTGCACAGACAGTTTAGTTTAAGTCACATCAATATAACAGATAAGTTAATATCAGTGGAATCAGCTTGACAAGTATTGGAGTACAATTCACTTTAACATCACAAATAGCTCAATTTATGTAACTTTAATGCAATAAATAGGTCAAAGTAGTCAGATTGAGTTGAACAGACAGTTCAGTTTAAGTCACATCAATATAACAGATAGGTTAATATAAGTGACATCAGTTTCACACATATAAGACTACGATTGGCTTTAATATCACAGATAGTTAGATTTATGTAACTTTCATGCAATAAATAGGTCAAAGTAGTCAGATTGAGTTGAACAGACAGTTTAGTTTAAGTCACATCAATATAACAGATAAGTTAATATCAGTGGAATCAGCTTCACAAATATTGGAATACAATTGGCTTTAATATCACAGATAACTCAATTTATGTAAGTTTAATGCAATAAATAGGTCAAAATAGTCAGATTGAGTTGAACAGACAGTTTAGTTTAAGTCACATTAATAAAACAGATAAGTTAATATTAGTGGAATCTGTTTCACAAATATTGGAATACAATTTACTTTAATATCACAGATAACTAAATTTATGTAACTTTCATGCAATAAATATGTCAAAGTAGTCAGATTGAGTTGAACAGACAGTTCAGTTTAAGTCACATCAATATAACAGATAAGTTAATATCAGTGGAATCAGCTTCACAACTCTTGGAGTACAATTGACATTAACATCACAAACCGCTCGATTTATGTAACTTGAATGCAATAAATAGGTCAAAGTAGTCAGATTGAGTTGAACAGACAGTTTAGTTTAAGTCACATCAATATAACAGATAGGTTAATATCAGCGGAATCTGCTTGACATCTATTGGAGTACAATTGACTTTAACATCACAAATAGATCAATTTATGTAACTTTAATGCAATAAATAGGTCAAAGTAATCAGATTGAGTTGAACAGACAGTTTAGATTAAGTCACATTAATAAAACAGATAACTTAATATTAGTGGAATCAGTTTCACAAATATTGGAATACAATTGACTTTAATATCACAGATAACTAAATTTATGTAACTTGAATGCAATAAATAGGTCAAAGTAGTCAGATTGAGTTGAACAGACAGTTTAGTTTAAGTCACATCAATATAACAGATACGTTAATGTGAGTGGAATCAGCTTGACAAATATTGGAGTACAATTGACTTTAACATCACAGATAGCTCAATTTATGTAACTTTAATGCAATAAATAGGTCAAAGTAGTCAGATTGAGTTGCACAGACAGTTTAGTTTAAGTCACATCAATATAACAGATAAGTTAATATCAGTGGAATCAGCTTGACAAGTATTGGAGTACAATTCACTTTAACATCACAAATAGCTCAATTTATGTAACTTTAATGCAATAAATAGGTCAAAGTAGTCAGATTGAGTTGAACAGACAGTTCAGTTTAAGTCACATCAATATAACAGATAGGTTAATATAAGTGACATCAGTTTCACACATATAAGACTACGATTGGCTTTAATATCACAGATAGTTAGATTTATGTAACTTTCATGCAATAAATAGGTCAAAGTAGTCAGATTGAGTTGAACAGACAGTTTAGTTTAAGTCACATCAATATAACAGATAAGTTAATATCAGTGGAATCAGCTTCACAAATATTGGAATACAATTGGCTTTAATATCACAGATAACTCAATTTATGTAAGTTTAATGCAATAAATAGGTCAAAATAGTCAGATTGAGTTGAACAGACAGTTTAGTTTAAGTCACATTAATAAAACAGATAAGTTAATATTAGTGGAATCTGTTTCACAAATATTGGAATACAATTGACTTTAATATCACAGATAACTAAATTTATGTAACTTTCATGCAATAAATATGTCAAAGTAGTCAGATTGAGTTGAACAGACAGTTCAGTTTAAGTCACATCAATATAACAGATAAGTTAATATCAGTGGAATCAGCTTCACAACTCTTGGAGTACAATTGACATTAACATCACAAACCGCTCGATTTATGTAACTTGAATGCAATAAATAGGTCAAAGTAGTCAGATTCAGTTGAACAGACAGTTTAGTTTAAGTCACATCAATATAACAGATAGGTTAATATAAGTGACATCAATTTCACACATATAAGACTACGATTGGCTTTAATATCACAGATAGTTAGATTTATGTAACTTTAATGCAATAAATAGGTCAAAGTAGTCAGATTGAGTTGAACAGAAAGTTTAGTTTAAGTCACATCAATATAACAGATAAGTTAATATCAGTGGAATCAGGTTCACAACTATTGGAGTATAATTGACTTTAATAGCACAGATAGCTCAATTTATGTAAGTTTAATGCAATAAATAGGTCAAAGTAGTCAGATTCAGTTGAACAGACAGTTTAGTTTAAGTCACATCAATATAACAGATAAGTTAATATGAGTGGAATCAGCTTGACAACTATTGAAGTACAATTGACTTTAACATCACAAATAGATCAATTTATGTAACTTTAATGCAATAAATATGTCAAAGTAATCAAATTGAGTTGAACAGACAGTTTAGTTTAAGTCACATCAATATAACAGATAAGTTAATATCAGTGGAATCAGCTTCACAACTATTGGGATACATTTGACTTTAACATCACAGATACCTCAATTTATGTAACTTTAATGCAATAAATAGGTCAAAGTAGTCAGATTGAGTTGAACAGACAGTTTAGTTTAAGTCACATCAATATATCAGATAAGTTAATATAAGTGGAATCAGCTTCACAAATATTGGAGTACAATTGACTTCAATATCACAGATAGCTCAATTTATGTAACTTTCATGCAATAAATAGGTCAAAGTAGTCAGATTGAGTTGAACAGACAGTTTAGTTTAAGTCACATCAATATAACAGATAGGTTAATATCAGCGGAATCTGCTTGACAACTATTGGAGTACAATTGACTTCAACATCACAAATAGATCAATTTATGTAACTTTAATGCAATAAATAGGTCAAAGTAATCAGATTCAGTTGAACAGACAGTTTAGATTAAGTCACATTAATAAAACAGATAACTTAATATTAGTGGAATCAGTTTCACAAATATTGGAATACAATTGACTTTAATATCACAGATAACTAAATTTATGTAACTTTCATGCAATAAATAGGTCAAAGTAGTCAGATTGAGTTGAACAGACAGTTTAGTTTAAGTCACATCAATATAACAGATACGTTAATGTGAGTGGAATCAGCTTGACAACTATTGGAGTACAATTGACTTTAACATCACAGATAGCTCAATTTATGTAACTTTAATGCAATAAATAGGTCAAAGTAGTCAGATTGAGTTGCACAGACAGTTTAGTTTAAGTCACATCAATATAACAGATAAGTTAAGATCAGTGGAATCAGCTTCACAAATATTGGAATACAATTCACTTTAACATCACAAATAGCTCAATTTATGTAACTTTAATGCAATAAATAGGTCAAAGTAGTCAGATTGAGTTGAACAGACAGTTCAGTTTAAGTCACATCAATATAACAGATAGGTTAATATAAGTGACATCAGTTTCACACATATAAGACTACGATTGGCTTTAATATCACAGATAGTTAGATTTATGTAACTTTCATGCAATAAATAGGTCAAAGTAGTCAGATTGAGTTGAACAGACAGTTTAGTTTAAGTCACATCAATATAACAGATAAGTTAATATCAGTGGAATCAGCTTCACAAATATTGGAATACAATTGGCTTTAATATCACAGATAACTCAATTTATGTAAGTTTAATGCAATAAATAGGTCAAAATAGTCAGATTGAGTTGAACAGACAGTTTAGTTTAAGTCACATTAATAAAACAGATAAGTTAATATTAGTGGAATCTGTTTCACAAATATTGGAATACAATTTACTTTAATATCACAGATAACTAAATTTATGTAACTTTCATGCAATAAATATGTCAAAGTAGTCAGATTGAGTTGAACAGACAGTTCAGTTTAAGTCACATCAATATAACAGATCAGTTAATATCAGTGGAATCAGCTTCACAACTCTTGGAGTACAATTGACATTAACATCACAAACCGCTCGATTTATGTAACTTGAATGCAATAAATAGGTCAAAGTAGTCAGATTCAGTTGAACAGACAGTTTAGTTTAAGTCACATCAATATAACAGATAGGTTAATATCAGCGGAATCTGCTTGACATCTATTGGAGTACAATTGACTTTAACATCACAAATAGATCAATTTATGTAACTTTAATGCAATAAATAGGTCAAAGTAATCAGATTGAGTTGAACAGACAGTTTAGATTAAGTCACATTAATAAAACAGATAACTTAATATTAGTGGAATCAGTTTCACAAATATTGGAATACAATTGACTTTAATATCACAGATAACTAAATTTATGTAACTTGAATGCAATAAATAGGTCAAAGTAGTCAGATTGAGTTGAACAGACAGTTTAGTTTAAGTCACATCAATATAACAGATACGTTAATGTGAGTGGAATCAGCTTGACAAATATTGGAGTACAATTGACTTTAACATCACAGATAGCTCAATTTATGTAACTTTAATGCAATAAATAGGTCAAAGTAGTCAGATTGAGTTGCACAGACAGTTTAGTTTAAGTCACATCAATATAACAGATAAGTTAATATCAGTGGAATCAGCTTGACAAGTATTGGAGTACAATTCACTTTAACATCACAAATAGCTCAATTTATGTAACTTTAATGCAATAAATAGGTCAAAGTAGTCAGATTGAGTTGAACAGACAGTTCAGTTTAAGTCACATCAATATAACAGATAGGTTAATATAAGTGACATCAGTTTCACACATATAAGACTACGATTGGCTTTAATATCACAGATAGTTAGATTTATGTAACTTTCATGCAATAAATAGGTCAAAGTAGTCAGATTGAGTTGAACAGACAGTTTAGTTTAAGTCACATCAATATATCAGATAAGTTAATATAAGTGGAATCAGCTTCACAAATATTGGAGTACAATTGACTTCAATATCACAGATAGCTCAATTTATGTAACTTTCATGCAATAAATAGGTCAAAGTAGTCAGATTGAGTTGAACAGACAGTTTAGTTTAAGTCACATCAATATAACAGATAGGTTAATATCAGCGGAATCTGCTTGACAACTATTGGAGTACAATTGACTTTAACATCACAAATAGATCAATTTATGTAACTTTAATGCAATAAATAGGTCAAAGTAATCAGATTCAGTTGAACAGACAGTTTAGATTAAGTCACATTAATAAAACAGATAACTTAATATTAGTGGAATCAGTTTCACAAATATTGGAATACAATTGACTTTAATATCACAGATAACTAAATTTATGTAACTTTCATGCAATAAATAGGTCAAAGTAGTCAGATTGAGTTGAACAGACAGTTTAGTTTAAGTCACATCAATATAACAGATACGTTAATGTGAGTGGAATCAGCTTGACAACTATTGGAGTACAATTGACTTTAACATCACAGATAGCTCAATTTATGTAACTTTAATGCAATAAATAGGTCAAAGTAGTCAGATTGAGTTGCACAGACAGTTTAGTTTAAGTCACATCAATATAACAGATAAGTTAAGATCAGTGGAATCAGCTTCACAAATATTGGAATACAATTCACTTTAACATCACAAATAGCTCAATTTATGTAACTTTAATGCAATAAATAGGTCAAAGTAGTCAGATTGAGTTGAACAGACAGTTCAGTTTAAGTCACATCAATATAACAGATAGGTTAATATAAGTGACATCAGTTTCACACATATAAGACTACGATTGGCTTTAATATCACAGATAGTTAGATTTATGTAACTTTCATGCAATAAATAGGTCAAAGTAGTCAGATTGAGTTGAACAGACAGTTTAGTTTAAGTCACATCAATATAACAGATAAGTTAATATCAGTGGAATCAGCTTCACAAATATTGGAATACAATTGGCTTTAATATCACAGATAACTCAATTTATGTAAGTTTAATGCAATAAATAGGTCAAAATAGTCAGATTGAGTTGAACAGACAGTTTAGTTTAAGTCACATTAATAAAACAGATAAGTTAATATTAGTGGAATCTGTTTCACAAATATTGGAATACAATTTACTTTAATATCACAGATAACTAAATTTATGTAACTTTCATGCAATAAATATGTCAAAGTAGTCAGATTGAGTTGAACAGACAGTTCAGTTTAAGTCACATCAATATAACAGATCAGTTAATATCAGTGGAATCAGCTTCACAACTCTTGGAGTACAATTGACATTAACATCACAAACCGCTCGATTTATGTAACTTGAATGCAATAAATAGGTCAAAGTAGTCAGATTCAGTTGAACAGACAGTTTAGTTTAAGTCACATCAATATAACAGATAGGTTAATATCAGCGGAATCTGCTTGACATCTATTGGAGTACAATTGACTTTAACATCACAAATAGATCAATTTATGTAACTTTAATGCAATAAATAGGTCAAAGTAATCAGATTGAGTTGAACAGACAGTTTAGATTAAGTCACATTAATAAAACAGATAACTTAATATTAGTGGAATCAGTTTCACAAATATTGGAATACAATTGACTTTAATATCACAGATAACTAAATTTATGTAACTTGAATGCAATAAATAGGTCAAAGTAGTCAGATTGAGTTGAACAGACAGTTTAGTTTAAGTCACATCAATATAACAGATACGTTAATGTGAGTGGAATCAGCTTGACAAATATTGGAGTACAATTGACTTTAACATCACAGATAGCTCAATTTATGTAACTTTAATGCAATAAATAGGTCAAAGTAGTCAGATTGAGTTGCACAGACAGTTTAGTTTAAGTCACATCAATATAACAGATAAGTTAATATCAGTGGAATCAGCTTGACAAGTATTGGAGTACAATTCACTTTAACATCACAAATAGCTCAATTTATGTAACTTTAATGCAATAAATAGGTCAAAGTAGTCAGATTGAGTTGAACAGACAGTTCAGTTTAAGTCACATCAATATAACAGATAGGTTAATATAAGTGACATCAGTTTCACACATATAAGACTACGATTGGCTTTAATATCACAGATAGTTAGATTTATGTAACTTTCATGCAATAAATAGGTCAAAGTAGTCAGATTGAGTTGAACAGACAGTTTAGTTTAAGTCACATCAATATAACAGATAAGTTAATATCAGTGGAATCAGCTTCACAAATATTGGAATACAATTGGCTTTAATATCACAGATAACTCAATTTATGTAAGTTTAATGCAATAAATAGGTCAAAATAGTCAGATTGAGTTGAACAGACAGTTTAGTTTAAGTCACATTAATAAAACAGATAAGTTAATATTAGTGGAATCTGTTTCACAAATATTGGAATACAATTTACTTTAATATCACAGATAACTAAATTTATGTAACTTTCATGCAATAAATATGTCAAAGTAGTCAGATTGAGTTGAACAGACAGTTCAGTTTAAGTCACATCAATATAACAGATAGGTTAATATCAGTGGAATCAGCTTCACAACTCTTGGAGTACAATTGACATTAACATCACAAACCGCTCGATTTATGTAACTTGAATGCAATAAATAGGTCAAAGTAGTCAGATTCAGTTGAACAGACAGTTTAGTTTAAGTCACATCAATATAACAGATAAGTTAATATAAGTGACATCAATTTCACACATATAAGACTACGATTGGCTTTAATATCACAGATAGTTAGATTTATGTAACTTTAATGCAATAAATAGGTCAAAGTAGTCAGATTGAGTTGAACAGACAGTTTAGTTTAAGTCACATCAATATATCAGATAAGTTAATATAAGTGGAATCAGCTTCACAAATATTGGAGTACAATTGACTTCAATATCACAGATAGCTCAATTTATGTAACTTTCATGCAATAAATAGGTCAAAGTAGTCAGATTGAGTTAAACAGGCAGTTTAGTTTAAGTCACATCAATATAACAGATAAGTTAATATCAGTGGAATCAGCTTCACAAATATTGCAATTCAATTGGCTTTAATATCACAGATAACTCAATTTATGTAACTTTAATGCAATAAATAGGTCAAAGTAGTCAGATTCAGTTGAACAGACAGTTTAGTTTAACTCACATCAATATAACAGATAAGTTAATATCAATGGAATCAGCTTGACAACTATTGGAGTACAATTGACTTTAACATCACAAATTGATCAATTTATGTAACTTTAATGCAATAAATAGGTCAAAGTAGTCAGATTCAGTTGAACAGACAGTTTAGATTAAGTCACATTAATAAAACAGATAAGTTAATATGAGTGGAATCAGCTTGACAACTATTGAAGTACAATTGACTTTAACATCACAAATAGATCAATCTATGTAACTTTAATGCAATAAATAGGTCAAAGTAGTCAGATTGAGTTGAACAGACAGTATAGTTTAAGTCACATCAATATAACAGATAAGTTAATATCAGCGGAATCAGCTTGACAACTATTGGAGTACAATTGACTTTAACATCACAAATAGCTCAATTTATGTAACTTTCATGCAATAAATAGGTCAAAGTAGTCAGATTGAGTTGAACAGACAGTTCAGTTTAAGTCACATCAATATAACAGATAGGTTAATATAAGTGACATCAGTTTCACACATATAAGACTACGATTGGCTTTAATATCACAGATAGTTAGATTTATGTAACTTTAATGCAATAAATAGCTCAAAGTAGTCAGATTGAGTTGAACAGACAGTTTAGTTTAAGTCACATCAATATATCAGATAAGTTAATATCAGTGGAATCAGCTTCACAAATATTGGAATTCAATTGGCTTTAATATCACAGATAACTCAATTTATGTAACTTTAATGCAATAAATAGGTCAAAGTAGTCAGATTGAGTTGAACAGACAGTTTAGTTTAAGTCACATCAATATAACAGATAAGTTAATATCAGTGGAATCAGCTTGACAACTATTGGAGTACAATTGACTTTAACATCACCAATAGATCAATTTATGTAACTTTAATGCAATAAATAGGTCAAAGTAGTCAGATTGAGTTGAACAGACAGTTTAGTTTAAGTCACATCAATATAACAGATAAGTTAATATCAGTGGAATCAGCTTCACAACTATTGGAGTACAATTGACTTTAACATCACAGATAACTCAATTTATGTAACTTTAATGCAATAAATAGGTCAAAGTAGTCAGATTGAGTTGAACAGACAGTATAGTTTAAGTCACATCAATATAACAGATAAGTTAATATCAGCGGAATCAGCTTGACAACTATTGGAGTACAATTGACTTTAACATCACAAATAGATCAATTTATGTAACTTTAATGCAATAAATAGGTCAAAGTAATCAGATTGAGTTGAACAGACAGTTTAGATTAAGTCACATTAATAAAACAGATAACTTAATATTAGTGGAATCAGTTTCACAAATATTGGAATACAATTGACTTTAATATCACAGATAACTAAATTTATGTAACTTTCATGCAATAAATATGTCAAAGTAGTCAGATTGAGTTGAACAGACAGTTTAGTTTAAGTCACATCAATATAACAGATAAGTTAATATGAGTGGAATCAGCTTCACAACTATTGGAGTACAATTGACTTTAACATCACAGATAGCTCAATTTATGTAACTTTAATGCAACTTTAATGCAATAAATAGGTCAAAGTAGTCAAATTGAGTTGAACAGACAGTTTAGTTTAAGTCACTTCAATATAACAGATAAGTTAATATCAGTGGAATCAGGTTCACAACTATTGGAGTATAATTGACTTTAATATCACAGATAGCTCAATTTATGTAACTCTAATGCAATAAATAGGTCAAAGTAGTCAGATTGAGTTGAACAGACAGTTTAGTTTAAGTCACATCAATATAACAGATAAGTTAATATCAGTGGAATCAGCTTCACAACTATTGTTTGTTTTATTTATAATCGCTTGAGCAATTTTTCGGCTATCCGGCGACTGTCACTATTACCGATGACGGGGCTGCAAATTTACCTATGCTTAGCACTAATGGCTTTTAGCAGTGAGGGTTCTTTTACGTGCCACACCTGCTGCGACACGGGACCTCCGTTTATAAGGTCCCATCCGAAAGACCCGTGACTCTCACTTCGTAATGCCGAGCTCTTGGCAAAGGAGCAATCACTACCTATTTTAACGTCTTAGGTTTGACGCGGCCGGCCCGAGCGGGGCTCGAACTCACGACCTTCCGTTCACAACTATTGGAGTACAATTGACTTTAACATCACAAATAGCTCAATTTATGTAACTTTAATGCAATAAATAGGTCAAAGTAGTCAGATTGAGTTGAACAGACAGTTTAGTTTAAGTCACATCAATATATCAGATAAGTTAATATAAGTGGAATCAGCTTCACAAATATTGGAGTACAATTGACTTCAATATCACAGATAGCTCAATTTATGTAACTTTCATGCAATAAATAGGTCAAAGTAGTCAGATTGAGTTGAACAGGCAGTTTAGTTTAAGTCACATCAATATAACAGATAAGTTAATATCAGTGGAATCAGCTTCACAAATATTGGAATTCAATTGGCTTTAATATCACAGATAACTCAATTTATGTAACTTTAATGCAATGAATAGGTCAAAGTAGTCAGATTGAGTTGAACAGACAGTTTAGTTTAAGTCACATCAATATAACAGATCAGTTAATATCAGTGGAATCAGCTTGACAACTATTGGAGTACAATTGACTTTAACATCACAAATAGATCAATTTATGTAACTTTAATGCAATAAATAGGTCAAAGTAGTCAGATTGAGTTGAACAGACAGTTTAGTTTAAGTCACATCAATATCACAGATAAGTTAATATCAGTGGAATCAGCTTCACAACTATTGGAGTACAATTGACTTTAACATCACAAATAGCTCAATTTATGTAATTTTAATGCAATACATAGGTCAAAGTAGTCAGATTGAGTTGAACAGATAGTTCAGTTTAAGTCACATCAATATAACAGATAGGTTAATATAAGTGACATCAGTTTCACACATATAAGACTACGATTGGCTTTAATATCACAGATAGTTAGATTTATGTAACTTTAATTCAATAAATAAGTCAAAGTAGTCAGATTGAGTTGAACAGACAGTTTAGTTTAAGTCACATCAATATAACAGATAAGTTAATATCAGTGGAATCAGCTTCACAACTCTTGGAGTACAATTGACTTTAACATCACAAACAGCTCGATTTATGTAATTTGAATGCAATAAATAGGTCAAAGTAGTCAGATTGAGTTGAACAGACAGTTTAGTTTAAGTCACATCAATATAACAGAGAAGTTAATATAAGTGGAATCAGCTTCACAAATATTGGAGTACAATTGACTTTAATATCACAGATAGCTCAATTTATGTAACGTTAATGCAATAAATATGTCAAAGTAGTCAGATTGAGTTGAACAGACAGTTTAGTTTAAGTCACATTAATAAAACAGATAAGTTAATATTAGTGGAATCTGTTTCACAAATATTGGAATACAATTTACTTTAATATCACAGATAACTAAATTTATGTAACTTCCATGCAATAAATATGTCAAAGTAGTCAGATTGAGTTGAACAGACAGTTCAGTTTAAGTCACATCAATATAACAGATAGGTTAATATAAGTGACATCAGTTTCACACATATAAGACTACGATTGGCTTTAATATCACAGATAGCTCAATTTATTTTACTTTCATGCAATAAATAGGTCAAAGTAGTCAGATTGAGTTGAACAGACAGTTCAGTTTAAGTCACATCAATATAACAGATAGGTTAATATAAGTGACATCAGTTTCACACATATAAGACTACGATTCGCTTTAATATCACAGATAGTTAGATTTATGTAACTTTAATGCAATAAATAGGTCAAAGTAGTCAGATTGAGTTGAACAGACAGTTTAGGTTAAGTCACATCAATATAACAGATAAGTTAATATCAGTGGAATCAGCTTCACAAATATTGGAATTCAATTGGCTTTAATATCACAGATAACTCAATTTATGTAACTTTAATGCAATAAATAGGTCAAAGTAGTCAGATTGAGTTGAACAGACAGTTTAGTTTAAGTCACATCAATATAACAGATAGGTTAATATCAGCGGAATCTGCTTGACAACTATTGGAGTACAATTGACTTTAACATCACAAATAGATCAATTTATGTAACTTTAATGCAATAAATAGGTCAAAGTAATCAGATTGAGTTGAACAGACAGTTTAGATTAAGTCACATTAATAAAACAGATAAGTTAATATTAGTGGAATCAGTTTCACAAATATTGGAATACAATTGACTTTAATATCACAGATAACTAAATTTATGTAACTTTCATGCAATAAATAGGTCAAAGTAGTCAGATTGAGTTGAACAGACAGTTTAGTTTAAGTCACATCAATATAACAGATACGTTAATGTGAGTGGAATCAGCTTGACAACTATTGGAGTACAATTGACTTTAACATCACAGATAGCTCAATTTATGTAACTTTAATGCAATAAATAGGTCAAAGTAGTCAGATTGAGTTGCACAGACAGTTTAGTTTAAGTCACATCAATATAACAGATAAGTTAATATCAGTGGAATCAGCTTGACAAGTATTGGAGTACAATTCACTTTAACATCACAAATAGCTCAATTTATGTAACTTTAATGCAATAAATAGGTCAAAGTAGTCAGATTGAGTTGAACAGACAGTTCAGTTTAAGTCACATCAATATAACAGATAGGTTAATATAAGTGACATCAATTTCACACATATAAGACTACGATTGGCTTTAATATCACAGATACTTAGATTTATGTAACTTTAATGCAATAAGTAGGTCAAAGTAGTCAGATTGAGTTCAACAGACAGTTTAGTTTAAGTCACATCAATATATCAGATAAGTTAATATAAGTGGAATCAGCTTCACAAATATTGGAGTACAATTGACTTCAATATCACAGATAGCTCAATTTATGTAACTTTCATGCAATAAATAGGTCAAAGTAGTCAGATTGAGTTGAACAGACAGTTTAGTTTAAGTCACATCAATATAACAGATAGGTTAATATCAGCGGAATCTGCTTGACAACTATTGGAGTACAATTGACTTTAACATCACAAATAGATCAATTTATGTAACTTTAATGCAATAAATAGGTCAAAGTAATCAGATTGAGTTGAACAGACAGTTTAGATTAAGTCACATTAATAAAACAGATAACTTAATATTAGTGGAATCAGTTTCACAAATATTGGAATACAATTGACTTTAATATCACAGATAACTAAATTTATGTAACTTTCATGCCATAAATAGGTCAAAGTAGTCAGATTGAGTTGAACAGACAGTTTAGTTTAAGTCACATCAATATAACAGATACGTTAATGTGAGTGGAATCAGCTTGACAAGTATTGGAGTACAATTCACTTTAACATCACAAATAGATCAATTTATGTAACTTTAATGCAATAAATAGGTCAAAGTAGTCAGATTGAGTTGAACAGACAGTTCAGTTTAAGTCACATCAATATAACAGATAGGTTAATATAAGTGACATCAGTTTCACACATATAAGACTACGATTGGCTTTAATATCACAGATAGTTAGATTTATGTAACTTTCATGCAATAAATAGGTCAAAGTAGTCAGATTGAGTTGAACAGACAGTTTAGTTTAAGTCACATCAATATAACAGATAAGTTAATATCAGTGGAATCAGCTTCACAAATATTGGAATACAATTGGCTTTAATATCACAGATAACTCAATTTATGTAAGTTTAATGCAATAAATAGGTCAAAATAGTCAGATTGAGTTGAACAGATAGTTCAGTTTAAGTCACATCAATATAACAGATAGGTTAATATAAGTGACATCAGTTTCACACATATAAGACTACGATTGGCTTTAATATCACAGATAGTTAGATTTATGTAACTTAAATGCAATAAATAAGTCAAAGTAGTCAGATTGAGTTGAACAGACAGTTTAGTTTAAGTCACATCAATATAACAGATAAGTTAATATCAGTGGAATCAGCTTCACAACTCTTGGAGTACAATTGACTTTAACATCACAAACAGCTCGATTTATGTAATTTGAATGCAATAAATAGGTCAAAGTAGTCAGATTGAGTTGAACAGACAGTTTAGTTTAAGTCACATCAATATAACAGAGAAGTTAATATAAGTGGAATCAGCTTCACAAATATTGGAGTACAATTGACTTTAATATCACAGATAGCTCAATTTATGTAACGTTAATGCAATAAATATGTCAAAGTAGTCAGATTGAGTTGAACAGACAGTTTAGTTTAAGTCACATTAATAAAACAGATAAGTTAATATTAGTGGAATCTGTTTCACAAATATTGGAATACAATTTACTTTAATATCACAGATAACTAAATTTATGTAATTTCCATGCAATAAATATGTCAAAGTAGTCAGATTGAGTTGAACAGACAGTTCAGTTTAAGTCACATCAATATAACAGATAGGTTAATATAAGTGACATCAGTTTCACACATATAAGACTACGATTGGCTTTAATATCACAGATAGCTCAATTTATTTTACTTTCATGCAATAAATATGTCAAAGTAGTCAGATTGAGTTGAACAGACAGTTCAGTTTAAGTCACATCAATATAACAGATAGGTTAATATAAGTGACATCAGTTTCACACATATAAGACTACGATTGGCTTTAATATCACAGATAGCTCAATTTATTTTACTTTCATGCAATAAATAGGTCAAAGTAGTCAGATTGAGTTGAACAGACAGTTCAGTTTAAGTCACATCAATATAACAGATAGGTTAATATAAGTGACATCAGTTTCACACATATAAGACTACGATTGGCTTTAATATCACAGATAGTTAGATTTATGTAACTTTAATGCAATAAATAGGTCAAAGTAGTCAGATTGAGTTGAACAGACAGTTTAGTTTAAGTCACATCAATATATCAGATAAGTTAATATCAGCGGAATCAGCTTGACAACTATTGGAGTACAATTGACTTTAACATCACAAATAGATCAATTTATGTAACTTTAATGCAATAAATAGGTCAAAGTAATCAGATTGAGTTGAACAGACAGTTTAGATTAAGTCACATCAATATATCAGATAAGTTAATATAAGTGGAATCAGCTTCACAAATATTGGAGTACAATTGACTTCAATATCACAGATAGCTCAATTTATGTAACTTTCATGCAATAAATAGGTCAAAGTAGTCAGATTGAGTTGAACAGACAGTTTAGTTTAAGTCACATCAATATAACAGATAGGTTAATATCAGCGGAATCTGCTTGACAACTATTGGAGTACAATTGACTTTAACATCACAAATAGATCAATTTATGTAACTTTAATGCAATAAATAGGTCAAAGTAATCAGATTGAGTTGAACAGACAGTTTAGATTAAGTCACATTAATAAAACAGATAACTTAATATAAGTGGAATCAGTTTCACAAATATTGGAATACAATTGACTTTAATATCACAGATAACTAAATTTATGTAACTTTCATGCAATAAATAGGTCAAAGTAGTCAGATTGAGTTGAACAGACAGTTTAGTTTAAGTCACATCAATATAACAGATACGTTAATGTGAGTGGAATCAGCTTGACAACTATTGGAGTACAATTGACTTTAACATCACAGATAGCTCAATTTATGTAACTTTAATGCAATAAATAGGTCAAAGTAGTCAGATTGAGTTGAACAGACAGTTCAGTTTAAGTCACATCAATATAACAGATAAGTTAATATCAGTGGAATCAGCTTGACAACTCTTGGAGTACAATTGACATTAACATCACAAACCGCTCGATTTATGTAACTTGAATGCAATAAATAGGTCAAAGTAGTCAGATTGAGTTGAACAGAAACTTTAGTTTAAGTCACATCAATATAACAGATAAGTTAATATCAGTGGAATCAGGTTCACAACTATTGGAGTATAATTGACTTTAATAGCACAGATAGCTCAATTTATGTAAGTTTAATGCAATAAATAGGTCAAAGTAGTCAGATTCAGTTGAACAGACAGTTTAGTTTAAGTCACATCAATATAACAGATAAGTTAATATGAGTGGAATCAGCTTGACAACTATTGAAGTACAATTGACTTTAACATCACAAATAGATCAATTTATGTAACTTTAATGCAATAAATAGGTCAAAGTAATCAAATTGAGTTGAACAGACAGTTTAGTTTAAGTCACATCAATATAACAGATAAGTTAATATCAGTGGAATCAGCTTCACAACTATTGGAGTACATTTGACTTTAACATCACAGATACCTCAATTTATGTAACTTTAATGCAATAAATAGGTCAAAGTAGTCAGATTGAGTTGAACAGACAGTTTAGTTTAAGTCACATCAATATATCAGATAAGTTAATATAAGTGGAATCAGCTTCACAAATATTGGAGTACAATTGACTTCAATATCACAGATAGCTCAATTTATGTAACTTTCATGCAATAAATATGTCAAAGTAGTCAGATTGAGTTGAACAGACATTTTAGTTTAAGTCACATCAATATAACAGATAAGTTAATATAAGTGGAATCAGCTTCACAAATATTGGAGTACAATTGACTTCAATATCACAGATAGCTCAATTTATGTAACTTTCATGCAATAAATAGGTCAAAGTAGTCAGATTGAGTTAAACAGGCAGTTTAGTTTAAGTCACATCAATATAACAGATAAGTTAATATCAGTGGAATCAGCTTCACAAATATTGGAATTCAATTGGCTTTAATATCACAGATAACTCAATTTATGTAACTTTAATGCAATAAATAGGTCAAAGTAGTCAGATTGAGTTGAACAGACAGTTTAGTTTAAGTCACATCAATATAACAGATAAGTTGATATCAATGGAATCAGCTTGACAACTATTGGAGTACAATTGACTTTAACATCACAAATAGATCAATTTATGTAACTTTAATGCAATAAATAGGTCAAAGTAATCAGATTCAGTTGAACAGACAGTTTAGATTAAGTCACATTAATAAAACAGATAAGTTAATATGAGTGGAATCAGCTTGACAACTATTGAAGTACAATTGACTTTAACATCACAGATACCTCAATTTATGTAATTTTAATGCAATAAATAGGTCAAAGTAGTCAGATTGAGTTGAACAGACATTTTAGTTTAAGTCACATCAATATAACAGATAAGTTAATATCAGTGGAATCAGCTTCACAACTATTGGAGTACAATTGACTTTAACATCACAGATAGCTCAATTTATGTAACTTTAATGCAATAAATAGGTCAAAGTAGTCAGATTGAGTTGAACAGACAGTATAGTTTAAGTCACATCAATATAACAGATAAGTTAATATCAGCGGAATCAGCTTGACAACTATTGGAGTACAATTGACTTTAACATCACAAATAGATCAATTTATGTAACTTTAATGCAATAAATAGGTCAAAGTAATCAGATTGAGTTGAACAGACAGTTTAGATTAAGTCACATTAATAAAACAGATAAGTTAATATTAGTGGAATCAGTTTCACAAATATTGGAATACAATTGACTTTAATATCACAGATAACTAAATTTATGTAACTTTCATGCAATAAATATGTCAAAGTAGTCAGATTGAGTTGAACAGACATTTTAGTTTAAGTCACATCAATATAACAGATAAGTTAATATCAGTGGAATCAGCTTGACAACTCTTGGAGTACAATTGACATTAACATCACAAACCGCTCGATTTATGTAACTTGAATGCAATAAATAGGTCAAAGTAGTCAGATTCAGTTGAACAGACAGTTTAGTTTAAGTCACATCAATATAACAGATAGGTTAATATAAGTGACATCAATTTCACACATATAAGACTACGATTGGCTTTAATATCACAGATAGTTAGATTTATGTAACTTTAATGCAATAAATAGGTCAAAGTAGTCAGATTGAGTTGAACAGAAACTTTAGTTTAAGTCACATCAATATAACAGATAAGTTAATATCAGTGGAATCAGGTTCACAACTATTGGAGTATAATTGACTTTAATAGCACAGATAGCTCAATTTATGTAAGTTTAATGCAATAAATAGGTCAAAGTAGTCAGATTCAGTTGAACAGACAGTTTAGTTTAAGTCACATCAATACAACAGATAAGTTAATATGAGTGGAATCAGCTTGACAACTATTGAAGTACAATTGACTTTAACATCACAAATAGATCAATTTATGTAACTTTAATGCAATAAATAGGTCAAAGTAATCAAATTGAGTTGAACAAACAGTTTAGTTTAAGTCACATCAATATAACAGATAAGTTAATATCAGTGGAATCAGCTTCACAACTATTGGAGTACATTTGACTTTAACATCACAGATACCTCAATTTATGTAACTTTAATGCAATAAATAGGTCAAAGTAGTCAGATTGAGTTGAACAGACAGTTTAGTTTAAGTCACATCAATATATCAGATAAGTTAATATAAGTGGAATCAGCTTCACAAATATTGGAGTACAATTGACTTCAATATCACAGATAGCTCAATTTATGTAACTTTCATGCAATAAATAGGTCAAAGTAGTCAGATTGAGTTAAACAGGCAGTTTAGTTTAAGTCACATCAATAAAACAGATAAGTTAATATCAGTGGAATCAGGTTCACAACTATTGGAGTATAATTGACTTTAATAGCACAGATAGCTCAATTTATGTAAGTTTAATGCAATAAATAGGTCAAAGTAGTCAGATTCAGTTGAACAGACAGTTTAGTTTAAGTCACATCAATATAACAGATAAGTTAATATGAGTGGAATCAGCTTGACAACTATTGAAGTACAATTGACTTTAACATCACAAATAGATCAATTTATGTAACTTTAATGCAATAAATAGGTCAAAGTAATCAAATTGAGTTGAACAGACAGTTTAGTTTAAGTCACATCAATATAACAGATAAGTTAATATCAGTGGAATCAGCTTCACAACTATTGGAGTACATTTGACTTTAACATCACAGATACCTCAATTTATGTAACTTTAATGCAATAAATAGGTCAAAGTAGTCAGATTGAGTTGAACAGACAGTTTAGTTTAAGTCACATCAATATATCAGATAAGTTAATATAAGTGGAATCAGCTTCACAAATATTGGAGTACAATTGACTTCAATATCACAGATAGCTCAATTTATGTAACTTTCATGCAATAAATATGTCAAAGTAGTCAGATTGAGTTGAACAGACATTTTAGTTTAAGTCACATCAATATAACAGATAAGTTAATATAAGTGGAATCAGCTTCACAAATATTGGAGTACAATTGACTTCAATATCACAGATAGCTCAATTTATGTAACTTTCATGCAATAAATAGGTCAAAGTAGTCAGATTGAGTTAAACAGGCAGTTTAGTTTAAGTCACATCAATATAACAGATAAGTTAATATCAGTGGAATCAGCTTCACAAATATTGGAATTCAATTGGCTTTAATATCACAGATAACTCAATTTATGTAACTTTAATGCAATAAATAGGTCAAAGTAGTCAGATTGAGTTGAACAGACAGTTTAGTTTAAGTCACATCAATATAACAGATAAGTTGATATCAATGGAATCAGCTTGACAACTATTGGAGTACAATTGACTTTAACATCACAAATAGATCAATTTATGTAACTTTAATGCAATAAATAGGTCAAAGTAATCAGATTCAGTTGAACAGACAGTTTAGATTAAGTCACATTAATAAAACAGATAAGTTAATATGAGTGGAATCAGCTTGACAACTATTGAAGTACAATTGACTTTAACATCACAGATACCTCAATTTATGTAATTTTAATGCAATAAATAGGTCAAAGTAGTCAGATTGAGTTGAACAGACATTTTAGTTTAAGTCACATCAATATAACAGATAAGTTAATATCAGTGGAATCAGCTTCACAACTATTGGAGAACAATTGACTTTAACATCACAGATAGCTCAATTTATGTAACTTTAATGCAATAAATAGGTCAAAGTAGTCAGATTGAGTTGAACAGACAGTATAGTTTAAGTCACATCAATATAACAGATAAGTTAATATCAGCGGAATCAGATTGACAACTATTGGAGTACAATTGACTTTAACATCACAAATAGATCAATTTATGTAACTTTAATGCAATAAATAGGTCAAAGTAATCAGATTGAGTTGAACAGACAGTTTAGATTAAGTCACATTAATAAAACAGATAAGTTAATATTAGTGGAATCAGTTTCACAAATATTGGAATACAATTGACTTTAATATCACAGATAACTAAATTTATGTAACTTTCATGCAATAAATATGTCAAAGTAGTCAGATTGAGTTGAACAGACATTTTAGTTTAAGTCACATCAATATAACAGATAAGTTAATATCAGTGGAATCAGCTTGACAACTCTTGGAGTACAATTGACATTAACATCACAAACCGCTCGATTTATGTAACTTGAATGCAATAAATAGGTCAAAGTAGTCAGATTCAGTTGAACAGACAGTTTAGTTTAAGTCACATCAATATAACAGATAGGTTAATATAAGTGACATCAATTTCACACATATAAGACTACGATTGGCTTTAATATCACAGATAGTTAGATTTATGTAACTTTAATGCAATAAATAGGTCAAAGTAGTCAGATTGAGTTGAACAGAAACTTTAGTTTAAGTCACATCAATATAACAGATAAGTTAATATCAGTGGAATCAGGTTCACAACTATTGGAGTATAATTGACTTTAATAGCACAGATAGCTCAATTTATGTAAGTTTAATGCAATAAATAGGTCAAAGTAGTCAGATTCAGTTGAACAGACAGTTTAGTTTAAGTCACATCAATACAACAGATAAGTTAATATGAGTGGAATCAGCTTGACAACTATTGAAGTACAATTGACTTTAACATCACAAATAGATCAATTTATGTAACTTTAATGCAATAAATAGGTCAAAGTAATCAAATTGAGTTGAACAAACAGTTTAGTTTAAGTCACATCAATATAACAGATAAGTTAATATCAGTGGAATCAGCTTCACAACTATTGGAGTACATTTGACTTTAACATCACAGATACCTCAATTTATGTAACTTTAATGCAATAAATAGGTCAAAGTAGTCAGATTGAGTTGAACAGACAGTTTAGTTTAAGTCACATCAATATATCAGATAAGTTAATATAAGTGGAATCAGCTTCACAAATATTGGAGTACAATTGACTTCAATATCACAGATAGCTCAATTTATGTAACTTTCATGCAATAAATAGGTCAAAGTAGTCAGATTGAGTTAAACAGGCAGTTTAGTTTAAGTCACATCAATAAAACAGATAAGTTAATATCAGTGGAATCAGGTTCACAACTATTGGAGTATAATTGACTTTAATAGCACAGATACCTCAATTTATGTAAGTTTAATGCAATAAATAGGTCAAAGTAGTCAGATTCAGTTAAACAGACAGTTAAGTTTAAGTCACATCAATATAACAGATAAGTTAATATGAGTGGAATCAGCTTGACAACTATTGAAGTACAATTGACTTTAACATCACAAATAGATCAATTTATGTAACTTTAATGCAATAAATAGGTCAAAGTAATCAAATTGAGTTGAACAGACAGTTTAGTTTAAGTCACATCAATATAACAGATAAGTTAATATCAGTGGAATCAGCTTCACAACTATTGGAGTACATTTGACTTTAACATCACAGATACCTCAATTTATGTAACTTTAATGCAATAAATAGGTCAAAGTAGTCAGATTGAGTTGAACAGACAGTTTAGTTTAAGTCACATCAATATATCAGATAAGTTAATATAAGTGGAATCAGCTTCACAAATATTGGAGTACAATTGACTTCAATATCACAGATAGCTCAATTTATGTAACTTTCATGCAATAAATATGTCAAAGTAGTCAGATTGAGTTGAACAGACATTTTAGTTTAAGTCACATCAATATAACAGATAAGTTAATATAAGTGGAATCAGCTTCACAAATATTGGAGTACAATTGACTTCAATATCACAGATAGCTCAATTTATGTAACTTTCATGCAATAAATAGGTCAAAGTAGTCAGATTGAGTTAAACAGGCAGTTTAGTTTAAGTCACATCAATATAACAGATAAGTTAATATCAGTGGAATCAGCTTCACAAATATTGGAATTCAATTGGCTTTAATATCACAGATAACTCAATTTATGTAACTTTAATGCAATAAATAGGTCAAAGTAGTCAGATTGAGTTGAACAGACAGTTTAGTTTAAGTCACATCAATATAACAGATAAGTTGATATCAATGGAATCAGCTTGACAACTATTGGAGTACAATTGACTTTAACATCACAAATAGATCAATTTATGTAACTTTAATGCAATAAATAGGTCAAAGTAATCAGATTCAGTTGAACAGACAGTTTAGATTAAGTCACATTAATAAAACAGATAAGTTAATATGAGTGGAATCAGCTTGACAACTATTGAAGTACAATTGACTTTAACATCACAGATACCTCAATTTATGTAATTTTAATGCAATAAATAGGTCAAAGTAGTCAGATTGAGTTGAACAGACAGTTTAGTTTAAGTCACATCAATATATCAGATAAGTTAATATAAGTGGAATCAGCTTCAGAAATATTGGAGTACAATTGACTTCAATATCACAGATAGCTCAATTTATGTAACTTTCATGCAATAAATATGTCAAAGTAGTCAGATTGAGTTGAACAGACATTTTAGTTTAAGTCACATCAATATAACAGATAAGTTAATATCAGTGGAATCAGCTTCACAACTATTGGAGTACAATTGACTTTAACATCACAGATAGCTCAATTTATGTAACTTTAATGCAATAAATAGGTCAAAGTAGTCAGATTGAGTTGAACAGACACTACAGTTTAAGTCACATCAATATAACAGATAAGTTAATATCAGCGGAATCAGCTTGACAACTATTGGAGTACAATTGACTTTAACATCACAAATAGATCAATTTATGTAACTTTAATGCAATAAATAGGTCATGTAATCAGATTGAGTTGAACAGACAGTTTAGATTAAGTCACATTAATAAAACAGATAAGTTAATATTAGTGGAATCAGTTTCACAAATATTGGAATACAATTGACTTTAATATCACAGATAACTAAATTTATGTAACTTTCATGCAATAAATATGTCAAAGTAGTCAGATTGAGTTGAACAGACATTTTAGTTTAAGTCACATCAATATAACAGATAAGTTAATATCAGTGGAATCAGCTTGACAACTCTTGGAGTACAATTGACATTAACATCACAAACCGCTCGATTTATGTAACTTGAATGCAATAAATAGGTCAAAGTAGTCAGATTCAGTTGAACAGACAGTTTAGTTTAAGTCACATCAATATAACAGATAGGTTAATATAAGTGTCATCAATTTCACACATATAAGACTACGATTGGCTTTAATATCACAGATAGTTAGATTTATGTAACTTTAATGCAATAAATAGGTCAAAGTAGTCAGATTGAGTTGAACAGAAACTTTAGTTTAAGTCACATCAATATAACAGATAAGTTAATATCAGTGGAATCAGGTTCACGACTATTGGAGTATAATTGACTTTAATAGCACAGATAGCTCAATTTATGTAAGTTTAATGCAATAAATAGGTCAAAGTAGTCAGATTCAGTTGAACAGACAGTTTAGTTTAAGTCACATCAATACAACAGATAAGTTAATATGAGTGGAATCAGCTTGACAACTATTGAAGTACAATTGACTTTAACATCACAAATAGATCAATTTATGTAACTTTAATGCAATAAATAGGTCAAAGTAATCAAATTGAGTTGAACAAACAGTTTAGTTTAAGTCACATCAATATAACAGATAAGTTAATATCAGTGGAATCAGCTTCACAACTATTGGAGTACATTTGACTTTAACATCACAGATACCTCAATTTATGTAACTTTAATGCAATAAATAGGTCAAAGTAGTCAGATTGAGTTGAACAGACAGTTTAGTTTAAGTCACATCAATATATCAGATAAGTTAATATAAGTGGAATCAGCTTCACAAATATTGGAGTACAATTGACTTCAATATCACAGATAGCTCAATTTATGTAACTTTCATGCAATAAATAGGTCAAAGTAGTCAGATTGAGTTAAACAGGCAGTTTAGTTTAAGTCACATCAATATAACAGATAAGTTAATATCAGCGGAATCAGCTTGACAACTATTGGAGTACAATTGACTTTAACATCACAAATAGATCAATTTATGTAACTTTAATGCAATAAATAGGTCAAAGTAATCAGATTGAGTTGAACAGACAGTTTAGATTAAGTCACATTAATAAAACAGATAAGTTAATATTAGTGGAATCAGTTTCACAAATATTGGAATACAATTGACTTTAATATCACAGATAACTAAATTTATGTAACTTTCATGCAATAAATATGTCAAAGTAGTCAGATTGAGTTGAACAGACAGTTTAGTTTAAGTCACATCAATATAACAGATAAGTTAATATCAGTGGAATCAGCTTCACAACTATTGGAGTACAATTGACTTTAACATCACAGATAGCTCAATTTATGTAACTTTAATGCAATAAATAGGTCAAAGTAGTGAGATTGAGTTGAACAGAAACTTTAGTTTAAGTCACATCAATATAACAGATAAGTTAATATCAGTGGAATCAGGTTCACAACTATTGGAGTATAATTGACTTTAATAGCACAGATAGCTCAATTTATGTAAGTTTAATGCAATAAATAGGTCAAAGTAGTCAGATTCAGTTGAACAGACAGTTTAGTTTAAGTCACATCAATATAACAGATAAGTTAATATGAGTGGAATCAGCTTGACAACTATTGAAGTACAATTGACTTTAACATCACAAATAGATCAATTTATGTAACTTTAATGCAATAAATAGGTCAAAGTAATCAAATTGAGTTGAACAGACAGTTTAGTTTAAGTCACATCAATATAACAGATAAGTTAATATCAGTGGAATCAGCTTCACAACTATTGGAGTACATTTGACTTTAACATCACAGATACCTCAATTTATGTAACTTTAATGCAATAAATAGGTCAAAGTAGTCAGATTGAGTTGAACAGACAGTTTAGTTTAAGTCACATCAATATATCAGATAAGTTAATATAAGTGGAATCAGCTTCACAAATATTGGAGTACAATTGACTTCAATATCACAGATAGCTCAATTTATGTAACTTTCATGCAATAAATATGTCAAAGTAGTCAGATTGAGTTGAACAGACATTTTAGTTTAAGTCACATCAATATAACAGATAAGTTAATATAAGTGGAATCAGCTTCACAAATATTGGAGTACAATTGACTTCAATATCACAGATAGCTCAATTTATGTAACTTTCATGCAATAAATAGGTCAAAGTAGTCAGATTGAGTTAAACAGGCAGTTTAGTTTAAGTCACATCAATATAACAGATAAGTTAATATCAGTGGAATCAGCTTCACAAATATTGGAATTCAATTGGCTTTAATATCACAGATAACTCAATTTATGTAACTTTAATGCAATAAATAGGTCAAAGTAGTCAGATTGAGTTGAACAGACAGTTTAGTTTAAGTCACATCAATATAACAGATAAGTTGATATCAATGGAATCAGCTTGACAACTATTGGAGTACAATTGACTTTAACATCACAAATAGATCAATTTATGTAACTTTAATGCAATAAATAGGTCAAAGTAATCAGATTCAGTTGAACAGACAGTTTAGATTAAGTCACATTAATAAAACAGATAAGTTAATATGAGTGGAATCAGCTTGACAACTATTGAAGTACAATTGACTTTAACATCACAGATACCTCAATTTATGTAACTTTAATGCAATAAATAGGTCAAAGTAGTCAGATTGAGTTGAACAGACAGTTTAGTTTAAGTCACATCAATATATCAGATAAGTTAATATAAGTGGAATCAGCTTCAGAAATATTGGAGTACAATTGCCTTCAATATCACAGATAGCTCAATTTATGTAACTTTCATGCAATAAATATGTCAAAGTAGTCAGATTGAGTTGAACAGACATTTTAGTTTAAGTCACATCAATATAACAGATAAGTTAATATCAGTGGAATCAGCTTCACAACTATTGGAGTACAATTGACTTTAACATCACAGATAGCTCAATTTATGTAACTTTAATGCAATAAATAGGTCAAAGTAGTCAGATTGAGTTGAACAGACAGTATAGTTTAAGTCACATCAATATAACAGATAAGTTAATATCAGCGGAATCAGCTTGACAACTATTGGAGTACAATTGACTTTAACATCACAAATAGATCAATTTATGTAACTTTAATGCAATAAATAGGTCAAAGTAATCAGATTCAGTTGAACAGACAGTTTAGATTAAGTCACATTAATAAAACAGATAAGTTAATATTAGTGGAATCAGTTTCACAAATATTGGAATACAATTGACTTTAATAGCACAGATAGCTCAATTTATGTAACTTTAATGCAATAAATAGGTCAAAGTAGTCAGATTGAGTTGAACAGACATTTTAGTTTAAGTCACATCAATATAACAGATAAGTTAATATCAGTGGAATCAGCTTGACAACTCTTGGAGTACAATTGACATTAACATCACAAACCGCTCGATTTATGTAACTTGAATGCAATAAATAGGTCAAAGTAGTCAGATTCAGTTGAACAGACAGTTTAGTTTAAGTCACATCAATATAACAGATAGGTTAATATAAGTGACATCAATTTCACACATATAAGACTACGATTGGCTTTAATATCACAGATAGTTAGATTTATGTAACTTTAATGCAATAAATAGGTCAAAGTAGTCAGATTGAGTTGAACAGAAACTTTAGTTTAAGTCACATCAATATAACAGATAAGTTAATATCAGTGGAATCAGGTTCACAACTATTGGAGTATAATTGACTTTATTAGCACAGATAGCTCAATTTATGTAAGTTTAATGCAATAAATAGGTCAAAGTAGTCAGATTCAGTTGAACAGACAGTTTAGTTTAAGTCACATCAATACAACAGATAAGTTAATATGAGTGGAATCAGCTTGACAACTATTGAAGTACAATTGACTTTAACATCACAAATAGATCAATTTATGTAACTTTAATGCGATAAATAGGTCAAAGTAATCAAATTGAGTTGAACAAACAGTTTAGTTTAAGTCACATCAATATAACAGATAAGTTAATATCAGTGGAATCAGCTTCACAACTATTGGAGTACATTTGACTTTAACATCACAGATACCTCAATTTATGTAACTTTAATGCAATAAATAGGTCAAAGTAGTCAGATTGAGTTGAACAGACAGTTTAGTTTAAGTCACATCAATATATCAGATAAGTTAATATAAGTGGAATCAGCTTCACAAATATTGGAGTACAATTGACTTCAATATCACAGATAGCTCAATTTATGTAACTTTCATGCAATAAATAGGTCAAAGTAGTCAGATTGAGTTAAACAGGCAGTTTAGTTTAAGTCACATCAATAAAACAGATAAGTTAATATCAGTGGGATCAGGTTCACAACTATTGGAGTATAATTGACTTTAATAGCACAGATAGCTCAATTTATGTAAGTTTAATGCAATAAATAGGTCAAAGTAGTCAGATTCAGTTGAACAGACAGTTTAGTTTAAGTCACATCAATATAACAGATAAGTTAATATGAGTGGAATCAGCTTGACAACTATTGAAGTACAATTGACTTTAACATCACAAATAGATCAATTTATGTAACTTTAATGCAATAAATAGGTCAAAGTAATCAAATTGAGTTGAACAGACAGTTTAGTTTAAGTCACATCAATATAACAGATAAGTTAATATCAGTGGAATCAGCTTCACAACTATTGGAGTACATTTGACTTTAACATCACAGATACCTCAATTTATGTAACTTTAATGCAATAAATAGGTCAAAGTAGTCAGATTGAGTTGAACAGACAGTTTAGTTTAAGTCACATCAATATATCAGATAAGTTAATATAAGTGGAATCAGCTTCACAAATATTGGAGTACAATTGACTTCAATATCACAGATAGCTCAATTTATGTAACTTTCATGCAATAAATATGTCAAAGTAGTCAGATTGAGTTGAACAGACATTTTAGTTTAAGTCACATCAATATAACAGATAAGTTAATATAAGTGGAATCAGCTTCACAAATATTGGAGTACAATTGACTTCAATATCACAGATAGCTCAATTTATGTAACTTTCATGCAATAAATAGGTCAAAGTAGTCAGATTGAGTTAAACAGGCAGTTTAGTTTAAGTCACATCAATATAACAGATAAGTTAATATCAGTGGAATCAGCTTCACAAATATTGGAATTCAATTGGCTTTAATATCACAGATAACTCAATTTATGTAACTTTAATGCAATAAATAGGTCAAAGTAGTCAGATTGAGTTGAACAGACAGTTTAGTTTAAGTCACATCAATATAACAGATAAGTTGATATCAATGGAATCAGCTTGACAACTATTGGAGTACAATTGACTTTAACATCACAAATAGATCAATTTATGTAACTTTAATGCAATAAATAGGTCAAAGTAATCAGATTCAGTTGAACAGACAGTTTAGATTAAGTCACATTAATAAAACAGATAAGTTAATATGAGTGGAATCAGCTTGACAACTATTGAAGTACAATTGACTTTAACATCACAGATACCTCAATTTATGTAATTTTAATGCAATAAATAGGTCAAAGTAGTCAGATTGAGTTGAACAGACAGTTTAGTTTAAGTCACATCAATATATCAGATAAGTTAATATAAGTGGAATCAGCTTCAGAAATATTGGAGTACAATTGACTTCAATATCACAGATAGCTCAATTTATGTAACTTTCATGCAATAAATATGTCAAAGTAGTCAGATTGAGTTGAACAGACATTTTAGTTTAAGTCACATCAATATAACAGATAAGTTAATATCAGTGGAATCAGCTTCACAACTATTGGAGTACAATTGACTTTAACATCACAGATAGCTCAATTTATGTAACTTTAATGCAATAAATAGGTCAAAGTAGTCAGATTGAGTTGAACAGACAGTATAGTTTAAGTCACATCAATATAACAGATAAGTTAATATCAGCGGAATCAGCTTGACAACTATTGGAGTACAATTGACTTTAACATCACAAATAGATCAATTTATGTAACTTTAATGCAATAAATAGGTCAAAGTAATCAGATTCAGTTGAACAGACAGTTTAGATTAAGTCACATTAATAAAACAGATAAGTTAATATTAGTGGAATCAGTTTCACAAATATTGGAATACAATTGACTTTAATATCACAGATAACTAAATTTATGTAACTTTCATGCAATAAATATGTCAAAGTAGTCAGATTGAGTTGAACAGACATTTTAGTTTAAGTCACATCAATATAACAGATAAGTTAATATCAGTGGAATCAGCTTGACAACTCTTGGAGTACAATTGACATTAACATCACAAACCGCTCGATTTATGTAACTTGAATGCAATAAATAGGTCAAAGTAGTCAGATTCAGTTGAACAGACAGTTTAGTTTAAGTCACATCAATATAACAGATAGGTTAATATAAGTGACATCAATTTCACACATATAAGACTACGATTGGCTTTAATATCACAGATAGTTAGATTTATGTAACTTTAATGCAATAAATAGGTCAAAGTAGTCAGATTGAGTTGAACAGAAACTTTAGTTTAAGTCACATCAATATAACAGATAAGTTAATATCAGTGGAATCAGGTTCACAACTATTGGAGTATAATTGACTTTAATAGCACAGATAGCTCAATTTATGTAAGTTTAATGCAATAAATAGGTCAAAGTAGTCAGATTCAGTTGAACAGACAGTTTAGTTTAAGTCACATCAATACAACAGATAAGTTAATATGAGTGGAATCAGCTTGACAACTATTGAAGTACAATTGACTTTAACATCACAAATAGATCAATTTATGTAACTTTAATGCAATAAATAGGTCAAAGTAATCAAATTGAGTTGAACAAACAGTTTAGTTTAAGTCACATCAATATAACAGATAAGTTAATATCAGTGGAATCAGCTTCACAACTATTGGAGTACATTTGACTTTAACATCACAGATACCTCAATTTATGTAACTTTAATGCAATAAATAGGTCAAAGTAGTCAGATTGAGTTGAACAGACAGTTTAGTTTAAGTCACATCAATATATCAGATAAGTTAATATAAGTGGAATCAGCTTCACAAATATTGGAGTACAATTGACTTCAATATCACAGATAGCTCAATTTATGTAACTTTCATGCAATAAATAGGTCAAAGTAGTCAGATTGAGTTAAACAGGCAGTTTAGTTTAAGTCACATCAATATAACAGATAAGTTAATATCAGCGGAATCAGCTTCACAACTATTGGAGTACAATTGACTTTAACATCACAAATAGATCAATTTATGTAACTTTAATGCAATAAATAGGTCAAAGTAATCAGATTGAGTTGAACAGACAGTTTAGATTAAGTCACATTAATAAAACAGATAAGTTAATATTAGTGGAATCAGTTTCACAAATATTGGAATACAATTGACTTTAATATCACAGATAACTAAATTTATGTAACTTTCATGCAATAAATATGTCAAAGTAGTCAGATTGAGTTGAACAGACATTTTAGTTTAAGTCACATCAATATAACAGATAAGTTAATATCAGTGGAATCAGCTTCACAACTATTGGAGTACAATTGACTTTAACATCACAGATAGCTCAATTTATGTAACTTTAATGCAATAAATAGGTCAAAGTAGTCAGATTGAGTTGAACAGAAACTTTAGTTTAAGTCACATCAATATAACAGATAAGTTAATATCAGTGGAATCAGGTTCACAACTATTGGAGTATAATTGACTTTAATATCACAGATAGCTCAATTTATGTAAGTTTAATGCAATAAATAGGTCAAAGTAGTCAGATTCAGTTGAACAGACAGTTTAGTTTAAGTCACATCAATATAACAGATAAGTTGATATCAATGGAATCAGCTTGACAACTATTGGAGTACAATTGACTTTAACATCACAAATAGATCAATTTATGTAACTTTAATGCAATAAATAGGTCAAAGTAATCAGATTCAGTTGAACAGACAGTTTAGATTAAGTCACATTAATAAAACAGATAAGTTAATATGAGTGGAATCAGCTTGACAACTATTGAAGTACAATTGACTTTAACATCACAGATACCTCAATTTATGTAACTTTAATGCAATAAATAGGTCAAAGTAGTCAGATTGAGTTGAACAGACAGTTTAGTTTAAGTCACATCAATATATCAGATAAGTTAATATAAGTGGAATCAGCTTCAGAAATATTGGAGTACAATTGACTTCAATATCACAGATAGCTCAATTTATGTAACTTTCATGCAATAAATATGTCAAAGTAGTCAGATTGAGTTGAACAGACATTTTAGTTTAAGTCACATCAATATAACAGATAAGTTAATATCAGTGGAATCAGCTTCACAACTATTGGAGTACAATTGACTTTAACATCACAGATAGCTCAATTTATGTAACTTTAATGCAATAAATAGGTCAAAGTAGTCAGATTGAGTTGAACAGACAGTATAGTTTAAGTCACATCAATATAACAGATAAGTTAATATCAGCGGAATCAGCTTGACAACTATTGGAGTACAATTGACTTTAACATCACAAATAGATCAATTTATGTAACTTTAATGCAATAAATAGGTCAAAGTAATCAGATTGAGTTGAACAGACAGTTTAGATTAAGTCACATTAATAAAACAGATAAGTTAATATTAGTGGAATCAGTTTCACAAATATTGGAATACAATTGACTTTAATATCACAGATAACTAAATTTATGTAACTTTCATGCAATAAATATGTCAAAGTAGTCAGATTGAGTTGAACAGACATTTTAGTTTAAGTCACATCAATATAACAGATAAGTTAATATCAGTGGAATCAGCTTGACAACTCTTGGAGTACAATTGACATTAACATCACAAACCGCTCGATTTATGTAACTTGAATGCAATAAATAGGTCAAAGTAGTCAGATTCAGTTGAACAGACAGTTTAGTTTAAGTCACATCAATATAACAGATAGGTTAATATAAGTGACATCAATTTCACACATATAAGACTACGATTGGCTTTAATATCACAGATAGTTAGATTTATGTAACTTTAATGCAATAAATAGGTCAAAGTAGTCAGATTGAGTTGAACAGAAACTTTAGTTTAAGTCACATCAATATAACAGATAAGTTAATATCAGTGGAATCAGGTTCACAACTATTGGAGTATAATTGACTTTAATAGCACAGATAGCTCAATTTATGTAACTTTAATGCAATAAATAGGTCAAAGTAGTCAGATTGAGTTGAACAGACAGTTTAGTTTAAGTCACATCAATATAACAGATAAGTTGATATCAATGGAATCAGCTTGACAACTATTGGAGTACAATTGACTTTAACATCACAAATAGATCAATCTATGTAACTTTAATGCAATAAATAGGTCAAAGTAGTCAGATTGAGTTGAACAGACAGTATAGTTTAAGTCACATCAATATAACAGATAAGTTAATATCAGCGGAATCAGCTTGACAACTATTGGAGTACAATTGACTTTAACATCACAAATAGATCAATTTATGTAACTTTAATGCAATAAATAGGTCAAAGTAATCAGATTGAGTTGAACAGACAGTTTAGATTAAGTCACATTAATAAAACAGATAAGTTAATATTAGTGGAATCAGTTTCACAAATATTGGAATACAATTGACTTTAATATCACAGATAACTAAATTTATGTAACTTTCATGCAATAAATATGTCAAAGTAGTCAGATTGAGTTGAACAGACATTTTAGTTTAAGTCACATCAATATAACAGATAAGTTAATATCAGTGGAATCAGCTTCACAACTATTGGAGTACATTTGACTTTAACATCACAGATACCTCAATTTATGTAACTTTAATGCAATAAATAGGTCAAAGTAGTCAGATTGAGTTGAACTGACAGTTCAGTTTAAGTCACTTCAATATAACAGATAAGTTAATATCAGTGGAATCAGGTTCACAACTATTGGAGTATAATTGACTTTAATATAACAGATATCTCAATTTATGTAACTTTAATGCAATAAATAGGTCAAAGTAATCAGATTCAGTTGAACAGACAGTTTAGATTAAGTCACATTAATAAAACAGATAAGTTAATATGAGTGGAATCAGCTTGACAACTATTGAAGTACAATTGACTTTAACATCACAGATACCTCAATTTATGTAACTTTAATGCAATAAATAGGTCAAAGTAGTCAGATTGAGTTGAACAGACAGTTTAGTTTAAGTCACATCAATATATCAGATAAGTTAATATAAGTGGAATCAGCTTCAGAAATATTGGAGTACAATTGACTTCAATATCACAGATAGCTCAATTTATGTAACTTTCATGCAATAAATATGTCAAAGTAGTCAGATTGAGTTGAACAGACATTTTAGTTTAAGTCACATCAATATAACAGATAAGTTAATATCAGTGGAATCAGCTTCACAACTATTGGAGTACAATTGACTTTAACATCACAGATAGCTCAATTTATGTAACTTTAATGCAATAAATAGGTCAAAGTAGTCAGATTGAGTTGAACAGACAGTATAGTTTAAGTCACATCAATATAACAGATAAGTTAATATCAGCGGAATCAGCTTGACAACTATTGGAGTACAATTGACTTTAACATCACAAATAGATCAATTTATGTAACTTTAATGCAATAAATAGGTCAAAGTAATCAGATTGAGTTGAACAGACAGTTTAGATTAAGTCACATTAATAAAACAGATAAGTTAATATTAGTGGAATCAGTTTCACAAATATTGGAATACAATTGACTTTAATATCACAGATAACTAAATTTATGTAACTTTCATGCAATAAATATGTCAAAGTAGTCAGATTGAGTTGAACAGACATTTTAGTTTAAGTCACATCAATATAACAGATAAGTTAATATCAGTGGAATCAGCTTGACAACTCTTGGAGTACAATTGACATTAACATCACAAACCGCTCGATTTATGTAACTTGAATGCAATAAATAGGTCAAAGTAGTCAGATTCAGTTGAACAGACAGTTTAGTTTAAGTCACATCAATATAACAGATAGGTTAATATAAGTGACATCAATTTCACACATATAAGACTACGATTGGCTTTAATATCACAGATAGTTAGATTTATGTAACTTTAATGCAATAAATAGGTCAAAGTAGTCAGATTGAGTTGAACAGAAACTTTAGTTTAAGTCACATCAATATAACAGATAAGTTAATATCAGTGGAATCAGGTTCACAACTATTGGAGTATAATTGACTTTAATAGCACAGATAGCTCAATTTATGTAAGTTTAATGCAATAAATAGGTCAAAGTAGTCAGATTGAGTTGAACAGACAGTTTAGTTTAAGTCACATCAATATAACAGATAAGTTGATATCAATGGAATCAGCTTGACAACTATTGGAGTACAATTGACTTTAACATCACAAATAGATCAATCTATGTAACTTTAATGCAATAAATAGGTCAAAGTAGTCAGATTGAGTTGAACAGACAGTATAGTTTAAGTCACATCAATATAACAGATAAGTTAATATCAGCGGAATCAGCTTGACAACTATTGGAGTACAATTGACTTTAACATCACAAATAGATAAATTTATGTAACTTTAATGCAATAAATAGGTCAAAGTAATCAGATTGAGTTGAACAGACAGTTTAGATTAAGTCACATTAATAAAACAGATAAGTTAATATTAGTGGAATCAGTTTCACAAATATTGGAATACAATTGACTTTAATATCACAGATAACTAAATTTATGTAACTTTCATGCAATAAATATGTCAAAGTAGTCAGATTGAGTTGAACAGACATTTTAGTTTAAGTCACATCAATATAACAGATAAGTTAATATCAGTGGAATCAGCTTCACAACTATTGGAGTACATTTGACTTTAACATCACAGATACCTCAATTTATGTAACTTTAATGCAATAAATAGGTCAAAGTAGTCAGATTGAGTTGAACTGACAGTTCAGTTTAAGTCACTTCAATATAACAGATAAGTTAATATCAGTGGAATCAGGTTCACAACTATTGGAGTATAATTGACTTTAATATAACAGATATCTCAATTTATGTAACTTTAATGCAATAAATAGGTCAAAGTAGTCAGATTGAGTTGAACAGACAGTTTAGTTTAAGTTACATCAATATAACAGATAAGTTAATATCAGTGGAATCAGCTTCACAACTATTGGAGTACAATTGACTTTAACATCACAGATAGCTCAATTTATGTAACTTTAATGCAATAAATAGGTCAAAGTAGTCAGATTGAGTTGAACAGACAGTATAGTTTAAGTCACATCAATATAACAGATAAGTTAATATCAGCGGAATCAGCTTGACAACTATTGGAGTACAATTGACTTTAACATCACAAATAGATCAATTTATGTAACTTTAATGCAATAAATAGGTCAAAGTAATCAGATTGAGTTGAACAGACAGTTTAGATTAAGTCACATTAATAAAACAGATAAGTTAATATTAGTGGAATCAGTTTCACAAATATTGGAATACAATTGACTTTAATATCACAGATAACTAAATTTATGTAACTTTCATGCAATAAATATGTCAAAGTAGTCAGATTGAGTTGAACAGACAGTTTAGTTTAAGTCACATCAATATAACAGATAAGTTAATATGAGTGGAATCAGCTTCACAACTATTGGAGTACAATTGACTTTAACATCACAGATAGCTCAATTTATGTAACTTTAATGCAACTTTAAAGCAATAAATAGGTCAAAGTAGTCAGATTGAGTTGAACAGACAGTTTAGTTTAAGTCACTTCAATATAACAGATAAGTTAATATCAGTGGAATCAGGTTCACAACTATTGGAGTATAATTGACCTTAATATCACAGATAGCTCAATTTATGTAACTCTAATGCAATAAATAGGTCAAAGTAGTCAGATTGAGTTGAACAGACAGTTTAGTTTAAGTCACATCAATATAACAGATAAGTTAATATCAGTGGAATCAGCTTCACAACTATTGTTTGTTTTATTTATAATCGCCTGAGCAATTTTTCAGCTATCCGGCGACTGTCACTATTACCGGTGACGGGGCTACAAATTTACCTATGCTTAGCACTAATGGCTTTTAGCAGTGAGGGTTCTTTTACGTGCCACACCTGCTGCGACACGGGACCTCCGTTTATAAGGTCCCATCCGAAAGACCCGTGACTCTCACTTCGTAATGCCGAGCTCTTGGCAAAGAAGCAATCACTACCTATTTTAACGTCTTAGGTTTGACGCGGCCGGCCCGAGCGGGGCTCGAACACACGACCTTCCGTTCACAACTATTGGAGTACAATTGACTTTAACATCACAAATAGCTCAATTTATGTAACTTTAATGCAATAAATAGGTCAAAGTATTCAGATTGAGTTGAACACACAGTTCAGTTTAAGTCACATCAATATAACAGATAGGTTAATATAAGTGACATCAGTTTCACACATATAAGACTACGATTGGCTTTAATATCACAGATAGTTAGATTTATGTAACTTTAATGCAATAAATAGGTCAAAGTAGTCAGATTGAGTTGAACAGACAGTTTAGTTTAAGTCACATCAATATATCAGATAAGTTAATATAAGTGGAATCAGCTTCACAAATATTGGAGTACAATTGACTTCAATATCACAGATAGCTCAATTTATGTAACTTTCATGCAATAAATAGGTCAAAGTAGTCAGATTGAGTTGAACAGGCAGTTTAGTTTAAGTCACATCAATATAACAGATAAGTTAATATCAGTGGAATCAGCTTCACAAATATTGGAATTCAATTGGCTTTAATATCACAGATAACTCAATTTATGTAACTTTAATGCAATAAATAGGTCAAAGTAGTCAGATTGAGTTGAACAGACAGTTTAGTTTAAGTCACATCAATATCACACATAAGTTAATATCAGTGGAATCAGCTTGACAGCTATTGGAGTACAATTGACTTTAACATCACAAATAGATCAATTTATGTAACTTTAATGCAATAAATAGGTCAAAGTAGTCAGATTGAGTTGAACAGATAGTTCAGTTTAAGTCACATCAATATAACAGATAGGTTAATATAAGTGACATCAGTTTCACACATATAAGACTACGATTGGCTTTAATATCACAGATAGTTAGATTTATGTAACTTTAATGCAATAAATAAGTCAAAGTAGTCAGATTGAGTTGAACAGACAGTTTAGTTTAAGTCACATCAATATAACAGATAAGTTAACATCAGTGGAATCAGCTTCACAACTCTTGGAGTACAATTGACTTTAACATCACAAACAGCTCGATTTATGTAATTTGAATGCAATAAATAGGTCAAAGTAGTCAGATTGAGTTGAACAGACAGTTTAGTTTAAGTCACATCAATATAACAGATAAGTTAATATCAGTGGAATCAGCTTCACAAATATTGGAGTACAATTGACTTTAATATCACAGATAGCTCAATTTATGTAACGTTAATGCAATAAATATGTCAAAGTAGTCAGATTGAGTTGAACAGACAGTTTAGTTTAAGTCACATTAATAAAACAGATAAGTTAATATTAGTGGAATCTGTTTCACAAATATTGGAATACAATTTACTTTAATATCACAGATAACTAAATTTATGTAACTTCCATGCAATAAATATGTCAAAGTAGTCAGATTGAGTTGAACAGACAGTTCAGTTTAAGTCACATCAATATAACAGATAGCTTAATATAAGTGACATCAGTTTCACACATATAAGACTACGATTGGCTTTAATATCACAGATAGATCAATTTATTTTACTTTCATGCAATAAATAGGTCAAAGTAGTCAGATTGAGTTGAACAGACAGTTCATATGAAGTCACATCAATATATCAGATAAGTTAATATAAGTGGAATCAGCTTCACAAATATTGGAGTACAATTGACTTCAATATCACAGATAGCTCAATTTATGTAACTTTCATGCAATAAATAGGTCAAAGTAGTCAGGTTGAGTTGAACAGGCAGTTTAGTTTAAGTCACATCAATATAACAGATAAGTTAATATCAGTGGAATCAGCTTCACAAATATTGGAATTCAATTGTCTTTAATATCACAGATAACTCAATTTATGTAACTTTAATGCAATAAATAGGTCAAAGTAGTCAGATTGAGTTGAACAGACAGTTTAGTTTAAGTCACATCCACATAACAGATAAGTTAATATCAGTGGAATCAGCTTCACAACTATTGGAGTACAATTGACTTTAACATCACAAATAGCTCAATTTATGTAACTTTAATGCAATACATAGGTCAAAGTAGTCAGATTGAGTTGAACAGATAGTTCAGTTTAAGTCACATCAATATAACAGATAGGTTAATATAAGTGACATCAGTTTCACATATATAAGACTACGATTGGCTTTAATATCACAGATAGGTAGATTTATGTAACTTTAATGCAATAAATAGTTCAAAGTAGTCAGATTGAGTTGAACAGACAGTTTAGTTTAAGTCACATCAATATAACAGAGAAGTTAATATCAGTGGAATCAGCTTGACAACTATTGGAGTACAATTGACTTTAACATCACAAATAGATCAATTTATGTAACTTTCATGCAATAAATAGGTCAAAGTAGTCAGATTGAGTTGAACAGACAGTTTAGTTTAAGTCACATCAATATAACAGATAAGTTAATATCAGTGGAATCAGCTTCACAACTATTGGAGTACAATTGACTTTAACATCACAAATAGCTCAATTTATGTAACTTTAATGCAATACATAGGTCAAAGTAGTCAGATTGAGTTGAACAGATAGTTCAGTTTAAGTCACATCAATATAACAGATAGGTTAATATAAGTGACATCAGTTTCACACATATAAGACTACGATTGGCTTTAATATCACAGATAGTTAGATTTATGTAACTTTAATGCAATAAATAGGTCAAAGTAGTCAGATTGAGTTGAACAGACAGTTTAGTTTAAGTCACATCAATATAACAGAGAAGTTAATATCAGTGGAATCAGCTTCACAACTCTTGGAGTACAATTGACTTTAACATCACAAACAGCTCGATTTATGTAATTTGAATGCAATAAATAGGTCAAAGTAGTCAGATTGAGTTGAACAGACAGTTTAGTTTAAGTCACATCAATATAACAGAGAAGTTAATATAAGTGGAATCAGTTTCACAAATATTGGAGTACAATTGACTTTAATATCACAGATAGCTCAATTTATGTAACGTTAATGCAATAAATATGTCAAAGTAGTCAGATTGAGTTGAACAGACAGTTTAGTTTAAGTCACATTAATAAAACAGATAAGTTAATATTAGTGGAATCTGTTTCAAAAATATTGGAATACAATTTACTTTAATATCACAGATAACTAAATTTATGTCACTTCCATGCAATAAATATGTCAAAGTAGTCAGATTGAGTTGAACAGACAGTTCAGTTTAAGTCACATCAATATAACAGATAGGTTAATATAAGTGACATCAGTTTCACACATATAAGACTACGATTGGCTTTAATATCACAGATAGCTCAATTTATTTTACTTTCATGCAATAAATAGGTCAAAGTAGTCAGATTGAGTTGAACAGACAGTTCAGTTTAAGTCACATCAATATAACAGATAGGTTAATATAAGTGACATCAGTTTCACACATATAAGACTACGATTGGCTTTAATATCACAGATAGTTAGATTTATGTAACTTTCATGCAATATATATGTCAAAGTAGTCAGATTGAGTTGAACAGACAGTTTAGTTTAAGTCACATTAATAAAACAGATAAGTTAATATTAGTGGAATCTATTTCACAAATATTGGAATACAATTTACTTTAATATCACAGATAACTAAATTTATGTAACTTTCATGCAATAAATATGTCAAAGTAGTCAGATTGAATTGAACAGACAGTTCAGTTTAAGTCACATCAATATAACAGATAGGTTAATATAAGTGACATCAGTTTCACACATATAAGACTACGATTGGCTTTAATATCACAGATAACTCAATTTATGTAACTTTAATGCAATAAATAGGTCAAAGTAATCAGATTGAGTTGAACAGACAGTATAGTTTAAGTTACAGCAATATAACAGATAAGTTAATATCAGTGGAATCAGCTTGACAACTATTGGAGTACAATTGACTTTAACATCACAAATAGATCAATTTATGTAACTTTAATGCAATAAATAGGTCAAAGTAATCAGATTGAGTTGAACAGACAGTTTAGATTAAGTCACATTAATAAAACAGATAAGTTAATATTAGTGAAATCAGTTTCACAAATATTGGAATACAATTGACTTTAATATCACACATAACTAAATTTATGTAACTTTCATGCAATAAATATGTCAAATCAGTCAGATTGAGTTGAACAGACAGTTTAGTTTAAGTCACATCAATATAACAGATAAGTTAATATGAGTGGAATCAGCTTCACAACTATTGGAGTACAATTGACTTTAACATCACAGATAGCTCAATTTATGTAACTTTAATGCAACTTTAATGCAATAAATAGGTCAAAGTAGTCAGATTGAGTTGAACAGACAGTTTAGTTTAAGTCACTTCAATATAACAGATAAGTTAATATCGGTGGAATCAGGTTCACAACTATTGGAGTATAATTGACTTTAATATCACAGATAGCTCAATTTATGTAACTTTAATGCAATAAATATGTCAAAGTAGTCAGATTGAGTTGAACAGACAGTTTAGTTTAAGTCACATTAATAAAACAGATAAGTTAATATTAGTGGAATCTGTTTCACAAATATTGGAATACAATTTACTTTAATATCACAGATAACTAAATTTATGTCACTTCCATGCAATAAATATGTCAAAGTAGTCAGATTGAGTTGAACAGACAGTTCAGTTTAAGTCACATCAATATAACAGATAGGTTAATATAAGTGACATCAGTTTCACACATATAAGACTACGATTGGCTTTAATATCACAGATAGCTCAATTTATTTTACTTTCATGCAATAAATAGGTCAAAGTAGTCAGATTGAGTTGAACAGACAGTTCAGTTTAAGTCACATCAATATAACAGATAGGTTAATATAAGTGACATCAGTTTCACACATATAAGACTACGATTGGCTTTAATATCACAGATAGTTAGATTTATGTAACTTTCATGCAATATATGTGTCAAAGTAGTCAGATTGAGTTGAACAGACAGTTTAGTTTAAGTCACATTAATAAAACAGATAAGTTAATATTAGTGGAATCTATTTCACAAATATTGGAATACAATTTACTTTAATATCACAGATAACTAAATTTATGTAACTTTCATGCAATAAATATGTCAAAGTAGTCAGATTGAATTGAACAGACAGTTCAGTTTAAGTCACATCAATATAACAGATAGGTTAATATAAGTGACATCAGTTTCACACATATAAGACTACGATTGGCTTTAATATCACAGATAACTCAATTTATGTAACTTTAATGCAATAAATAGGTCAAAGTAGTCAGATTGAGTTGAACAGACAGTATAGTTTAAGTTACAGCAATATAACAGATAAGTTAATATCAGTGGAATCAGCTTGACAACTATTGGAGTACAATTGACTTTAACATCACAAATAGATCAATTTATGTAACTTTAATGCAATAAATAGGTCAAAGTAATCAGATTGAGTTGAACAGACAGTTTAGATTAAGTCACATCAATATAACAGATAAGTTAATATGAGTGGAATCAGCTTCACAACTATTGGAGTACAATTGACTTTAACATCACAGATAGCTCAATTTATGTAACTTTAATGCAACTTTAATGCAATAAATAGGTCAAAGTAGTCAGATTGAGTTGAACAGACAGTTTAGTTTAAGTCACTTCAATATAACAGATAAGTTAATATCGGTGGAATCAGGTTCACAACTATTGGAGTATAATTGACTTTAATATCACAGATAGCTCAATTTATGTAACTTTAATGCAATAAATAGGTCAAAGTAGTCAGATTGAGTTGAACAGACAGTTTAGTTTAAGTCACATCAATATAACAGATAAGTTAATATCAGTGGAATCAGCTTCACAACTATTGTTTGTTTTATTTATAATCGCCTGAGCAATTTTTCAGCTATCCGGCGACTGTCACTATTACCGGTGACGGGGCTACAAATTTACCTATGCTTAGCACTAATGGCTTTTAGCAGTGAGGGTTCTTTTACGTGCCACACCTGCTGCGACACGGGACCTCCGTTTATAAGGTCCCATCCGAAAGACCCGTGACTCTCACTTCGTAATGCCGAGCTCTTGGCAAAGGAGCAATCACTACCTATTTTAACGTCTTAGGTTTGACGCGGCCGGCCCGAGCGGGGCTCGAACTCACGACCTTCCGTTCACAACTATTGGAGTACAATTGACTTTAACATCACAAATAGCTCAATTTATGTAACTTTAATGCAATAAATAGGTCAAAGTAGTCAGATTGAGTTGAACAGACAGTTCAGTTTAAGTCACATCAATATAACAGATAGGTTAATATAAGTGACATCAGTTTCACACATATAAGACTACGATTGGCTTTAATATCACAGATAGTTAGATTTATGTAACTTTAATGCAATAAATAGGTCAAAGTAGTCAGATTGAGTTGAACAGACAGTTTAGTTTAAGTCACATCAATATATCAGATAAGTAAATATAAGTGGAATCAGCTTCACAAATATTGGAGTACAATTGACTTCAATATCACAGATAGCTCAATTTATGTAACTTTCATGCAATAAATAGGTCAAAGTAGTCAGATTGAGTTGAACAGGCAGTTTAGTTTAAGTCACATCAATATAACAGATAAGTTAATATCAGTGGAATCAGCTTCACAAATATTGGAATTCAATTGGCTTTAATATCACAGATAACTCAATTTATGTAACTTTAATGCAATAAATAGGTCAAAGTAGTCAGATTGAGTTGAACAGACAGTTTAGTTTAAGTCACATCAATATAACAGATAAGTTAATATCAGTGGAATCAGCTTGACAACTATTGGAGTACAATTGACTTTAACATCACAAATAGATCAATTTATGCAACTTTAATGCAATAAATAGGTCAAAGTAGTCAGATTGAGTTGAACAGACAGTTTAGTTTAAGTCACATCAATATAACAGATAAGTTAATATCAGTGGAATCAGCTTCACAACTATTGGAGTACAATTGACTTTAACATCACAAATAGCTCAATTTATGTAACTTTAATGCAATACATAGGTCAAAGTAGTCAGATTGAGTTGAACAGATAGTTCAGTTTAAGTCACATCAATATAACAGATAGGTTAATATAAGTGACATCAGTTTCACACATATAAGACTACGATTGGCTTTAATATCACAGATAGCTCAATTTATTTTACTTTCATGCAATAAATAGGTCAAAGTAGTCAGATTGAGTTGAACAGACAGTTCAGTTTAAGTCACATCAATATAACAGATAGGTTAATATAAGTGACATCAGTTTCACACATATAAGACTACGATTGGCTTTAATATCACAGATAGTTAGATTTATGTAACTTTCATGCAATATATATGTCAAAGTAGTCAGATTGAGTTGAACAGACAGTTTAGTTTAAGTCACATCAATAAAACAGATAAGTTAATATTAGTGGAATCTATTTCACAAATATTGGAATACAATTTACTTTAATATCACAGATAACTAAATTTATGTAACTTTCATGCAATAAATATGTCAAAGTAGTCAGATTGAATTGAACAGACAGTTCAGTTTAAGTCACATCAATATAACAGATAGGTTAATATAAGTGACATCAGTTTCACACATATAAGACTACGATTGGCTTTAATATCACAGATAACTCAATTTATGTAACTTTAATGCAATAAATAGGTCAAAGTAGTCAGATTGAGTTGAACAGACAGTATAGTTTAAGTTACAGCAATATAACAGATAAGTTAATATCAGTGGAATCAGCTTGACAACTATTGGAGTACAATTGACTTTAACATCACAAATAGATCAATTTATGTAACTTTAATGCAATAAATAGGTCAAAGTAGTCAGATTGAGTTGAACACACAGTTCAGTTTAAGTCACATCAATATAACAGATAGGTTAATATAAGTGACATCAGTTTCACACATATAAGACTACGATTGGCTTTAATATCACAGATAGTTAGATTTATGTAACTTTAATGCAATAAATAGGTCAAAGTAGTCAGATTGAGTTGAACAGACAGTTTAGTTTAAGTCACATCAATATATCAGATAAGTAAATATAAGTGGAATCAGCTTCACAAATATTGGAGTACAATTGACTTCAATATCACAGATAGCTCAATTTATGTAACTTTCATGCAATAAATAGGTCAAAGTAGTCAGATTGAGTTGAACAGGCAGTTTAGTTTAAGTCACATCAATATAACAGATAAGTTAATATCAGTGGAATCAGCTTCACAAATATTGGAATTCAATTGGCTTTAATATCACAGATAACTCAATTTATGTAACTTTAATGCAATAAATAGGTCAAAGTAGTCAGATTGAGTTGAACAGACAGTTTAGTTTAAGTCACATCAATATAACAGATAAGTTAATATCAGTGGAATCAGCTTGACAACTATTGGAGTACAATTGACTTTAACATCACAAATAGATCAATTTATGTAACTTTAATGCAATAAATAGGTCAAAGTAGTCAGATTGAGTTGAACAGACAGTTTAGTTTAAGTCACATCAATATAACAGATAAGTTAATATCAGTGGAATCAGCTTCACAACTATTGGAGTACAATTGACTTTAACATCACAAATAGCTCAATTTATGTAACTTTAATGCAATACATAGGTCAAAGTAGTCAGATTGAGTTGAACAGATAGTTCAGTTTAAGTCACATCAATATAACAGATAGGTTAATATAAGTGACATCAGTTTCACACATATAAGACTACGATTGGCTTTAATATCACAGATAGCTCAATTTATTTTACTTTCATGCAATAAATAGGTCAAAGTAGTCAGATTGAGTTGAACAGACAGTTCAGTTTAAGTCACATCAATATAACAGATAGGTTAATATAAGTGACATCAGTTTCACACATATAAGACTACGATTGGCTTTAATATCACAGATAGTTAGATTTATGTAACTTTCATGCAATATATATGTCAAAGTAGTCAGATTGAGTTGAACAGACAGTTTAGTTTAAGTCACATCAATAAAACAGATAAGTTAATATTAGTGGAATCTATTTCACAAATATTGGAATACAATTTACTTTAATATCACAGATAACTAAATTTATGTAACTTTCATGCAATAAATATGTCAAAGTAGTCAGATTGAATTGAACAGACAGTTCAGTTTAAGTCACATCAATATAACAGATAGGTTAATATAAGTGACATCAGTTTCACACATATAAGACTACGATTGGCTTTAATATCACAGATAACTCAATTTATGTAACTTTAATGCAATAAATAGGTCAAAGTAGTCAGATTGAGTTGAACAGACAGTATAGTTTAAGTTACAGCAATATAACAGATAAGTTAATATCAGTGGAATCAGCTTGACAACTATTGGAGTACAATTGACTTTAACATCACAAATAGATCAATTTATGTAACTTTAATGCAATAAATAGGTCAAAGTAATCAGATTGAGTTGAACAGACAGTTTAGATTAAGTCACATTAATAAAACAGATAAGTTAATATTAGTGGAATCAGTTTCACAAATATTGGAATACAATTGACTTTAATATCACAGATAACTAAATTTATGTAACTTTCATGCAATAAATATGTCAAAGTAGTCAGATTGAGTTGAACAGACAGTTTAGTTTAAGTCACATCAATATAACAGATAAGTTAATATGAATGGAATCAGCTTCACAACTATTGGAGTACAATTGACTTTAACATCACAGATAGCTCAATTTATGTAACTTTAATGCAACTTTAATGCAATAAATAGGTCAAAGTAGTCAGATTGAGTTGAACAGACAGTTTAGTTTAAGTCACTTCAATATAACAGATAAGTTAATATCGGTGGAATCAGGTTCACAACTATTGGAGTATAATTGACTTTAATATCACAGATAGCTCAATTTATGTAACTTTAATGCAATAAATAGGTCAAAGTAGTCAGATTGAGTTGAACAGACAGTTTAGTTTAAGTCACATCAATATAACAGATAAGTTAATATCAGTGGAATCAGCTTCACAACTATTGTTTGTTTTATTTATAATCGCCTGAGCAATTTTTCAGCTATCCGGCGACTGTCACTATTACCGGTGACGGGGCTACAAATTTACCTATGCTTAGCACTAATGGCTTTTAGCAGTGAGGGTTCTTTTACGTGCCACACCTGCTGCGACACGGGACCTCCGTTTATAAGGTCCCATCCGAAAGACCCGTGACTCTCACTTCGTAATGCCGAGCTCTTGGCAAAGGAGCAATCACTACCTATTTTAACGTCTTAGGTTTGACGCGGCCGGCCCGAGCGGGGCTCGAACTCACGACCTTCCGTTCACAACTATTGGAGTACAATTGACTTTAACATCACAAATAGCTCAATTTATGTAACTTTAATGCAATAAATAGGTCAAAGTAGTCAGATTGAGTTGAACAGACAGTTCAGTTTAAGTCACATCAATATAACAGATAGGTTAATATAAGTGACATCAGTTTCACACATATAAGACTACGATTGGCTTTAATATCACAGATAGTTAGATTTATGTAACTTTAATGCAATAAATAGGTCAAAGTAGTCAGATTGAGTTGAACAGACAGTTTAGTTTAAGTCACATCAATATATCAGATAAGTAAATATAAGTGGAATCAGCTTCACAAATATTGGAGTACAATTGACTTCAATATCACAGATAGCTCAATTTATGTAACTTTCATGCAATAAATAGGTCAAAGTAGTCAGATTGAGTTGAACAGGCAGTTTAGTTTAAGTCACATCAATATAACAGATAAGTTAATATCAGTGGAATCAGCTTCACAAATATTGGAATTCAATTGGCTTTAATATCACGGATAACTCAATTTATGTAACTTTAATGCAATAAATAGGTCAAAGTAGTCAGATTGAGTTGAACAGACAGTTTAGTTTAAGTCACATCAATATAACAGATAAGTTAATATGAGTGGAATCAGCTTCACAACTATTGGAGTACAATTGACTTTAACATCACAAATAGCTCAATTTATGTAACTTTAATGCAATACATAGGTCAAAGTAGTCAGATTGAGTTGAACAGATAGTTCAGTTTAAGTCACATCAATATAACAGATAGGTTAATATAAGTGACATCAGTTTCACACATATAAGACTACGATTGGCTTTAATATCACAGATAGCTCAATTTATTTTATTTTCATGCAATAAATAGGTCAAAGTAGTCAGATTGAGTTGAACAGACAGTTCAGTTTAAGTCACATCAATATAACAGATAGGTTAATATAAGTGACATCAGTTTCACACATATAAGACTACGATTGGCTTTAATATCACAGATAGTTAGATTTATGTAACTTTCATGCAATATATATGTCAAAGTAGTCAGATTGAGTTGAACAGACAGTTTAGTTTAAGTCACATCAATAAAACAGATAAGTTAATATTAGTGGAATCTATTTCACAAATATTGGAATACAATTTACTTTAATATCACAGATAACTAAATTTATGTAACTTTCATGCAATAAATATGTCAAAGTAGTCAGATTGAATTGAACAGACAGTTCAGTTTAAGTCACATCAATATAACAGATAGGTTAATATAAGTGACATCAGTTTCACACATATAAGACTACGATTGGCTTTAATATCACAGATAACTCAATTTATGTAACTTTAATGCAATAAATAGGTCAAAGTAGTCAGATTGAGTTGAACAGACAGTATAGTTTAAGTTACAGCAATATAACAGATAAGTTAATATCAGTGGAATCAGCTTGACAACTATTGGAGTACAATTGACTTTAACATCACAAATAGCTCAATTTATGTAACTTTAATGCAATACATAGGTCAAAGTAGTCAGATTGAGTTGAACAGACAGTTTAGTTTAAGTCACATCAATATAACAGATAAGTTAATATCAGTGGAATCAGCTTCACAACTATTGGAGTACAATTGACTTTAACATCACAAATAGCTCAATTTATGTAACTTTAATGCAATACATAGGTCAAAGTAGTCAGATTGAGTTGAACAGATAGTTCAGTTTAAGTCACATCAATATAACAGATAGGTTAATATAAGTGACATCAGTTTCACACATATAAGACTACGATTGGCTTTAATATCACAGATAGCTCAATTTATTTTACTTTCATGCAATAAATAGGTCAAAGTAGTCAGATTGAGTTGAACAGACAGTTCAGTTTAAGTCACATCAATATAACAGATAGGTTAATATAAGTGACATCAGTTTCACACATATAAGACTACGATTGGCTTTAATATCACAGATAGTTAGATTTATGTAACTTTCATGCAATATATATGTCAAAGTAGTCAGATTGAGTTGAACAGACAGTTTAGTTTAAGTCACATCAATAAAACAGATAAGTTAATATTAGTGGAATCTATTTCACAAATATTGGAATACAATTTACTTTAATATCACAGATAACTAAATTTATGTAACTTTCATGCAATAAATATGTCAAAGTAGTCAGATTGAATTGAACAGACAGTTCAGTTTAAGTCACATCAATATAACAGATAGGTTAATATAAGTGACATCAGTTTCACACATATAAGACTACGATTGGCTTTAATATCACAGATAACTCAATTTATGTAACTTTAATGCAATAAATAGGTCAAAGTAGTCAGATTGAGTTGAACAGACAGTATAGTTTAAGTTACAGCAATATAACAGATAAGTTAATATCAGTGGAATCAGCTTGACAACTATTGGAGTACAATTGACTTTAACATCACAAATAGATCAATTTATGTAACTTTAATGCAATAAATAGGTCAAAGTAATCAGATTGAGTTGAACAGACAGTTTAGATTAAGTCACATTAATAAAACAGATAAGTTAATATTAGTGGAATCAGTTTCACAAATATTGGAATACAATTGACTTTAATATCACAGATAACTAAATTTATGTAACTTTCATGCAATAAATATGTCAAAGTAGTCAGATTGAGTTGAACAGACAGTTTAGTTTAAGTCACATCAATATAACAGATAAGTTAATATGAATGGAATCAGCTTCACAACTATTGGAGTACAATTGACTTTAACATCACAGATAGCTCAATTTATGTAACTTTAATGCAACTTTAATGCAATAAATAGGTCAAAGTAGTCAGATTGAGTTGAACAGACAGTTTAGTTTAAGTCACTTCAATATAACAGATAAGTTAATATCGGTGGAATCAGGTTCACAACTATTGGAGTATAATTGACTTTAATATCACAGATAGCTCAATTTATGTAACTTTAATGCAATAAATAGGTCAAAGTAGTCAGATTGAGTTGAACAGACAGTTTAGTTTAAGTCACATCAATATAACAGATAAGTTAATATCAGTGGAATCAGCTTCACAACTATTGTTTGTTTTATTTATAATCGCCTGAGCAATTTTTCAGCTATCCGGCGACTGTCACTATTACCGGTGACGGGGCTACAAATTTACCTATGCTTAGCACTAATGGCTTTTAGCAGTGAGGGTTCTTTTACGTGCCACACCTGCTGCGACACGGGACCTCCGTTTATAAGGTCCCATCCGAAAGACCCGTGACTCTCACTTCGTAATGCCGAGCTCTTGGCAAAGGAGCAATCACTACCTATTTTAACGTCTTAGGTTTGACGCGGCCGGCCCGAGCGGGGCTCGAACTCACGACCTTCCGTTCACAACTATTGGAGTACAATTGACTTTAACATCACAAATAGCTCAATTTATGTAACTTTAATGCAATAAATAGGTCAAAGTAGTCAGATTGAGTTGAACAGACAGTTCAGTTTAAGTCACATCAATATAACAGATAGGTTAATATAAGTGACATCAGTTTCACACATATAAGACTACGATTGGCTTTAATATCACAGATAGTTAGATTTATGTAACTTTAATGCAATAAATAGGTCAAAGTAGTCAGATTGAGTTGAACAGACAGTTTAGTTTAAGTCACATCAATATATCAGATAAGTAAATATAAGTGGAATCAGCTTCACAAATATTGGAGTACAATTGACTTCAATATCACAGATAGCTCAATTTATGTAACTTTCATGCAATAAATAGGTCAAAGTAGTCAGATTGAGTTGAACAGGCAGTTTAGTTTAAGTCACATCAATATAACAGATAAGTTAATATCAGTGGAATCAGCTTCACAAATATTGGAATTCAATTGGCTTTAATATCACAGATAACTCAATTTATGTAACTTTAATGCAATAAATAGGTCAAAGTAGTCAGATTGAGTTGAACAGACAGTTTAGTTTAAGTCACATCAATATAACAGATAAGTTAATATGAGTGGAATCAGCTTCACAACTATTGGAGTACAATTGACTTTAACATCACAAATAGCTCAATTTATGTAACTTTAATGCAATACATAGGTCAAAGTAGTCAGATTGAGTTGAACAGATAGTTCAGTTTAAGTCACATCAATATAACAGATAGGTTAATATAAGTGACATCAGTTTCACACATATAAGACTACGATTGGCTTTAATATCACAGATAGCTCAATTTATTTTACTTTCATGCAATAAATAGGTCAAAGTAGTCAGATTGAGTTGAACAGACAGTTCAGTTTAAGTCACATCAATATAACAGATAGGTTAATATAAGTGACATCAGTTTCACACATATAAGACTACGATTGGCTTTAATATCACAGATAGTTAGATTTATGTAACTTTCATGCAATATATATGTCAAAGTAGTCAGATTGAGTTGAACAGACAGTTTAGTTTAAGTCACATCAATAAAACAGATAAGTTAATATTAGTGGAATCTATTTCACAAATATTGGAATACAATTTACTTTAATATCACAGATAACTAAATTTATGTAACTTTCATGCAATAAATATGTCAAAGTAGTCAGATTGAATTGAACAGACAGTTCAGTTTAAGTCACATCAATATAACAGATAGGTTAATATAAGTGACATCAGTTTCACACATATAAGACTACGATTGGCTTTAATATCACAGATAACTCAATTTATGTAACTTTAATGCAATAAATAGGTCAAAGTAGTCAGATTGAGTTGAACAGACAGTATAGTTTAAGTTACAGCAATATAACAGATAAGTTAATATCAGTGGAATCAGCTTGACAACTATTGGAGTACAATTGACTTTAACATCACAAATAGCTCAATTTATGTAACTTTAATGCAATACATAGGTCAAAGTAGTCAGATTGAGTTGAACAGATAGTTCAGTTTAAGTCAAATCAATATAACAGATAGGTTAATATAAGTGACATCAGTTTCACACATATAAGACTACGATTGGCTTTAATATCACAGATAGTTAGATTTATGTAACTTTAATGCAATAAATAGGTCAAAGTAGTCAGATTGAGTTGAACAGACAGTTTAGTTTAAGTCACATCAATATAACATATAAGTTAATATCAGTGGAATCAGCTTCACAACTCTTGGAGTACAATTGACTTTAACATCACAAACAGCTCGATTTATGTAATTTGAATGCAATAAATAGGTCAAAGTAGTCAGATTGAGTTGAACAGACAGTTTAGTTTAAGTCACATCAATATAACAGAGAAGTTAATATAAGTGGAATCAGCTTCACAAATATTGGAGTACAATTGACTTTAATATCACAGATAGCTCAATTTATGTAACGTTAATGCAATAAATAGGTCAAAGTAGTCAGATTGAGTTGAACAGACAGTTTAGTTTAAGTCACATTAATAAAACAGATAAGTTAATATTAGTGGAATCTGTTTCACAAATATTGGAATACAATTTACTTTAATATCACAGATAACTAAATTTATGTAACTTCCATGCAATAAATATGTCAAAGTAGTCAGATTGAGTTGAACAGACAGTTCAGTTTAAGTCACATCAATATAACAGATAGGTTAATATAAGTGATATCAGTTTCACACATATAAGACTACGATTGGCTTTAATATCACAGAAAGCTCAATTTATTTTACTTTCATGCAATAAATAGGTCAAAGTAGTCAGATTGAGTTGAACAGACAGTTCAGTTTAAGTCACATCAATATAACAGATAGGTTAATATAAGTGACATCAGTTTCACACATATAAGACTACGTTTGGCTTTAATATCACAGATAGTTAGATTTATGTAACTTTCATGCAATATATATGTCAAAGTAGTCAGATTGAGTTGAACAGACAGTTTAGTTTAAGTCACATTAATAAAACAGATAAGTTAATATAAGTGGAATCAGCTTCACAAATATTGGAGTACAATTGACTTCAATATCACAGATAGCTCAATTTATGTAACTTTCATGCAATAAATAGGTCAAAGTAGTCAGATTGAGTTGAACAAGCAGTTTAGTTTAAGTCACATCAATATAACAGATAAGTTAATATCAGTGGAATCAGCTTCACAAATATTGGAATTCAATTGGCTTTAATATCACAGATAACTCAATTTATGTAACTTTAATGCAATAAATAGGTCAAAGTAGTCAGATTGAGTTGAACAGACAGTTTAGTTTAAGTCACATCAATATAACAGATAAGTTAATATCAGTGGAATCAGCTTGACAACTATTGGAGTACAATTGACTTTAACATCACAAATAGATCAATTTATGTAACTTTAATGCAATAAATAGGTCAAAGTAGTCAGATTGAGTTGAACAGACAGTTTAGTTTAAGTCACATCAATATAACAGATAAGTTAATATCAGTGGAATCAGCTTCACAACTATTGGAGTACAATTGACTTTAACATCACAAATAGCTCAATTTATGTAACTTTAATGCAATACATAGGTCAAAGTAGTCAGATTGAGTTGAACAGATAGTTCAGTTTAAGTCAAATCAATATAACAGATAGGTTAATATAAGTGACATCAGTTTCACACATATAAGACTACGATTGGCTTTAATATCACAGATAGTTAGATTTATGTAACTTTAATGCAATAAATAGGTCAAAGTAGTCAGATTGAGTTGAACAGACAGTTTAGTTTAAGTCACATCAATATAACATATAAGTTAATATCAGTGGAATCAGCTTCACAACTCTTGGAGTACAATTGACTTTAACATCACAAACAGCTCGATTTATGTAATTTGAATGCAATAAATAGGTCAAAGTAGTCAGATTGAGTTGAACAGACAGTTTAGTTTAAGTCACATCAATATAACAGAGAAGTTAATATAAGTGGAATCAGCTTCACAAATATTGGAGTACAATTGACTTTAATATCACAGATAGCTCAATTTATGTAACGTTAATGCAATAAATATGTCAAAGTAGTCAGATTGAGTTGAACAGACAGTTTAGTTTAAGTCACATTAATAAAACAGATAAGTTAATATTAGTGGAATCTGTTTCACAAATATTGGAATACAATTTACTTTAATATCACAGATAACTAAATTTATGTAACTTCCATGCAATAAATATGTCAAAGTAGTCAGATTGAGTTGAACAGACAGTTCAGTTTAAGTCACATCAATATAACAGATAGGTTAATATAAGTGATATCAGTTTCACACATATAAGACTACGATTGGCTTTAATATCACAGAGAGCTCAATTTATTTTACTTTCATGCAATAAATAGGTCAAAGTAGTCAGATTGAGTTGAACAGACAGTTCAGTTTAAGTCACATCAATATAACAGATAGGTTAATATAAGTGACATCAGTTTCACACATATAAGACTACGTTTGGCTTTAATATCACAGATAGTTAGATTTATGTAACTTTCATGCAATATATATGTCAAAGTAGTCAGATTGAGTTGAACAGACAGTTTAGTTTAAGTCACATTAATAAAACAGATAAGTTAATATTAGTGGAATCTATTTCACAAATATTGGAATAAAATTTACTTTAATATCACAGATAACTAAATTTATGTAACTTTCATGCAATAAATATGTCAAAGTACTCAGATTGAATTGAACAGACAGTTCAGTTTAAGTCACATCAATATAACAGACAGGTTAATATAAGTGACATCAGTTTCACACATATAAGACTACGATTGGCTTTAATATCACAGATAGTTAGATTTATGTAACTTTAATGCAATAAATAGGTCAAAGTAGTCAGATTGAGTTGAACAGACAGTTTAGTTTAAGTCACATCAATATAACAGATAAGTTAATATCAGTGGAATCAGCTTCACAACTCTTGGAGTACAATTGACTTTAACATCACAAACAGCTCGATTTATGTAATTTGAATGCAATAAATAGGTCAAAGTAGTCAGATTGAGTTGAACAGACAGTTTAGTTTAAGTCACATCAATATAACACATAAGTTAATATCAGTGGAATCAGCTTCACAAATATTGGAATTGAATTGGCTTTAATATCACAGATAACTCAATTTATGTAACTTTAATGCAATAAATAGGTCAAAGTAGTCAGATTGAGTTGAACAGACAGTTTAGTTTAAGTCACATCAATATAACAGATAAGTTAATATCAGTGGAATCAGCTTCACAACTATTGGAGTACAATTGACTTTAACATCACAAATAGCTCAATTTACGTAACGTTAATGCAATAAATATGTCAAAGTAGTCAGATTGAGTTGAACAGACAGTTTAGTTTAAGTCACATCAATATATCAGATAAGTTAATATAAGTGGAATCAGCTTCACAAATATTGGAGTACAATTGACTTCAATATCACAGATAGCTCAATTTATGTAACTTTCATGCAATAAATAGGTCAAAGTAGTCAGATTGAGTTGAACAGGCAGTTTAGTTTAAGTCACATCAATATAACAGATAAGTTAATATCAGTGGAATCAGCTTCACAAATATTGGAGTACAATTGACTTTAACATCACAAATAGATCAATTTATGTAACTTTAATGCAATAAATAGGTCAAAGTAGTCAGATTGAGTTGAACAGACAGTTTAGTTTAAGTCACATCAATATAACAGATAAGTTAATATCAGTGGAATCAGCTTCACAACTATTGGAGTACAATTGACTTTAACATCACAAATAGCTCAATTTATGTAACTTTAATGCAATACATAGGTCAAAGTAGTCAGATTGAGTTGAACAGATAGTTCAGTTTAAGTCACATCAATATAACAGATAGGATAATATAAGTAACATCAGTTTCACACATATAAGACTACGATTGGCTTTAATATCACAGATAGTTAGATTTATGTAACTTTAATGCAATAAATAGGTCAAAGTAGTCAGATTGAGTTGAACAGACAGTTTAGTTTAAGTCACATCAATATAACATATAAGTTAATATCAGTGGAATCAGCTTCACAACTCTTGGAGTACAATTGACTTTAACATCACAAACAGCTCGATTTATGTAATTTGAATGCAATAAATAGGTCAAAGTAGTCAGATTGAGTTGAACAGACAGTTTAGTTTAAGTCACATCAATATAACACATAAGTTAATATCAGTGGAATCAGCTTCACAAATATTGGAATTGAATTGGCTTTAATATCACAGATAACTCAATTTATGTAACTTTAATGCAATAAATAGGTCAAAGTAGTCAGATTGAGTTGAACAGACAGTTTAGTTTAAGTCACATCAATATAACAGATAAGTTAATATCAGTGGAATCAGCTTCACAACTATTGGAGTACAATTGACTTTAACATCACAAATAGCTCAATTTACGTAACGTTAATGCAATAAATATGTCAAAGTAGTCAGATTGAGTTGAACAGACAGTTTAGTTTAAGTCACATCAATATATCAGATAAGTTAATATAAGTGGAATCAGCTTCACAAATATTGGAGTACAATTGACTTCAATATCACAGATAGCTCAATTTATGTAACTTTCATGCAATAAATAGGTCAAAGTAGTCAGATTGAGTTGAACAGGCAGTTTAGTTTAAGTCACATCAATATAACAGATAAGTTAATATCAGTGGAATCAGCTTCACAAATATTGGAGTACAATTGACTTTAACATCACAAATAGATCAATTTATGTAACTTTAATGCAATAAATAGGTCAAAGTAGTCAGATTGAGTTGAACAGACAGTTTAGTTTAAGTCACATCAATATAACAGATAAGTTAATATCAGTGGAATCAGCTTCACAACTATTGGAGTACAATTGACTTTAACATCACAAATAGCTCAATTTATGTAACTTTAATGCAATACATAGGTCAAAGTAGTCAGATTGAGTTGAACAGATAGTTCAGTTTAAGTCACATCAATATAACAGATAGGATAATATAAGTAACATCAGTTTCACACATATAAGACTACGATTGGCTTTAATATCACAGATAGTTAGATTTATGTAACTTTAATGCAATAAATAGGTCAAAGTAGTCAGATTGAGTTGAACAGACAGTTTAGTTTAAGTCACATCAATATAACATATAAGTTAATATCAGTGGAATCAGCTTCACAACTCTTGGAGTACAATTGACTTTAACATCACAAACAGCTCGATTTATGTAATTTGAATGCAATAAATAGGTCAAAGTAGTCAGATTGAGTTGAACAGACAGTTTAGTTTAAGTCACATCAATATAACAGAGAAGTTAATATAAGTGGAATCAGCTTCACAAATATTGGAGTACAATTGACTTTAATATCACAGATAGCTCAATTTATGTAACGTTAATGCAATAAATATGTCAAAGTAGTCAGATTGAGTTGAACAGACAGTTTAGTTTAAGTCACATTAATAAAACAGATAAGTTAATATTAGTGGAATCTGTTTCACAAATATTGGAATACAATTTACTTTAATATCACAGATAACTAAATTTATGTAACTTCCATGCAATAAATATGTCAAAGTAGTCAGATTGAGTTGAACAGACAGTTCAGTTTAAGTCACATCAATATAACAGATAGGTTAATATAAGTGACATCAGTTTCACACATATAAGACTACGATTGGCTTTAATATCACAGATAACTCAATTTATTGAACTTTAATGCAATAAATAGGTCAATGTAGTCAGATTAAGTTGAACAGACAGTTTAGTTTAAGTCACATCAATATAACAGATAGGTTAATATAAGTGACATCAGTTTCACACATATAAGACTACGTTTGGCTTTAATATCACAGATAGTTAGATTTATGTAACTTTCATGCAATAAATATGTCAAAGTAGTCAGATTGAGTTGAACAGACAGTTCAGTTTAAGTCACATCAATATAACAGACAGGTTAATATAAGTGACATCAGTTTCACACATATAAGACTACGATTGGCTTTAATATCACAGATAGTTAGATTTATGTAACTTTAATGCAATAAATAGGTCAAAGTAGTCAGATTGAGTTGAACAGACAGTTTAGTTTAAGTCACATCAATATAACAGATAAGTTAATATCAGTGGAATCAGCTTCACAACTCTTGGAGTACAATTGACTTTAACATCACAAACAGCTCGATTTATGTAATTTGAATGCAATAAATAGGTCAAAGTAGTCAGATTGAGTTGAACAGACAGTTTAGTTTAAGTCACATCAATATAACACATAAGTTAATATCAGTGGAATCAGCTTCACAAATATTGGAATTGAATTGGCTTTAATATCACAGATAACTCAATTTATGTAACTTTAATGCAATAAATATGTCAAAGTAGTCAGATTGAGTTGAACAGACAGTTTAGTTTAAGTCACATCAATATAACAGAGAAGTTAATATAAGTGGAATCAGCATCACAAATATTGGAGTACAATTGACTTTAATATCACAGATAGCTCAATTTATGTAACTTTAATGCAATAAATATGTCAAAGTAGTCAGATTGAGTTGAACAGACAGTTTAGTTTAAGTCACATTAATAAAACAGATAAGTTAATATTAGTGGAATCTGTTTCACAAATATTGGAATGCAATTTACTTTAATATCACAGATAACTAAATTTATGTAACTTCCATGCAATAAATATGTCAAAGTAGTCAGATTGAGTTGAACAGACAGTTCAGTTTAAGTCACATCAATATAACAGATAGGTTAATATAAGTGACATCAGTTTCACACATATAAGACTACGATTGGCTTTAATATCACAGAGAGCTCAATTTATTTTACTTTCATGCAATAAATAGGTCAAAGTAGTCAGATTGAGTTGAACAGACAGTTCAGTTTAAGTCACATCAATATAACAGATAGGTTAATATAAGTGACATTAGTTTCACACATATAAGACTACGTTTGGCTTTAATATCACAGATAGTTAGATTTATGTAACTTTCATGCAATATATATGTCAAAGTAGTCAGATTGAGTTGAACAGACAGTTTAGTTTAAGTCACATTAATAAAACAGATAAGTTAATATTAGTGGAATCTATTTTACAAATATTGGAATAGAATTTACTTTAATATCACAGATAACTAAATTTATGTAACTTTCATGCAATAAATATGTCAAAGTACTCAGATTGAATTGAACAGACAGTTCAGTTTAAGTCACATCAATATAACAGATAGGTTAATATAAGTGACATCAGTTTCACACATATAAGACTACGATTCGCTTTAATATCACAGATAACTCAATTTATTGAACTTTAATGCAATAAATAGGTCAAAGTAGTCAGATTGAGTTGAACAGACAGTTTAGTTTAAGTCACATCAATATAACAGATAAGTTAATATCAGTGGAATCAGCTTCACAACTCTTGGAGTACAATTGACTTTAACATCACAAACAGCTCGATTTATGTAATTTGAATGCAATAAATAGGTCAAAGTAGTCAGATTGAGTTGAACAGACAGTTTAGTTTAAGTCACATCAATATAACACATAAGTTAATATCAGTGGAATCAGCTTCACAAATATTGGAATTGAATTGGCTTTAATATCACAGATAACTCAATTTATGTAACTTTAATGCAATAAATAGGTCAAAGTAGTCAGATTGAGTTGAACAGACAGTTTAGTTTAAGTCACATCAATATATCAGATAAGTTAATATCAGTGGAATCAGCTTGACAACTATTGGAGTACAATTGACTTTAACATCACAAATAGATCAATTTATGTAACTTTAATGCAATAAATATGTCAAAGTAGTCAGATTGAGTTGAACAGACAGTTTAGTTTAAGTCACATCAATATAACAGATAAGTTAATATCAGTGGAATCAGCTTCACAACTATTGGAGTACAATTGACTTTAACATCACAAATAGCTCAATTTACGTAACGTTAATGCAATAAATATGTCAAAGTAGTCAGATTGAGTTGAACAGACAGTTTAGTTTAAGTCACATCAATATATCAGATAAGTTAATATGAGTGGAATCAGCTTCACAAATATTGGAGTGCAATTAACTTCAATATCACAGATAGCTCAATTTATGTAACTTTCATGCAATAAATAGGTCAAAGTAGTCAGATTGAGTTGAACAGGCAGTTTAGTTTAAGTCACATCAATATAACAGATAAGTTAATATCAGTGGAATCAGCTTCACAAATATTGGAATTCAATTGACTTTAACATCACAAATACCTCAATTTATGTAACTTTAATGCAATACATAGGTCAAAGTAGTCAGATTGAGTTGAACAGATAGTTCAGTTTAAGTCACATCAATATAACAGATAGGTTAATATAAGTAACATCAGTTTCACACATATAAGACTACGATTGGCTTTAATATCACAGATAGTTAGATTTATGTAACTTTAATGCAAGAAATAGGTCAAAGTAGTCAGATTGAGTTGAACAGACAGTTTAGTTTAAGTCACATCAATATAACATATAAGTTAATATCAGTGGAATCAGCTTCACAACTCTTGGAGTACAATTGACTTTAACATCACAAACAGCTCGATTTATGTAATTTGAATGCAATAAATAGGTCAAAGTAGTCAGATTGAGTTGAACAGACAGTTTAGTTTAAGTCACATCAATATAACAGAGAAGTTAATATAAGTGGAATCAGCTTCACAAATATTGGAGTACAATTGACTTTAATATCACAGATAGCTCAATTTATGTAACGTTAATGCAATAAATATGTCAAAGTAGTCAGATTGAGTTGAACAGACAGTTTAGTTTAAGTCACATTAATAAAACAGATAAGTTAATATTAGTGGAATCTGTTTCACAAATATTGGAATACAATTTACTTTAATATCACAGATAACTAAATTTATGTAACTTCCATGCAATAAATATGTCAAAGTAGTCAGATTGAGTTGAACAGACAGTTCAGTTTAAGTCACATCAATATAACAGATAGGTTAATATAAGTGACATCAGTTTCACACATATAAGACTACGATTGGCTTTAATATCACAGATAACTCAATTTATGTAACTTTAATGCAATAAATAGGTCAAAGTAGTCAGATTGAGTTGAACAGACAGTTTAGTTTAAGTCACATCAATATAACAGATAGGTTAATATAAGTGACATCAGTTTCACACATATAAGACTACGTTTGGCTTTAATATCACAGATAGTTAGATTCATGTAACTTTCATGCAATAAATATGTCAAAGTAGTCAGATTGAGTTGAACAGACAGTTTAGTTTAAGTCACATTAATAAAACAGATAAGTTAATATTAGTGGAATCTGTTTCACAAATATTGGAATACAATTTACTTTAATATCACAGATAACTAAATTTATGTAACTTTCATGCAATAAATATGTCAAAGTAGTCAGATTGAGTTGAACAGACAGTTCAGTTTAAGTCACATCAATATAACAGACAGGTTAATATAAGTGACATCAGTTTCACACATATAAGACTACGATTGGCTTTAATATCACAGATAGTTAGATTTATGTAACTTTAATGCAATAAATAGGTCAAAGTAGTCAGATTGAGTTGAACAGACAGTTTAGTTTAAGTCACATCAATATAACAGATAAGTTAATATCAGTGGAATCAGCTTCACAACTCTTGGAGTACAATTGACTTTAACATCACAAACAGCTCGATTTATGTAATTTGAATGCAATAAATAGGTCAAAGTAGTCAGATTGAGTTGAACAGACAGTTTAGTTTAAGTCACATCAATATAACACATAAGTTAATATCAGTGGAATCAGCTTCACAAATATTGGAATTGAATTGGCTTTAATATCACAGATAACTCAATTTATGTAACTTTAATGCAATAAATATGTCAAAGTAGTCAGATTCAGTTGAACAGACAGTTTAGTTTAAGTCACATCAATATAACAGAGAAGTTAATATAAGTGGAATCAGCTTCACAAATATTGGAGTACAATTGACTTTAATATCACAGATAGCTCAATTTATGTAACGTTAATGCAATAAATATGTCAAAGTAGTCAGATTGAGTTGAACAGACAGTTTAGGTTAAGTCACATCAATATAACAGAGAAGTTAATATAAGTGGAATCAGCTTCACAAATATTGGAGTACAATTGACTTTAATATCACAGATAGCTCGATTTATGTAACGTTAATGCAATAAATATGTCAAAGTAGTCAGATTGAGTTGAACAGACAGTTTAGTTTAAGTCACATTAATAAAACAGATAAGTTAATATTAGTGGAATCTGTTTCACAAATATTGGAATACAATTTACTTTAATATCACAGATAACTAAATTTATGTAACTTTCATGCAATAAATATGTCAAAGTAGTCAGATTGAGTTGAACAGACAGTTCAGTTTAAGTCACATCAATATAACAGATAGGTTAATATAAGTGACATCAGTTTCACACATATAAGACTACGATTGGCTTTAATATCACAGATAGCTCAATCTATTTTACTTTCATGCAATAAATAGGTCAAAGTAGTCAGATTGAGTTGAACAGACAGTTCAGTTTAAGTCACATCAATATAACAGATAGGTTAATATAAGTGACATCAGTTTCACACATATAAGACTACGATTGGCTTTAATATCACAGATAGTTAGATTTATGTAACTTTCATGCAATATATATGTCAAAGTAGTCAGATTGAGTTGAACAGACAGTTTAGTTTAAGTCACATTAATAAAACAGATAAGTTAATATTAGTGGAATCTATTTCACAAATATTGGAATACAATTTACTTTAATATCACAGATAACTAAATTTATGTAACTTTCATGCAATAAATATGTCAAAGTAGTCAGATTGAATTGAACAGACAGTTCAGTTTAAGTCACATCAATATAACAGATAGGTTAATATAAGTGACATCAGTTTCACACATATAAGACTACGATTGGCTTTAATATCACAGATAACTCAATTTATTGAACTTTAATGCAATAAATAGGTCAATGTAGTCAGATTAAGTTGAACAGACAGTTTAGTTTAAGTCACATCAATATAACAGATAGGTTAATAGAAGTGACATCAGTTTCACACATATAAGACTACGATTGGCTTTAATATCACAGATAGCTCAATTTATGTAACTTTAATGCAATAAATAGGTCAAAGTAGTCAGATTGAGTTGAACAGACAGTTTAGTTTAAGTCACATCAATATAACAGATAAGTTAATATCAGTGGAATCAGCTTCACAACTCTTGGAGTACAATTGACTTTAACATCACAAACAGCTCGATTTATGTAATTTGAATGCAATAAATAGGTCAAAGTAGTCAGATTGAGTTGAACAGACAGTTTAGTTTAAGTCACATCAATATAACAGAGAAGTTAATATAAGTGGAATCAGCTTCACAAATATTGGAGTACAATTGACTTTAATATCACAGATAGCTCAATTTATGTAACGTTAATGCAATAAATATGTCAAAGTAGTCAGATTGAGTTGAACAGACAGTTTAGTTTAAGTCACATTAATAAAACAGATAAGTTAATATTAGTGGAATCTGTTTCACAAATATTGGAATACAATTTACTTTAATATCACAGATAACTAAATTTATGTAACTTCCATGCAATAAATATGTCAAAGTAGTCAGATTGAGTTGAACAGACAGTTCAGTTTAAGTCACATCAATATAACAGATAGGTTAATATAAGTGACATCAGTTTCACACATATAAGACTACGATTGGCTTTAATATCACAGATAACTCAATTTATTGAACTTTAATGCAATAAATAGGTCAATGTAGTCAGATTAAGTTGAACAGACAGTTTAGTTTAAGTCACATCAATATAACAGATAGGTTAATATAAGTGACATCAGTTTCACACATATAAGACTACGTTTGGCTTTAATATCACAGATAGTTAGATTCATGTAACTTTCATGCAATAAATAGGTCAAAGTAGTCAGATTGAGTTGAACAGACAGTTTAGTTTAAGTCACATCAATATAACAGATAAGTTAATATCAGTGGAATCAGCTTCACAACTCTTGGAGTACAATTGACTTTAACATCACAAACAGCTCGATTTATGTAATTTGAATGCAATAAATAGGTCAAAGTAGTCAGATTGAGTTGAACAGACAGTTTAGTTTAAGTCACATCAATATAACAGAGAAGTTAATATAAGTGGAATCAGCTTCACAAATATTGGAGTACAATTGACTTTAATATCACAGATAGCTCAATTTATGTAACGTTAATGCAATAAATATGTCAAAGTAGTCAGATTGAGTTGAACAGACAGTTTAGTTTAAGTCACATTAATAAAACAGATAAGTTAATATTAGTGGAATCTGTTTCACAAATATTGGAATACAATTTACTTTAATATCACAGATAACTAAATTTATGTAACTTTCATGCAATAAATATGTCAAAGTAGTCAGATTGAGTTGAACAGACAGTTCAGTTTAAGTCACATCAATATAACAGACAGGTTAATATAAGTGACATCAGTTTCACACATATAAGACTACGATTGGCTTTAATATCACAGATAGTTAGATTTATGTAACTTTAATGCAATAAATAGGTCAAAGTAGTCAGATTGAGTTGAACAGACAGTTTAGTTTAAGTCACATCAATATAACAGATAAGTTAATATCAGTGGAATCAGCTTCACAACTCTTGGAGTACAATTGACTTTAACATCACAAACAGCTCGATTTATGTAATTTGAATGCAATAAATATGTCAAAGTAGTCAGATTGAGTTGAACAGACAGTTTAGTTTAAGTCACATCAATATAACACATAAGTTAATATCAGTGGAATCAGCTTCACAAATATTGGAATTGAATTGGCTTTAATATCACAGATAACTCAATTTATGTAACTTTAATGCAATAAATATGTCAAAGTAGTCAGATTCAGTTGAACAGACAGTTTAGTTTAAGTCACATCAATATAACAGAGAAGTTAATATAAGTGGAATCAGCTTCACAAATATTGGAGTACAATTGACTTTAATATCACAGATAGCTCAATTTATGTAACGTTAATGCAATAAATATGTCAAAGTAGTCAGATTGAGTTGAACAGACAGTTTAGGTTAAGTCACATCAATATAACAGAGAAGTTAATATAAGTGGAATCAGCTTCACAAATATTGGAGTACAATTGACTTTAATATCACAGATAGCTCGATTTATGTAACGTTAATGCAATAAATATGTCAAAGTAGTCAGATTGAGTTGAACAGACAGTTTAGTTTAAGTCACATTAATAAAACAGATAAGTTAATATTAGTGGAATCTGTTTCACAAATATTGGAATACAATTTACTTTAATATCACAGATAACTAAATTTATGTAACTTTCATGCAATAAATATGTCAAAGTAGTCAGATTGAGTTGAACAGACAGTTCAGTTTAAGTCACATCAATATAACAGATAGGTTAATATAAGTGACATCAGTTTCACACATATAAGACTACGATTGGCTTTAATATCACAGATAGCTCAATCTATTTTACTTTCATGCAATAAATAGGTCAAAGTAGTCAGATTGAGTTGAACAGACAGTTCAGTTTAAGTCACATCAATATAACAGATAGGTTAATATAAGTGACATCAGTTTCACACATATAAGACTACGATTGGCTTTAATATCACAGATAGTTAGATTTATGTAACTTTCATGCAATATATATGTCAAAGTAGTCAGATTGAGTTGAACAGACAGTTTAGTTTAAGTCACATTAATAAAACAGATAAGTTAATATTAGTGGAATCTATTTCACAAATATTGGAATACAATTTACTTTAATATCACAGATAACTAAATTTATGTAACTTTCATGCAATAAATATGTCAAAGTAGTCAGATTGAATTGAACAGACAGTTCAGTTTAAGTCACATCAATATAACAGATAGGTTAATATAAGTGACATCAGTTTCACACATATAAGACTACGATTGGCTTTAATATCACAGATAACTCAATTTATTGAACTTTAATGCAATAAATAGGTCAATGTAGTCAGATTAAGTTGAACAGACAGTTTAGTTTAAGTCACATCAATATAACAGATAGGTTAATAGAAGTGACATCAGTTTCACACATATAAGACTACGATTGGCTTTAATATCACAGATAGCTCAATCTATGTAACTTTAATGCAATAAATAGGTCAAAGTAGTCAGATTGAGTTGAACAGACAGTTTAGTTTAAGTCACATCAATATAACAGATAAGTTAATATCAGTGGAATCAGCTTCACAACTCTTGGAGTACAATTGACTTTAACATCACAAACAGCTCGATCTATGTAATTTGAATGCAATAAATAGGTCAAAGTAGTCAGATTGAGTTGAACAGACAGTTTAGTTTAAGTCACATCAATATAACAGAGAAGTTAATATGAGTGGAATCAGCTTCACAAATATTGGAGTACAATTGACTTTAATATCACAGATAGCTCAATTTATGTAACTTTAATGCAATAAATAGGTCAAAGTAGTCAGATTGAGTTGAATAGACAGTTTAGTTTAAGTCACATTAATAAAACAGATAAGTTAATATTAGTGGAATCTGTTTCACAAATATTGGAATACAATTTCCTTTAATATCACAGATAACTAAATTTATGTAACTTTCATGCAATAAATATGTCAAAGTAGTCAGATTGAGTTGAACAGACAGTTCAGTTTAAGTCACATCAATATAACAGATAGGTTAATATAAGTGACATCAGTTTCACACATATAAGACTACGATTGGCTTTAATATCACAGATAACTCAATTTATTGAACTTTAATGCAATAAATAGGTCAATGTAGTCAGATTAAGTTGAACAGACAGTTTAGTTTAAGTCACATCAATATAACAGATAAGTTAATATCAGTGGAATCAGCTTCACAAATATTGGAATTCAATTGGCTTTAATATCACAGATAACTCAATTTATGTAACATTAATGCAATAAATAGGTCAAAGTAGTCAGATTGAGTTGAACAGACAGTTTAGTTTAAGTCACATCAATATAACAGATAAGTTAATATCAGTGGAATCAGCTTCACAACTATTGGAGTACAATTGACTTTAACGTCACAAATAGCTCAATTTATGTAACTTTTAATGCAATACATAGGTCAAAGTAGTCAGATTGAGTTGAACAGACAGTTTAGTTTAAGTCACATCAATATAACAGAGAAGTTAATATCAGTGGAATCAGCTTCACAACTCTTGGAGTACAATTGACTTTAACATCACAAACAGCTCGATTTATGCAATTTGAATGCAATAAATAGGTCAAAGTAGTCAGATTGAGTTGAACAGACAGTTTAGTTTAAGTCACATCAATATAACAGATAAGTTAATATCAGTGGAATCAGCTTCACAACTATTGGAGTACAATTGACTTTAACATCACAAATAGCTCAATTTATGTAACTTTAATGCAATACATAGGTCAAAGTAGTCAGATTGAGTTGAACAGATAGTTCAGTTTAAGTCACATCAATATAACAGATAGGTTAATATAAGTGACATCAGTTTCACACATATAAGACTACGATTGGCTTTAATATCACAGATAACTCAATTTATTGAACTTTAATGCAATAAATATGTCAAAGTAGTCAGATTGAGTTGAACAGACAGTTTAGTTTAAGTCACATTAATAAAACAGATAAGTTAATATTAGTGGAATCTGTTTCACAAATATTGGAATACAATTTACTTTAATATCACAGATAACTAAATTTATGTAACTTTCATGCAATAAATATGTCAAAGTAGTCAGATTGAGTTGAACAGACAGTTCAGTTTAAGTCACATCAATATAACAGATAGATTAATATAAGTGACATCAGTTTCACACATATAAGACTACGATTGGCTTTAATATCACAGATAGTTAGATTTATGTAACTTTAATGCAATAAATATGTCAAAGTAGTCAGATTGAGTTGAACAGACAGTTCAGTTTAAGTCACATCAATATAACAGATAAGTTAATATAAGTGACATCAGTTTCACACATATAAGACTACGATTGGCTTTAATATCACAGATAGTTAGATTTATGTAACTTTAATGCAATAAATAGGTCAAAGTAGTCAGATTGAGTTGAACAGACAGTTTAGTTTAAGTCACATCAATATAACAGATAAGTTAATATCAGTGGAATCAGCTTCACAACTCTTGGAGTACAATTGACTTTAACATCACAAACAGCTCGATTTATGTAATTTGAATGCAATAAATAGGTCAAAGTAGTCAGATTGAGTTGAACAGACAGTTTAGTTTAAGTCACATCAATATAACACATAAGTTAATATCAGTGGAATCAGCTTCACAAATATTGGAATTGAATTGGCTTTAATATCACAGATAACTCAATTTATGTAACTTTAATGCAATAAATATGTCAAAGTAGTCAGATTGAGTTGAACAGACAGTTTAGTTTAAGTCACATCAATATAACAGAGAAGTTAATATAAGTGGAATCAGCTTCACAAATATTGGAGTACAATTGACTTTAATATCACAGATAGCTCAATTTATGTAACTTTAATGCAATAAATATGTCAAAGTAGTCAGATTGAGTTGAACAGACAGTTTAGTTTAAGTCACATTAATAAAACAGATAAGTTAATATTAGTGGAATCTGTTTCACAAATATTGGAATGCAATTTACTTTAATATCACAGATAACTAAATTTATGTAACTTCCATGCAATAAATATGTCAAAGTAGTCAGATTGAGTTGAACAGACAGTTCAGTTTAAGTTACATCAATATAACAGATAGGTTAATATAAGTGACATCAGTTTCACACATATAAGACTACGATTGGCTTTAATATCACAGAGAGCTCAATTTATTTTACTTTCATGCAATAAATAGGTCAAAGTAGTCAGATTGAGTTGAACAGACAGTTCAGTTTAAGTCACATCAATATAACAGATAGGTTAATATAAGTGACATCAGTTTCACACATATAAGACTACGTTTGGCTTTAATATCACAGATAGTTAGATTTATGTAACTTTCATGCAATATATATTTTAAAGTAGTCAGATTGAGTTGAACAGACAGTTTAGTTTAAGTCACATTAATAAAACAGATAAGTTAATATTAGTGGAATCTATTTCACAAATATTGGAATACAATTTACTTTAATATCACAGATAACTAAATTTATGTAACTTTCATGCAATAAATATGTCAAAGTACTCAGATTGAATTGAACAGACAGTTCAGTTTAAGTCACATCAATATAACAGATAGGTTAATATAAGTGACATCAGTTTCACACATATAAGACTACGATTCGCTTTAATATCACAGATAACTCAATTTATTGAACTTTAATGCAATAAATAGGTCAATGTAGTCAGATTAAGTTCAACAGACAGTTTACTTTAAGTCACATCAATATAACAGATAGGTTAATATAAGTGACATCAGTTTCACACATATAAGACTACGATTGGCTTTAATATCACAGATAGTTAGATTTATGTAACTTTCATGCAATAAATATGTCAAAGTAGTCAGATTGAGTTGAACAGACAGTTTAGTTTAAGTCACATTAATAAAACAGATAAGTTAATATTAGTGGAATCTGTTTCACAAATATTGGAATACAATTTACTTTAATATCACAGATAACTAAATTTATGTAACTTTCATGCAATAAATATGTCAAAGTAGTCAGATTGAGTTGAACAGACAGTTCAGTTTAAGTCACATCAATATAACAGACAGGTTAATATAAGTGACATCAGTTTCACACATATAAGACTACGATTGGCTTTAATATCACAGATAGTTAGATTTATGTAACTTTAATGCAATAAATAGGTCAAAGTAGTCAGATTGAGTTGAACAGACAGTTTAGTTTAAGTCACATCAATATAACAGATAAGTTAATATCAGTGGAATCAGCTTCACAACTCTTGGAGTACAATTGACTTTAACATCACAAACAGCTCGATTTATGTAATTTGAATGCAATAAATAGGTCAAAGTAGTCAGATTGAGTTGAACAGACAGTTTAGTTTAAGTCACATCAATATAACACATAAGTTAATATCAGTGGAATCAGCTTCACAAATATTGGAATTGAATTGGCTTTAATATCACAGATAACTCAATTTATGTAACTTTAATGCAATAAATAGGTCAAAGTAGTCAGATTGAGTTGAACAGACAGTTTAGTTTAAGTCACATCAATATATCAGATAAGTTAATATCAGTGGAATCAGCTTGACAACTATTGGAGTACAATTGACTTTAACATCACAAATAGATCAATTTATGTAACTTTAATGCAATAAATATGTCAAAGTAGTCAGATTGAGTTGAACAGACAGTTTAGTTTAAGTCACATCAATATAACAGATAAGTTAATATCAGTGGAATCAGCTTCACAACTATTGGAGTACAATTGACTTTAACATCACAAATAGCTCAATTTACGTAACGTTAATGCAATAAATATGTCAAAGTAGTCAGATTGAGTTGAACAGACAGTTTAGTTTAAGTCACATCAATATATCAGATAAGTTAATATAAGTGGAATCAGCTTCACAAATATTGGAGTACAATTGACTTCAATATCACAGATAGCTCAATTTATGTAACTTTCATGCAATAAATAGGTCAAAGTAGTCAGATTGAGTTGAACAGGCAGTTTAGTTTAAGTCACATCAATATAACAGATAAGTTAATATCAGTGGAATCAGCTTCACAAATATTGGAATTCAATTGGCTTTAATATCACAGATAACTCAATTTATGTAACTTTAATGCAATAAATAGGTCAAAGTAGTCAGATTGAGTTGAACAGACAGTTTAGTTTAAGTCACATCAATATAACAGAGAAGTTAATATCAGTGGAATCAGCTTGACAACTATTGGAGTACAATTGACTTTAACATCACAAATAGATCAATTTATGTAACTTTAATGCAATAAATAGGTCAAAGTAGTCAGATTGAGTTGAACAGACAGTTTAGTTTAAGTCACATCAATATAACAGATAAGTTAATATCAGTGGAATCAGCTTCACAACTATTGGAGTACAATTGACTTTAACATCACAAATAGCTCAATTTATGTAACTTTAATGCAATACATAGGTCAAAGTAGTCAGATTGAGTTGAACAGATAGTTCAGTTTAAGTCACATCAATATAACAGATAGGTTAATATAAGTAACATCAGTTTCACACATATAAGACTACGATTGGCTTTAATATCAAGAATAGTTAGATTTATGTAACTTTAATGCAAGAAATAGGTCAAAGTAGTCAGATTGAGTTGAACAGACAGTTTAGTTTAAGTCACATCAATATAACATATAAGTTAATATCAGTGGAATCAGTTTCACAACTCTTGGAGTACAATTGACTTTAACATCACAAACAGCTCGATTTATGTAATTTGAATGCAATAAATAGGTCAAAGTAGTCAGATTGAGTTGAACAGACAGTTTAGTTTAAGTCACATCAATATAACAGAGAAGTTAATATAAGTGGAATCAGCTTCACAAATATTGGAGTACAATTGACTTTAATATCACAGATAGCTCAATTTATGTAACGTTAATGCAATAAATATGTCAAAGTAGTCAGATTGAGTTGAACAGACAGTTTAGTTTAAGTCACATTAATAAAACAGATAAGTTAATATTAGTGGAATCTGTTTCACAAATATTGGAATACAATTTACTTTAATATCACAGATAACTAAATTTATGTAACTTCCATGCAATAAATATGTCAAAGTAGTCAGATTGAGTTTAACAGACAGTTCAGTTTAAGTCACATCAATATAACAGATAGGTTAATATAAGTGACATCAGTTTCACACATATAAGACTACGATTGGCTTTAATATCACAGATAACTCAATTTATTGAACTTTAATGCAATAAATAGGTCAATGTAGTCAGATTAAGTTGAACAGACAGTTTAGTTTAAGTCACATCAATATAACAGATAGGTTAATATAAGTGACATCAGTTTCACACATATAAGACTACGTTTGGCTTTAATATCACAGATAGTTAGATTCATGTAACTTTCATGCAATAAATATGTCAAAGTAGTCAGATTGAGTTGAACAGACAGTTCAGTTTAAGTCACATCAATATAACAGACAGGTTAATATAAGTGACATCAGTTTCACACATATAAGACTACGATTGGCTTTAATATCACAGATAGTTAGATTTATGTAACTTTAATGCAATAAATAGGTCAAAGTAGTCAGATTGAGTTGAACAGACAGTTTAGTTTAAGTCACATCAATATAACAGATAAGTTAATATCAGTGGAATCAGTTTCACAACTCTTGGAGTACAATTGACTTTAACATCACAAACAGCTCGATTTATGTAATTTGAATGCAATAAATAGGTCAAAGTAGTCAGATTGAGTTGAACAGACAGTTTAGTTTAAGTCACATCAATATAACACATAAGTTAATATCAGTGGAATCAGCTTCACAAATATTGGAATTGAATTGGCTTTAATATCACAGATAACTCAATTTATGTAACTTTAATGCAATAAATATGTCAAAGTAGTCAGATTGAGTTGAATAGACAGTTTAGTTTAAGTCACATTAATAAAACAGATAAGTTAAGATTAGTGGAATCTGTTTCACAAATATTGGAATACAATTTACTTTAATATCACAGATAACTAAATTTATGTAACTTTCATGCAATAAATATGTCAAAGTAGTCAGATTGAGTTGAACAGACAGTTCAGTTTAAGTCACATCAATATAACAGATAGGTTAATATAAGTGACATCAGTTTCACACATATAAGACTACGATTGGCTTTAATATCACAGATAACTCAATTTATTGAACTTTAATGCAATAAATAGGTCAATGTAGTCAGATTAAGTTGAACAGACAGTTTAGTTTAAGTCACATCAATATAACAGATAAGTTAATATCAGTGGAATCAGCTTCACAAATATTGGAATTCAATTGGCTTTAATATCACAGATAACTCAATTTATGTAACTTTAATGCAATAAATAGGTCAAAGTAGTCAGATTGAGTTGAACAGACAGTTTAGTTTAAGTCACATCAATATAACAGATAAGTTAATATCAGTGGAATCAGCTTCACAACTATTGGAGTACAATTGACTTTAACGTCACAAATAGCTCAATTTATGTAACTTTTAATGCAATACATAGGTCAAAGTAGTCAGATTGAGTTGAACAGACAGTTTAGTTTAAGTCACATCAATATAACAGAGAAGTTAATATCAGTGGAATCAGCTTCACAACTCTTGGAGTACAATTGACTTTAACATCACAAACAGCTCGATTTATGTAATTTGAATGCAATAAATAGGTCAAAGTAGTCAGATTGAGTTGAACAGACAGTTTAGTTTAAGTCACATCAATATAACAGATAAGTTAATATCAGTGGAATCAGCTTCACAACTATTGGAGTACAATTGACTTTAACATCACAAATAGCTCAATTTATGTAACTTTAATGCAATACATAGGTCAAAGTAGTCAGATTGAGTTGAACAGATAGTTCAGTTTAAGTCACATCAATATAACAGATAGGTTAATATAAGTGACATCAGTTTCACACATATAAGACTACGATTGGCTTTAATATCACAGATAGTTAGATTTATGTAACTTTAATGCAATAAATAGGTCAAAGTAGTCAGATTGAGTTGAACAGACAGTTTAGTTTAAGTCACATCAATATAACAGATAAGTTAATATCAGTGGAATCAGCTTCACAACTCTTGGAGTACAATTGACTTTAACATCACAAACAGCTCGATCTATGTAATTTGAATGCAATAAATAGGTCAAAGTAGTCAGATTGAGTTGAAAAGACAGTTTAGTTTAAGTCACATCAATATAACAGAGAAGTTAATATAAGTGGAATCAGCTTCACAAATATTGGAGTACAATTGACTTTAATATCACAGATAGCTCAATTTATGTAACTTTAATACAATAAATAGGTCAAAGTAGTCAGATTGAGTTGAATAGACAGTTTAGTTTAAGTCACATTAATAAAACAGATAAGTTAATATTAGTGGAATCTGTTTCACAAATATTGGAATACAATTTACTTTAATATCACAGATAACTCAATTTATGTAACTTTCATGCAATAAATATGTCAAAGTAGTCAGATTGAGTTGAACAGACAGTTCAGTTTAAGTCACATCAATATAACAGATAGGTTAATATAAGTGACATCAGTTTCACACATATAAGACTACGATTGGCTTTAATATCACAGATAACTCAATTTATGTAACTTTAATGCAATAAATAGGTCAATGTAGTCAGATTAAGTTGAACAGACAGTTTAGTTTAAGTCACATCAATATAACAGATAAGTTAATATCAGTGGAATCAGCTTCACAAATATTGGAATTCAATTGGCTTTAATATCACAGATAACTCAATTTATGTAACTTTAATGCAATAAATAGGTCAAAGTAGTCAGATTGAGTTGAACAGACAGTTTAGTTTAAGTCACATCAATATAACAGAGAAGTTAATATCAGTGGAATCAGCTTCACAACTCTTGGAGTACAATTGACTTTAACATCACAAACAGCTCGATTTATGTAATTTGAATGCAATAAATAGGTCAAAGTAGTCAGATTGAGTTGAACAGACAGTTTAGTTTAAGTTGCTTCAATATAACAGATAAGTTAATATCAGTGGAATCAGGTTTACAACTATTAGAGTATAATTGACTTTAATATCACAGATAGCTCAATTTATGTAACTTTAATGCAATAAATAGGTCAAAGTAATCAGATTGAGTTGAACAGACAGTTTAGTTTAAGTCACATCAATATAACAGATAAGTTAATATGAGTGGAATCAGCTTGACAACTATTGGAGTACAATTGACTTTAACATTACAGATAGCTCAATTTATGTAACTTTAATGCAATGAATAGGTCAAAGTAGTCAGATTGAGTTGAACAGACAGTTTAGTTTAAGTTGCTTCAATATAACAGATAAGTTAATATCAGTGGAATCAGGTTTACAACTATTAGAGTATAATTGGCTTTAATATCACAGATAGCTCAATTTATGTAACTTTAATGCAATACATAGGTCAAAGTAGTCAGATTGAGTTGAACAGATAGTTCAGTTTAAGTCACATCAATATAACAGATAGGTTAATATAAGTGACATCAGTTTCACACATATAAGACTACGATTGGCTTTAATATCACAGATAGTTAGATTTATGTAACTTTCATGCAATAAATAGGTCAAAGTAGTCAGATTGAGTTGAACAGACAGTTTTGTTTAAGTCACATTAATAAAACAGATAAATTAATATTAGTGGAATCTGTTTCACAAATATTGGAATACAATTGACTTTAATATCACAGATAACTAAATTTATGTAACTTTCATGCAATAGATATGTCAAAGTAGTCAGATTGAGTTGAACAGACAGTTCAGTTTAAGTCACATCAATATAACAGATAGGTTAATATAAGTGACATCAGTTTCACACATATAAGACTACGATTGGCTTTAATATCACAGATAGTTAGATTTATGTAACTTTAATGCAATAAATAGGTCAAAGTAGTCAGATTGAGTTGAACAGACAGTTTAGTTTAAGTCACATCAATATAACAGATAAGTTAATATCAGTGGAATCAGCTTCACAACTCTTGGAGTACAATTGACTTTAACATCACAAACAGCTCGATTTATGTAATTTGAATGCAATAAATAGGTCAAAGTAGTCAGATTGAGTTGAACAGACAGTTTAGTTTAAGTCACATCAATATAACAGAGAAGTTAATATAAGTGGAATCAGCTTCACAAATATTGGAGTACCATTGACTTTAATATCACAGATAGCTCAATTTATGTAACGTTAATGCAATAAATATGTCAAAGTAGTCAGATTGAGTTGAACAGACAGTTCAGTTTAAGTCACATCAATATAACAGATAAATTAATATCAGTGGAATCAGCTTGACAACTATTCGAGTACAATTGACTTTAACATCCCAAATAGATCAATTTATGTAACTTTAATGCAATAAATATGTCAAAGTAGTCAGATTGAGTTGAACAGACAGTTCAGTTTAAGTCACATCAATATAACAGATAAGTTAATATGAGTGGAATCAGCTTGACAACTATTGGAGTACAATTGACTTTAACATCACAGATAGCTCAATTTATGTAACTTTAATGCAATAAATAGGTCAAAGTAGTCAGATTGAGTTGAACAGACACTTTAGTTTAAGTTACTTCAATATAACAGATAAGTTAATATCAGTGGAATCAGGTTTACAACTATTAGAGTATAATTGACTTTAATATCACAGATAGCTCAATTTATGTAACTTTAATGCAATAAATAGGTCAAAGTAATCAGATTGAGTTGAACAGACAGTTTAGTTTAAGTCACATCAATATAACAGATAAGTTAATATCAGTGGAATCAGCTTCACAACTATTGGAGTACAATTGACTTTAACATCACAAATAGCTCAATTTATGTAACTTTAATGCAATACATAGGTCAAAGTAGTCAGATTGAGTTGAACAGATAGTTCAGTTTAAGTCACATCAATATAACAGATAGGTTAATATAAGTGACATCAGTTTCACACATATAAGACTACGATTGTCTTTAATATCACAGATAGTTAGATTTATGTAACTTTCATGCAATAAATAGGTCAAAGTAGTCAGATTGAGTTGAACAGACAGTTTAGTTTAAGTCACATCAATATAACAGATAAGTTAATATCAGTGGAATCAGCTTCACAACTTTTGGAGTACAATTGACTTTAACATAACAAATAGCTCGATTTATGTAACTTTAATGCAATAAATAGGTCAAAGTAGTCAGATTGAGTTGAACAGACAGTTTAGTTTAAGTTACATCAATATAACAGAGAAGTTAATATGAGTGGAATCAGCTTCACAACTATTGGAGTACAATTGACTTTAATATCACAGATAGCTCAATTTATGTAACTTTAATGCAATAAATAGGTCAAAGTAGTCAGATTGAGTTGAACAGACAGTTCAGTTTAAGTCACATCAATATAACAGATAGGTTAATACAAGTGACATCAGTTTCACACATATAAGACTACGATTGGCTTTAATATCACAGATAACTCAATTTATTGAACTTTAATGCAATAAATAGGTCAATGTAGTCAGATTAAGTTGAACAGACAGTTTAGTTTAAGTCACATCAATATAACAGGTAAGTTAATATCAGTGGAATCAGCTTCACAAATATTGGAATTCAATTGGCTTTAATATCACAGATAACTCAATTTATGTAACTTTAATGCAATAAATAGGTCAAAGTAGTCAGATTGAGTTGAACAGACAGTTTAGTTTAAGTCACATCAATATAACAGAGAAGTTAATATCAGTGGAATCAGCTTCACAACTCTTGGAGTACAATTGACTTTAACATCACAAACAGCTCGATTTATGTAATTTGAATGCAATAAATAGGTCAAAGTAGTCAGATTGAGTTGAACAGACAGTTTAGTTTAAGTCACATCAATATAACAGAGAAGTTAATATAAGTGGAATCAGCTTCACAAATATTGGAGTACAATTGACTTTAATATCACAGATAGCTCAATTTATGTAACGTTAATGCAATAAATATGTCAAAGTAGTCAGATTGAGTTGAACAGACAGTTTAGTTTAAGTCACATCAATATAACAGATAAGTTAATATCAGTGGAATCAGCTTGACAACTATTGGAGTACAATTGACTTTAACATCACAAATAGATCAATTTATGTAACTTTAATGCAATAAATATGTCAAAGTAGTCAGATTGAGTTGAACAGACAGTTCAGTTTAAGTCACATCAATATAACAGATAAGTTAATATGAGTGGAATCAGCTTGACAACTATTGGAGTACAATTGACTTTAACATTACAGATAGCTCAATTTATGTAACTTTAATGCAATGAATAGGTCAAAGTAGTCAGATTGAGTTGAACAGACAGTTTAGTTTAAGTTGCTTCAATATAACAGATAAGTTAATATCAGTGGAATCAGGTTTACAACTATTAGAGTATAATTGGCTTTAATATCACAGATAGCTCAATTTATGTAACTTTAATGCAATAAATATGTCAAAGTAGTCAGATTGAGTTGAACAGACAGTTTAGTTTAAGTCACATCAATATAACAGAGAAGTTAATATAAGTGGAATCAGCTTCACAAATATTGGAGTACCATTGACTTTAATATCACAGATAGCTCAATTTATGTAACGTTAATGCAATAAATATGTCAAAGTAGTCAGATTGAGTTGAACAGACAGTTCAGTTTAAGTCACATCAATATAACAGATAAGTTAATATCAGTGGAATCAGCTTGACAACTATTGGAGTACAATTGACTTTAACATCCCAAATAGATCAATTTATGTAACTTTAATGCAATAAATATGTCAAAGTAGTCAGATTGAGTTGAACAGACAGTTCAGTTTAAGTCACATCAATATAACAGATAAGTTAATATGAGTGGAATCAGCTTGACAACTATTGGAGTACAATTGACTTTAACATCACAGATAGCTCAATTTATGTAACTTTAATGCAATAAATAGGTCAAAGTAGTCAGATTGAGTTGAACAGACAGTTTAATTTAAGTTACTTCAATATAACAGATAAGTTAATATCAGTGGAATCAGGTTTACAACTATTAGAGTATAATTGACTTTAATATCACAGATAGCTCAATTTATGTAACTTTAATGCAATAAATAGGTCAAAGTAATCAGATTGAGTTGAACAGACAGTTTAGTTTAAGTCACATCAATATAACAGATAAGTTAATATCAGTGGAATCAGCTTCACAACTATTGGAGTACAATTGACTTTAACATCACAAATAGCTCAATTTATGTAACTTTAATGCAATACATAGGTCAAAGTAGTCAGATTGAGTTGAACAGATAGTTCAGTTTAAGTCACATCAATATAACAGATAGGTTAATATAAGTGACATCAGTTTCACACATATAAGACTACGATTGTCTTTAATATCACAGATAGTTAGATTTATGTAACTTTCATGCAATAAATAGGTCAAAGTAGTCAGATTGAGTTGAACAGACAGTTTAGTTTAAGTCACATTAATAAAACAGATAAATTAATATTAGTGGAATCTGTTTCACAAATATTGGAATACAATTTACTTTAATATCACAGATAACTAAATTTATGTAACTTTCATGCAATAGATATGTCAAAGTAGTCAGATTGAGTTGAACAGACAGTTCAGTTTAAGTCACATCAATATAACAGATAGGTTAATATAAGTGACATCAGTTTCACACATATAAGACTACGATTGGCTTTAATATCACAGATAGTTAGATTTATGTAACTTTAATGCAATAAATAGGCCAAAGTAGTCAGATTGAGTTGAACAGACAGTTTAGTTTAAGTCACATCAATATAACAGATAAGTTAATATCAGTGGAATCAGCTTCACAACTCTTGGAGTACAATTGACTTTAACATCACAAACAGCTCGATTTATGTAATTTGAATGCAATAAATAGGTCAAAGTAGTCAGATTGAGTTGAACAGACAGTTTAGTTTAAGTCACATCAATATAACAGAGAAGTTAATATAAGTGGAATCAGCTTCACAAATATTGGAGTACAATTGACTTTAATATCACAGATAGCTCAATTTATGTAACTTTAATGCAATAAATAGGTCAAAGTAGTCAGATTGAGTTGAACAGACAGTTTAGTTTAAGTCACATCAATATAACAGAGATGTTAATATAAGTGGAATCAGCTTCACAAATATTGGAGTACAATTGACTTTAATATCACAGATAGCTCAATTTATGTAATTTTAATGCAATAAATATGTCAAAGTAGTCAGATTGAGTTGAACAGACAGTTCAGTTTAAGTCACATCAATATAACAGATAGGTTAATATAAGTGACATCAGTTTCACACATATAAGACTACGATTGGCTTTAATATCACAGATGGTTAGATTTATGTAACTTTCATGCAATAAATAGGTCAAAGTAGTCAGATTGAGTTGAACAGACAGTTCAGTTTAAGTCACATCAATATAACAGATAGGTTAATATCAGTGGAATCAGCTTCATAAATATTGGAATACAATTGGCTTTAATATCACAGATAACTCAATTTATGTAACTTTAATGCAATAAATAGGTCAAAGTAGTCAGATTGAGTTGAGCAGACAGTTTAGTTTAAGTCACATCAATATAACAGATAAGTTAATATCAGTGGAATCAGCTTCACAACTCTTGGAGTACAATTGACTTTAACATAACAAATAGCTCGATTTATGTAAGTTGAATGCAATAAATAGGTCAAAGTAGTCAGATTGACTTGAACAGACAGTTTAGTTTAAGTTACATCAATATAACAGAGAAGTTAATATGAGTGGAATCAGCTTCACAACTATTGGAGTACAATTGACTTTAATATCACAGATAGCTCAATTTATGTAACTTTAATGCAATAAATAGGTCAAAGTAGTCAGATTGAGTTGAACAGACAGTTCAGTTTAAGTCACATCAATATAACAGATAGGTTAATACAAGTGACATCAGTTTCACACATATAAGACTACGATTGGCTTTAATATCACAGATAGTTAGATTTATGTAACTTTCATGCAATAAATAGGTCAAAGTAGTCAGATTGAGTTGAACAGACAGTTTAGTTTAAGTCATATTAATAAAACAGATAAGTTAATATTAGTGGAATCTGTTTCACAAATATTGGAATACAATTTACTTTAATATCACAGATAACTAAATTTATGTAACTTTCATGCAATAAATATGTCAAAGTAGTCAGATTGAGTTGAACAGACAGTTCAGTTTCAGTCACATCAATATAACAGATAGGTTAATATAAGTGACATCAGTTTCACACATATAAGACTACGATTGGCTTTAATATCACAGATAGCTCAATTTATTTAACTTTCCTGCAATAAATAGGTTAAAGTAGTCAGATTGAGTTGAACACACAGTTTAGTTTAAGTCACATCAATATAACAGATAAGTTAATATCAGTGGAATCAGCTGCACAACTCTTGGAGTACACTTGACTTTAACATAACAAATAGCTCGATTTATGTAACTTGAATGCAATAAATAGGTCAAAGTAGTCAGATTGAGTTGAACAGACAGTTTAGTTTAAGTCACATCAATATAACAGATAAGTTAATATCAGTGGAATCAGCTTGACAACTATTGGAGTACATTTGACTTTAACATCACAAATAGATCAATTTATGTAACTTTAATGCAATAAATAGGTCAAAGTAATCAGATTGAGTTGAACAGACAGTTTAGATTAAGTCACATTAATAAAACAGATAAGTTAATATTAGTGGAATCAGTTTCACAAATATTGGAATACAATTGACTTTAATATCACAGATAACTAAATTTATGTAACTTTCATGCAATAAATATGTCAAAGTAGTCAAATTGAGTTGAACAGACAGTTTAGTTTAAGTCACATCAATATAACAGATAAGTTAATATGAGTGGAATCAGCTTCACAACTCTTGGAGTACAATTGACTTTAACATCACAGATAGTTCAATTTATGTAACTTTAATGCAATAAATAGGTCAAAGTAGTCAGATTGAGTGGAACAGACAGTTCAGTTTAAGTCACATCAATATAACAGATAGGTTAATATAAGTGACATCAGTTTCACACATATAAGACTACGATTGACTTTAATATCACAGATAACTCAATTTATGTAACTTTAATGCAATAAATAGGTCAAAGTAGTCAGATTGAGTTGAACAGACAGTTTAGTTTAAGTCACATCAATATAACAGATAAGTTAATATCAGTGGAATCAGGTTCACAACTATTAGAGTACAATTGACTTTAACATCACAAATAGCTCGATTAATGTAACTTTAATGCAATAAATAGGTCAAAGTAGTCAGATTGAGTTGAACAGACAGTTCAGTTTAAATCGCATCAATATAACAGATAAGTTGATATCAGTGGAATCAGCTTCACAAATATTGGAATACAATTGGCTTTAATATCACAGATAACTCAATTTTTGTAACTTTAATGCAATAAATAGGTCAAAGAAGTCAGATTGAGTTGAACAGACAGTTTAGTTTAAATCACATCAATATAACAGATAAGTTAATATCAGTGGAATCAGCTTGACAACTATTGCAGTACAATTGTCTTTAACATAACAAATAGATCAATTTATGTAACTTTAATGCAATACATAGGTCAAAGTAGTCAGATTGAGTTGAACAGATAGTTCAGTTTAAGTCACATCAATATAACAGATAGGTTAATATAAGTGACATCAGTTTCACACATATAAGACTACGATTGTCTTTAATATCACAGATAGTTAGATTTATGTAACTTTCATGCAATAAATAGGTCAAAGTAGTCAGATTGAGTTGAACAGACAGTTTAGTTTAAGTCACATTAATAAAACAGATAAATTAATATTAGTGGAATCTGTTTCACAAATATTGGAATACAATTTACTTTAATATCACAGATAACTAAATTTATGTAACTTTCATGCAATAGATATGTCAAAGTAGTCAGATTGAGTTGAACAGACAGTTCAGTTTAAGTCACATCAATATAACAGATAGGTTAATATAAGTGACATCAGTTTCACACATATAAGACTACGATTGGCTTTAATATCACAGATAGTTAGATTTATGTAACTTTAATGCAATAAATAGGCCAAAGTAGTCAGATTGAGTTGAACAGACAGTTTAGTTTAAGTCACATCAATATAACAGATAAGTTAATATCAGTGGAATCAGCTTCACAACTCTTGGAGTACAATTGACTTTAACATCACAAACAGCTCGATTTATGTAATTTGAATGCAATAAATAGGTCAAAGTAGTCAGATTGAGTTGAACAGACAGTTTAGTTTAAGTCACATCAATATAACAGAGAAGTTAATATAAGTGGAATCAGCTTCACAAATATTGGAGTACAATTGACTTTAATATCACAGATAGCTCAATTTATGTAACTTTAATGCAATAAATAGGTCAAAGTAGTCAGATTGAGTTGAACAGACAGTTTAGTTTAAGTCACATCAATATAACAGAGATGTTAATATAAGTGGAATCAGCTTCACAAATATTGGAGTACAATTGACTTTAATATCACAGATAGCTCAATTTATGTAATTTTAATGCAATAAATAGGTCAAAGTAGTCAGATTGAGTTGAACAGACAGTTCAGTTTAAGTCACATCAATATAACAGATAGGTTAATATAAGTGACATCAGTTTCACACATATAAGACTACGATTGGCTTTAATATCACAGATGGTTAGATTTATGTAACTTTCATGCAATAAATAGGTCAAAGTAGTCAGATTGAGTTGAACAGACAGTTCAGTTTAAGTCACATCAATATAACAGATAGGTTAATATCAGTGGAATCAGCTTCATAAATATTGGAATACAATTGGCTTTAATATCACAGATAACTCAATTTATGTAACTTTAATGCAATAAATAGGTCAAAGTAGTCAGATTGAGTTGAGCAGACAGTTTAGTTTAAGTCACATCAATATAACAGATAAGTTAATATCAGTGGAATCAGCTTCACAACTCTTGGAGTACAATTGACTTTAACATAACAAATAGCTCGATTTATGTAACTTGAATGCAATAAATAGGTCAAAGTAGTCAGATTGACTTGAACAGACAGTTTAGTTTAAGTTACATCAATATAACAGAGAAGTTAATATGAGTGGAATCAGCTTCACAACTATTGGAGTACAATTGACTTTAATATCACAGATAGCTCAATTTATGTAACTTTAATGCAATAAATAGGTCAAAGTAGTCAGATTGAGTTGAACAGACAGTTCAGTTTAAGTCACATCAATATAACAGATAGGTTAATACAAGTGACATCAGTTTCACACATATAAGACTACGATTGGCTTTAATATCACAGATAGTTAGATTTATGTAACTTTCATGCAATAAATAGGTCAAAGTAGTCAGATTGAGTTGAACAGACAGTTTAGTTTAAGTCATATTAATAAAACAGATAAGTTAATATTAGTGGAATCTGTTTCACAAATATTGGAATACAATTTACTTTAATATCACAGATAACTAAATTTATGTAACTTTCATGCAATAAATATGTCAAAGTAGTCAGATTGAGTTGAACAGACAGTTCAGTTTCAGTCACATCAATATAACAGATAGGTTAATATAAGTGACATCAGTTTCACACATATAAGACTACGATTGGCTTTAATATCACAGATAGCTCAATTTATTTAACTTTCCTGCAATAAATAGGTTAAAGTAGTCAGATTGAGTTGAACACACAGTTTAGTTTAAGTCACATCAATATAACAGATAAGTTAATATCAGTGGAATCAGCTGCACAACTCTTGGAGTACACTTGACTTTAACATAACAAATAGCTCGATTTATGTAACTTGAATGCAATAAATAGGTCAAAGTAGTCAGATTGAGTTGAACAGACAGTTTAGTTTAAGTCACATCAATATAACAGATAAGTTAATATCAGTGGAATCAGCTTGACAACTATTGGAGTACATTTGACTTTAACATCACAAATAGATCAATTTATGTAACTTTAATGCAATAAATAGGTCAAAGTAATCAGATTGAGTTGAACAGACAGTTTAGATTAAGTCACATTAATAAAACAGATAAGTTAATATTAGTGGAATCAGTTTCACAAATATTGGAATACAATTGACTTTAATATCACAGATAACTAAATTTATGTAACTTTCATGCAATAAATATGTCAAAGTAGTCAAATTGAGTTGAACAGACAGTTTAGTTTAAGTCACATCAATATAACAGATAAGTTAATATGAGTGGAATCAGCTTCACAACTCTTGGAGTACAATTGACTTTAACATCACAGATAGCTCAATTTATGTAACTTTAATGCAATAAATAGGTCAAAGTAGTCAGATTGAGTGGAATAGACAGTTCAGTTTAAGTCACATCAATATAACAGATAGGTTAATATAAGTGACATCAGTTTCACACATATAAGACTACGATTGACTTTAATATCACAGATAACTCAATTTATGTAACTTTAATGCAATAAATAGGTCAAAGTAGTCAGATTGAGTTGAACAGACAGTTTAGTTTAAGTCACATCAATATAACAGATAAGTTAATATCAGTGGAATCAGGTTCACAACTATTGGAGTACAATTGACTTTAACATCACAAATAGCTCGATTAATGTAACTTTAATGCAATAAATAGGTCAAAGTAGTCAGATTGAGTTGAACAGACAGTTCAGTTTAAATCGCATCAATATAACAGATAAGTTGATATCAGTGGAATCAGCTTCACAAATATTGGAATACAATTGGCTTTAATATCACAGATAACTCAATTTTTGTAACTTTAATGCAATAAATAGGTCAAAGAAGTCAGATTGAGTTGAACAGACAGTTTAGTTTAAATCACATCAATATAACAGATAAGTTAATATCAGTGGAATCAGCTTGACAACTATTGCAGTACAATTGTCTTTAACATAACAAATAGATCAATTTATGTAACTTTAATGCAATAAATAGGTCAAAGTAATCAAATTGAGTTGAACAGACAGTTTAGAATAAATCACATTAATAAAACAGATAAGTTAATATTAGTGGAATCAGTTTCACAACTCTTGGAGTACAATTGACTTTAACATCACAGATAGCTCAATTTATGTAACTTTAATGCAATAAATAGGTCAAAGTAGTCAGATTGAGTGGAACAGACAGTTCAGTTTAAGACACATCAATATAACAGATAGGTTAATATAAATGACATCAGTTTCACACATATAAGACTACGATTGGCTTTAATATCACAGATAGTTAGATTTATGTAACTTTAATGCAATAAATAGGTCAAAGTAGTCAGATTGAGTTGAACAGACAGTTTAGTTTAAGTCACATCAATATAACAGATAAGTTAATATCAGTGGAATCAGGTTCACAACTATTGGAGTACAATTGACTTTAACATCACAAATAGCTCAATTAATGTAACTTTAATGCAATAAATAGGTCAAAGTAGTCAGATTGAGTTGAACAGACAGTTTAGTTTAAGTCACATCAATATAACAGATAAGTTGATATCAGTGGAATCAGCTTCACAAATATTGGAATACAATTGGCTTTAATATCACAGATAACTCAATTTTTGTAACTTTAATGCAATAAATAGGTCAAAGAAGTCAGATTCAGTTGAACAGACAGTTTAGTTTAAATCACATCAATATAACAGATAAGTTAATATCAGTGGAATCAGCTTGACAACTATTGGAGTACAATTGACTTTAACATCACAAATAGATCAATTTATGTAACTTGAATGCAATAAATAGGTCAAAGTAATCAAATTGAGTTGAACAGACAGTTTAGAATAAATCACATTAATAAAACAGATAATTTAATATTAGTGGAATCAGTTTCACAACTATTGGAGTACAATTGACTTTAACATCACAGATACCTCAATTTATGTAACTTTAATGCAATAAATAGGTCAAAGTAGTCAGATTGAGTTGAACAGACAGTTTAGTTTAAGTCACATCAATATAACAGAAAAGTTAAAATCAGTGGAATCAGCTTCACAACTATTGGAGTACAATTGACTTTAACATCACAAATAGCTCAATTTATGTAACTTTAATGCAATAAATAGGTCAAAGTAATCAGATTGAGTTGAACAGACAGTTCAGTTTAAGTCACATCAATATAACAGATAGGTTAATATAAGTGACATCAGTTTCACACATATAAGACTACGATCGGCTTTAATATCACAGATAACTCAATTTATGTAACTTTAATGCAATAAATAGGTCAAAGTAGTCAGATTGAGTTGAACAGACAGTTTCGTTTAAGTCACATCAATATAACAGATAAGTTAATATCAGTGGAATCAGCTTCACAGCTCTTGGAGTACAATTGACTTTAACATCACAAACAGCTCGATTTATGTAATTTGAATGCAATAAATAGGTCAAAGTAGTCAGATTGAGTTGAACAGACAGTTTAGTTTAAGTCACATCAATATAACAGAGAAGTTAATATAAGTGGAATCAGCTTCACAAATATTGGAGTACAATTGACTTTAATATCACAGATAGCTCAATTTATGTAACTTTAATGCAATAAATAGGTCAAAGTAGTCAGATTGAGTTGAATAGACAGTTTAGTTTAAGTCACATTAATAAAACAGATAAGTTAATATTAGTGGAATCTGTTTCACAAATATTGGAATACAATTTACTTTAATATCACAGATAACTAAATTTATATAACTTTCATGCAATAAATATGTCAAAGTAGTCAGATTGAGTTGAACAGACAGTTCAGTTTAAGTCACATCAATATAACAGATAGGTTAATATAAGTGACATCAGTTTCATACATATAAGACTACGATTGGCTTTAATATGACAGATAACTCAATTTATTGAACTTTAATGCAATAAATAGGTCAATGTAGTCAGATTAAGTTGAACAGACAGTTTAGTTTAAGTCACATCAATATAACAGATAGGTTAATATAAGAGACATCAGTTTCACACATATAAGACTACGATTGGCTTTAATATCACAGATAGTTAGATTTATGTAACTTTCATGCAATAAATAGGTCAAAGTAGTCAGATTGAGTTGAACAGACAGTTCAGTTTAAGTCACATCAATATAACAGATAGGTTAATATCAGTGGAATCAGCTTCATAAATATTGGAATACAATTGGCTTTAATATCACAGATAACTCAATTTATGTAACTTGAATGCAATAAATAGGTCAAAGTAGTCAGATTGAGTTGAACAGACAGTTTAGTTTAAGTCACATCAATATAACAGATAAGTTAATATCAGTGGAATCAGCTTCACAACTATTGGAGTACAATTGACTTTAATATCACAGATAGCTCAATTTATGTAACTTTAATGCAATAAATAGGTCAAAGTAGTCAGATTGAGTTGAACAGACAGTTCAGTTTAAGTCACATCAATATAACAGATAGGTTAATATAACTGACATCAGTTTCACACATATAAGACTACGATTGGCTTTAATATCACAGATAGTTAGATTTATGTAACTTTCATGCAATAAATAGGTCAAAGTAGTCAGATTGAGTTGAACAGACAGTTTAGTTTTAGTCACATCAATATAACAGATAAGTTAATATGAGTGGAATCAGCTTCACAACTCTTGGAGTACAATTGACTTTAACATCACAGATAGCTCAATTTATGTAACTTTAATGCAATAAATAGGTCAAAGTAGTCAGATTGAGTGAAACAGACAGTTCAGTTTAAATCACATCAATATAACAGATAGGTTAATATAAGTGACATCAGTTTCACACATATAAGACTACGATTGGCTTTAATATCACAGATAACTCAATTTTTGTAACTTTAATGCAATAAATAGGTCAATGTAGTCAGATTGAGTTGAACAGACAGTTTAGTTTAAGTCACATCAATATAACAGATAAGTTAATATCAGTGGAATCAGGTTCACAACTATTGGAGTACAATTGACTTTAACATCACAAATAGCTCGATTAATGTAACTTGAATGCAATAAATAGGTCAAAGTAGTCAGATTGAGTTGAAATGACAGTTCAGTTTAAATCACATCAATATAACAGATAAGTTGATATAAGTGGAATCAGCTTCACAAATATTGGAATACAATTGGCTTTAATATCACAGATAACTCAATTTTTGTAACTTTAATGCAATAAATAGGTCAAAGAAGTCAGATTGAGTTGAACAGACAGTTTAGTTTAAATCACATCAATATAACAGATAAGTTAATATCAGTGGAATCAGCTTGACAACTATTGGAGTACAATTGACTTTAACATCACAAATAGATCAATTTATGTAACTTGAATGCAATAAATAGGTCAAAGTAATCAAATTGAGTTGAACAGACAGTTTAGAATAAATCACATTAATAAAACAGATAAGTTAATATTAGTGGAATCAGTTTCACAACTATTGGAGTACAATTGACTTTAACATCACAGATAGCTCAATTTATGTAACTTTAATGCAATAAATAGGTCAAAGTAGTCAGATTGAGTTGAACAGACAGTTTAGTTTAAGTCATTTCAATATAACAGATAAGTTAATATCAGTGAAATCAGGTTCACAACTATTGGAGTATAATTGACTTTCATATCACAGATAGCTCAATTTATGTAACTTTAATGCAATAAATAGGTCAAAGTAGTCAGATTGAGTTGAACAGACAGTTTAGTTTAAGTCACATCAATATAACAGAAAAGTTAAAATCAATGGAATCAGCTTCACAACTATTGGAGTACATTTGACTTTAACATCACAAACAGCTCAATTTATGTAACTTTTATGCAATAAATAGGTCAAAGTAGTCAGATTGAGTTGAACAGACAGTTCAGTTTAAGTCACATCAATATAACAGATAGGTTAATATAAGTGACATCAGTTTCACACATATAAGACTACGATTGGCTTTAATATCACAGATAACTCAATTTATGTAACTTTAATGCAATAAATAGGTCAAAGTAGTCAGATTGAGTTGAACAGACAGTTTAGTTTTAGTCACATCAATATAACAGATAAGTTAATATAAGTGGAATCAGCTTCACAAATATTGGAATACAATTGGCTTTAATATCACAGATAACTCAATTTTTGTAACTTTAATGCAATAAATAGGTCAAAGTAGTCAGATTGAGTTGAACAGACAGTTTAGTTTAAGTCACATCAATATAACAGATAAGTTAATATCAGTGGAATCAGCTTGACAAGTATTGGAGTACAATTGACTTTAACATCACAAATAGATCAATTTATGTAACTTTAATGCAATAAATAGGTCAAAGTAGTCAGATTGAGTTGAGCAGACAGTTTAGTTTAAGTCACATCAATATAACAGATAAGTTAATATCAGTGGAATCAGCTTGACAACTATTGGAGTACAATTGACTTTAACATCACAAATAGATCAATTTATGTAACTTTAATGCAATAAATAGGTCAAAGTAGTCAGATTGAGTTGAACAGACAGTTTAGTTTAAGTCACATCAATATAACAGATAAGTTAATATGAGTGGAATCAGCTTCACAACTATTGGAGTACAATTGACTTTAACATCACAGATAGCTCAATTTATGTAACTTTCATGCAATAAATAGGTCAAAGTAGTCAGATTGAGTTGAACAGACAGTTCAGTTTAAGTCACATCAATATAACAGATAGGTTAATATAAGTGACATCAGTTTCACACATATAAGACTACGATTGACTTTAATATCACAGATAGTTAGATTTATGTAACTTTAATGCAATAAATAGGTCAAAGTAGTCAGATTGAGTTGAACAGACAGTTTAGTTTAAGTCGCATCAATATAACAGATAAGTTAATATCAGTGGAATCAGCTTCACAACTCTTGGAGTACAATTGACTTTAACATCACAAACAGCTCGATTTATGTAATTTGAATGCAATAAATAGGTCAAAGTAGTCAGATTGAGTTGAACAGACAGTTTAGTTTAAGGCACATCAATATAACGGAGAAGTTAATATAAGTGGAATCAGCTTCACAAATATTGGAGTACAATTGACTTTAATATCACAGATAGGTCAATTTATGTAACTTTAATGCAATAAATAGGTCAAAGTAGTCAGATTGAGTTGAACAGACAGTTCAGTTTAAGTCACATCAATATAACAGATAGGTTAATATAAGTGACATCAGTTTCACACATATAAGACTACGATTGGCTTTAATATGACAGATAACTCAATTTATTGAACTTTAATGCAATAAATAGGTCAATGTAGTCAGATTAAGTTGAACAGACAGTTTAGTTTAAGTCACATCAATATAACAGATAGGTTAATATAAGACATCAGTTTCACACATATAAGACTACGATTGGCTTTAATATCACAGATAGTTAGATTTATGTAACTTTCATGCAATAAATAGGTCAAAGTAGTCAGATTGAGTTGAACAGACAGTTCAGTTTAAGTCACATCAATATAACAGATAGGTTAATATCAGTGGAATCAGCTTCATAAATATTGGAATACAATTGGCTTTAATATCACAGATAACTCAATTTATGTAACTTGAATGCAATAAATAGGTCAAAGTAGTCAGATTGAGTTGAACAGACAGTTTAGTTTAAGTCACATCAATATAACAGATAAGTTAATATCAGTGGAATCAGCTTCACAACTATTGGAGTACAATTGACTTTAATATCACAGATAGCTCAATTTATGTAACTTTAATGCAATAAATAGGTCAAAGTAGTCAGATTGAGTTGAACAGACAGTTCAGTTTAAGTCACATCAATATAACAGATAGGTTAATATAACTGACATCAGTTTCACACATATAAGACTACGATTGGCTTTAATATCACAGATAGTTAGATTTATGTAACTTTCATGCAATAAATAGGTCAAAGTAGTCAGATTGAGTTGAACAGACAGTTTAGTTTTAGTCACATCAATATAACAGATAAGTTAATATGAGTGGAATCAGCTTCACAACTCTTGGAGTACAATTGACTTTAACATCACAGATAGCTCAATTTATGTAACTTTAATGCAATAAATAGGTCAAAGTAGTCAGATTGAGTGAAACAGACAGTTCAGTTTAAATCACATCAATATAACAGATAGGTTAATATAAGTGACATCAGTTTCACACATATAAGACTACGATTGGCTTTAATATCACAGATAACTCAATTTTTGTAACTTTAATGCAATAAATAGGTCAATGTAGTCAGATTGAGTTGAACAGACAGTTTAGTTTAAGTCACATCAATATAACAGATAAGTTAATATCAGTGGAATCAGGTTCACAACTATTGGAGTACAATTGACTTTAACATCACAAATAGCTCGATTAATGTAACTTGAATGCAATAAATAGGTCAAAGTAGTCAGATTGAGTTGAAATGACAGTTCAGTTTAAATCACATCAATATAACAGATAAGTTGATATAAGTGGAATCAGCTTCACAAATATTGGAATACAATTGGCTTTAATATCACAGATAACTCAATTTTTGTAACTTTAATGCAATAAATAGGTCAAAGAAGTCAGATTGAGTTGAACAGACAGTTTAGTTTAAATCACATCAATATAACAGATAAGTTAATATCAGTGGAATCAGCTTGACAACTATTGGAGTACAATTGACTTTAACATCACAAATAGATCAATTTATGTAACTTGAATGCAATAAATAGGTCAAAGTAATCAAATTGAGTTGAACAGACAGTTTAGAATAAATCACATTAATAAAACAGATAAGTTAATATTAGTGGAATCAGTTTCACAACTATTGGAGTACAATTGACTTTAACATCACAGATAGCTCAATTTATGTAACTTTAATGCAATAAATAGGTCAAAGTAGTCAGATTGAGTTGAACAGACAGTTTAGTTTAAGTCATTTCAATATAACAGATAAGTTAATATCAGTGAAATCAGGTTCACAACTATTGGAGTATAATTGACTTTAATATCACAGATAGCTCAATTTATGTAACTTTAATGCAATAAATAGGTCAAAGTAGTCAGATTGAGTTGAACAGACAGTTTAGTTTAAGTCACATCAATATAACAGAAAAGTTAAAATCAATGGAATCAGCTTCACAACTATTGGAGTACAATTGACTTTAACATCACAAACAGCTCAATTTATGTAACTTTTATGCAATAAATAGGTCAAAGTAGTCAGATTGAGTTGAACAGACAGTTCAGTTTAAGTCACATCAATATAACAGAAAAGTTAAAATCAATGGAATCAGCTTCACAACTATTGGAGTACAATTGACTTTAACATCACAAACAGCTCAATTTATGTAACTTTTATGCAATAAATAGGTCAAAGTAGTCAGATTGAGTTGAACAGACAGTTTAGTTTAAGTCACATCAATATAACAGAAAAGTTAAAATCAATGGAATCAGCTTCACAACTATTGGAGTACAATTGACTTTAACATCACAAACAGCTCAATTTATGTAACTTTTATGCAATAAATAGGTCAAAGTAGTCAGATTGAGTTGAACAGACAGTTCAGTTTAAGTCACATCAATATAACAGATAGGTTAATATAAGTGACATCAGTTTCACACATATAAGACTACGATTGGCTTTAATATCACAGATAACTCAATTTATGTAACTTTAATGCAATAAATAGGTCAAAGTAGTCAGATTGAGTTGAACAGACAGTTTAGTTTTAGTCACATCAATATAACAGATAAGTTAATATAAGTGGAATCAGCTTCACAAATATTGGAATACAATTGGCTTTAATATCACAGATAACTCAATTTTTGTAACTTTAATGCAATAAATAGGTCAAAGTAGTCAGATTGAGTTGAACAGACAGTTTAGTTTAAGTCACATCAATATAACAGATAAGTTAATATCAGTGGAATCAGCTTGACAACTATTGGAGTACAATTGACTTTAACATCACAAATAGATCAATTTATGTAACTTTAATGCAATAAATAGGTCAAAGTAGTCAGATTGAGTTGAGCAGACAGTTTAGTTTAAGTCACATCAATATAACAGATAAGTTAATATCAGTGGAATCAGCTTGACAACTATTGGAGTACAATTGACTTTAACATCACAAATAGATCAATTTATGTAACTTTAATGCAATAAATAGGTCAAAGTAGTCAGATTGAGTTGAACAGACAGTTTAGTTTAAGTCACATCAATATAACAGATAAGTTAATATGAGTGGAATCAGCTTCACAACTATTGGAGTACAATTGACTTTAACATCACAGATAGCTCAATTTATGTAACTTTCATGCAATAAATAGGTCAAAGTAGTCAGATTGAGTTGAACAGACAGTTCAGTTTAAGTCACATCAATATAACAGATAGGTTAATATAAGTGACATCAGTTTCACACATATAAGACTACGATTGACTTTAATATCACAGATAGTTAGATTTATGTAACTTTAATGCAATAAATAGGTCAAAGTAGTCAGATTGAGTTGAACAGACTGTTTAGTTTAAGTCGCATCAATATAACAGATAAGTTAATATCAGTGGAATCAGCTTCACAACTCTTGGAGTACAATTGACTTTAACATCACAAACAGCTCGATTTATGTAATTTGAATGCAATAAATAGGTCAAAGTAGTCAGATTGAGTTGAACAGACAGTTTAGTTTAAGGCACATCAATATAACGGAGAAGTTAATATAAGTGGAATCAGCTTCACAAATATTGGAGTACAATTGACTTTAATATCACAGATAGGTCAATTTATGTAACTTTAATGCAATAAATAGGTCAAAGTAGTCAGATTGAGTTGAACAGACAGTTCAGTTTAAGTCACATCAATATAACAGATAGGTTAATATAAGTGACATCAGTTTCACACATATAAGACTACGATTGGCTTTAATATGACAGATAACTCAATTTATTGAACTTTAATGCAATAAATAGGTCAATGTAGTCAGATTGAGTTGAACAGACAGTTTAGTTTAAGTCACATCAATATAACAGATAGGTTAATATAAGAGACATCAGTTTCACACATATAAGACTACGATTGGCTTTAATATCACAGATAGTTAGATTTATGTAACTTTCATGCAATAAATAGGTCAAAGTAGTCAGATTGAGTTGAACAGACAGTTCAGTTTAAGTCACATCAATATAACAGATAGGTTAATATCAGTGGAATCAGCTTCATAAATATTGGAATACAATTGGCTTTAATATCACAGATAACTCAATTTATGTAACTTGAATGCAATAAATAGGTCAAAGTAGTCAGATTGAGTTGAACAGACAGTTTAGTTTAAGTCACATCAATATAACAGATAAGTTAATATCAGTGGAATCAGCTTCACAACTATTGGAGTACAATTGACTTTAATATCACAGATAGCTCAATTTATGTAACTTTAATGCAATAAATAGGTCAAAGTAGTCAGATTGAGTTGAACAGACAGTTCAGTTTAAGTCACATCAATATAACAGATAGGTTAATATAACTGACATCAGTTTCACACATATAAGACTACGATTGGCTTTAATATCACAGATAGTTAGATTTATGTAACTTTCATGCAATAAATAGGTCAAAGTAGTCAGATTGAGTTGAACAGACAGTTTAGTTTTAGTCACATCAATATAACAGATAAGTTAATATGAGTGGAATCAGCTTCACAACTCTTGGAGTACAATTGACTTTAACATCACAGATAGCTCAATTTATGTAACTTTAATGCAATAAATAGGTCAAAGTAGTCAGATTGAGTGAAACAGACAGTTCAGTTTAAATCACATCAATATAACAGATAGGTTAATATAAGTGACATCAGTTTCACACATATAAGACTACGATTGGCTTTAATATCACAGATAACTCAATTTTTGTAACTTTAATGCAATAAATAGGTCAATGTAGTCAGATTGAGTTGAACAGACAGTTTAGTTTAAGTCACATCAATATAACAGATAAGTTAATATCAGTGGAATCAGGTTCACAACTATTGGAGTACAATTGACTTTAACATCACAAATAGCTCGATTAATGTAACTTGAATGCAATAAATAGGTCAAAGTAGTCAGATTGAGTTGAAATGACAGTTCAGTTTAAATCACATCAATATAACAGATAAGTTGATATAAGTGGAATCAGCTTCACAAATATTGGAATACAATTGGCTTTAATATCACAGATAACTCAATTTTTGTAACTTTAATGCAATAAATAGGTCAAAGAAGTCAGATTGAGTTGAACAGACAGTTTAGTTTAAATCACATCAATATAACAGATAAGTTAATATCAGTGGAATCAGCTTGACAACTATTGGAGTACAATTGACTTTAACATCACAAATAGATCAATTTATGTAACTTGAATGCAATAAATAGGTCAAAGTAATCAAATTGAGTTGAACAGACAGTTTAGAATAAATCACATTAATAAAACAGATAAGTTAATATTAGTGGAATCAGTTTCACAACTATTGGAGTACAATTGACTTTAACATCACAGATAGCTCAATTTATGTAACTTTAATGCAATAAATAGGTCAAAGTAGTCAGATTGAGTTGAACAGACAGTTTAGTTTAAGTCATTTCAATATAACAGATAAGTTAATATCAGTGAAATCAGGTTCACAACTATTGGAGTATAATTGACTTTAATATCACAGATAGCTCAATTTATGTAACTTTAATGCAATAAATAGGTCAAAGTAGTCAGATTGAGTTGAACAGACAGTTTAGTTTAAGTCACATCAATATAACAGAAAAGTTAAAATCAATGGAATCAGCTTCACAACTATTGGAGTACAATTGACTTTAACATCACAAACAGCTCAATTTATGTAACTTTTATGCAATAAATAGGTCAAAGTAGTCAGATTGAGTTGAACAGACAGTTCAGTTTAAGTCACATCAATATAACAGATAGGTTAATATAAGTGACATCAGTTTCACACATATAAGACTACGATTGGCTTTAATATGACAGATAACTCAATTTATTGAACTTTAATGCAATAAATAGGTCAATGTAGTCAGATTGAGTTGAACAGACAGTTTAGTTTAAGTCACATCAATATAACAGATAGGTTAATATAAGTGATATCAGTTTCACACATATAAGACTACGATTGGCTTTAATATCACACATAGTTAGATTTATGTAACTTTCATGCAATAAATAGGTCAGAGTAGTCAGATTGAGTTGAACAGACAGTTCAGATTAAGTCACATCAATATAATAGATAGGTTAATATCAGTGGAATCAGCTTCATAAATATTGGAATACAATTGGCTTTAATATCACAGATAACTCAATTTATGTAACTTTAATGCAATAAATAGGTCAAAGTAGTCAGATTGAGTTGAACAGACAGTTTAGTTTAAGTCACATCAATATAACAGAGAAGTTAATATGAGTGGAATCAGCTTCACAACTATTGGAGTACAATTGACTTTAACATCACAGATAGCTCAATTTATGTAACTTTCATGCAATAAATAGGTCAAAGTAGTCAGATTGAGTTGAACAGACAGTTCAGTTTAAGTCACATCAATATAACAGATAGGTTAATATAAGTGACATCAGTTTCACACATATAAGACTACGATTGACTTTAATATCACAGATAGTTAGATTTATGTAACTTTAATGCAATAAATAGGTCAAAGTAGTCAGATTGAGTTGAACAGACAGTTTAGTTTAAGTCGCATCAATATAACAGATAAGTTAATATCAGTGGAATCAGCTTCACAACTCTTGGAGTACAATTGACTTTAACATCACAAACAGCTCGATTTATGTAATTTGAATGCAATAAATAGGTCAAAGTAGTCAGATTGAGTTGAACAGACAGTTTAGTTTAAGGCACATCAATATAACGGAGAAGTTAATATAAGTGGAATCAGCTTCACAAATATTGGAGTACAATTGACTTTAATATCACAGATAGGTCAATTTATGTAACTTTAATGCAATAAATAGGTCAAAGTAGTCAGATTGAGTTGAACAGACAGTTCAGTTTAAGTCACATCAATATAACAGATAGGTTAATATAAGTGACATCAGTTTCACACATATAAGACTACGATTGGCTTTAATATGACAGATAACTCAATTTATTGAACTTTAATGCAATAAATAGGTCAATGTAGTCAGATTAAGTTGAACAGACAGTTTAGTTTAAGTCACATCAATATAACAGATAGGTTAATATAAGACATCAGTTTCACACATATAAGACTACGATTGGCTTTAATATCACAGATAGTTAGATTTATGTAACTTTCATGCAATAAATAGGTCAAAGTAGTCAGATTGAGTTGAACAGACAGTTCAGTTTAAGTCACATCAATATAACAGATAGGTTAATATCAGTGGAATCAGCTTCATAAATATTGGAATACAATTGGCTTTAATATCACAGATAACTCAATTTATGTAACTTGAATGCAATAAATAGGTCAAAGTAGTCAGATTGAGTTGAACAGACAGTTTAGTTTAAGTCACATCAATATAACAGATAAGTTAATATCAGTGGAATCAGCTTCACAACTATTGGAGTACAATTGACTTTAATATCACAGATAGCTCAATTTATGTAACTTTAATGCAATAAATAGGTCAAAGTAGTCAGATTGAGTTGAACAGACAGTTCAGTTTAAGTCACATCAATATAACAGATAGGTTAATATAACTGACATCAGTTTCACACATATAAGACTACGATTGGCTTTAATATCACAGATAGTTAGATTTATGTAACTTTCATGCAATAAATAGGTCAAAGTAGTCAGATTGAGTTGAACAGACAGTTTAGTTTTAGTCACATCAATATAACAGATAAGTTAATATGAGTGGAATCAGCTTCACAACTCTTGGAGTACAATTGACTTTAACATCACAGATAGCTCAATTTATGTAACTTTAATGCAATAAATAGGTCAAAGTAGTCAGATTGAGTGAAACAGACAGTTCAGTTTAAATCACATCAATATAACAGATAGGTTAATATAAGTGACATCAGTTTCACACATATAAGACTACGATTGGCTTTAATATCACAGATAACTCAATTTTTGTAACTTTAATGCAATAAATAGGTCAATGTAGTCAGATTGAGTTGAACAGACAGTTTAGTTTAAGTCACATCAATATAACAGATAAGTTAATATCAGTGGAATCAGGTTCACAACTATTGGAGTACAATTGACTTTAACATCACAAATAGCTCGATTAATGTAACTTGAATGCAATAAATAGGTCAAAGTAGTCAGATTGAGTTGAAATGACAGTTCAGTTTAAATCACATCAATATAACAGATAAGTTGATATAAGTGGAATCAGCTTCACAAATATTGGAATACAATTGGCTTTAATATCACAGATAACTCAATTTTTGTAACTTTAATGCAATAAATAGGTCAAAGAAGTCAGATTGAGTTGAACAGACAGTTTAGTTTAAATCACATCAATATAACAGATAAGTTAATATCAGTGGAATCAGCTTGACAACTATTGGAGTACAATTGACTTTAACATCACAAATAGATCAATTTATGTAACTTGAATGCAATAAATAGGTCAAAGTAATCAAATTGAGTTGAACAGACAGTTTAGAATAAATCACATTAATAAAACAGATAAGTTAATATTAGTGGAATCAGTTTCACAACTATTGGAGTACAATTGACTTTAACATCACAGATAGCTCAATTTATGTAACTTTAATGCAATAAATAGGTCAAAGTAGTCAGATTGAGTTGAACAGACAGTTTAGTTTAAGTCATTTCAATATAACAGATAAGTTAATATCAGTGAAATCAGGTTCACAACTATTGGAGTATAATTGACTTTAATATCACAGATAGCTCAATTTATGTAACTTTAATGCAATAAATAGGTCAAAGTAGTCAGATTGAGTTGAACAGACAGTTTAGTTTAAGTCACATCAATATAACAGAAAAGTTAAAATCAATGGAATCAGCTTCACAACTATTGGAGTACAATTGACTTTAACATCACAAACAGCTCAATTTATGTAACTTTTATGCAATAAATAGGTCAAAGTAGTCAGATTGAGTTGAACAGACAGTTCAGTTTAAGTCACATCAATATAACAGATAGGTTAATATAAGTGACATCAGTTTCACACATATAAGACTACGATTGGCTTTAATATCACAGATAACTCAATTTATGTAACTTTAATGCAATAAATAGGTCAAAGTAGTCAGATTGAGTTGAACAGACAGTTTAGTTTTAGTCACATCAATATAACAGATAAGTTAATATAAGTGGAATCAGCTTCACAAATATTGGAATACAATTGGCTTTAATATCACAGATAACTCAATTTTTGTAAATTTAATGCAATAAATAGGTCAAAGTAGTCAGATTGAGTTGAACAGACAGTTTAGTTTAAGTCACATCAATATAACAGATAAGTTAATATCAGTGGAATCAGCTTGACAACTATTGGAGTACAATTGACTTTAACATCACAAATAGATCAATTTATGTAACTTTAATGCAATAAATAGGTCAAAGTAGTCAGATTGAGTTGAGCAGACAGTTTAGTTTAAGTCACATCAATATAACAGATAAGTTAATATCAGTGGAATCAGCTTGACAACTATTGGAGTACAATTGACTTTAACATCACAAATAGATCAATTTATGTAACTTTAATGCAATAAATAGGTCAAAGTAGTCAGATTGAGTTGAACAGACAGTTTAGTTTAAGTCACATCAATATAACAGATAAGTTAATATGAGTGGAATCAGCTTCACAACTATTGGAGTACAATTGACTTTAACATCACAGATAGCTCAATTTATGTAACTTTCATGCAATAAATAGGTCAAAGTAGTCAGATTGAGTTGAACAGACAGTTCAGTTTAAGTCACATCAATATAACAGATAGGTTAATATAAGTGACATCAGTTTCACACATATAAGACTACGATTGGCTTTAATATCACAGATAGTTAGATTTATGTAACTTTAATGCAATAAATAGGTCAAAGTAGTCAGATTGAGTTGAACAGACAGTTTAGTTTAAGTCGCATCAATATAACAGATAAGTTAACATCAGTGGAATCAGCTTCACAACTCTTGGAGTACAATTGACTTTAACATCACAAACAGCTCGATTTATGTAATTTGAATGCAATAAATAGGTCAAAGTAGTCAGATTGAGTTGAACAGACAGTTTAGTTTAAGGCACATCAATATAACGGAGAAGTTAATATAAGTGGAATCAGCTTCACAAATATTGGAGTACAATTGACTTTAATATCACAGATAGGTCAATTTATGTAACTTTAATGCAATAAATAGGTCAATGTAGTCAGATTAAGTTGAACAGACAGTTTAGTTTAAGTCACATCAATATAACAGATAGGTTAATATAAGAGACATCAGTTTCACACATATAAGACTACGATTGGCTTTAATATCACAGATAGTTAGATTTATGTAACTTTCATGCAATAAATAGGTCAAAGTAGTCAGATTGAGTTGAACAGACAGTTCAGTTTAAGTCACATCAATATAACAGATAGGTTAATATCAGTGGAATCAGCTTCATAAATATTGGAATACAATTGGCTTTAATATCACAGATAACTCAATTTATGTAACTTGAATGCAATAAATAGGTCAAAGTAGTCAGATTGAGTTGAACAGACAGTTTAGTTTAAGTCACATCAATATAACAGATCAGTTAATATCAGTGGAATCAGCTTCACAACTATTGGAGTACAATTGACTTTAATATCACAGATAGCTCAATTTATGTAACTTTAATGCAATAAATAGGTCAAAGTAGTCAGATTGAGTTGAACAGACAGTTCAGTTTAAGTCACATCAATATAACAGATAGGTTAATATAACTGACATCAGTTTCACACATATAAGACTACGATTGGCTTTAATATCACAGATAGTTAGATTTATGTAACTTTCATGCAATAAATATGTCAAAGTAGTCAGATTGAGTTGAACAGACAGTTTAGTTTTAGTCACATCAATATAACAGATAAGTTAATATGAGTGGAATCAGGTTCACAACTATTGGAGTACAATTGACTTTAACATCACAAATAGCTCGATTAATGTAACTTTAATGCAATAAATAGGTCAAAGTAGTCAGATTGAGTTGAACAGACAGTTCAGTTTAAATCACATCAATATACAAGATAAGTTGATATCAGTGGAATCAGTTTCACAAATATTGGAATACAATTGGCTTTAATATCACAGATAACTCAATTTTTGTAACTTTAATGCAATAAATAGGTCAAAGAAGTCAGATTGAGTTGAACAGACAGTTTAGTTTAAATCACATCAATATAACAGATAAGTTAATATCAGTGGAATCAGCTTGACAACTATTGGAGTACAATTGACTTTAACATCACAAATAGATCAATTTATGTAACTTTAATGCAATAAATAGGTCAAAGTAGTCAGATTGAGTTGAACAGACAGTTTAGATTAAATCACATTAATAAAACAGATAAGTTAATATTAGTGGAATCAGTTTCACAACTATTGGAGTATAATTGACTTTAATATCACAGATAACTCAATTTATGTAACTTTAATGCAATAAATAGGTCAAAGTAGTCAGATTGAGTTGAACAGACAGTTTAGTTTAAGTCACATCAATATAACAGAAAAGTTAAAATCAGTGAAATCAGCTTCACAACTATTGGAGTACAATTGACTCTAACATCACAAATAGCTCAATTTATGTAACTTTAATGCAATAAATAGGTCAAAGTAGTCAGATTGAGTTGAACAGACAGTTTAGTTTAAGTCACATCAATATAACAGATAAGTTAATATCAGTGGAATCAGCTTGACAACTATTGGAGTACAATTGACTTTAACATCACAAATAGATCAATTTATGTAACTTTAATGCAATAAATAGGTCAAAGTAATCAGATTGAGTTGAACAGACAGTTTAGTTTAAGTCACATCAATACAACAGATAAGTTAATATGAGTGGAATCAGCTTCACAACTCTTGGAGTACAATTGACTTTAACATCACAGATAGCTCAATTTATGTAACTTTAATGCAATAAATAGGTCAAAGTAGTCAGATTGAGTGGAACAGACAGTTCAGTTTAAGTCATATCAATATAACAGATAGGTTAATATAAGTGACATCAGTTTCACACATATAAGACTACGATTGGCTTTAATATGACAGATAACTCAATTTATTGAACTTTAATGCAATAAATAGGTCAATGTAGTCTGATTGAGTTGAACAGACAGTTTAGTTTAAGTCACATCAATATAACAGATAGGTTAATATAAGTGACATCAGTTTCACACATATAAGACTACGATTGGCTTTAATATCACAGATAACTCAATTTATGTAACTTTAATGCAATAAATAGGTCAAAGTAGTCAGATTGAGTTGAACAGACAGTTCAGTCTAAGTCACATCAATATAACAGATAGGTTAATATCAGTGGAATCAGCTTCATAAATATTGGAATACAATTGGCTTTAATATCACAGATAACTCAATTTATGTAACTTTAATGCAATAAATAGGTCAAAGTAGTCAGATTGAGTTGAACAGACAGTTTAGTTTAAGTCACATCAATATAACAGATCAGTTAATATCAGTGGAATCAGCTTCACAACTCTTGGAGTACAATTGACTTTAACATAACAAATAGCTCGATTTATGTAACTTGAATGCAATAAATAGGTCAAAGTAGTCAGATTGAGTTGAACAGACAGTTCAGTTTAAGTCACATCAATATAACAGAAAAGTTAATATGAGTGGAATCAGCTTCACAACTATTGGAGTACAATTGACTTTAATATCACAGATAGCTCAATTTATGTAACTTTAATCCAATAAATAGGTCAAAGTAGTCAGATTGAGTTGAACAGACAGTTCAGTTTAAGTCACATCAATATAACAGATAGGTTAATATAACTGACATCAGTTTCACACATATAAGACTACGATTGGCTTTAATATCACAGATAGTTAGATTTATGTAACTTTCATGCAATAAATAGGTCAAAGTAGTCAGATTGAGTTGAACAGACAGTTTAGTTTAAGTCACATTAATAAAACAGATAAGTTAATATTAGTGGAATCTGTTTCACAAATATTGGAATACAATTTACTTTAATATCACAGATAACTAAATTTATGTAACTTTCATGCAATAAATATGTCAAAGTAGTCAGATTGAGTTGAACAGACAGTTTAGTTTTAGTCACATCAATATAACAGATAAGTTAATATGAGTGGAATCAGGTTCACAACTATTGGAGTACAATTGACTTTAACATCACAAATAGCTCGATTAATGTAACTTTAATGCAATAAATAGGTCAAAGTAGTCAGATTGAGTTGAACAGACAGTTCAGTTTAAATCACATCAATATACAAGATAAGTTGATATAAGTGGAATCAGTTTCACAAATATTGGAATACAATTGGCTTTAATATCACAGATAACTCAATTTTTGTAACTTTAATGCAATAAATAGGTCAAAGAAGTCAGATTGAGTTGAACAGACAGTTTAGTTTAAATCACATCAATATAACAGATAAGTTAATATCAGTGGAATCAGCTTGACAACTATTGGAGTACAATTGACTTTAACATCACAAATAGATCAATTTATGTAACTTTAATGCAATAAATAGGTCAAAGTAGTCAGATTGAGTTGAACAGACAGTTTAGATTAAATCACATTAATAAAACAGATAAGTTAATATTAGTGGAATCAGTTTCACAACTATTGGAGTATAATTGACTTTAATATCACAGATAGCTCAATTTATGTAACTTTAATGCAATAAATAGGTCAAAGTAGTCAGATTGAGTTGAACAGACAGTTTAGTTTAAGTCACATCAATATAACAGAAAAGTTAAAATCAGTGAAATCAGCTTCACAACTATTGGAGTACAATTGACTCTAACATCACAAATAGCTCAATTTATGTAACTTTAATGCAATAAATAGGTCAAAGTAGTCAGATTGAGTTGAACAGACAGTTTAGTTTAAGTCACATCAATATAACAGATAAGTTAATATCAGTGGAATCAGCTTGACAACTATTGGAGTACAATTGACTTTAACATCACAAATAGATCAATTTATGTAACTTTAATGCAATAAATAGGTCAAAGTAATCAGATTGAGTTGAACAGACAGTTTAGTTTAAGTCACATCAATACAACAGATAAGTTAATATGAGTGGAATCAGCTTCACAACTCTTGGAGTACAATTGACTTTAACATCACAGATAGCTCAATTTATGTAACTTTAATGCAATAAATAGGTCAAAGTAGTCAGATTGAGTGGAACAGACAGTTCAGTTTAAGTCACATCAATATAACAGATAGGTTAATATAAGTGACATCAGTTTCACACATATAAGACTACGATTGGCTTTAATATCACAGATAACTCAATTTATGTAACTTTAATGCAATAAATAGGTCAAAGTAGTCAGATTGAGTTGAACAGACAGTTTAGTTTAAGTCACATCAATATAACAGATCAGTTAATATCAGTGGAATCAGCTTCACAACTCTTGGAGTACAATTGACTTTAACATAACAAATAGCTCGATTTATGTAACTTGAATGCAATAAATAGGTCAAAGTAGTCAGATTGAGTTGAACAGACAGTTTAGTTTAAGTCACATCAATATAACAGAAAAGTTAATATGAGTGGAATCAGCTTCACAACTATTGGAGTACAATTGACTTTAATATCACAGATAGCTCAATTTATGTAACTTTAATGCAATAAATAGGTCAAAGTAGTCAGATTGAGTTGAACAGACAGTTCAGTTTAAGTCACATCAATATAACAGATAGGTTAATATAACTGACATCAGTTTCACACATATAAGACTACGATTGGCTTTAATATCACAGATAGTTAGATTTATGTAACTTTCATGCAATAAATAGGTCAAAGTAGTCAGATTGAGTTGAACAAACAGTTTAGTTTAAGTCACATTAATAAAACAGATAAGTTAATATTAGTGGAATCTGTTTCACAAATATTGGAATACAATTTACTTTAATATCACAGATAACTCAATTTATGTAACTTTCATGCAATAAATATGTCAAAGTAGTCAGATTGAGTTGAACAGACAGTTTAGTTTTAGTCACATCAATATAACAGATAAGTTAATATGAGTGGAATCAGGTTCACAACTATTGGAGTACAATTGACTTTAACATCACAAATAGCTCGATTAATGTAACTTTAATGCAATAAATAGGTCAAAGTAGTCAGATTGAGTTGAACAGACAGTTCAGTTTAAATCACATCAATATACAAGATAAGTTGATATCAGTGGAATCAGTTTCACAAATATTGGAATACAATTGGCTTTAATATCACAGATAACTCAATTTTTGTAACTTTAATGCAATAAATAGGTCAAAGAAGTCAGATTGAGTTGAACAGACAGTTTAGTTTAAATCACATCAATATAACAGATAAGTTAATATCAGTGGAATCAGCTTGACAACTATTGGAGTACAATTGACTTTAACATCACAAATAGATCAATTTATGTAACTTTAATGCAATAAATAGGTCAAAGTAGTCAGATTGAGTTGAACAGACAGTTTAGATTAAATCACATTAATAAAACAGATAAGTTAATATTAGTGGAATCAGTTTCACAACTCTTGGAGTATAATTGACTTTAATATCACAGATAGCTCAATTTATGTAACTTTAATGCAATAAATAGGTCAAAGTAGTCAGATTGAGTTGAACAGACAGTTTAGTTTAAGTCACATCAATATAACAGAAAAGTTAAAATCAGTGAAATCAGCTTCACAACTATTGGAGTACAATTGACTCTAACATCACAAATAGCTCAATTTATGTAACTTTAATGCAATGAATAGGTCAAAGTAGTCAGATTGAGTTGAACAGACAGTTTAGTTTAAGTCACATCAATATAACAGATAAGTTAATATCAGTGGAATCAGCTTGACAACTATTGGAGTACAATTGACTTTAACATCACAAATAGATCAATTTATGTAACTTTAATGCAATAAATAGGTCAAAGTAATCAGATTGAGTTGAACAGACAGTTTAGTTTAAGTCACATCAATACAACAGATAAGTTAATATGAGTGGAATCAGCTTCACAACTCTTGGAGTACAATTGACTTTAACATCACAGATAGCTCAATTTATGTAACTTTAATGCAATAAATAGGTCAAAGTAGTCAGATTGAGTGGAACAGACAGTTCAGTTTAAGTCACATCAATATAACAGATAGGTTAATATAAGTGACATCAGTTTCACACATATAAGACTACGATTGGCTTTAATATCACAGATAACTCAATTTATGTAACTTTAATGCAATAAATAGGTCAAAGTAGTCAGATTGAGTTGAACAGACAGTTTAGTTTAAGTCACATCAATATAACAGATCAGTTAATATCAGTGGAATCAGCTTCACAACTCTTGGAGTACAATTGACTTTAACATAACAAATAGCTCGATTTATGTAACTTGAATGCAATAAATAGGTCAAAGTAGTCAGATTGAGTTGAACAGACAGTTTAGTTTAAGTCACATCAATATAACAGAAAAGTTAATATGAGTGGAATCAGCTTCACAACTATTGGAGTACAATTGACTTTAATATCACAGATAGCTCAATTTATGTAACTTTAATGCAATAAATAGGTCAAAGTAGTCAGATTGAGTTGAACAGACAGTTCAGTTTAAGTCACATCAATATAACAGATAGGTTAATATAACTGACATCAGTTTCACACATATAAGACTACGATTGGCTTTAATATCACAGATAGTTAGATTTATGTAACTTTCATGCAATAAATAGGTCAAAGTAGTCAGATTGAGTTGAACAAACAGTTTAGTTTAAGTCACATTAATAAAACAGATAAGTTAATATTAGTGGAATCTGTTTCACAAATATTGGAATACAATTTACTTTAATATCACAGATAACTCAATTTATGTAACTTTCATGCAATAAATATGTCAAAGTAGTCAGATTGAGTTGAACAGACAGTTTAGTTTTAGTCACATCAATATAACAGATAAGTTAATATGAGTGGAATCAGGTTCACAACTATTGGAGTACAATTGACTTTAACATCACAAATAGCTCGATTAATGTAACTTGAATGCAATAAATAGGTCAAAGTAGTCAGATTGAGTTGAAATGACAGTTCAGTTTAAATCACATCAATATAACAGATAAGTTGATATAAGTGGAATCAGCTTCACAAATATTGGAATACAATTGGCTTTAATATCACAGATAACTCAATTTTTGTAACTTTAATGCAATAAATAGGTCAAAGAAGTCAGATTGAGTTGAACAGACAGTTTAGTTTAAATCACATCAATATAACAGATAAGTTAATATCAGTGGAATCAGCTTGACAACTATTGGAGTACAATTGACTTTAACATCACAAATAGATCGATTTATGTAACTTTAATGCAATAAATAGGTCAAAGTAATCAAATTGAGTTGAACAGACAGTTTAGAATAAATCACATTAATAAAACAGATAAGTTAATATTAGTGGAATCAGTTTCACAACTATTGGAGTACAATTGACTTTAATATCACAGATAGCTCAATTTATGTAACTTTAATGCAATAAATAGGTCAAAGTAGTCAGATTGAGTTGAACAGACAGTTTAGTTTAAGTCACTTCAATATAACAGAAAAGTTAAAATCAGTGGAATCAGCTTCACAACTATTGGAGTACAATTGACTTTAACATCACAAACAGCTCAATTTATGTAACTTTAATGCAATAAATAGGTCAAAATAGTCAGATTGAGTTGAACAGACAGTTCAGTTTAAGTCACATCAATATAACAGATAGGTTAATATAAGTGACATCAGTTTCACACATATAAGACTACGATTGGCTTTAATATCACAGATAACTCAATTTATGTAACTTTAATGCAATAAATAGGTCAAAGTAGTCAGATTGAGTTGAACAGACAGTTTAGTTTAAGTCACATCAATATAACAGATAAGTTAATATAAGTGGAATCAGCTTCACAAATATTGGAATACAATTGGCTTTAATATCACAGATAACTCAATTTTTGTAACTTTAATGCAATAAATAGGTCAAAGTAGTCAGATTGAGTTGAACAGACAGTTTAGTTTAAGTCACATCAATATAACAGATAAGTTAATATAAGTGGAATCAGCTTCACAAATATTGGAATACAATTGGCTTTAATATCACAGATAACTCAATTTTTGTAACTTTAATGCAATAAATAGGTCAAAGTAGTCAGATTGAGTTGAACAGACAGTTTAGTTTAAGTCAAATCAATATAACAGATAAGTTAATATCAGTGGAATCAGCTTGACAACTATTGGAGTACAATTGACTTTAACATCACAAATAGATCAATTTATGTAACTTTAATGCAATAAATAGGTCAAAGTAGTCAGATTGAGTTGAACAGACAGTTTAGTTTAAGTCACATCAATATAACAGATAAGTTAATATCAGTGGAATCAGCTTGACAACTATTGGAGTACAATTGACTTTAACATCACAAATAGATCAATTTATGTAACTTTAATGCAATAAATAGGTCAAAGTAGTCAGATTGAGTTGAACAGACAGTTTAGTTTAAGTCACATCAATATAACAGATAAGTTAATATGAGTGGAATCAGCTTCACAACTATTGGAGTACAATTGACTTTAACATCACAAACAGCTCAATTTATGTAACTTTCATGCAATAAATAGGTCAATGTAGTCAGATTGAGTTGGACAGACAGTTCAGTTTAAGTCACATCAATATAACAGATAGGTTAATATAAGTGACATCAGTTTCACACATATAAGACTACGATTGGCTTTAATATCACAGATAGTTAGATTTATGTAACTTTAATGCAATAAATAGGTCAAAGTAGTCAGATTGAGTTGAACAGACAGTTTAGTTTAAGTCACATCAATATAACAGATAAGTTAATATCAGTGGAATCAGCTTCACAACTCTTGGAGTACAATTGACTTTAACATCACAAACAGCTCGATTTATGTAATTTGAATGCAATAAATAGGTCAAAGTAGTCAGATTGAGTTGAACAGACAGTTTAGTTTAAGGCACATCAATATAACGGAGAAGTTAATATAAGTGGAATCAGCTTCACAAATATTGGAGTACAATTGACTTTAATATCACAGATAGGTCAATTTATGTAACTTTAATGCAATAAATAGGTCAAAGTAGTCAGATTGAGTTGAACAGACAGTTTAGTTTAAGTCACATCAATATAACAGATAAGTTAATATTAGTGGAATCTGTTTCACAAATATTGGAATACAATTTACTTTAATATCACAGATAACTAAATTTATGTAACTTTCATGCAATAAATAGGTCAAAGTAGTCAGATTGAGTTGAACAGACAGTTCAGTTTAAGTCACATCAATATAACAGATAGGTTAATATAAGTGACATCAGTTTCACACATATAAGACTACGATTGGCTTTAATATGACAGATAACTCAATTTATTGAACTTTAATGCAATAAATAGGTCAATGTAGTCTGATTGAGTTGAACAGACAGTTTAGTTTAAGTCAGATCAATATAACAGATAGGTTAATATAAGTGACATCAGTTTCACACATATAAGACTACGATTGGCTTTAATATCACAGATAACTCAATTTATGTAACTTTAATGCAATAAATAGGTCAAAGTAGTCAGATTGAGTTGAACAGACAGTTTAGTTTAAGTCACATCAATATAACAGATCAGTTAATATCAGTGGAATCAGCTTCACAACTCTTGGAGTACAATTGACTTTAACATAACAAATAGCTCGATTTATGTAACTTGAATGCAATAAATAGGTCAAAGTAGTCAGATTGAGTTGAACAGACAGTTTAGTTTAAGTTACATCAATATAACAAAAAAGTTAATATGAGTGGAATCAGCTTCACAACTATTGGAGTACAATTGACTTTAATATCACAGATAGCTCAATTTATGTAACTTTAATCCAATAAATAGGTCAAAGTAGTCAGATTGAGTTGAACAGACAGTTCAGTTTAAGTCACATCAATATAACAGATAGGTTAATATAACTGACATCAGTTTCACACATATAAGACTACGATTGGCTTTAATATCACAGATAGTTAGATTTATGTAACTTTCATGCAATAAATATGTCAAAGTAGTCAGATTGAGTTGAACAGACAGTTTAGTTTTAGTCACATCAATATAACAGATAAGTTAATATGAGTGGAATCAGGTTCACAACTATTGGAGTACAATTGACTTTAACATCACAAATAGCTCGATTAATGTAACTTTAATGCAATAAATAGGTCAAAGTAGTCAGATTGAGTTGAACAGACAGTTCAGTTTAAATCACATCAATATACAAGATAAGTTGATATAAGTGGAATCAGTTTCACAAATATTGGAATACAATTGGCTTTATTATCACAGATAACTCAATTTTTGTAACTTTAATGCAATAAATAGGTCAAAGAAGTCAGATTGAGTTGAACAGACAGTTTAGTTTAAATCACATCAATATAACAGATAAGTTAATATCAGTGGAATCAGCTTGACAACTATTGGAGTACAATTGACTTTAACATCACAAATAGATCAATTTATGTAACTTTAATGCAATAAATAGGTCAAAGTAGTCAGATTGAGTTGAACAGACAGTTTAGATTAAATCACATTAATAAAACAGATAAGTTAATATTAGTGGAATCAGTTTCACAACTATTGGAGTATAATTGACTTTAATATCACAGATAGCTCAATTTATGTAACTTTAATGCAATAAATAGGTCAAAGTAGTCAGATTGAGTTGAACAGACAGTTTAGTTTAAGTCACATCAATATAACAGAAAAGTTAAAATCAGTGAAATCAGCTTCACAACTATTGGAGTACAATTGACTCTAACATCACAAATAGCTCAATTTATGTAACTTTAATGCAATAAATAGGTCAAAGTAGTCAGATTGAGTTGAACAGACAGTTTAGTTTAAGTCACATCAATATAACAGATAAGTTAATATCAGTGGAATCAGCTTGACAACTATTGGAGTACAATTGACTTTAACATCACAAATAGATCAATTTATGTAACTTTAATGCAATAAATAGGTCAAAGTAATCAGATTGAGTTGAACAGACAGTTTAGTTTAAGTCACATCAATACAACAGATAAGTTAATATGAGTGGAATCAGCTTCACAACTCTTGGAGTACAATTGACTTTAACATCACAGATAGCTCAATTTATGTAACTTTAATGCAATAAATAGGTCAAAGTAGTCAGATTGAGTGGAACAGACAGTTCAGTTTAAGTCACATCAATATAACAGATAGGTTAATATAAGTGACATCAGTTTCACACATATAAGACTACGATTGGCTTTAATATGACTGATAACTCAATTTATTGAACTTTAATGCAATAAATAGGTCAATGTAGTCTGATTGAGTTGAACAGACAGTTTAGTTTAAGTCACATCAATATAACAGATAGGTTAATATAAGTGACATCAGTTTCACACATATAAGACTACGATTGGCTTTAATATCACAGATAGTTAGATTTATGTAACTTTAATGCAATAAATAGGTCAAAGTAGTCAGATTGAGTTGAACAGACAGTTTAGTTTAAGTCACATCAATATAACAGATAAGTTAATATCAGTGGAATCAGCTTCACAACTCTTGGAGTACAATTGACTTTAACATCACAAACAGCTCGATTTATGTAATTTGAATGCAATAAATAGGTCAAAGTAGTCAGATTGAGTTGAACAGACAGTTTAGTTTAAGGCACATCAATATAACGGAGAAGTTAATATAAGTGGAATCAGCTTCACAAATATTGGAGTACAATTGACTTTAATATCACAGATAGGTCAATTTATGTAACTTTAATGCAATAAATAGGTCAAAGTAGTCAGATTGAGTTGAACAGACAGTTTAGTTTAAGTCACATCAATATAACAGATAAGTTAATATTAGTGGAATCTGTTTCACAAATATTGGAATACAATTTACTTTAATATCACAGATAACTAAATTTATGTAACTTTCATGCAATAAATAGGTCAAAGTAGTCAGATTGAGTTGAACAGACAGTTCAGTTTAAGTCACATCAATATAACAGATAGGTTAATATAAGTGACATCAGTTTCACACATATAAGACTACGATTGGCTTTAATATGACAGATAACTCAATTTATTGAACTTTAATGCAATAAATAGGTCAATGTAGTCTGATTGAGTTGAACAGACAGTTTAGTTTAAGTCACATCAATATAACAGATAGGTTAATATAAGTGACATCAGTTTCACACATATAAGACTACGATTGGCTTTAATATCACAGATAACTCAATTTATGTAACTTTAATGCAATAAATAGGTCAAAGTAGTCAGATTGAGTTGAACAGACAGTTTAGTTTAAGTCACATCAATATAACAGATCAGTTAATATCAGTGGAATCAGCTTCACAACTCTTGGAGTACAATTGACTTTAACATAACAAATAGCTCGATTTATGTAACTTGAATGCAATAAATAGGTCAAAGTAGTCAGATTGAGTTGAACAGACAGTTTAGTTTAAGTCACATCAATATAACAGAAAAGTTAATATGAGTGGAATCAGCTTCACAACTATTGGAGTACAATTGACTTTAATATCACAGATAGCTCAATTTATGTAACTTTAATGCAATAAATAGGTCAAAGTAGTCAGATTGAGTTGAACAGACAGTTCAGTTTAAGTCACATCAATATAACAGATAGGTTAATATAACTGACATCAGTTTCACACATATAAGACTACGATTGGCTTTAATATCACAGATAGTTAGATTTATGTAACTTTCATGCAATAAATATGTCAAAGTAGTCAGATTGAGTTGAACAGACAGTTTAGTTTTAGTCACATCAATATAACAGATAAGTTAATATGAGTGGAATCAGGTTCACAACTATTGGAGTACAATTGACTTTAACATCACAAATAGCTCGATTAATGTAACTTTAATGTAATAAATAGGTCAAAGTAGTCAGATTGAGTTGAACAGACAGTTCAGTTTAAATCACATCAATATACAAGATAAGTTGATATAAGTGGAATCAGTTTCACAAATATTGGAATACAATTGGCTTTATTATCACAGATAACTCAATTTTTGTAACTTTAATGCAATAAATAGGTCAAAGAAGTCAGATTGAGTTGAACAGACAGTTTAGTTTAAATCACATCAATATAACAGATAAGTTAATATCAGTGGAATCAGCTTGACAACTATTGGAGTACAATTGACTTTAACATCACAAATAGATCAATTTATGTAACTTTAATGCAATAAATAGGTCAAAGTAGTCAGATTGAGTTGAACAGACAGTTTAGATTAAATCACATTAATAAAACAGATAAGTTAATATTAGTGGAATCAGTTTCACAACTATTGGAGTATAATTGACTTTAATATCACAGATAGCTCAATTTATGTAACTTTAATGCAATAAATAGGTCAAAGTAGTCAGATTGAGTTGAACAGACAGTTTAGTTTAAGTCACATCAATATAACAGAAAAGTTAAAATCAGTGAAATCAGCTTCACAACTATTGGAGTACAATTGACTCTAACATCACAAATAGCTCAATTTATGTAACTTTAATGCAATAAATAGGTCAAAGTAGTCAGATTGAGTTGAACAGACAGTTTAGTTTAAGTCACATCAATATAACAGATAAGTTAATATCAGTGGAATCAGCTTGACAACTATTGGAGTACAATTGACTTTAACATCACAAATAGATCAATTTATGTAAATTTAATGCAATAAATAGGTCAAAGTAATCAGATTGAGTTGAACAGACAGTTTAGTTTAAGTCACATCAATACAACAGATAAGTTAATATGAGTGGAATCAGCTTCACAACTCTTGGAGTACAATTGACTTTAACATCACAGATAGCTCAATTTATGTAACTTTAATGCAATAAATAGGTCAAAGTAGTCAGATTGAGTGGAACAGACAGTTCAGTTTAAGTCACATCAATATAACAGATAGGTTAATATAAGTGACATCAGTTTCACACATATAAGACTACGATTGGCTTTAATATGACTGATAACTCAATTTATTGAACTTTAATGCAATAAATAGGTCAATGTAGTCTGATTGAGTTGAACAGACAGTTTAGTTTAAGTCACATCAATATAACAGATAGGTTAATATAAGTGACATCAGTTTCACACATATAAGACTACGATTGGCTTTAATATCACAGATAACTCAATTTATGTAACTTTAATGCAATAAATAGGTCAAAGTAGTCAGATTGAGTTGAACAGACAGTTCAGTCTAAGTCACATCAATATAACAGATAGGTTAATATCAGTGGAATCAGCTTCATAAATATTGGAATACAATTGGCTTTAATATCACAGATAACTCAATTTATGTAACTTTAATGCAATAAATAGGTCAAAGTAGTCAGATTGAGTTGAACAGACAGTTTAGTTTAAGTCACATCAATATAACAGATCAGTTAATATCAGTGGAATCAGCTTCACAACTCTTGGAGTACAATTGACTTTAACATAACAAATAGCTCGATTTATGTAACTTGAATGCAATAAATAGGTCAAAGTAGTCAGATTGAGTTGAACAGACAGTTTAGTTTAAGTCACATCAATATAACAGAAAAGTTAATATGAGTGGAATCAGCTTCACAACTATTGGAGTACAATTGACTTTCATATCACAGATAGCTCAATTTATGTAACTTTAATCCAATAAATAGGTCAAAGTAGTCAGATTGAGTTGAACAGACAGTTCAGTTTAAGTCACATCAATATAACAGATCGGTTAATATAACTGACATCAGTTTCACACATATAAGACTACGATTGGCTTTAATATCACAGATAGTTAGATTTATGTAACTTTCATGCAATAAATAGGTCAAAGTAGTCAGATTGAGTTGAACAGACAGTTTAGTTTAAGTCACATTAATAAAACAGATAAGTTAATATTAGTGGAATCTGTTTCACAAATATTGGAATACAATTTACTTTAATATCACAGATAACTAAATTTATGTAACTTTCATGCAATAAATATGTCAAAGTAGTCAGATTGAGTTGAACAGACAGTTTAGTTTTAGTCACATCAATATAACAGATAAGTTAATATGAGTGGAATCAGGTTCACAACTATTGGAGTACAATTGACTTTAACATCACAAATAGCTCGATTAATGTAACTTTAATGCAATAAATAGGTCAAAGTAGTCAGATTGAGTTGAACAGACAGTTCAGTTTAAATCACATCAATATACAAGATAAGTTGATATAAGTGGAATCAGTTTCACAAATATTGGAATACAATTGGCTTTAATATCACAGATAACTCAATTTGTGTAACTTTAATGCAATAAATAGGTCAAAGAAGTCAGATTGAGTTGAACAGACAGTTTAGTTTAAATCACATCAATATAACAGATAAGTTAATATCAGTGGAATCAGCTTCACAACTATTGGAGTACAATTGACTTTAACATCACAAATAGATCAATTTATGTAACTTTAATGCAATAAATAGGTCAAAGTAGTCAGATTGAGTTGAACAGACAGTTTAGATTAAATCACATTAATAAAACAGATAAGTTAATATTAGTGGAATCAGTTTCACAACTATTGGAGTATAATTGACTTTAATATCACAGATAGCTCAATTTATGTAACTTTAATGCAATAAATAGGTCAAAGTAGTCAGATTGAGTTGAACAGACAGTTTAGTTTAAGTCACATCAATATAACAGAAAAGTTAAAATCAGTGAAATCAGCTTCACAACTATTGGAGTACAATTGACTCTAACATCACAAATAGCTCAATTTATGTAACTTTAATGCAATAAATAGGTCAAAGTAGTCAGATTGAGTTGAACAGACAGTTTAGTTTAAGTCACATCAATATAACAGATAAGTTAATATCAGTGGAATCAGTTTCACAACTATTGGAGTATAATTGACTTTAATATCACAGATAGCTCAATTTATGTAACTTTAATGCAATAAATAGGTCAAAGTAGTCAGATTGAGTTGAACAGACAGTTTAGTTTAAGTCACATCAATATAACAGAGAAGTTAATATCAGTGGAATCAGCTTCACAACTCTTGGAGTACAATTGACTTTAACATCACAAACAGCTCGATTTATGTAATTTGAATGCAATAAATAGGTCAAAGTAATCAGATTGAGTTGAACAGAAAGTTTAGTTTAAGTCACATCAATACAACAGATAAGTTAATATGAGTGGAATCAGCTTCACAACTCTTGGAGTACAATTGACTTTAACTTCACAGATAGCTCAATTTATGTAACTTTAATGCAATAAATAGGTCAAAGTAGTCAGATTGAGTGGAACAGACAGTTCAGTTTAAGTCACATCAATATAACAGATAGGTTAATATAAGTGACATCAGTTTCACACATATAAGACTACGATTGGCTTTAATATCACAGATAACTCAATTTATGTTACTTTAATGCAATAAATAGGTCAAAGTAGTCAGATTGAGTTGAACAGACAGTTCAGTCTAAGTCACATCAATATAACAGATAGGTTAATATCAGTGGAATCAGCTTCAGAAATATTGGAATACAATTGGCTTTAATATCACAGATAACTCAATTTATGTAACTTTAATGCAATAAATAGGTCAAAGTAGTCAGATTGAGTTGAACAGACAGTTTAGTTTAAGTCACATCAATATAACAGATCAGTTAATATCAGTGGAATCAGCTTCACAACTCTTGGAGTACAATTGACTTTAACATAACAAATAGCTCGATTTATGTAACTTGAATGCAATAAATAGGTCAAAGTAGTCAGATTGAGTTGAACAGACAGTTTAGTTTAAGTCACATCAATATAACAGAAAAGTTAATATGAGTGGAATCAGCTTCACAACTATTGGAGTACAATTGACTTTAATATCACAGATAGCTCAATTTATGTAACTTTAATGCAATAAATAGGTCAAAGTAGTCAGATTGAGTTGAACAGACAGTTCAGTTTAAGTCACATCAATATAACAGATCGGTTAATATAACTGACATCAGTTTCACACATATAAGACTACGATTGGCTTTAATATCACAGATAGTTAGATTTATGTAACTTTCATGCAATAAATAGGTCAAAGTAGTCAGATTGAGTTGAACAAACAGTTTAGTTTAAGTCACATTAATAAAACAGATAAGTTAATATTAGTGGAATCTGTTTCACAAATATTGGAATACAATTTACTTTAATATCACAGATAACTCAATTTATGTAACTTTCATGCAATAAATATGTCAAAGTAGTCAGATTGAGTTGAACAGACAGTATAGTTTTAGTCACATCAATATAACAGATAAGTTAATATGAGTGGAATCAGGTTCACAACTATTAGAGTACAATTGACTTTAACATCACAAACAGCTCGATTAATGTAACTTGAATGCAATAAATAGGTCAAAGTAGTCAGATTGAGTTGAAATGACAGTTCAGTTTAAATCACATCAATATAACAGATAAGTTGATATAAGTGGAATCAGCTTCACAAATATTGGAATACAATTGGCTTTAATATCACAGATAACTCAATTGTTGTAACTTTAATGCAATAAATAGGTCAAAGAAGTCAGATTGAGTTGAACAGACAGTTTAGTTTAAATCACATCAATATAACAGATAAGTTAATATCAGTGGAATCAGCTTGACAACTATTGGAGTACAATTGACTTTAACATCACAAATAGATCAATTTATGTAACTTTAATGCAATAAATAGGTCAAAGTAATCAAATTGAGTTGAACAGACAGTTTAGTTTAAGTCACATTAATAAAACAGGTAAGTTAATATTAGTGGAATCTGTTTCACAAATATTGGAATACAATTTACTTTAATATCACAGATAACTAAATTTATGTAACTTTCATGCAATAAATATGTCAAAGTAGTCAGATTGAGTTGAACAGACAGTTTAGTTTTAGTCACATCAATATAACAGATAAGTTAATATGAGTGGAATCAGCTTCACAACTCTTGGAGTACAATTGACTTTAACATCACAGATAACTCAATTTATGTAACTTTAATGCAATAAATAGGTCAATGTAGTCAGATTGAGTTGAACAGACAGTTTAGTTTAAGTCACATCAATATAACAGATAAGTTAATATCAGTGGAATCAGGTTCACAACTATTGGAGTACAATTGACTTTAACATCACAAATAGCTCGATTAATGTAACTTGAATGCAATAAATAGGTCAAAGTAGTCAGATTGAGTTGAACAGACAGTTCAGTTTAAATCACATCAATATACAAGATAAGTTGATATAAGTGGAATCAGTTTCACAAATATTGGAATACAATTGGCTTTAATATCACAGATAACTCAATTTGTGTAACTTTAATGCAATAAATAGGTCAAAGAAGTCAGATTGAGTTGAACAGACAGTTTAGTTTAAATCACATCAATATAACAGATAAGTTAATATCAGTGGAATCAGCTTCACAACTATTGGAGTACAATTGACTTTAACATCACAAATAGATCAATTTATGTAACTTTAATGCAATAAATAGGTCAAAGTAGTCAGATTGAGTTGAACAGACAGTTTAGATTAAATCACATTAATAAAACAGATAAGTTAATATTAGTGGAATCAGTTTCACAACTATTGGAGTATAATTGACTTTAATATCACAGATAGCTCAATTTATGTAACTTTAATGCAATAAATAGGTCAAAGTAGTCAGATTGAGTTGAACAGACAGTTTAGTTTAAGTCACATCAATATAACAGAAAAGTTAAAATCAGTGAAATCAGCTTCACAACTATTGGAGTACAATTGACTCTAACATCACAAATAGCTCAATTTATGTAACTTTAATGCAATAAATAGGTCAAAGTAGTCAGATTGAGTTGAGCAGACAGTTTAGTTTAAGTCACATCAATATAACAGATAAGTTAATATCAGTGGAATCAGTTTCACAACTATTGGAGTATAATTGACTTTAATATCACAGATAGCTCAATTTATGTAACTTTAATGCAATAAATAGGTCAAAGTAGTCAGATTGAGTTGAACAGACAGTTTAGTTTAAGTCACATCAATATAACAGAGAAGTTAATATCAGTGGAATCAGCTTCACAACTCTTGGAGTACAATTGACTTTAACATCACAAACAGCTCGATTTATGTAATTTGAATGCAATAAATAGGTCAAAGTAATCAGATTGAGTTGAACAGAAAGTTTAGTTTAAGTCACATCAATACAACAGATAAGTTAATATGAGTGGAATCAGCTTCACAACTCTTGGAGTACAATTGACTTTAACTTCACAGATAGCTCAATTTATGTAACTTTAATGCAATAAATAGGTCAAAGTAGTCAGATTGAGTGGAACAGACAGTTCAGTTTAAGTCACATCAATATAACAGATAGGTTAATATAAGTGACATCAGTTTCACACATATAAGACTACGATTGGCTTTAATATCACAGATAACTCAATTTATGTTACTTTAATGCAATAAATAGGTCAAAGTAGTCAGATTGAGTTGAACAGACAGTTCAGTCTAAGTCACATCAATATAACAGATAGGTTAATATCAGTGGAATCAGCTTCAGAAATATTGGAATACAATTGGCTTTAATATCACAGATAACTCAATTTATGTAACTTTAATGCAATAAATAGGTCAAAGTAGTCAGATTGAGTTGAACAGACAGTTTAGTTTAAGTCACATCAATATAACAGATCAGTTAATATCAGTGGAATCAGCTTCACAACTCTTGGAGTACAATTGACTTTAACATAACAAATAGCTCGATTTATGTAACTTGAATGCAATAAATAGGTCAAAGTAGTCAGATTGAGTTGAACAGACAGTTTAGTTTAAGTCACATCAATATAACAGAAAAGTTAATATGAGTGGAATCAGCTTCACAACTATTGGAGTACAATTGACTTTAATATCACAGATAGCTCAATTTATGTAACTTTAATGCAATAAATAGGTCAAAGTAGTCAGATTGAGTTGAACAGACAGTTCAGTTTAAGTCACATCAATATAACAGATCGGTTAATATAACTGACATCAGTTTCACACATATAAGACTACGATTGGCTTTAATATCACAGATAGTTAGATTTATGTAACTTTCATGCAATAAATAGGTCAAAGTAGTCAGATTGAGTTGAACAAACAGTTTAGTTTAAGTCACATTAATAAAACAGATAAGTTAATATTAGTGGAATCTGTTTCACAAATATTGGAATACAATTTACTTTAATATCACAGATAACTCAATTTATGTAACTTTCATGCAATAAATATGTCAAAGTAGTCAGATTGAGTTGAACAGACAGTATAGTTTTAGTCACATCAATATAACAGATAAGTTAATATGAGTGGAATCAGGTTCACAACTATTAGAGTACAATTGACTTTAACATCACAAACAGCTCGATTAATGTAACTTGAATGCAATAAATAGGTCAAAGTAGTCAGATTGAGTTGAAATGACAGTTCAGTTTAAATCACATCAATATAACAGATAAGTTGATATAAGTGGAATCAGCTTCACAAATATTGGAATACAATTGGCTTTAATATCACAGATAACTCAATTGTTGTAACTTTAATGCAATAAATAGGTCAAAGAAGTCAGATTGAGTTGAACAGACAGTTTAGTTTAAATCACATCAATATAACAGATAAGTTAATATCAGTGGAATCAGCTTGACAACTATTGGAGTACAATTGACTTTAACATCACAAATAGATCAATTTATGTAACTTTAATGCAATAAATAGGTCAAAGTAATCAAATTGAGTTGAACAGACAGTTTAGTTTAAGTCACATTAATAAAACAGGTAAGTTAATATTAGTGGAATCTGTTTCACAAATATTGGAATACAATTTACTTTAATATCACAGATAACTAAATTTATGTAACTTTCATGCAATAAATATGTCAAAGTAGTCAGATTGAGTTGAACAGACAGTTTAGTTTTAGTCACATCAATATAACAGATAAGTTAATATGAGTGGAATCAGCTTCACAACTCTTGGAGTACAATTGACTTTAACATCACAGATAACTCAATTTATGTAACTTTAATGCAATAAATAGGTCAATGTAGTCAGATTGAGTTGAACAGACAGTTTAGTTTAAGTCACATCAATATAACAGATAAGTTAATATCAGTGGAATCAGGTTCACAACTATTGGAGTACAATTGACTTTAACATCACAAATAGCTCGATTAATGTAACTTGAATGCAATAAATAGGTCAAAGTAGTCAGATTGAGTTGAAATGACAGTTCAGTTTAAATCACATCAATATAACAGATACGTTGATATAAGTGGAATCAGCTTCACAAACATTGGAATACAATTGGCTTTAATATCACAGATAACTCAATTTTTGTAACTTTAATGCAATAATTAGGTCAAAGAAGTCAGATTGAGTTGAACAGACAGTTTAGTTTAAATCACATCAATATAACAGATAAGTTAATATCAGTGGAATCAGCTTGACAACTATTGGAGTACAATTGACTTTAACATCACAAATAGATCGATTTATGTAACTTTAATGCAATAAATAGGTCAAAGTAATCAAATTGAGTTGAACAGACAGTTTAGAATAAATCACATTAATAAAACAGATAAGTTAATATTAGTGGAATCAGTTTCACAACTATTGGAGTACAATTGACTTTAATATCACAGATAGCTCAATTTATGTAACTTTAATGCAATAAATAGGTCAAAGTAGTCAGATTGAGTTGAACAGACAGTTTAGTTTAAGTCACTTCAATATAACAGAAAAGTTAAAATCAGTGGAATCAGCTTCACAACTATTGGAGTACAATTGACTTTAACATCACAAACAGCTCAATTTATGTAACTTTAATGCAATAAATAGGTCAAAGTAGTCAGATTGAGTTCAACAGACAGTTTAGTTTAAGTCACATCAATATAACAGATAAGTTAATATAAGTGGAATCAGCTTCACAAATATTGGAATACAATTGGCTTTAATATCACAGATAACTCAATTTTTGTAACTTTAATGCAATAAATAGGTCAAAGTAGTCAGATTGAGTTGAACAGACAGTTTAGTTTAAGTCACATCAATATAACAGATAAGTTAATATAAGTGGAATCAGCTTCACAAATATTGGAATACAATTGGCTTTAATATCACAGATAACTCAATTTTTGTAACTTTAATGCAATAAATAGGTCAAAGTAGTCAGATTGAGTTGAACAGACAGTTTAGTTTAAGTCACATCAATATAACAGATAAGTTAATATCAGTGGAATCAGCTTGACAACTATTGGAGTACAATTGACTTTAACATCACAGATAGTTAGATTTATGTAACTTTCATGCAATAAATGGGTCAGAGTAGTCAGATTGAGTTGAACAGACAGTTCAGTTTAAGTCACATCAATATAACAGATAGGTTAATATCAGTGGAATCAGCTTCATAAATATTGGAATACAATTGGCTTTAATATCACAGATAACTCAATTTATGTAACTTTAATGCAATAAATAGGTCAAAGTAGTCAGATTGAGTTGAACAGACAGTTTAGTTTAAGTCACATCAATATAACAAAGAAGTTAATATGAGTGGAATCAGTTTCACAACTATTGGAGTACAATTGACTTTAATATCACAGATAGCTCAATTTATGTAACTTGAATGCAATAAATAGGTCAAAGTAGTCAGATTGAGTTCAACAGACAGTTCAGTTTAAGTCACATCAATATAACAGATAGGTTAATATAAGTGACATCAGTTTCACACATATAAGACTACGATTGGCTTTAATATTACAGATAGCTCAATTTATTTAACTTTCCTGCAATAAATAGGTTAAAGTAGTCAGATTGAGTTGAAAAGACAGTTTAGTTTAAGTCACATCAATATAACAGATAAGTTAATATCAGTGGAATCAGCTGCACAACTCTTGGAGTACACTTGACTTTAACATAACAAATAGCTCGATTTATGTAACTTGAATGCAATAAATAGGTCAAAGTAGTCAGATTGAGTTGAGCAGACAGTTTAGTTTAAGTCACATCAATATAACAGATAAGTTAATATCAGTGGAATCAGGTTCACAACTGTTGGAGTACAATTGACTTTAACATCACAAATAGCTCGATTAATGTAACTTTAATGCAATAAATAGGTCAAAGTAGTCAGATTGAGTTGAACAGACAGTTCAGTTTAAATCACATCAATATACAAGATAAGTTGATATAAGTGGAATCAGTTTCACAAATATTGGAATACAATTGGCTTTAATATCACAGATAACTCAATTTTTGTAACTTTAATGCAATAAGTAGGTCAAAGAAGTCAGATTGAGTTGAACAGACAGTTTAGTTTAAATCACATCAATATAACAGATAAGTTAATATCAGTGGAATCAGCTTGACAACCATTGGAGTACAATTGACTTTAACATCACAAATAGATCAATTTATGTAACTTTAATGCAATAAATAGGTCAAAGTAGTCAGATTGAGTTGAACAGACAGCTTAGATTAAATCACATTAATAAAACAGATAAGTTAATATTAGTGGAATCAGTTTCACAACTATTGGAGTATAATTGACTTTAATATCACAGATAGCTCAATTTATGTAACTTTAATGCAATAAATAGGTCAAAGTAGTCAGATTGAGTTGAACAGACAGTTTAGTTTAAGTCACATCAATATAACAGAAAAGTTAAAATCAGGGAAATCAGCTTCACAACTATAGGAGTACAATTGACTCTAACATCACAAATAGCTCAATTTATGTAACTTTAATGCAATAAATAGGTCAAAGTAGTCAGATTGAGTTGAACAGACAGTTTAGTTTAAGTCACATCAATATAACAGATAAGTTAATATCAGTGGAATCAGCTTGACAACTATTGGAGTACAATTGACTTTAACATCACAAATAGATCAATTTATGTAACTTTAATGCAATAAATAGGTCAAAGTAATCAGATTGAGTTGAACAGACAGTTTAGTTTAAGTCACATCAATACAACAGATAAGTTAATATGAGTGGAATCAGCTTCACAACTCTTGGAGTACAATTGATTTAACATCACAGATAGCTCAATTTATGTAACTTTAATGCAATAAATAGGTCAAAGTAGTCAGATTGAGTGGAACAGACAGTTCAGTTTAAGTCACATCAATATAACAGATAGGTTAATATCAGTGGAATCAGCTTCATAAATATTGGAATACAATTGGCTTTAATATCACAGATAACTCAATTTATGTAACTTTAATGCAATAAATAGGTCAAAGTAGTCAGATTGAGTTGAACAGACAGTTTAGTTTAAGTCACATCAATATAACAGATCAGTTAATATCAGTGGAATCAGCTTCACAACTCTTGGAGTACAATTGACTTTAACATAACAAATAGCTCGATTTATGTAACTTGAATGCAATAAATAGGTCAAAGTAGTCAGATTGAGTTGAACAGACAGTTTAGTTTAAGTCACATCAATATAACAGAAAAGTTAATATGAGTGGAATCAGCTTCACAACTATTGGAGTACAATTGACTTTAATATCACAGATAGCTCAATTTATGTAACTTTAATGCAATAAATAGGTCAAAGTAGTCAGATTGAGTTGAACAGACAGTTCAGTTTAAGTCACATCAATATAACAGATAGGTTAATATAACTGACATCAGTTTCACACATATAAGACTACGATTGGCTTTAATATCACAGATAGTTAGATTTATGTAACTTTCATGCAATAAATAGGTCAAAGTAGTCAGATTGAGTTGAACAGACAGTTTAGTTTAAGTCACATTAATAAAACAGATAAGTTAATATTAGTGGAATCTGTTTCACAAATATTGGAATACAATTGGCTTTAATATCACAGATAACTCAATTTATGTAACTTTCATGCAATAAATAGGTCAAAGTAGTCAGATTGAGTTGAACAGACAGTTTAGTTTAAGTCACATCAATATAACAGATAAGTTAATATGAGTGGAATCAGCTTCACAACTATTGGAGTACAATTGACTTTAATATCACAGATAGCTCAATTTATGTAACTTTAATGCAATAAATAGGTCAAAGTAGTCAGATTGAGTTGAACAGACAGTTCAGTTTAAGTCACATCAATATAACAGATAGGTTAATATAAGTGACATCAGTTTCACACATATAAGACTACGATTGGCTTTAATATCACAGATAGTTAGATTTATGTAACTTTCATGCAATAAATAGGTCAAAGTAGTCAGATTGAGTTGAACAGACAGTTTAGTTTAAGTCACATTAATAAAACAGATAAGTTAATATTAGTGGAATCTGTTTCACAAATATTGGAATACAATTTACTTTAATATCACAGATAACTAAATTTATGTAACTTTCATGCAATAAATATGTAAAAGTAGTCAGATTGAGTTGAACAGACAGTTTAGTTTTAGTCACATCAATATAACAGATAAGTTGATATGAGTGGAATCAGGTTCACAACTATTGGAGTACAATTGACTTTAACATCACAAATAGCTCGATTAATGTAACTTGAATGCAATAAATAGGTCAAAGTAGTCAGATTGAGTTGAAATGACAGTTCAGTTTAAATCACATCAATATAACAGATAAGTTGATATAAGTGGAATTAGCTTCACAAATATTGGAATACAATTGGCTTTAATATCACAGATAACTCAATTTTTGTAACTTTAATGCAATAAATAGGTCAAAGAAGTCAGATTGAGTTGAACAGACAGTTTAGTTTAAATCACATCAATATAACAGATAAGTTAATATCAGTGGAATCAGCTTGACAACTATTGGAGTACAATTGACTTTAACATCACAAATAGATCAATTTATGTAACTTTAATGCAATAAATAGGTCAAAGTAATCAAATTGAGTTGAACAGACAGTTTAGTTTAAGTCACATTAATAAAACAGGTAAGTTAATATTAGTGGAATCTGTTTCACAAATATTGGAATACAATTTACTTTAATATCACAGATAACTAAATTTATGTAACTTTCATGCAATAAATATGTCAAAGTAGTCAGATTGAGTTGAACAGACAGTTTAGTTTTAGTCACATCAATATAACAGATAAGTTAATATGAGTGGAATCAGCTTCACAACTCTTGGAGTACAATTGACTTTAACATCACAGATAGCTCAATTTATGTAACTTTAATGCAATAAATAGGTCAAAGTAGTCAGATTGAGTGAAACAGACAGTTCAGTTTAAGTCACATCAATATAACAGATAGGTTAATATAAGTGACATCAGTTTCACACATATAAGACTACGATTGGCTTTAATATCACAGATAACTCAATTTATGTAACTTTAATGCAATAAATAGGTCAAAGAAGTCAGATTGAGTTGAACAGACAGTTTAGTTTAAATCACATCAATATAACAGATAAGTTAATATCAGTGGAATCAGCTTGACAACTATTGGAGTACAATTGACTTTAACATCACAAATAGATCGATTTATGTAACTTTAATGCAATAAATAGGTCAAAGTAATCAAATTGAGTTGAACAGACAGTTTAGAATAAATCACATTAATAAAACAGATAAGTTAATATTAGTGGAATCAGTTTCACAACTATTGGAGTACAATTGACTTTAATATCACAGATAGCTCAATTTATGTAACTTTAATGCAATAAATAGGTCAAAGTAGTCAGATTGAGTTGAACAGACAGTTCAGTTTAAGTCACTTCAATATAACAGATAAGTTAATATCAGTGAAATCAGGTTCACAACTATTGGAGTATAATTGACTTTAATATCACAGATAGCTCAATTTATGTAACTTTAATGCAATAAATAGGTCAAAGTAGTCAGATTGAGTTGAACAGACAGTTTAGTTTAAGTCACATCAATATAACAGAAAAGTTAAAATCAGTGGAATCAGCTTGACAACTATTGGAGTACAATTGACTTTAACATCACAAACAGCTCAATTTATGTAACTTTAATGCAATAAATAGGTCAAAGTAGTCAGATTGAGTTGAACAGATAGTTCAGTTTAAGTCACATCAATATAACAGATAGGTTAATATAAGTGACATCAGTTTCACACATATAAGACTACGATTGGCTTTAATATCACAGATAACTCAATTTATGTAACTTTAATGCAATAAATAGGTCAAAGTAGTCAGATTGAGTTGAACAGACAGTTTAGTTTAAGTCACATCAATATAACAGATAAGTTAATATCAGTGGAATCAGCTTGACAACTATTGGAGTACAATTGACTTTAACATCACAAATAGATCAATTTATGTAACTTTAATGCAATAAATAGGTCAAAGTAGTCAGATTGAGTTGAACAGACAGTTTAGTTTAAGTCACATCAATATAACAGATAAGTTAATATGAGTGGAATCAGCTTCACAACTATTAGAGTACAATTGACTTTAACATCACAGATAGCTCAATTTATGTAACTTTAATGCAATAAATAGGTCAAAGTAGTCAGATTGAGTTGAACAGACAGTTCAGTTTAAGTCAGATCAATATAACAGATAGGTTAATATAAGTGACATCAGTTTCACACATGTAAGACTACGATTGGCTTTAATATCACAGATAACTCAATTTATGTAACTTTAATGCAATAAATAGGTCAAAGTAGTCAGATTGAGTTGAACAGACAGTTTAGTTTAAGTCACATCAATATAACAGATAAGTTAATATAAGTGGAATCAGCTTCACAAATATTGGAATACAATTGGCTTTAATATTACAGATAGCTCAATTTTTGTAACTTTCCTGCAATAAATAGGTTAAAGTAGTCAGATTGAGTTGAAAAAACAGTTTAGTTTAAGTCACATCAATATAACAGATAAGTTAATATCAGTGGAATCAGCTGCACAACTCTTGGAGTACACTTGACTTTAACATAACAAATAGCTCGATTTATGTAACTTGAATGCAATAAATAGGTCAAAGTAGTCAGATTGAGTTGAGCAGACAGTTTAGTTTAAGTCACATCAATATAACAGATAAGTTAATATCAGTGGAATCAGGTTCACAACTGTTGGAGTACAATTGACTTTAACATCACAAATAGCTCGATTAATGTAACATTAATGCAATAAATAGGTCAAAGTAGTCAGATTGAGTTGAACAGACAGTTCAGTTTAAATCACATCAATATACAAGATAAGTTGATATAAGTGGAATCAGTTTCACAAATATTGGAATACAATTGGCTTTAATATCACAGATAACTCAATTTTTGTAACTTTAATGCAATAAATAGGTCAAAGAAGTCAGATTGAGTTGAACAGACAGTTTAGTTTAAATCACATCAATATAACAGATAAGTTAATATCAGTGGAATCAGCTTGACAACCATTGGAGTACAATTGACTTTAACATCACAAATAGATCAATTTATGTAACTTTAATGCAATAAATAGGTCAAAGTAGTCAGATTGAGTTGAACAGACAGTTTAGATTAAATCACATTAATAAAACAGATAAGTTAATATTAGTGGAATCAGTTTCACAACTATTGGAGTATAATTGACTTTAATATCACAGATAGCTCAATTTATGTAACTTTAATGCAATAAATAGGTCAAAGTAGTCAGATTGAGTTGAACAGACAGTTTAGTTTAAGTCACATCAATATAACAGAAAAGTTAAAATCAGTGAAATCAGCTTCACAACTATTGGAGTACAATTGACTCTAACATCACAAATAGCTCAATTTATGTAACTTTAATGCAATAAATAGGTCAAAGTAGTCAGATTGAGTTGAACAGACAGTTTAGTTTAAGTCACATCAATATAACAGATAAGTTAATATCAGTGGAATCAGCTTGACAACTATTGGAGTACAATTGACTTTAACATCACAAATAGATCAATTTATGTAACTTTAATGCAATAAATAGGTCAAAGTAATCAGATTGAGTTGAACAGAAAGTTTAGTTTAAGTCACATCAATACAACAGATAAGTTAATATGAGTGGAATCAGCTTCACAACTCTTGGAGTACAATTGACTTTAACATCACAGATAGCTCAATTTATGTAACTTTAATGCAATAAATAGGTCAAAGTAGTCAGATTGAGTGGAACAGACAGTTCAGTTTAAGTCACATCAATATAACAGATAGGTTAATATAAGTGACATCAGTTTCACACATATAAGACTACGATTGGCTTTAATATCACAGATAACTCAATTTATGTAACTTTAATGCAATAAATAGGTCAAAGTAGTCAGATTGAGTTGAACAGACAGTTCAGTCTAAGTCACATCAATATAACAGATAGGTTAATATCAGTGGAATCAGCTTCATAAATATTGGAATACAATTGGCTTTAATATCACAGATAACTCAATTTATGTAACTTTAATGCAATAAATAGGTCAAAGTAGTCAGATTGAGTTGAACAGACAGTTTAGTTTAAGTCACATCAATATAACAGATCAGTTAATATCAGTGGAATCAGCTTGACAACTCTTGGAGTACAATTGACTTTAACATAACAAATAGCTCGATTTATGTAACTTGAATGCAATAAATAGGTCAAAGTAGTCAGATTGAGTTGAACAGACAGTTTAGTTTAAGTCACATCAATATAACAGAAAAGTTAATATGAGTGGAATCAGCTTCACAACTATTGGAGTACAATTGACTTTAATATCACAGATAGCTCAATTTATGTAACTTTAATGCAATAAATAGGTCAAAGTAGTCAGATTGAGTTGAACAGACAGTTCAGTTTAAGTCACATCAATATAACAGATAAGTTAATATGAGTGGAATCAGCTTCACAACTCTTGGAGTACAATTGACTTTAACATCACAGATAACTCAATTTATGTAACTTTAATGCAATAAATAGGTCAATGTAGTCAGATTGAGTTGAACAGACAGTTTAGTTTAAGTCACATCAATATAACAGATAAGTTAATATCAGTGGAATCAGGTTCACAACTATTGGAGTACAATTGACTTTAACATCACAAATAGCTCGATTAATGTAACTTGAATGCAATAAATAGGTCAAAGTAGTCAGATTGAGTTGAAATGACAGTTCAGTTTAAATCACATCAATATAACAGATACGTTGATATAAGTGGAATCAGCTTCACAAACATTGGAATACAATTGGCTTTAATATCACAGATAACTCAATTTTTGTAACTTTAATGCAATAAATAGGTCAAAGAAGTCAGATTGAGTTGAACAGACAGTTTAGTTTAAATCACATCAATATAACAGATAAGTTAATATCAGTGGAATCAGCTTGACAACTATTGGAGTACAATTGACTTTAACATCACAAATAGATCGATTTATGTAACTTTAATGCAATAAATAGGTCAAAGTAATCAAATTGAGTTGAACAGACAGTTTAGAATAAATCACATTAATAAAACAGATAAGTTAATATTAGTGGAATCAGTTTCACAACTATTGGAGTACAATTGACTTTAATATCACAGATAGCTCAATTTATGTAACTTTAATGCAATAAATAGGTCAAAGTAGTCAGATTGAGTTGAACAGACAGTTTAGTTTAAGTCACTTCAATATAACAGAAAAGTTAAAATCAGTGGAATCAGCTTCACAACTATTGGAGTACAATTGACTTTAACATCACAAACAGCTCAATTTATGTAACTTTAATGCAATAAATAGGTCAAAGTAGTCAGATTGAGTTCAACAGACAGTTCAGTTTAAGTCACATCAATATAACAGATAGGTTAATATAAGTGACATCAGTTTCACACATATAAGACTACGATTGGCTTTAATATCACAGATAACTCAATTTATGTAACTTTAATGCAATAAATAGGTCAAAGTAGTCAGATTGAGTTGAACAGACAGTTTAGTTTAAGTCACATCAATATAACAGATAAGTTAATATAAGTGGAATCAGCTTCACAAATATTGGAATACAATTGGCTTTAATATCACAGATAACTCAATTTTTGTAACTTTAATGCAATAAATAGGTCAAAGTAGTCAGATTGAGTTGAACAGACAGTTTAGTTTAAGTCACATCAATATAACAGATAAGTTAATATCAGTGGAATCAGCTTGACAACTATTGGAGTACAATTGACTTTAACATCACAAATAGATCAATTTATGTAACTTTAATGCAATAAATAGGTCAAAGTAGTCAGATTGGGTTGAACAGACAGTTTAGTTTAAGTCACATCAATATAACAGATAAGTTAATATCAGTGGAATCAGCTTGACAACTATTGGAGTACAATTGACTTTAACATCACAAATAGATCAATTTATGTAACTTTAATGCAATAAATAGGTCAAAGTAGTCAGATTGAGTTGAACAGACAGTTCAGTTTAAGTCACATCAATATAACAGATAAGTTAATATGAGTGGAATCAGCTTCACAACTATTGGAGTACAATTGACTTTAACATCACAGATAGCTCAATTTATGTAACTTTAATGCAATAAATAGGTCAAAGTAGTCAGATTGAGTTGAACAGACAGTTCAGTTTAAGTCACATCAATATAAGAGATAGGTTAATATAAGTGACATCAGTTTCACACATGTAAGACTACGATTGGCTTTAATATCACAGATAACTCAATTTATGTAACTTTAATGCAATAAATAGGTCAAAGTAGTCAGATTGAGTTGAACAGACAGTTTAGTTTAAGTCACATCAATATAACAGATAAGTTAATATAAGTGGAATCAGCTTCACAAATATTGGAATACAATTGGCTTTAATATCACAGATAACTCAATTTTTCTAACTTTAAAGCAATAAATAGGTCAAAGTAGTCAGATTGAGTTGAACAGACAGTTTAGTTTAAGTCACATCAATATAACAGATAAGTTAATATCAGTGGAATCAGCTTGACAACTATTCGAGTACAATTGACTTTAACATCACAGATAGTTAGATTTATGTAACTTTCATGCAATAAATGGGTCAGAGTAGTCAGATTGAGTTGAACAGACAGTTCAGTTTAAGTCACATCAATATAACAGATAGGTTAATATCAGTGGAATCAGCTTCATAAATATTGGAATACAATTGGCTTTAATATCACAGATAACTCAATTTATGTAACTTTAATGCAATAAATAGGTCAAAGTAGTCAGATTGAGTTGAACAGACAGTTTAGTTTAAGTCACATCAATATAACAGAGAAGTTAATATGAGTGGAATCAGCTTCACAACTATTGGAGTACAATTGACTTTAATATCACAGATAGCTCAATTTATGTAACTTGAATGCAATAAATAGGTCAAAGTAGTCAGATTGAGTTCAACAGACAGTTCAGTTTAAGTCACATCAATATAACAGATAGGTTAATATAAGTGACATCAGTTTCACACATATAAGACTACGATTGGCTTTAATATTACAGATAGCTCAATTTATTTAACTTTCCTGCAATAAATAGGTTAAAGTAGTCAGATTGAGTTGAAAAGACAGTTTAGTTTAAGTCACATCAATATAACAGATAAGTTAATATCAGTGGAATCAGCTGCACAACTCTTGGAGTACACTTGACTTTAACATAACAAATAGCTCGATTTATGTAACTTGAATGCAATAAATAGGTCAAAGTAGTCAGATTGAGTTGAGCAGACAGTTTAGTTTAAGTCACATCAATATAACAGATAAGTTAATATCAGTGGAATCAGGTTCACAACTGTTGGAGTACAATTGACTTTAACATCACAAATAGCTCGATTAATGTAACTTTAATGCAATAAATAGGTCAAAGTAGTCAGATTGAGTTGAACAGACAGTTCAGTTTAAATCACATCAATATACAAGATAAGTTGATATAAGTGGAATCAGTTTCACAAATATTGGAATACAATTGGCTTTAATATCACAGATAACTCAATTTTTGTAACTTTAATGCAATAAGTAGGTCAAAGAAGTCAGATTGAGTTGAACAGACAGTTTAGTTTAAATCACATCAATATAACAGATAAGTTAATATCAGTGGAATCAGCTTGACAACCATTGGAGTACAATTGACTTTAACATCACAAATAGATCAATTTATGTAACTTTAATGCAATAAATAGGTCAAAGTAGTCAGATTGAGTTGAACAGACAGTTTAGATTAAATCACATTAATAAAACAGATAAGTTAATATTAGTGGAATCAGTTTCACAACTATTGGAGTATAATTGACTTTAATATCACAGATAGCTCAATTTATGTAACTTTAATGCAATAAATAGGTCAAAGTAGTCAGATTGAGTTGAACAGACAGTTTAGTTTAAGTCACATCAATATAACAGAAAAGTTAAAATCAGGGAAATCAGCTTCACAACTATAGGAGTACAATTGACTCTAACATCACAAATAGCTCAATTTATGTAACTTTAATGCAATAAATAGGTCAAAGTAGTCAGATTGAGTTGAACAGACAGTTTAGTTTAAGTCACATCAATATAACAGATAAGTTAATATCAGTGGAATCAGCTTGACAACTATTGGAGTACAATTGACTTTAACATCACAAATAGATCAATTTATGTAACTTTAATGCAATAAATAGGTCAAAGTAATCAGATTGAGTTGAACAGACAGTTTAGTTTAAGTCACATCAATACAACAGATAAGTTAATATGAGTGGAATCAGCTTCACAACTCTTGGAGTACAATTGATTTAACATCACAGATAGCTCAATTTATGTAACTTTAATGCAATAAATAGGTCAAAGTAGTCAGATTGAGTGGAACAGACAGTTCAGTTTAAGTCACATCAATATAACAGATAGGTTAATATCAGTGGAATCAGCTTCATAAATATTGGAATACAATTGGCTTTAATATCACAGATAACTCAATTTATGTAACTTTAATGCAATAAATAGGTCAAAGTAGTCAGATTGAGTTGAACAGACAGTTTAGTTTAAGTCACATCAATATAACAGATCAGTTAATATCAGTGGAATCAGCTTCACAACTCTTGGAGTACAATTGACTTTAACATAACAAATAGCTCGATTTATGTAACTTGAATGCAATAAATAGGTCAAAGTAGTCAGATTGAGTTGAACAGACAGTTTAGTTTAAGTCACATCAATATAACAGAAAAGTTAATATGAGTGGAATCAGCTTCACAACTATTGGAGTACAATTGACTTTAATATCACAGATAGCTCAATTTATGTAACTTTAATGCAATAAATAGGTCAAAGTAGTCAGATTGAGTTGAACAGACAGTTCAGTTTAAGTCACATCAATATAACAGATAGGTTAATATAACTGACATCAGTTTCACACATATAAGACTACGATTGGCTTTAATATCACAGATAGTTAGATTTATGTAACTTTCATGCAATAAATAGGTCAAAGTAGTCAGATTGAGTTGAACAGACAGTTTAGTTTAAGTCACATTAATAAAACAGATAAGTTAATATTAGTGGAATCTGTTTCACAAATATTGGAATACAATTGGCTTTAATATCACAGATAACTCAATTTATGTAACTTTCATGCAATAAATAGGTCAAAGTAGTCAGATTGAGTTGAACAGACAGTTTAGTTTAAGTCACATCAATATAACAGATAAGTTAATATGAGTGGAATCAGCTTCACAACTATTGGAGTACAATTGACTTTAATATCACAGATAGCTCAATTTATGTAACTTTAATGCAATAAATAGGTCAAAGTAGTCAGATTGAGTTGAACAGACAGTTCAGTTTAAGTCACATCAATATAACAGATAGGTTAATATAAGTGACATCAGTTTCACACATATAAGACTACGATTGGCTTTAATATCACAGATAGTTAGATTTATGTAACTTTCATGCAATAAATAGGTCAAAGTAGTCAGATTGAGTTGAACAGACAGTTTAGTTTAAGTCACATTAATAAAACAGATAAGTTAATATTAGTGGAATCTGTTTCACAAATATTGGAATACAATTTACTTTAATATCACAGATAACTAAATTTATGTAACTTTCATGCAATAAATATGTAAAAGTAGTCAGATTGAGTTGAACAGACAGTTTAGTTTTAGTCACATCAATATAACAGATAAGTTGATATGAGTGGAATCAGGTTCACAACTATTGGAGTACAATTGACTTTAACATCACAAATAGCTCGATTAATGTAACTTGAATGCAATAAATAGGTCAAAGTAGTCAGATTGAGTTGAAATGACAGTTCAGTTTAAATCACATCAATATAACAGATAAGTTGATATAAGTGGAATTAGCTTCACAAATATTGGAATACAATTGGCTTTAATATCACAGATAACTCAATTTTTGTAACTTTAATGCAATAAATAGGTCAAAGAAGTCAGATTGAGTTGAACAGACAGTTTAGTTTAAATCACATCAATATAACAGATAAGTTAATATCAGTGGAATCAGCTTGACAACTATTGGAGTACAATTGACTTTAACATCACAAATAGATCAATTTATGTAACTTTAATGCAATAAATAGGTCAAAGTAATCAAATTGAGTTGAACAGACAGTTTAGTTTAAGTCACATTAATAAAACAGGTAAGTTAATATTAGTGGAATCTGTTTCACAAATATTGGAATACAATTTACTTTAATATCACAGATAACTAAATTTATGTAACTTTCATGCAATAAATATGTCAAAGTAGTCAGATTGAGTTGAACAGACAGTTTAGTTTTAGTCACATCAATATAACAGATAAGTTAATATGAGTGGAATCAGCTTCACAACTCTTGGAGTACAATTGACTTTAACATCACAGATAGCTCAATTTATGTAACTTTAATGCAATAAATAGGTCAAAGTAGTCAGATTGAGTGAAACAGACAGTTCAGTTTAAGTCACATCAATATAACAGATAGGTTAATATAAGTGACATCAGTTTCACACATATAAGACTACGATTGGCTTTAATATCACAGATAACTCAATTTATGTAACTTTAATGCAATAAATAGGTCAAAGAAGTCAGATTGAGTTGAACAGACAGTTTAGTTTAAATCACATCAATATAACAGATAAGTTAATATCAGTGGAATCAGCTTGACAACTATTGGAGTACAATTGACTTTAACATCACAAATAGATCGATTTATGTAACTTTAATGCAATAAATAGGTCAAAGTAATCAAATTGAGTTGAACAGACAGTTTAGAATAAATCACATTAATAAAACAGATAAGTTAATATTAGTGGAATCAGTTTCACAACTATTGGAGTACAATTGACTTTAATATCACAGATAGCTCAATTTATGTAACTTTAATGCAATAAATAGGTCAAAGTAGTCAGATTGAGTTGAACAGACAGTTCAGTTTAAGTCACTTCAATATAACAGATAAGTTAATATCAGTGAAATCAGGTTCACAACTATTGGAGTATAATTGACTTTAATATCACAGATAGCTCAATTTATGTAACTTTAATGCAATAAATAGGTCAAAGTAGTCAGATTGAGTTGAACAGACAGTTTAGTTTAAGTCACATCAATATAACAGAAAAGTTAAAATCAGTGGAATCAGCTTGACAACTATTGGAGTACAATTGACTTTAACATCACAAACAGCTCAATTTATGTAACTTTAATGCAATAAATAGGTCAAAGTAGTCAGATTGAGTTGAACAGATAGTTCAGTTTAAGTCACATCAATATAACAGATAGGTTAATATAAGTGACATCAGTTTCACACATATAAGACTACGATTGGCTTTAATATCACAGATAACTCAATTTATGTAACTTTAATGCAATAAATAGGTCAAAGTAGTCAGATTGAGTTGAACAGACAGTTTAGTTTAAGTCACATCAATATAACAGATAAGTTAATATCAGTGGAATCAGCTTGACAACTATTGGAGTACAATTGACTTTAACATCACAAATAGATCAATTTATGTAACTTTAATGCAATAAATAGGTCAAAGTAGTCAGATTGAGTTGAACAGACAGTTTAGTTTAAGTCACATCAATATAACAGATAAGTTAATATGAGTGGAATCAGCTTCACAACTATTAGAGTACAATTGACTTTAACATCACAGATAGCTCAATTTATGTAACTTTAATGCAATAAATAGGTCAAAGTAGTCAGATTGAGTTGAACAGACAGTTCAGTTTAAGTCAGATCAATATAACAGATAGGTTAATATAAGTGACATCAGTTTCACACATGTAAGACTACGATTGGCTTTAATATCACAGATAACTCAATTCATGTAACTTTAATGCAATAAATAGGTCAAAGTAGTCAGATTGAGTTGAACAGACAGTTTAGTTTAAGTCACATCAATATAACAGATAAGTTAATATAAGTGGAATCAGCTTCACAAATATTGGAATACAATTGGCTTTAATATTACAGATAGCTCAATTTTTGTAACTTTCCTGCAATAAATAGGTTAAAGTAGTCAGATTGAGTTGAAAAAACAGTTTAGTTTAAGTCACATCAATATAACAGATAAGTTAATATCAGTGGAATCAGCTGCACAACTCTTGGAGTACACTTGACTTTAACATAACAAATAGCTCGATTTATGTAACTTGAATGCAATAAATAGGTCAAAGTAGTCAGATTGAGTTGAGCAGACAGTTTAGTTTAAGTCACATCAATATAACAGATAAGTTAATATCAGTGGAATCAGGTTCACAACTGTTGGAGTACAATTGACTTTAACATCACAAATAGCTCGATTAATGTAACATTAATGCAATAAATAGGTCAAAGTAGTCAGATTGAGTTGAACAGACAGTTCAGTTTAAATCACATCAATATACAAGATAAGTTGATATAAGTGGAATCAGTTTCACAAATATTGGAATACAATTGGCTTTAATATCACAGATAACTCAATTTTTGTAACTTTAATGCAATAAATAGGTCAAAGAAGTCAGATTGAGTTGAACAGACAGTTTAGTTTAAATCACATCAATATAACAGATAAGTTAATATCAGTGGAATCAGCTTGACAACCATTGGAGTACAATTGACTTTAACATCACAAATAGATCAATTTATGTAACTTTAATGCAATAAATAGGTCAAAGTAGTCAGATTGAGTTGAACAGACAGTTTAGATTAAATCACATTAATAAAACAGATAAGTTAATATTAGTGGAATCAGTTTCACAACTATTGGAGTATAATTGACTTTAATATCACAGATAGCTCAATTTATGTAACTTTAATGCAATAAATAGGTCAAAGTAGTCAGATTGAGTTGAACAGACAGTTTAGTTTAAGTCACATCAATATAACAGAAAAGTTAAAATCAGTGAAATCAGCTTCACAACTATTGGAGTACAATTGACTCTAACATCACAAATAGCTCAATTTATGTAACTTTAATGCAATAAATAGGTCAAAGTAGTCAGATTGAGTTGAACAGACAGTTTAGTTTAAGTCACATCAATATAACAGATAAGTTAATATCAGTGGAATCAGCTTGACAACTATTGGAGTACAATTGACTTTAACATCACAAATAGATCAATTTATGTAACTTTAATGCAATAAATAGGTCAAAGTAATCAGATTGAGTTGAACAGACAGTTTAGTTTAAGTCACATCAATACAACAGATAAGTTAATATGAGTGGAATCAGCTTCACAACTCTTGGAGTACAATTGACTTTAACATCACAGATAGCTCAATTTATGTAACTTTAATGCAATAAATAGGTCAAAGTAGTCAGATTGAGTGGAACAGACAGTTCAGTTTAAGTCACATCAATATAAGAGATAGGTTAATATAAGTGACATCAGTTTCACACATATAAGACTACGATTGGCTTTAATATCACAGATAACTCAATTTATGTAACTTTAATGCAATAAATAGGTCAAAGTAGTCAGATTGAGTTGAACAGACAGTTCAGTCTAAGTCACATCAATATAACAGATAGGTTAATATCAGTGGAATCAGCTTCATAAATATTGGAATACAATTGGCTTTAATATCACAGATAACTCAATTTATGTAACTTTAATGCAATAAATAGGTCAAAGTAGTCAGATTGAGTTGAACAGACAGTTTAGTTTAAGTCACATCAATATAACAGATCAGTTAATATCAGTGGAATCAGCTTGACAACTCTTGGAGTACAATTGACTTTAACATAACAAATAGCTCGATTTATGTAACTTGAATGCAATAAATAGGTCAAAGTAGTCAGATTGAGTTGAACAGACAGTTTAGTTTAAGTCACATCAATATAACAGAAAAGTTAATATGAGTGGAATCAGCTTCACAACTATTGGAGTACAATTGACTTTAATATCACAGATAGCTCAATTTATGTAACTTTAATGCAATAAATAGGTCAAAGTAGTCAGATTGAGTTGAACAGACAGTTCAGTTTAAGTCACATCAATATAACAGATAGGTTAATATAAGTGACATCAGTTTCACACATATCAGACTACGATTGGCTTTAATATCACAGATAGTTAGATTTATGTAACTTTCATGCAATAAATAGGTCAAAGTAGTCAGATTGAGTTGAACAGACAGTTTAGTTTAAGTCACATTAATAAAACAGATAAGTTAATATTAGTGGAATCTGTTTCACAAATATTGGAATACAATTTACTTTAATATCACAGATAACTAAATTTATGTAACTTTCATGCAATAAATATGTCAAAGTAGTCAGATTGAGTTGAACAGACAGTTTAGTTTTAGTCACATCAATATAACAGATAAGTTAATATGAGTGGAATCAGGTTCACAACTATTGGAGTACAATTGACTTTAACATCACAAATAGCTCGATTAATGTAACTTGAATGCAATAAATAGGTCAAAGTAGTCAGATTGAGTTGAAATGACAGTTCAGTTTAAATCACATCAATATAACAGATAAGTTGATATAAGTGGAATCAGCTTCACAAATATTGGAATACAATTGGCTTTAATATCACAGATAACTCAATTTTTGTAACATTAATGCAATAAATAGGTCAAAGTAATCAAATTGAGTTGAACAGACAGTTTAGTTTAAGTCACATTAATAAAACAGGTATGTTAATATTAGTGGAATCTGTTTCACAAATATTGGAATACAATTTACTTTAATATCACAGATAACTAAATTTATGTAACTTTCATGCAATAAATATGTCAAAGTAGTCAGATTGAGTTGAACAGACAGTTTAGTTTTAGTCACATCAATATAACAGATAAGTTAATATGAGTGGAATCAGCTTCACAACTCTTGGAGTACAATTGACTTTAACATCACAGATAGCTCAATTTATGTAACTTTAATGCAATAAATAGGTCAAAGTAGTCAGATTGAATGAAACAGACAGTTCAGTTTAAATCACATCAATATAACAGATAGGTTAATATAAGTGACATCAGTTTCACACATATAAGACTACGATTGGCTTTAATATCACAGATAACTCAATTTATGTAACTTTAATGCAATAAATAGGTCAATGTAGTCAGATTGAGTTGAACAGACAGTTTAGTTTAAGTCACATCAATATAACAGATAAGTTAATATCAGTGGAATCAGGTTCACAACTATTGGAGTACAATTGACTTTAACATCACAAATAGCTCGATTAATGTAACTTGAATGCAATAAATAGGTCAAAGTAGTCAGATTGAGTTGAAATGACAGTTCAGTTTAAATCACATCAATATTACAGATACGTTGATATAAGTGGAATCAGCTTCACAAACATTGGAATACAATTGGCTTTAATATCACAGATAACTCAATTTTTGTAACTTTAATGCAATAAATAGGTCAAAGAAGTCAGATTGAGTTGAACAGACAGTTTAGTTTAAATCACATCAATATAACAGATAAGTTAATATCAGTGGAATCAGCTTGACAACTATTGGAGTACAATTGACTTTAACATCACAAATAGATCGATTTATGTAACTTTAATGCAATAAATAGGTCAAAGTAATCAAATTGAGTTGAACAGACAGTTTAGAATAAATCACATTAATAAAACAGATAAGTTAATATTAGTGGAATCAGTTTCACAACTATTGGAGTACAATTGACTTTAATATCACAGATAGCTCAATTTATGTAACTTTAATGCAATAAATAAGTCAAAGTAGTCAGATTGAGTTGAACAGACAGTTTAGTTTAAGTCACTTCAATATAACAGATAAGTTAATATAAGTGGAATCAGGTTCACAACTATGGAAGTATAATTGACTTTAATATCACAGATAGCTCAAATTATGTAACTTGAATGCAATAAATAGGTCAAAGTAGTCAGATTGAGTTGAACAGACAGTTTAGTTTAAGTCACATCAATATAACAGAAAAGTTGAAATCAGTGGAATCAGCTTCACAACTATTGGAGTACTATTGACTTTAACATCACAAACAGCTCAATTTATGTAACTTTAATGCAATAAATAGGTCAAAGTAGTCAGATTGAGTTGAACAGACAGTTCAGTTTAAGTCACATCAATATAACAGATAGGTTAATATAAGTGACATCAGTTTCACACATATAAGACTACGATTGGCTTTAATATCACAGATAACTCAATTTATGTAACTTTAATGCAATAAATAGGTCAAAGTAGTCAGATTGAGTTGAACAGACAGTTTAGTTTAAGTCACATCAATATAACAGATAAGTTAATATAAGTGGAATCAGCTTCACAAATATTGGAATACAATTGGCTTTAATATCACAGATAACTCAATTTTTGTAACTTTAATGCAATAAATAGGTGAAAGTAGTCAGATTGAGTTGAACAGACAGTTTAGTTTAAGTCACATCAATATAACAGATAAGTTAATATCAGTGGAATCAGCTTGACAACTATTGGAGTACAATTGACTTTAACATCACAAATAGATCAATTTATGTAACTTTAATGCAATAAATAGGTCAAAGTAGTCAGATTGAGTTGAACAGACAGTTTAGTTTAAGTCACATCAATATAACAGATAAGTTAATATCAGTGGAATCAGCTTGACAACTATTGGAGTACAATTGACTTTAACATCACAAATAGATCAATTTATGTAACTTTAATGCAATAAATAGGTCAAAGTAGTCAGATTGAGTTGAACAGACAGTTTAGTTTAAGTCACATCAATATAACAGATAAGTTAATATGAGTGGAATCAGCTTCACAACTATTGGAGTACAATTGACTTTAACATCACAGATAGCTCAATTTATGTAACTTTCATGCAATAAATAGGTCAAAGTAGTCAGATTGAGTTGAACAGACAGTTCAGTTTAAGTCACATCAATATAACAGATAGGTTAATATAAGTGACATCAGTTTCACACATGTAAGACTACGATTGGCTTTAATATCACAGATAACTCAATTTATGTAACTTTAATGCAATAAATAGGTCAAAGTAGTCAGATTGAGTTGAACAGACAGTTTAGTTTAAGTCACATCAATATAACAGATAAGTTAATATAAGTGGAATCAGCTTCACAAATATTGGAATACAATTGGCTTTAATATCACAGATAACTCAATTTTTGTAACTTTAATGCAATAAATAGGTCAAAGTAGTCAGATTGAGTTGAACAGACAGTTTAGTTTAAGTCACATCAATATAACAGATAAGTTAATATCAGTGGAATCAGCTTGACAACTATTGGAGTACAATTGACTTTAACATCACAAATAGATCAATTTATGTAACTTTAATGCAATAAATAGGTCAAAGTAGTCAGATTGAGTTGAACAGACAGTTTAGTTTAAGTCACATCAATATAACAGATAAATTAATATCAGTGGAATCAGCTTGACAACTATTGGAGTACAATTGACTTTAACATCACAAATAGATCAATTTATGTAACTTTAATGCAATAAATAGGTCAAAGTAGTCAGATTGAGTTGAACAGACAGTTTAGTTTAAGTCACATCAATATAACAGATAAGTTAATATGAGTGGAATCAGCTTCACAACTATTGGAGTACAATTGACTTTAACATCACAGATAGCTCAATTTATGTAACTTTCATGCAATAAATAGGTCAAAGTAGTCAGATTGAGTTGAACAGACAGTTCAGTTTAAGTCACATCAATATAACAGATAGGTTAATATAAGTGACATCAGTTTCACACATATAAGACTACGATTGGCTTTAATATCACAGATAGTTAGATTTATGTAACTTTAATGCAATAAATAGGTCAAAGAAGTCAGATTGAGTTGAACAGACAGTTTAGTTTAAGTCACATCAATATAACAGATAAGTTAATATCAGTGGAATCAGCTTCACAACTCTTGGAGTACAATTGACTTTAACATCACAAACAGCTCGATTTATGTAATTTGAATGCAATAAATAGGTCAAAGTAGTCAGATTGAGTTGAACAGACAGTTTAGTTTAAGGCACATCAATATAATAGAGAAGTTAATATAAGTGGAATCAGCTTCACAAATATTGGAGTACAATTGACTTTAATATCACAGATAGCTCAATTTATGTAACTTTAATGCAATAAATAGGTCAAAGAAGTCAGATTGAGTTGAACAGACAGTTTAGTTTAAGTCACATCAATATAACAGATAAGTTAATATTAGTGGAATCTGTTTCACAAATATTGGAATACAATTTACTTTAATATCACAGATAACTAAATTTATGTAACTTTCATGCAATAAATATGTCAAAGTAGTCAGATTGAGTTGAACAGACAGTTTAGTTTAAGTCACATCAATATAACAGATAGGTTAATATAAGTGACATCAGTTTCACACATATAAGACTACGATTGGCTTTAATATCACAGATAGTTAGATTTATGTAACTTTCATGCAATAAATAGGTCAGAGTAGTCAGATTGAGTTGAACAGACAGTTCAGTTTAAGTCACATCAATATAACAGATAGGTTAATATCAGTGGAATCAGCTTCATAAATATTGGAATACAATTGGCTTTAATATCACAGATAACTCAATTTATGTAACTTTAATGCAATAAATAGGTCAAAGTAGTCAGATTGAGTTGAACAGACAGTTTAGTTTAAGTCACATCAATATAACAGATAAGTTAATATCAGTGGAATCAGCTTGACAACTATTGGAGTACAATTGACTTTAACATCACAAATAGATCAATTTATGTAACTTTAATGCAATAAATAGGTCAAAGTAGTCAGATTGAGTTGAACAGACAGTTTAGTTTAAGTCACATCAATATAACAGATAAGTTAATATGAGTGGAATCAGCTTCACAACTATTGGAGTACAATTGACTTTAACATCACAGATAGCTCAATTTATGCAACTTTCATGCAATAAATAGGTCAAAGTAGTCAGATTGAGTTGAACAGACAGTTCAGTTTAAGTCACATCAATATAACAGATAGGTTAATATAAGTGACATCAGTTTCACACATATAAGACTACGATTGGCTTTAATATCACAGATAGTTAGATTTATGTAACTTTAATGCAATAAATAGGTCAAAGTAGTCAGATTGAGTTGAACAGACAGTTTAGTTTAAGTCACATCAATATAACAGATAAGTTAATATCAGTGGAATCAGCTTCACAACTCTTGGAGTACAATTGACTTTAACATCACAAACAGCTCGATTTATGTAATTTGAATGCAATAAATAGGTCAAAGTAGTCAGATTGAGTTGAACAGACAGTTTAGTTTAAGGCACATCAATATAACAGAGAAGTTAATATAAGTGGAATCAGCTTCACAAATATTGGAGTACAATTGACTTTAATATCACAGATAGCTCAATTTATGTAACTTTAATGCAATAAATAGGTCAAAGTAGTCAGATTGAGTTGAACAGACAGTTTAGTTTAAGTCACATCAATATAACAGATAAGTTAATATTAGTGGAATCTGTTTCACAAATATTGGAATACAATTTACTTTAATATCACAGATAACTCAATTTATGTAACTTTCATGCAATAAATATGTCAAAGTAGTCAGATTGAGTTGAACAGACAGTTTAGTTTAAATCACATCAATATAACAGATAAGTTAATATCAGTGGAATCAGCTTGACAACTATTGGAGTACAATTGACTTTAACATCACAAATATATCGATTTATGTAACTTTAATGCAATAAATAGGTCAAAGTAATCAAATTGAGTTGAACAGACAGTTTAGAATAAATCACATTAATAAAACAGATAAGTTAATATTAGTGGAATCAGTTTCACAACTATTGGAGTACAATTGACTTTAACATCACAAACAGCTCAATTTATGTAACTTTAATGCAATAAATAGGTCAAAGTAGTCAGATTGAGTTGAACAGACAGTTCAGTTTAAGTCACATCATTATAACAGATAGGTTAATATAAGTGACATCAGTTTCACACATATAAGACTACGATTGGCTTTAATATCACAGATAGTTAGATTTATGTAACTTTCATGCAATAAATAGGTCAGAGTAGTCAGATTGAGTTGAACAGACAGTTCAGTTTAAGTCACATCAATATAACAGATAAGTTAATATAAGTGGAATCAGCTTCACAAATATTGGAATACAATTGACTTTAACATCACAGATAGCTCAATTTATGTAACTTTCATGCAATAAATAGGTCAAAGTAGTCAGATTGAGTTGAACAAACAGTTCAGTTTAAGTCACATCATTATAACAGATAGGTTAATATAAGTGACATCAGTTTCACACATATAAGACTACGATTGGCTTTAATATCACAGATAGTTAGATTTATGTAACTTTCATGCAATAAATAGGTCAGAGTAGTCAGATTGAGTTGAACAGACAGTTTAGTTTAAGTCACATCAATATAACAGATAAGTTAATATCAGTGGAATCAGCTTGACAACTATTGTAGTACAATTGACTTTAACATCACAAATAGATCAATTTATGTAACTTTAATGCAATAAATAGGTCAAAGTAGTCAGATTGAGTTGAACAGACAGTTTAGTTTAAGTCACATCAATATAACAGATAAGTTAATATCAGTGGAATCAGCTTGACAACTATTGGAGTACAATTGACTTTAACATCACAAATAGATCAATTTATGTAACTTTAATGCAATAAATAGGTCAAAGTAGTCAGATTGAGTTGAACAGACAGTTTAGTTTAAGTCACATCAATATAACAGATAAGTTAATAACAGTGGAATCAGCTTCACAACTATTGGAGTACAATTGACTTTAACATCACAGATAGCTCAATTTATGTAACTTTCATGCAATAAATAGGTCAAAGTAGTCAGATTGAGTTGAACAGACAGTTCAGTTTAAGTCACATCAATATAACAGATAGGTTAATATAAGTGACATCAGTTTCACACATATAAGACTACGATTGGCTTTAATATCACAGATAGTTAGATTTATGTAACTTTAATGCAATAAATAGGTCAAAGTAGTCAGATTGAGTTGAACAGACAGTTTAGTTTAAGTCACATCAATATAACAGATAAGTTAATATCAGTGGAATCAGCTTCACAACTCTTGGAGTACAATTGACTTTAACATCACAAACAGCTCGATTTATGTAATTTGAATGCAATAAATAGGTCAAAGTAGTCAGATTGAGTTGAACAGACAGTTTAGTTTAAGGCACATCAATATAATAGAGAAGTTAATATAAGTGGAATCAGCTTCACAAATATTGGAGTACAATTGACTTTAATATCACAGATAGCTCAATTTATGTAACTTTAATGCAATAAATAGGTCAAAGTAGTCAGATTGAGTTGAACAGACAGTTTAGTTTAAGTCACATCAATATAACAGATAAGTTAATATCAGTGGAATCAGCTTGACAACTATTGGAGTACAATTGACTTTAACATCACAAATAGATCAATTTATGTAACTTTAATGCAATAAATAGGTCAAAGTAGTCAGATTGAGTTGAACAGACAGTTTAGTTTAAGTCACATCAATATAACAGATAAGTTAATATCAGTGGAATCAGCTTCACAACTATTGGAGTACAATTGACTTTAACATCACAGATAGCTCAATTTATGTAACTTTCATGCAATAAATAGGTCAAAGTAGTCAGATTGAGTTGAACAGACAGTTCAGTTTAAGTCACATCAATATAACAGATAGGTTAATATAAGTGACATCAGTTTCACACATATAAGACTACGATTGGCTTTAATATCACAGATAGTTAGATTTATGTAACTTTAATGCAATAAATAGGTCAAAGTAGTCAGATTGAGTTGAACAGACAGTTTAGTTTAAGTCACATCAATATAACAGATAAGTTAATATCAGTGGAATCAGCTTCACAACTCTTGGAGTACAATTGACTTTAACATCACAAACAGCTCGATTTATGTAATTTGAATGCAATAAATAGGTCAACGTAGTCAGATTGAGTTGAACAGACAGTTTAGTTTAAGGCACATCAATATAATAGAGAAGTTAATATAAGTGGAATCAGCTTCACAAATATTGGAGTACAATTGACTTTAATATCACAGATAGCTCAATTTATGTAACTTTAATGCAATAAATAGGTCAAAGAAGTCAGATTGAGTTGAACAGACAGTTTAGTTTAAGTCACATCAATATAACAGATAAGTTAATATTAGTGGAATCTGTTTCACAAATATTGGAATACAATTTACTTTAATATCACAGATAACTAAATTTATGTAACTTTCATGCAATAAATATGTCAAAGTAGTCAGATTGAGTTGAACAGACAGTTTAGTTTAAGTCACATCAATATAACAGATAGGTTAATATAAGTGACATCAGTTTCACACATATAAGACTACGATTGGCTTTAATATCACAGATAGTTAGATTTATGTAACTTTCATGCAATAAATAGGTCAGAGTAGTCAGATTGAGTTGAACAGACAGTTCAGTTTAAGTCACATCAATATAACAGATAGGTTAATATCAGTGGAATCAGCTTCATAAATATTGGAATACAATTGGCTTTAATATCACAGATAACTCAATTTATGTAACTTTAATGCAATAAATAGGTCAAAGTAGTCAGATTGAGTTGAACAGACAGTTTAGTTTAAGTCACATCAATATAACAGATAAGTTAATATCAGTGGAATCAGCTTGACAACTATTGGAGTACAATTGACTTTAACATCACAAATAGATCAATTTATGTAACTTTAATGCAATAAATAGGTCAAAGTAGTCAGATTGAGTTGAACAGACAGTTTAGTTTAAGTCACATCAATATAACAGATAAGTTAATATGAGTGGAATCAGCTTCACAACTATTGGAGTACAATTGACTTTAACATCACAGATAGCTCAATTTATGCAACTTTCATGCAATAAATAGGTCAAAGTAGTCAGATTGAGTTGAACAGACAGTTCAGTTTAAGTCACATCAATATAACAGATAGGTTAATATAAGTGACATCAGTTTCACACATATAAGACTACGATTGGCTTTAATATCACAGATAGTTAGATTTATGTAACTTTAATGCAATAAATAGGTCAAAGTAGTCAGATTGAGTTGAACAGACAGTTTAGTTTAAGTCACATCAATATAACAGATAAGTTAATATCAGTGGAATCAGCTTCACAACTCTTGGAGTACAATTGACTTTAACATCACAAACAGCTCGATTTATGTAATTTGAATGCAATAAATAGGTCAAAGTAGTCAGATTGAGTTGAACAGACAGTTTAGTTTAAGGCACATCAATATAACAGAGAAGTTAATATAAGTGGAATCAGCTTCACAAATATTGGAGTACAATTGACTTTAATATCACAGATAGCTCAATTTATGTAACTTTAATGCAATAAATAGGTCAAAGTAGTCAGATTGAGTTGAACAGACAGTTTAGTTTAAGTCACATCAATATAACAGATAAGTTAATATTAGTGGAATCTGTTTCACAAATATTGGAATACAATTTACTTTAATATCACAGATAACTCAATTTATGTAACTTTCATGCAATAAATATGTCAAAGTAGTCAGATTGAGTTGAACAGACAGTTTAGTTTAAATCACATCAATATAACAGATAAGTTAATATCAGTGGAATCAGCTTGACAACTATTGGAGTACAATTGACTTTAACATCACAAATATATCGATTTATGTAACTTTAATGCAATAAATAGGTCAAAGTAATCAAATTGAGTTGAACAGACAGTTTAGAATAAATCACATTAATAAAACAGATAAGTTAATATTAGTGGAATCAGTTTCACAACTATTGGAGTACAATTGACTTTAACATCACAAACAGCTCAATTTATGTAACTTTAATGCAATAAATAGGTCAAAGTAGTCAGATTGAGTTGAACAGACAGTTCAGTTTAAGTCACATCATTATAACAGATAGGTTAATATAAGTGACATCAGTTTCACACATATAAGACTACGATTGGCTTTAATATCACAGATAGTTAGATTTATGTAACTTTCATGCAATAAATAGGTCAGAGTAGTCAGATTGAGTTGAACAGACAGTTCAGTTTAAGTCACATCAATATAACAGATAAGTTAATATAAGTGGAATCAGCTTCACAAATATTGGAATACAATTGACTTTAACATCACAGATAGCTCAATTTATGTAACTTTCATGCAATAAATAGGTCAAAGTAGTCAGATTGAGTTGAACAGACAGTTCAGTTTAAGTCACATCATTATAACAGATAGGTTAATATAAGTGACATCAGTTTCACACATATAAGACTACGATTGGCTTTAATATCACAGATAGTTAGATTTATGTAACTTTCATGCAATAAATAGGTCAGAGTAGTCAGATTGAGTTGAACAGACAGTTCAGTTTAAGTCACATCAATATAACAGATAAGTTAATATCAGTGGAATCAGCTTGACAACTATTGTAGTACAATTGACTTTAACATCACAAATAGATCAATTTATGTAACTTTAATGCAATAAATAGGTCAAAGTAGTCAGATTGAGTTGAACAGACAGTTTAGTTTAAGTCACATCAATATAACAGATAAGTTAATATCAGTGGAATCAGCTTGACAACTATTGGAGTACAATTGACTTTAACATCACAAATAGATCAATTTATGTAACTTTAATGCAATAAATAGGTCAAAGTAGTCAGATTGAGTTGAACAGACAGTTTAGTTTAAGTCACATCAATATAACAGATAAGTTAATATCAGTGGAATCAGCTTCACAACTATTGGAGTACAATTGACTTTAACATCACAGATAGCTCAATTTATGTAACTTTCATGCAATAAATAGGTCAAAGTAGTCAGATTGAGTTGAACAGACAGTTCAGTTTAAGTCACATCAATATAACAGATAGGTTAATATAAGTGACATCAGTTTCACACATATAAGACTACGATTGGCTTTAATATCACAGATAGTTAGATTTATGTAACTTTAATGCAATAAATAGGTCAAAGTAGTCAGATTGAGTTGAACAGACAGTTTAGTTTAAGTCACATCAATATAACAGATAAGTTAATATCAGTGGAATCAGCTTCACAACTCTTGGAGTACAATTGACTTTAACATCACAAACAGCTCGATTTATGTAATTTGAATGCAATAAATAGGTCAAAGTAGTCAGATTGAGTTGAACAGACAGTTTAGTTTAAGGCACATCAATATAACAGAGAAGTTAATATAAGTGGAATCAGCTTCACAAATATTGGAGTACAATTGACTTTAATATCACAGATAGCTCAATTTATGTAACTTTAATGCAATAAATAGGTCAAAGTAGTCAGATTGAGTTGAACAGACAGTTTAGTTTAAGTCACATCAATATAACAGATAAGTTAATATTAGTGGAATCTGTTTCACAAATATTGGAATACAATTTACTTTAATATCACAGATAACTCAATTTATGTAACTTTCATGCAATAAATATGTCAAAGTAGTCAGATTGAGTTGAACAGACAGTTTAGTTTAAATCACATCAATATAACAGATAAGTTAATATCAGTGGAATCAGCTTGACAACTATTGGAGTATAATTGACTTTAACATCACAAATATATCGATTTATGTAACTTTAATGCAATAAATAGGTCAAAGTAATCAAATTGAGTTGAACAGACAGTTTAGAATAAATCACATTAATAAAACAGATAAGTTAATATTAGTGGAATCAGTTTCACAACTATTGGAGTACAATTGACTTTAACATCACAAACAGCTCAATTTATGTAACTTTAATGCAATAAATAGGTCAAAGTAGTCAGATTGAGTTGAACAGACAGTTCAGTTTAAGTCACATCATTATAACAGATAGGTTAATATAAGTGACATCAGTTTCACACATATAAGACTACGATTGGCTTTAATATCACAGATAGTTAGATTTATGTAACTTTCATGCAATAAATAGGTCAGAGTAGTCAGATTGAGTTGAACAGACAGTTCAGTTTAAGTCACATCAATATAACAGATAAGTTAATATAAGTGGAATCAGCTTCACAAATATTGGAATACAATTGACTTTAACATCACAGATAGCTCAATTTATGTAACTTTCATGCAATAAATAGGTCAAAGTAGTCAGATTGAGTTGAACAGACAGTTCAGTTTAAGTCACATCATTATAACAGATAGGTTAATATAAGTGACATCAGTTTCACACATATAAGACTACGATTGGCTTTAATATCACAGATAGTTAGATTTATGTAACTTTCATGCAATAAATAGGTCAGAGTAGTCAGATTGAGTTGAACAGACAGTTCAGTTTAAGTCACATCAATATAACAGATAAGTTAATATCAGTGGAATCAGCTTGACAACTATTGTAGTACAATTGACTTTAACATCACAAATAGATCAATTTATGTAACTTTAATGCAATAAATAGGTCAAAGTAGTCAGATTGAGTTGAACAGACAGTTTAGTTTAAGTCACATCAATATAACAGATAAGTTAATATCAGTGGAATCAGCTTGACAACTATTGGAGTACAATTGACTTTAACATCACAAATAGATCAATTTATGTAACTTTAATGCAATAAATAGGTCAAAGTAGTCAGATTGAGTTGAACAGACAGTTTAGTTTAAGTCACATCAATATAACAGATAAGTTAATATCAGTGGAATCAGCTTCACAACTATTGGAGTACAATTGACTTTAACATCACAGATAGCTCAATTTATGTAACTTTCATGCAATAAATAGGTCAAAGTAGTCAGATTGAGTTGAACAGACAGTTCAGTTTAAGTCACATCAATATAACAGATAGGTTAATATAAGTGACATCAGTTTCACACATATAAGACTACGATTGGCTTTAATATCACAGATAGTTAGATTTATGTAACTTTAATGCAATAAATAGGTCAAAGTAGTCAGATTGAGTTGAACAGACAGTTTAGTTTAAGTCACATCAATATAACAGATAAGTTAATATCAGTGGAATCAGCTTCACAACTCTTGGAGTACAATTGACTTTAACATCACAAACAGCTCGATTTATGTAATTTGAATGCAATAAATAGGTCAAAGTAGTCAGATTGAGTTGAACAGACAGTTTAGTTTAAGGCACATCAATATAACAGAGAAGTTAATATAAGTGGAATCAGCTTCACAAATATTGGAGTACAATTGACTTTAATATCACAGATAGCTCAATTTATGTAACTTTAATGCAATAAATAGGTCAAAGTAGTCAGATTGAGTTGAACAGACAGTTTAGTTTAAGTCACATCAATATAACAGATAAGTTAATATTAGTGGAATCTGTTTCACAAATATTGGAATACAATTTACTTTAATATCACAGATAACTAAATTTATGTACCTTTCATGCAATAAATATGTCAAAGTAGTCAGATTGAGTTGAACAGACAGTTTAGTTTAAATCACATCAATATAACAGATAAGTTAATATCAGTGGAATCAGCTTGACAACTATTGGAGTACAATTGACTTTAACATCACAAATATATCGATTTATGTAACTTTAATGCAATAAATAGGCAGAGTAATCAAATTGAGTTGAACAGACAGTTTAGAATAAATCACATTAATAAAACAGATAAGTTAATATTAGTGGAATCAGTTTCACAACTATTGGAGTACAATTGACTTTAACATCACAGATAGCTCAATTTATGTAACTTTAATGCAATAAATAGGTCAAAGTAGTCAGATTGAGTTGAACAGACAGTTTAGTTTAAGTCACTTCAATATAACAGATAAGTTAATATCAGTGAAATCAGGTTCACAACTATTGGAGTATAATTGACTTTAATATCACAGATAGCTCAATTTATGTAACTTTAATGCAATAAATAGGTCAAAGTAGTCAGATTGAGTTGAACAGATAGTTTAGTTTAAGTCACATCAATATAACAGAGAAGTTAAAATCAGTGGAATCAGCTTCACAACTATTGGAGTACAATTGACTTTAACATCACAAACAGCTCAATTTATGTAACTTTAATGCAATAAATAGGTCAAAGTAGTCAGATTGAGTTGAACAGACAGTTTAGTTTAAGTCACATCAATATAACAGATAAGTTAATATCAGTGGAATCAGCTTCACAACTCTTGGAGTACAATTGACTTTAACATCACAAACAGCTCGATTTATGTAATTTGAATGCAATAAATAGGTCAAAGTAGTCAGATTGAGTTGAACAGACAGTTTAGTTTAAGGCACATCAATATAACAGAGAAGTTAATATAAGTGGAATCAGCTTCACAAATATTGGAGTACAATTGACTTTAATATCACAGATAGCTCAATTTATGTAACTTTAATGCAATAAATAGGTCAAAGAAGTCAGATTGAGTTGAACAGACAGTTTAGTTTAAGTCACATCAATATAACAGATAAGTTAATATTAGTGAAATCTGTTTCACAAATATTGGAATACAATTCACTTTAATATCACAGATAACTAAATTTATGTAACTTTCATGCAATAAATATGTCAAAGTAGTCAGATTGAGTTGAACAGACAGTTCAGTTTAAGTCACATCAATATAACAGATAGGTTAATATAAGTGACATCAGTTTCACACATATAAGACTACGATTGGCTTTAATATGACAGATAACTCAATTTATTGAACTTTAATGCAATAAATAGGTCAATGTAGTCAGATTGAGTTGAACAGACAGTTTAGTTTAAGTCACATCAATATAACAGATAGGTTAATATAAGTGACATCAGTTTCACACATATAAGACTACGATTGGCTTTAATATCACAGATAGTTAGATTTATGTAACTTTCATGCAATAAATAGGTCAAAGTAGTCAGATTGAGTTGAACAGACAGTTCAGTTTAAGTCACATCAATATAACAGATAGGTTAATATCAGTGGAATCAGCTTCATAAATATTGGAATACAATTGCCTTTAATATCACAGATAACTCAATTTATGTAACTTTAATGCAATAAATAGGTCAAAGTAGTCAGATTGAGTTGAACAGACAGTTTAGTTTAAGTCACATCAATATAACAGATAAATTAATATCAGTGGAATCAGCTTGACAACTATTGGAGTACAATTGACTTTAACATCACAAATAGATCAATTTATGTAACTTTAATGCAATAAATAGGTCAAAGTAGTCAGATTGAGTTGAACAGACAGTTTAGTTTAAGTCACATCAATATAACAGATAAGTTAATATCAGTGGAATCAGCTTCACAACTATTGGAGTACAATTGACTTTAACATCACAGATAGCTCAATTTATGTAACTTTCATGCAATAAATAGGTCAAAGTAGTCAGATTGAGTTGAACAGACAGTTCAGTTTAAGTCACATCAATATAACAGATAGGTTAATATAAGTGACATCAGTTTCACACATATAAGACTACGATTGGCTTTAATATCACAGATAGTTAGATTTATGTAACTTTAATGCAATAAATAGGTCAAAGTAGTCAGATTGAGTTGAACAGACAGTTTAGTTTAAGTCACATCAATATAACAGATAAGTTAATATCAGTGGAATCAGCTTCACAACTCTTGGAGTACAATTGACTTTAACATCACAAACAGCTCGATTTATGTAATTTGAATGCAATAAATAGGTCAAAGTAGTCAGATTGAGTTGAACAGACAGTTTAGTTTAAGGCACATCAATATAAAAGAGAAGTTAATATAAGTGGAATCAGCTTCACAAATATTGGAGTACAATTGACTTTAATATCACAGATAGCTCAATTTATGTAACTTTAATGCAATAAATAGGTCAAAGTAGTCAGATTGAGTTGAACAGACAGTTTAGTTTAAGTCACATCAATATAACAGATAAGTTAATATTAGTGGAATCTGTTTCACAAATATTGGAATACAATTTACTTTAATATCACAGATAACTAAATTTATGTAACTTTCATGCAATAAATATGTCAAAGTAGTCAGATTGAGTTGAACAGACAGTTCAGTTTAAGTCACATCAATATAACAGATAGGTTAATATAAGTGACATCAGTTTCACACATATAAGACTACGATTGGCTTTAATATCACAGATAGCTCAATTTATTTAACTTTCCTGCAATAAATAGGTTAAAGTAGTCAGATTGAGTTGAAAAAACAGTTTAGTTTAAGTCACATCAATATAACAGATAAGTTAATATCAGTGGAATCAGCTGCACAACTCTTGGAGTACACTTGACTTTAACATAACAAATAGCTCAATTTATGTAACTTTAATGCAATAAATAGGTCAAAGTAATCAGATTGAGTTGAACAGACAGTTTAGTTTAAGTCACATCAATACAACAGATAAGTTAATATGAGTGGAATCAGCTTCACAACTCTTGGAGTACAATTGACTTTAACATCACAGATAGCTCAATTTATGTAACTTTAATGCAATAAATAGGTCAAAGTAGTCAGATTGAGTTGAACAGACAGTTCAGTTTAAGTCACATCAATATAACAGATAGGTTAATATAAGTGACATCAGTTTCACACATATAAGACTACGATTGGCTTTAATATCACAGATAACTCAATTTATGTAACTTTAATGCAATAAATAGGTCAAAGTAGTCAGATTGAGTTGAACAGACAGTTTAGTTTAAGTCACATCAATATAACAGAAAAGTTAATATCAGTGGAATCAGGTTCACAACTGTTGGAGTACAATTGACTTTAACATCACAAATAGCTCGATTAATGTAACTTTAATGCAATAAATAGGTCAAAGTAGTCAGATTGAGTTGAACAGACAGTTCAGTTTAAGTCACATCGATATAACAGATAAGTTAATATCAGTGGAATCAGGTTCACAACTATTGGAGTACAATTGACTTTAACATCACAAATAGCTCGATTAATGTAACTTTAATGCAATAAATAGGTCAAAGTAGTCAGATTGAGTTGAACAGACAGTTCAGTTTAAATCACATCAATATAACAGATAAGTTGATATAAGTGGAATCAGTTTCACAAATATTGGAATACAATTGGCTTTAATATCACAGATAACTCAATTTTTGTAACTTTAATGCAATAAATAGGTCAAAGAAGTCAGATTGAGTTGAACAGACAGTTTAGTTTAAGTCACATCAATATAACAGATAAGTTAATATCAGTGGAATCAGGTTCACAACTGTTGGAGTACAATTGACTTTAACATCACAAATAGCTCGATTAATGTAACTTTAATGCAATAAATAGGTCAAAGTAGTCAGATTGAGTTGAACAGACAGTTCAGTTTAAGTCACATCAATATAACAGATAGGTTAATATAAGTGACATCAGTTTCACACATATAAGACTACGATTGGCTTTAATATGACAGATAACTCAATTTATTGAACTTTAATGCAATAAATAGGTCAAAGTAGTCAGATTGAGTTGAACAGACAGTTCAGTTTAAGTCACATCAATATAACAGATAGGTTAATATAAGTGACATCAGTTTCACACATATAAGACTACGATTGGCTTTAATATCACAGATAGTTAGATTTATGTAACTTTCATGCAATAAATAGGTCAGAGTAGTCAGATTGAGTTGAACAGACAGTTCAGTTTAAGTCACATCAATATAACAGATAGGTTAATATCAGTGGAATCAGCTTCACAACTATTGGAGTACAATTGACTTTAATATCACAGATAGCTCAATTTATGTAACTTTAATGCAATAAATAGGTCAAAGTAGTCAGATTGAGTTGAACAGACAGTTCAGTTTAAGTCACATCAATATAACAGATAGGTTAATATAAGTGACATCAGTTTCACACATATAAGACTACGATTGGCTTTAATATCACAGATAGCTCAATTTATTTAACTTTCCTGCAATAAATAGGTTAAAGTAGTCAGATTGAGTTGAAAAAACAGTTTAGTTTAAGTCACATCAATATAATAGATAAGTTAATATCAGTGGAATCAGCTGCACAACTCTTGGAGTACACTTGACTTTAACATAACAAATAGCTCGATTTATGTAACTTGAATGCAATAAATAGGTCAAAGTAGTCAGATTGAGTTGAACAGACAGTTTAGTTTAAGTCACATCAATATAACAGATAAGTTAATATCAGTGGAATCAGCTTGACAACTATTGGAGTACAATTGACTTTAACATCACAAATAGATCAATTTATGTAACTTTAATGCAATAAATAGGTCAAAGTAATCAGATTGAGTTGAACAGACAGTTTAGTTTAAGTCACATCAATACAACAGATAAGTTAATATGAGTGGAATCAGCTTCACAACTCTTGGAGTACAATTGACTTTAACATCACAGATAGCTCAATTTATGTAACTTTAATGCAATAAATAGGTCAAAGTAGTCAGATTGAGTTGAACAGACAGTTTAGTTTAAGTCACATCAATATAACAGAAAAGTTAATATCAGTGGAATCAGGTTCACACATATAAGACTACGATTGGCTTTAATATCACAGATAACTCAATTTATGTAACTTTAATGCAATAAATAGGTTAAAGTAGTCAGATTGAGTTGAACAGACAGTTTAGTTTAAGTCACATCAATATAACAGAAAAGTTAATATCAGTGGAATCAGGTTCACAACTGTTGGAGTACAATTGACTTTAACATCACAAATAGCTCGATTAATGTAACTTTAATGCAATAAATAGGTCAAAGTAGTCAGATTGAGTTGAACAGACAGTTTAGTTTAAGTCACATCGATATAACAGATAAGTTAATATCAGTGGAATCAGGTTCACAACTATTGGAGTACAATTGACTTTAACATCACAAATAGCTCGATTAATGTAACTTTAATGCAATAAATAGGTCAAAGTAGTCAGATTGAGTTGAACAGACAGTTCAGTTTAAATCACATCAATATAACAGATAAGTTGATATAAGTGGAATCAGTTTCACAAATATTGGAATACAATTGGCTTTAATATCACAGATAACTCAATTTTTGTAACTTTAATGCAATAAATAGGTCAAAGAAGTCAGATTGAGTTGAACAGACAGTTTAGTTTAAGTCACATCAATATAACAGATAAGTTAATATCAGTGGAATCAGGTTCACAACTGTTGGAGTACAATTGACTTTAACATCACAAATAGCTCGATTAATGTAACTTTAATGCAATAAATAGGTCAAAGTAGTCAGATTGAGTTGAACAGACAGTTCAGTTTAAGTCACATCAATATAACAGATAGGTTAATATAAGTGACATCAGTTTCACACATATAAGACTACGATTGGCTTTAATATGACAGATAACTCAATTTATTGAACTTTAATGCAATAAATAGGTCAAAGTAGTCAGATTGAGTTGAACAGACAGTTTAGTTTAAGTCACATCAATATAACAGATAGGTTAATATAAGTGACATCAGTTTCACACATATAAGACTACGATTGGCTTTAATATCACAGATAGTTAGATTTATGTAACTTTCATGCAATAAATAGGTCAGAGTAGTCAGATTGAGTTGAACAGACAGTTCAGTTTAAGTCACATCAATATAACAGATAAGTTAATATCAGTGGAATCAGCTGCACAACTCTTGGAGTACACTTGACTTTAACATAACAAATAGCTCGATTTATGTAACTTGAATGCAATAAATAGGTCAAAGTAGTCAGATTGAGTTGAACAGACAGTTTAGTTTAAGTCACATCAATATAACAGATAAGTTAATATCAGTGGAATCAGCTTGACAACTATTGGAGTACAATTGACTTTAACATCACAAATAGATCAATTTATGTAACTTGAATGCAATAAATAGGTCAAAGTAATCAGATTGAGTTGAACAGACAGTTTAGTTTAAGTCACATCAATACAACAGATAAGTTAATATGAGTGGAATCAGCTTCACAACTCTTGGAGTACAATTGACTTTAACATCACAGATAGCTCAATTTATGTAACTTTAATGCAATAAATAGGTCAAAGAAGTCAGATTGAGTTGAACAGACAGTTCAGTTTAAGTCACATCAATATAACAGATAGGTTAATATAAGTGACATCAGTTTCACACATATAAGACTACGATTGGCTTTAATATCACAGATAACTCAATTTATGTAACTTTAATGCAATAAATAGGTCAAAGTAGTCAGATTGAGTTGAACAGACAGTTTAGTTTAAGTCACATCAATATAACAGATAGGTTAATATAAGTGACATCAGTTTCACACATATAAGACTACGATTGGCTTTAATAGCACAGATAGTTAGATTTATGTAACTTTCATGCAATAAATAGGTCAGAGTAGTCAGATTGAGTTGAACAGACAGTTCAGTTTAAGTCACATCAATATAACAGATAGGTTAATATCAGTGGAATCAGCTTCATAAATATTGGAATACAATTGGCTTTAATATCACAGATAACTCAATTTATGTAACTTTAATGCAATAAATAGGTCAAAGTAGTCAGATTGAGTTGAACAGACAGTTTAGTTTAAGTCACATCAATATAACAGAGAAGTTAATATGAGTGGAATCAGCTTCACAACTATTGGAGTACAATTGACTTTAATATCACAGATAGCTCAATTTATGTAACTTTAATGCAATAAATAGGTCAAAGTAGTCAGATTGAGTTGAACAGACAGTTCAGTTTAAGTCACATCAATATAATAGATAGGTTAATATAAGTGACATCAGTTTCACACATATAAGACTACGATTGGCTTTAATATCACAGATAGCTCAATTTATTTAACTTTCCTGCAATAAATAGGTTAAAGTAGTCAGATTGAGTTGAAAAAACAGTTTAGTTTAAGTCACATCAATATAACAGATAAGTTAATATCAGTGGAATCAGCTGCACAACTCTTGGAGTACACTTGACTTTAACATAACAAATAGCTCGATTTATGTAACTTGAATGCAATAAATAGGTCAAAGTAGTCAGATTGAGTTCAACAGACAGTTTAGTTTAAGTCACATCAATATAACAGATAAGTTAATATCAGTGGAATCAGCTTGACAACTATTGGAGTACAATTGACTTTAACATCACAAATAGATCAATTTATGTAACTTGAATGCAATAAATAGGTCAAAGTAATCAGATTGAGTTGAACAGACAGTTTAGTTTAAGTCACATCAATACAACAGATAAGTTAATATGAGTGGAATCAGCTTCATAACTCTTGAAGTACAATTGACTTTAACATCACAGATAGCTCAATTTATGTAACTTTAATGCAATAAATAGGTCAAAGTAGTCAGATTGCGTTGAACAGACAGTTCAGTTTAAGTCACATCAATATAACAGATAGGTTAATATAAGTGACATCAGTTTCACACATATAAGACTACGATTGGCTTTAATATCACAGATAACTCAATTTATGTAACTTTAATGCAATAAATAGGTCAAAGAAGTCAGATTGAGTTGAACAGACAGTTTAGTTTAAGTCACATCAATATAACAGAAAAGTTAATATCAGTGGAATCAGGTTCACAACTGTTGGAGTACAATTGACTTTAACATCACAAATAGCTCGATTAATGTAACTTTAATGCAATAAATAGGTCAAAGTAGTCAGATTGAGTTGAACAGACAGTTTAGTTTAAGTCACATCGATATAACAGATAAGTTAATATCAGTGGAATCAGGTTCACAACTGTTGGAGTACAATTGACTTTAACATCACAAATAGCTCGATTAATGTAACTTTAATGCAATAAATAGGTCAAAGTAGTCAGATTGAGTTGAACAGACAGTTCAGTTTAAGTCACATCAATATAACAGATAGGTTAATATAAGTGACATCAGTTTCACACATATAAGACTACGATTGGCTTTAATATGACAGATAACTCAATTTATTGAACTTTAATGCAATAAATAGGTCAAAGTAGTCAGATTGAGTTGAACAGACAGTTTAGTTTAAGTCACATCAATATAACAGATAGGTTAATATAAGTGACATCAGTTTCACACATATAAGACTACGATTGGCTTGAATATCACAGATAGTTAGATTTATGTAACTTTCATGCAATAAATAGGTCAGAGTAGTCAGATTGAGTTGAACAGACAGTTCAGTTTAAGTCACATCAATATAACAGATAAGTTAATATCAGTGGAATCAGCTGCACAACTCTTGGAGTACACTTGACTTTAACATAACAAATAGCTCGATTTATGTAACTTGAATGCAATAAATAGGTCAAAGTAGTCAGATTGAGTTGAACAGACAGTTTAGTTTAAGTCACATCAATATAACAGATAAGCTAATATCAGTGGAATCAGCTTGACAACTATTGGAGTACAATTGACTTTAACATCACAAATAGATCAATTTATGTAACTTTAATGCAATAAATAGGTCAAAGTAATCAGATTGAGTTGAACAGACAGTTTAGTTTAAGTCACATCAATACAACAGATAAGTTAATATGAGTGGAATCAGCTTCACAACTCTTGGAGTACAATTGACTTTAACATCACAGATAGCTCAATTTATGTAACTTTAATGCAATAAATAGGTCAAAGTAGTCAGATTGAGTTGAACAGACAGTTCAGTTTAAGTCACATCAATATAACAGATAGGTTAATATAAGTGACATCAGTTTCACACATATAAGACTACGATTGGCTTTAATATCACAGATAACTCAATTTATGTAACTTTAATGCAATAAATAGGTCAAAGTAGTCAGATTGAGTTGAACAGACAGTTTAGTTTAAGTCACATCAATATAACAGAAAAGTTAATATCAGTGGAATCAGGTTCACAACTGTTGGAGTACAATTGACTTTAACATCACAAATAGCTCGATTAATGTAACTTTAATGCAATAAATAGGTCAAAGTAGTCAGATTGAGTTGAACAGACAGTTTAGTTTAAGTCACATCGATATAACAGATAAGTTAATATCAGTGGAATCAGGTTCACAACTATTGGAGTACAATTGACTTTAACATCACAAATAGCTCGATTAATGTAACTTTAATGCAATAAATAGGTCAAAGTAGTCAGATTGAGTTGAACAGACAGTTCAGTTTAAATCACATCAATATAACAGATAAGTTGATATAAGTGGAATCAGTTTCACAAATATTGGAATACAATTGGCTTTAATATCACAGATAACTCAATTTATGTAACTTTAATGCAATAAATAGGTCAAAGTAGTCAGATTGAGTTGAACAGACAGTTTAGTTTAAGTCACATCAATATAACAGATAGGTTAATATAAGTGACATCAGTTTCACACATATAAGACTACGATTGGCTTTAATATCACAGATAGTTAGATTTATGTAACTTTCATGCAATAAATAGGTCAGAGTAGTCAGATTGAGTTGAACAGACAGTTCAGTTTAAGTCACATCAATATAACAGATAGGTTAATATCAGTGGAATCAGCTTCATAAATATTGGAATACAATTGGCTTTAATATCACAGATAACTCAATTTATGTAACTTTAATGCAATAAATAGGTCAAAGTAGTCAGATTGAGTTGAACAGACAGTTTAGTTTAAGTCACATCAATATAACAGAGAAGTTAATATGAGTGGAATCAGCTTCACAACTATTGGAGTACAATTGACTTTAATATCACAGATAGCTCAATTTATGTAACTTTAATGCAATAAATAGGTCAAAGTAGTCAGATTGAGTTGAACAGACAGTTCAGTTTAAGTCACATCAATATAACAGATAGGTTAATATAAGTGACATCAGTTTCACACATATAAGACTACGATTGGCTTTAATATCACAGATAGCTCAATTTATTTAACTTTCCTGCAATAAATAGGTTAAAGTAGTCAGATTGAGTTGAAAAAACAGTTTAGTTTAAGTCACATCAATATAACAGATAAGTTAATATCAGTGGAATCAGCTGCACAACTCTTGGAGTACACTTGACTTTAACATAACAAATAGCTCGATTTATGTAACTTGAATGCAATAAATAGGTCAAAGTAGTCAGATTGAGTTCAACAGACAGTTTAGTTTAAGTCACATCAATATAACAGATAAGTTAATATCAGTGGAATCAGCTTGACAACTATTGGAGTACAATTGACTTTAACATCACAAATAGATCAATTTATGTAACTTGAATGCAATAAATAGGTCAAAGTAATCAGATTGAGTTGAACAGACAGTTTAGTTTAAGTCACATCAATACAACAGATAAGTTAATATGAGTGGAATCAGCTTCATAACTCTTGGAGTACAATTGACTTTAACATCACAGATAGCTCAATTTATGTAACTTTAATGCAATAAATAGGTCAAAGTAGTCAGATTGCGTTGAACAGACAGTTCAGTTTAAGTCACATCAATATAACAGATAGGTTAATATAAGTGACATCAGTTTCACACATATAAGACTACGATTGGCTTTAATATCACAGATAACTCAATTTATGTAACTTTAATGCAATAAATAGGTCAAAGAAGTCAGATTGAGTTGAACAGACAGTTTAGTTTAAGTCACATCAATATAACAGAAAAGTTAATATCAGTGGAATCAGGTTCACAACTGTTGGAGTACAATTGACTTTAACATCACAAATAGCTCGATTAATGTAACTTTAATGCAATAAATAGGTCAAAGTAGTCAGATTGAGTTGAACAGACAGTTTAGTTTAAGTCACATCGATATAACAGATAAGTTAATATCAGTGGAATCAGGTTCACAACTATTGGAGTACAATTGACTTTAACATCACAAATAGCTCGATTAATGTAACTTTAATGCAATAAATAGGTCAAAGTAGTCAGATTGAGTTGAACAGACAGTTCAGTTTAAGTCACATCAATATAACAGATAGGTTAATATAAGTGACATCAGTTTCACACATATAAGACTACGATTGGCTTTAATATGACAGATAACTCAATTTATTGAACTTTAATGCAATAAATAGGTCAAAGTAGTCAGATTGAGTTGAACAGACAGTTTAGTTTAAGTCACATCAATATAACAGATAGGTTAATATAAGTGACATCAGTTTCACACATATAAGACTACGATTGGCTTGAATATCACAGATAGTTAGATTTATGTAACTTTCATGCAATAAATAGGTCAGAGTAGTCAGATTGAGTTGAACAGACAGTTCAGTTTAAGTCACATCAATATAACAGATAAGTTAATATCAGTGGAATCAGCTGCACAACTCTTGGAGTACACTTGACTTTAACATAACAAATAGCTCGATTTATGTAACTTGAATGCAATAAATAGGTCAAAGTAGTCAGATTGAGTTGAACAGACAGTTTAGTTTAAGTCACATCAATATAACAGATAAGCTAATATCAGTGGAATCAGCTTGACAACTATTGGAGTACAATTGACTTTAACATCACAAATAGATCAATTTATGTAACTTTAATGCAATAAATAGGTCAAAGTAATCAGATTGAGTTGAACAGACAGTTTAGTTTAAGTCACATCAATACAACAGATAAGTTAATATGAGTGGAATCAGCTTCACAACTCTTGGAGTACAATTGACTTTAACATCACAGATAGCTCAATTTATGTAACTTTAATGCAATAAATAGGTCAAAGTAGTCAGATTGAGTTGAACAGACAGTTCAGTTTAAGTCACATCAATATAACAGATAGGTTAATATAAGTGACATCAGTTTCACACATATAAGACTACGATTGGCTTTAATATCACAGATAACTCAATTTATGTAACTTTAATGCAATAAATAGGTCAAAGTAGTCAGATTGAGTTGAACAGACAGTTCAGTTTAAATCACATCAATATAACAGATAAGTTGATATAAGTGGAATCAGTTTCACAAATATTGGAATACAATTGGCTTTAATATCACAGATAACTCAATTTTTGTAACTTTAATGCAATAAATAGGTCAAAGAAGTCAGATTGAGTTGAACAGACAGTTTAGTTTAAGTCACATCAATATAACAGATAAGTTAATATCAGTGGAATCAGGTTCACAACTGTTGGAGTACAATTGACTTTAACATCACAAATAGCTCGATTAATGTAACTTTAATGCAATAAATAGGTCAAAGTAGTCAGATTGAGTTGAACAGACAGTTCAGTTTAAGTCACATCAATATAACAGATAGGTTAATATAAGTGACATCAGTTTCACACATATAAGACTACGATTGGCTTTAATATGACAGATAACTCAATTTATGTAACTTTAATGCAATAAATAGGTCAAAGTAGTCAGATTGAGTTGAACAGACAGTTTAGTTTAAGTCACATCAATATAACAGATAGGTTAATATAAGTGACATCAGTTTCACACATATAAGAGTACGATTGGCTTTAATATCACAGATAGTTAGATTTATGTAACTTTCATGCAATAAATAGGTCAGAGTAGTCAGATTGAGTTGAACAGACAGTTCAGTTTAAGTCACATCAATATAACAGATAGGTTAATATCAGTGGAATCAGCTTCATAAATATTGGAATACAATTGGCTTTAATATCACAGATAACTCAATTTATGTAACTTTAATGCAATAAATAGGTCAAAGTAGTCAGATTGAGTTGAACAGACAGTTTAGTTTAAGTCACATCAATATAACAGAGAAGTTAATATGAGTGGAATCAGCTTCACAACTATTGGAGTACAATTGACTTTAATATCACAGATAGCTCAATTTATGTAACTTTAATGCAATAAATAGGTCAAAGTAGTCAGATTGAGTTGAACAGACAGTTCAGTTTAAGTCACATCAATATAACAGATAGGTTAATATAAGTGACATCAGTTTCACACATATAAGACTACGATTGGCTTTAATATCACAGATAGTTAGATTTATGTAACTTTCATGCAATAAATAGGTCAGAGTAGTCAGATTGAGTTGAACAGACAGTTCAGTTTAAGTCACATCAATATAACAGATAAGTTAATATCAGTGGAATCAGCTGCACAACTCTTGGAGTACACTTGACTTTAACATAACAAATAGCTCGATTTATGTAACTTGAATGCAATAAATAGGTCAAAGTAGTCAGATTGAGTTGAACAGACAGTTTAGTTTAAGTCACATCAATATAACAGATAAGTTAATATGAGTGGAATCAGCTTCACAACTCTTGGAGTACAATTGACTTTAACATCACAGATAGCTAAATTTATGTAACTTTAATGCAATAAATAGGTCAAAGTAGTCAGATTGAGTTGAACAGACAGTTCAGTTTAAGTCACATCAATATAACAGATAGGTTAATATAAGTGACATCAGTTTCACACATATAAGACTACGATTGGCTTTAATATCACAGATAACTCAATTTATGTAACTTTAATGCAATAAATAGGTCAAAGTAGTCAGATTGAGTTGAACAGACAGTTTAGTTTAAGTCACATCAATATAACAGAAAAGTTAATATCAGTGGAATCAGGTTCACAACTGTTGGAGTACAATTGACTTTAACATCACAAATAGCTCGATTAATGTAACTTTAATGCAATAAATAGGTCAAAGTAGTCAGATTGAGTTGAACAGACAGTTTAGTTTAAGTCACATCGATATAACAGATAAGTTAATATCAGTGGAATCAGGTTCACAACTATTGGAGTACAATTGACTTTAACATCACAAATAGCTCGATTAATGTAACTTTAATGCAATAAATAGGTCAAAGTAGTCAGATTGAGTTGAACAGACAGTTCAGTTTAAATCACATCAATATAACAGATAAGTTGATATAAGTGGAATCAGTTTCACAAATATTGGAATACAATTGGCTTTAATATCACAGATAACTCAATTTTTGTAACTTTAATGCAATAAATAGGTCAAAGAAGTCAGATTGAGTTGAACAGACAGTTTAGTTTAAGTCACATCAATATAACAGATAAGTTAATATCAGTGGAATCAGGTTCACAACTGTTGGAGTACAATTGACTTTAACATCACAAATAGCTCGATTAATGTAACTTTAATGCAATAAATAGGTCAAAGTAGTCAGATTGAGTTGAACAGACAGTTCAGTTTAAGTCACATCAATATAACAGATAGGTTAATATAAGTGACATCAGTTTCACACATATAAGACTACGATTGGCTTTAATATGACAGATAACTCAATTTATTGAACTTTAATGCAATAAATAGGTCAAAGTAGTCAGATTGAGTTGAACAGACAGTTTAGTTTAAGTCACATCAATATAACAGATAGGTTAATATAAGTGACATCAGTTTCACACATATAAGACTACGATTGGCTTTAATATCACAGATAGTTAGATTTATGTAACTTTCATGCAATAAATAGGTCAGAGTAGTCAGATTGAGTTGAACAGACAGTTCAGTTTAAGTCACATCAATATAACAGATAGGTTAATATCAGTGGAATCAGCTTCATAAATATTGGAATACAATTGGCTTTAATATCACAGATAACTCAATTTATGTAACTTTAATGCAATAAATAGGTCAAAGTAGTCAGATTGAGTTGAACAGACAGTTTAGTTTAAGTCACATCAATATAACAGAGAAGTTAATATGAGTGGAATCAGCTTCACAACTATTGGAGTACAATTGACTTTAATATCACAGATAGCTCAATTTATGTAACTTTAATGCAATAAATAGGTCAAAGTAGTCAGATTGAGTTGAACAGACAGTTCAGTTTAAGTCACATCAATATAACAGATAGGTTAATATAAGTGACATCAGTTTCACACATATAAGACTACGATTGGCTTTAATATCACAGATAGCTCAATTTATTTAACTTTCCTGCAATAAATAGGTTAAAGTAGTCAGATTGAGTTGAAAAAACAGTTTAGTTTAAGTCACATCAATATAACAGATAAGTTAATATCAGTGGAATCAGCTTGACAACTATTGGAGTACAATTGACTTGAACATCACAAATAGCTCGATTAATGTAACTTTAATGCAATAAATAGGTCAAAGTAGTCAGATTGAGTTGAACAGACAGTTCAGTTTAAATCACATCAATATAACAGATAAGTTGATATAAGTGGAATCAGTTTCACAAATATTGGAATACAATTGGCTTTAATATCACAGATAACTCAATTTTTGTAACTTTAATGCAATAAATAGGTCAAAGAAGTCAGATTGAGTTGAACAGACAGTTTAGTTTAAATCACATCAATATAACAGATAAGTTAATATCAGTGGAATCAGCTTGACAACTATTGGAGTACAATTGACTTTAACATCACAAATAGATCAATTTATGTAACTTTAATGCAATAAATAGGTCAAAGTAGTCAGATTGAGTTGAACAGACAGTTTAGATTAAATCACATTAATAAAACAGATAAGTTAATATTAGTGGAATCAGTTTCACAACTATTGGAGTATAATTGACTTTAATATCACAGATAGCTCAATTTATGTAACTTTAATGCAATAAATAGGTCAAAGTAGTCAGATTGAGTTGAACAGACAGTTTAGTTTAAGTCACATCAATATAACAGAAAAGTTAAAATCAGTGGAATCAGCTTCACAACTATTGGAGTACAATTGACTTTAACATCACAAATAGCTCAATTTATGTAACTTTAATGCAATAAATAGGTCAAAGTAGTCAGATTGAGTTGAACAGACAGTTCAGTTTAAGTCACATCAATATAACAGATAGGTTAATATAAGTGACATCAGTTTCACACATATAAGACTACGATTGGCTTTAATATCACAGATAACTCAATTTATGTAACTTTAATGCAATAAATAGGTCAAAGTAGTCAGATTGAGTTGAACAGACAGTTTAGTTTAAGTCACATCAATATAACAGATAAGTTAATATAAGTGGAATCAGCTTCACAAATATTGGAATACAATTGGCTTTAATATTACAGATAACTCAATTTTTGTAACTTTAATGCAATAAATAGGTCAAAGTAGTCAGATTGAGTTGAACAGACAGTTTAGTTTAAGTCACCTCAATATAACAGATAAGTTAATATCAGTGGAATCAGCTTGACAACTATTGGAGTACAATTGACTTTAACATCACAAATAGATCAATTTATGTAACTTTAATGCAATAAATAGGTCAAAGTAGTCAGATTGAGTTGAACAGACAGTTCAGTTTAAGTCACATCAATATAACAGATAGGTTAATATAAGTGACATCAGTTTCACACATATAAGACTACGATTGGCTTTAATATCACAGATAGTTAGATTTATGTAACTTTCATGCAATAAATAGGTCAGAGTAGTCAGATTGAGTTGAACAGACAGTTCAGTTTAAGTCACATCAATATAACAGATAAGTTAATATCAGTGGAATCAGCTGCACAACTCTTGGAGTACACTTGACTTTAACATAACAAATAGCTCGATTTATGTAACTTGAATGCAATAAATAGGTCAAAGTAGTCAGATTGAGTTGAACAGACAGTTTAGTTTAAGTCACATCAATATAACAGATAAGTTAATATGAGTGGAATCAGCTTCACAACTCTTGGAGTACAATTGACTTTAACATCACAGATAGCTAAATTTATGTAACTTTAATGCAATAAATAGGTCAAAGTAGTCAGATTGAGTTGAACAGACAGTTCAGTTTAAGTCACATCAATATAACAGATAGGTTAATATAAGTGACATCAGTTTCACACATATAAGACTACGATTGGCTTTAATATCACAGATAACTCAATTTATGTAACTTTAATGCAATAAATAGGTCAAAGTAGTCAGATTGAGTTGAACAGACAGTTTAGTTTAAGTCACATCAATATAACAGAAAAGTTAATATCAGTGGAATCAGGTTCACAACTGTTGGAGTACAATTGACTTTAACATCACAAATAGCTCGATTAATGTAACTTTAATGCAATAAATAGGTCAAAGTAGTCAGATTGAGTTGAACAGACAGTTTAGTTTAAGTCACATCGATATAACAGATAAGTTAATATCAGTGGAATCAGGTTCACAACTATTGGAGTACAATTGACTTTAACATCACAAATAGCTCGATTAATGTAACTTTAATGCAATAAATAGGTCAAAGTAGTCAGATTGAGTTGAACAGACAGTTCAGTTTAAATCACATCAATATAACAGATAAGTTGATATAAGTGGAATCAGTTTCACAAATATTGGAATACAATTGGCTTTAATATCACAGATAACTCAATTTTTGTAACTTTAATGCAATAAATAGGTCAAAGAAGTCAGATTGAGTTGAACAGACAGTTTAGTTTAAGTCACATCAATATAACAGATAAGTTAATATCAGTGGAATCAGGTTCACAACTGTTGGAGTACAATTGACTTTAACATCACAAATAGCTCGATTAATGTAACTTTAATGCAATAAATAGGTCAAAGTAGTCAGATTGAGTTGAACAGACAGTTCAGTTTAAGTCACATCAATATAACAGATAGGTTAATATAAGTGACATCAGTTTCACACATATAAGACTACGATTGGCTTTAATATGACAGATAACTCAATTTATTGAACTTTAATGCAATAAATAGGTCAAAGTAGTCAGATTGAGTTGAACAGACAGTTTAGTTTAAGTCACATCAATATAACAGATAGGTTAATATAAGTGACATCAGTTTCACACATATAAGACTACGATTGGCTTTAATATCACAGATAGTTAGATTTATGTAACTTTCATGCAATAAATAGGTCAGAGTAGTCAGATTGAGTTGAACAGACAGTTCAGTTTAAGTCACATCAATATAACAGATAGGTTAATATCAGTGGAATCAGCTTCATAAATATTGGAATACAATTGGCTTTAATATCACAGATAACTCAATTTATGTAACTTTAATGCAATAAATAGGTCAAAGTAGTCAGATTGAGTTGAACAGACAGTTTAGTTTAAGTCACATCAATATAACAGAGAAGTTAATATGAGTGGAATCAGCTTCACAACTATTGGAGTACAATTGACTTTAATATCACAGATAGCTCAATTTATGTAACTTTAATGCAATAAATAGGTCAAAGTAGTCAGATTGAGTTGAACAGACAGTTCAGTTTAAGTCACATCAATATAACAGATAGGTTAATATAAGTGACATCAGTTTCACACATATAAGACTACGATTGGCTTTAATATCACAGATAGCTCAATTTATTTAACTTTCCTGCAATAAATAGGTTAAAGTAGTCAGATTGAGTTGAAAAAACAGTTTAGTTTAAGTCACATCAATATAACAGATAAGTTAATATCAGTGGAATCAGCTTGACAACTATTGGAGTACAATTGACTTGAACATCACAAATAGCTCGATTAATGTAACTTTAATGCAATAAATAGGTCAAAGTAGTCAGATTGAGTTGAACAGACAGTTCAGTTTAAATCACATCAATATAACAGATAAGTTGATATAAGTGGAATCAGTTTCACAAATATTGGAATACAATTGGCTTTAATATCACAGATAACTCAATTTTTGTAACTTTAATGCAATAAATAGGTCAAAGAAGTCAGATTGAGTTGAACAGACAGTTTAGTTTAAATCACATCAATATAACAGATAAGTTAATATCAGTGGAATCAGCTTGACAACTATTGGAGTACAATTGACTTTAACATCACAAATAGATCAATTTATGTAACTTTAATGCAATAAATAGGTCAAAGTAGTCAGATTGAGTTGAACAGACAGTTTAGATTAAATCACATTAATAAAACAGATAAGTTAATATTAGTGGAATCAGTTTCACAACTATTGGAGTATAATTGACTTTAATATCACAGATAGCTCAATTTATGTAACTTTAATGCAATAAATAGGTCAAAGTAGTCAGATTGAGTTGAACAGACAGTTTAGTTTAAGTCACATCAATATAACAGAAAAGTTAAAATCAGTGGAATCAGCTTCACAACTATTGGAGTACAATTGACTTTAACATCACAAATAGCTCAATTTATGTAACTTTAATGCAATAAATAGGTCAAAGTAGTCAGATTGAGTTGAACAGACAGTTCAGTTTAAGTCACATCAATATAACAGATAGGTTAATATAAGTGACATCAGTTTCACACATATAAGACTACGATTGGCTTTAATATCACAGATAACTCAATTTATGTAACTTTAATGCAATAAATAGGTCAAAGTAGTCAGATTGAGTTGAACAGACAGTTTAGTTTAAGTCACATCAATATAACAGATAAGTTAATATAAGTGGAATCAGCTTCACAAATATTGGAATACAATTGGCTTTAATATTACAGATAACTCAATTTTTGTAACTTTAATGCAATAAATAGGTCAAAGTAGTCAGATTGAGTTGAACAGACAGTTTAGTTTAAGTCACCTCAATATAACAGATAAGTTAATATCAGTGGAATCAGCTTGACAACTATTGGAGTACAATTGACTTTAACATCACAAATAGATCAATTTATGTAACTTTAATGCAATAAATAGGTCAAAGTAATCAGATTGAGTTGAACAGACAGTTTAGATTAAGTCACATTAATAAAACAGATAACTTAATATTAGTGGAATCAGTTTCACAAATAGTGGAATACAATTGACTTTAATATCACAGATAACTAAATTTATGTAACTTTCATGCAATAAATATGTCAAAGTAGTCAGATTGAGTTGAACAGACAGTTTAGTTTAAGTCACATCAATATAACAGATAGGTTAATATGAGTGGAATCAGGTTCACAACTATTGGAGTACAATTGACTTTAACATCACAAATAGCTCAATTAATGTAACTTCAATGCAATAAATAGGTCAAAGTAGTCAGATTGAGTTGAACAGACAGTTCAGTTTAAGTCACATCAATATAACAGATAGGTTAATATAAGTGACATCAGTTTCACACATATAAGACTACGATTGGCTTTAATATCACAGATAGCTCAATTTATGTAACTTTAATGCAATAAATAGGTCAAAGTAGTCAGATTGAGTTGAACAGACAGTTCAGTTTAAGTCACATCAATATAACAGAAAAGTTAAAATCAGTGGAATCAGCTTCACAACTATTGGAGTACAATTGACTTTAACATCACAAATAGCTCAATTTATGTAACTTTAATGCAATAAATAGGTCAAAGTAGTCAGATTGAGTTGAACAGACAGTTCAGTTTAAGTCACATCAATATAACAGATAAGTTAATATCAGGGGAATCAGGTTCACAACTATTGGAGTACAATTGACTTTAACATCACAAATAGCTCGATTAATGTAACTTTAATGCAATAAATAGGTCAAAGTAGTCAGATTGAGTTGAACAGACAGTTCAGTTTAAATCACATCAATATAACAGATAAGTTGATATAAGTGGAATCAGTTTCACAAATATTGGAATACAATTGGTTTTAATATCACAGATAACTCAATTTTTGTAACTTTAATGCAATAAATAGGTCAAAGAAGTCAGATTGAGTTGAACAGACAGTTTAGTTTAAATCACATCAATATAACAGATAAGTTAATATTAGTGGAATCAGTTTCACAACTATTGGAGTATAATTGACTTTAATATCACAGATAGCTCAATTTATGTAACTTTAATGCAATAAATAGGTCAAAGTAGTCAAATTGAGTTGAACAGACAGTTTAGTTTAAGTCACATCAATATAACAGAAAAGTTAAAATCAGTGGAATCAGCTTCACAACTATTGGAGTACAATTGACTTTAACATCACAAATAGCTCAATTTATGTAACTTTAATGCAATAAATAGGTCAAAGTAGTCAGATTGAGTTGAACAGACAGTTCAGTTTAAGTCACATCAATATAACAGATAGGTTAATATAAGTGACATCAGTTTCACACATATAAGACTACGATTGGCTTTAATATCACAGATAACTCAATTTATGTAACTTTAATGCAATAAATAGGTCAAAGTAGTCAGATTGAGTTGAACAGACAGTTTAGTTTAAGTCACATCAATATAACAGATAAGTTAATATAAGTGGAATCAGCTTCACAAATATTGGAATACAATTGGCTTTAATATTACAGATAACTCAATTTTTGTAACTTTAATGCAATAAATAGGTCAAAGTAGTCAGATTGAGTTGAACAGACAGTTTAGTTTAAGTCACCTCAATATAACAGATAAGTTAATATCAGTGGAATCAGCTTGACAACTATTGGAGTACAATTGACTTTAACATCACAAATAGATCAATTTATGTAACTTTAATGCAATAAATAGGTCAAAGTAATCAGATTGAGTTGAACAGACAGTTTAGATTAAGTCACATTAATAAAACAGATAACTTAATATTAGTGGAATCAGTTTCACAAATAGTGGAATACAATTGACTTTAATATCACAGATAACTAAATTTATGTAACTTTCATGCAGTAAATATGTCAAAGTAGTCAGATTGAGTTGAACAGACAGTTTAGTTTAAGTCACATCAATATAACAGATAGGTTAATATGAGTGGAATCAGGTTCACAACTATTGGAGTACAATTGACTTTAACATCACAAATAGCTCAATTTATCTAACTTCAATGCAATAAATAGGTCAAAGTAGTCAGATTGAGTTGAACAGACAGTTCAGTTTAAGTCACATCAATATAACAGATAGGTTAATATAAGTGACATCAGTTTCACACATATAAGACTACGATTGGCTTTAATATCACAGATAGCTCAATTTATTTAACTTTCCTGCAATAAATAGGTTAAGGTAGTCAGATTGAGTTGAACAGACAGTTTAGTTTAAGTCACATCAATATAACAGATAAGTTAATATCAGTGGAATCAGCTGCACAACTCTTCGAGTACACTTGACTTTAACATAACAAATAGCTCGATTTATGTAACTTGAATGCAATAAATAGGTCAAAGTAGTCAGATTGAGTTGAACAGACAGCTTAGTTTAAGTCACATCAATATAACAGTTAAGTTAATATCAGTGGAATCAGCTTGACAACTATTGGAGTACAATTGACTTTAACATCACAAATAGATCAATTTATGTAACTTTAATGCAATAAATAGGTCAAAGTAATCAGATTGAGTTGAACAGACAGTTTAGTTTAAGTCACATCAATATAACAGATAAGTTAATATGAGTGGAATCAGCTTCACAACTCTTGGAGTACAATTGACTTTAACATCACAGATAGCTCAGTTTATGTAACTTTAATGCAATAAATAGGTCAAAGTAGTCAGATTGAGTTGAACAGACAGTTTAGTTTAAGTCACATCAATATAACAGAGAAGTTAATATCAGCGGAATCAGCTTCATAAATATTGGAATACATTTGGCTTTAATATCACAGATAACTCAATTTATGTAACTTTAATGCAATAAATAGGTCAAAGTAGTCATATTGAGTTGAACAGACAGTTTAGATTAAATCACATCAATATAACAGATAAGTTAATATCAGTGGAATCAGCTTGACAACTATTGGAGTACAATTGACTTGAACATCACAAATAGCTCGATTAATGTAACTTTAATGCAATAAATAGGTCAAAGTAGTCAGATTGAGTTGAACAGACAGTTCAGTTTAAATCACATCAATATAACAGATAAGTTGATATAAGTGGAATCAGTTTCACAAATATTGGAATACAATTGGCTTTAATATCACAGATAACTCAATTTTTGTAACTTTAATGCAATAAATAGGTCAAAGAAGTCAGATTGAGTTGAACAGACAGTTTAGTTTAAATCACATCAATATAACAGATAAGTTAATATCAGTGGAATCAGCTTGACAACTATTGGAGTACAATTGACTTTAACATCACAAATAGATCAATTTATGTAACTTTAATGCAATAAATAGGTCAAAGTAGTCAGATTGAGTTGAACAGACAGTTTAGATTAAATCACATTAATAAAACAGATAAGTTAATATTAGTGGAATCAGTTTCACAACTATTGGAGTATAATTGACTTTAATATCACAGATAGCTCAATTTATGTAACTTTAATGCAATAAATAGGTCAAAGTAGTCAGATTGAGTTGAACAGACAGTTTAGTTTAAGTCACATCAATATAACAGAAAAGTTAAAATCAGTGGAATCAGCTTCACAACTATTGGAGTACAATTGACTTTAACATCACAAATAGCTCAATTTATGTAACTTTAATGCAATAAATAGGTCAAAGTAGTCAGATTGAGTTGAACAGACAGTTCAGTTTAAGTCACATCAATATAACAGATAGGTTAATATAAGTGACATCAGTTTCACACATATAAGACTACGATTGGCTTTAATATCACAGATAACTCAATTTATGTAACTTTAATGCAATAAATAGGTCAAAGTAGTCAGATTGAGTTGAACAGACAGTTTAGTTTAAGTCACATCAATATAACAGATAAGTTAATATAAGTGGAATCAGCTTCACAAATATTGGAATACAATTGGCTTTAATATTACAGATAACTCAATTTTTGTAACTTTAATGCAATAAATAGGTCAAAGTAGTCAGATTGAGTTGAACAGACAGTTTAGTTTAAGTCACCTCAATATAACAGATAAGTTAATATCAGTGGAATCAGCTTGACAACTATTGGAGTACAATTGACTTTAACATCACAAATAGATCAATTTATGTAACTTTAATGCAATAAATAGGTCAAAGTAATCAGATTGAGTTGAACAGACAGTTTAGATTAAGTCACATTAATAAAACAGATAACTTAATATTAGTGGAATCAGTTTCACAAATAGTGGAATACAATTGACTTTAATATCACAGATAACTAAATTTATGTAACTTTCATGCAATAAATATGTCAAAGTAGTCAGATTGAGTTGAACAGACAGTTTAGTTTAAGTCACATCAATATAACAGATAGGTTAATATGAGTGGAATCAGGTTCACAACTATTGGAGTACAATTGACTTTAACATCACAAATAGCTCAATTTATCTAACTTCAATGCAATAAATAGGTCAAAGTAGTCAGATTGAGTTGAACAGACAGTTCAGTTTAAGTCACATCAATATAACAGATAGGTTAATATAAGTGACATCAGTTTCACACATATAAGACTACGATTGGCTTTAATATCACAGATAGCTCAATTTATGTAACTTTAATGCAATAAATAGGTCAAAGTAGTCAGATTGAGTTGAACAGACAGTTTAGTTTAAGTCACATCAATATAACAGAAAAGTTAAAATCAGTGGAATCAGCTTCACAACTATTGGAGTACAATTGACTTTAACATCACAAATAGCTCAATTTATGTAACTTTAATGCAATAAATAGGTCAAAGTAGTCAGATTGAGTTGAACAGACAGTTCAGTTTAAGTCACATCAATATAACAGATAAGTTAATATCAGGGGAATCAGGTTCACAACTATTGGAGTACAATTGACTTTAACATCACAAATAGCTCGATTAATGTAACTTTAATGCAATAAATAGGTCAAAGTAGTCAGATTGAGTTGAACAGACAGTTCAGTTTAAATCACATCAATATAACAGATAAGTTGATATAAGTGGAATCAGTTTCACAAATATTGGAATACAATTGGCTTTAATATCACAGATAACTCAATTTTTGTAACTTTAATGCAATAAATAGGTCAAAGAAGTCAGATTGAGTTGAACAGACAGTTTAGTTTAAATCACATCAATATAACAGATAAGTTAATATTAGTGGAATCAGTTTCACAACTATTGGAGTATAATTGACTTTAATATCACAGATAGCTCAATTTATGTAACTTTAATGCAATAAATAGGTCAAAGTAGTCAAATTGAGTTGAACAGACAGTTTAGTTTAAGTCACATCAATATAACAGAAAAGTTAAAATCAGTGGAATCAGCTTCACAACTATTGGAGTACAATTGACTTTAACATCACAAATAGCTCAATTTATGTAACTTTAATGCAATAAATAGGTCAAAGTAGTCAGATTGAGTTGAACAGACAGTTCAGTTTAAGTCACATCAATATAACAGATAGGTTAATATAAGTGACATCAGTTTCACACATATAAGACTACGATTGGCTTTAATATCACAGATAACTCAATTTATGTAACTTTAATGCAATAAATAGGTCAAAGTAGTCAGATTGAGTTGAACAGACAGTTTAGTTTAAGTCACATCAATATAACAGATAAGTTAATATAAGTGGAATCAGCTTCACAAATATTGGAATACAATTGGCTTTAATATTACAGATAACTCAATTTTTGTAACTTTAATGCAATAAATAGGTCAAAGTAGTCAGATTGAGTTGAACAGACAGTTTAGTTTAAGTCACCTCAATATAACAGATAAGTTAATATCAGTGGAATCAGCTTGACAACTATTGGAGTACAATTGACTTTAACATCACAAATAGATCAATTTATGTAACTTTAATGCAATAAATAGGTCAAAGTAATCAGATTGAGTTGAACAGACAGTTTAGATTAAGTCACATTAATAAAACAGATAACTTAATATTAGTGGAATCAGTTTCACAAATAGTGGAATACAATTGACTTTAATATCACAGATAACTAAATTTATGTAACTTTCATGCAGTAAATATGTCAAAGTAGTCAGATTGAGTTGAACAGACAGTTTAGTTTAAGTCACATCAATATAACAGATAGGTTAATATGAGTGGAATCAGGTTCACAACTATTGGAGTACAATTGACTTTAACATCACAAATAGCTCAATTTATCTAACTTCAATGCAATAAATAGGTCAAAGTAGTCAGATTGAGTTGAACAGACAGTTCAGTTTAAGTCACATCAATATAACAGATAGGTTAATATAAGTGACATCAGTTTCACACATATAAGACTACGATTGGCTTTAATATCACAGATAGCTCAATTTATTTAACTTTCCTGCAATAAATAGGTTAAGGTAGTCAGATTGAGTTGAACAGACAGTTTAGTTTAAGTCACATCAATATAACAGATAAGTTAATATCAGTGGAATCAGCTGCACAACTCTTCGAGTACACTTGACTTTAACATAACAAATAGCTCGATTTATGTAACTTGAATGCAATAAATAGGTCAAAGTAGTCAGATTGAGTTGAACAGACAGCTTAGTTTAAGTCACATCAATATAACAGTTAAGTTAATATCAGTGGAATCAGCTTGACAACTATTGGAGTACAATTGACTTTAACATCACAAATAGATCAATTTATGTAACTTTAATGCAATAAATAGGTCAAAGTAATCAGATTGAGTTGAACAGACAGTTTAGTTTAAGTCACATCAATATAACAGATAAGTTAATATGAGTGGAATCAGCTTCACAACTCTTGGAGTACAATTGACTTTAACATCACAGATAGCTCAGTTTATGTAACTTTAATGCAATAAATAGGTCAAAGTAGTCAGATTGAGTTGAACAGACAGTTTAGTTTAAGTCACATCAATATAACAGAGAAGTTAATATCAGCGGAATCAGCTTCATAAATATTGGAATACATTTGGCTTTAATATCACAGATAACTCAATTTATGTAACTTTAATGCAATAAATAGGTCAAAGTAGTCATATTGAGTTGAACAGACAGTTTAGATTAAATCACATCAATATAACAGATAAGTTAATATCAGTGGAATCAGCTTGACAACTATTGGAGTACAATTGACTTTAACATCACAAATAGATCAATTTATGTAACTTTAATGCAATAAATAGGTCAAAGTAATCAAATTGAGTTGAACAGACAGTTTAGATTAAGTCATATCAATATAACAGAAAAGTTAATATCAGTGGAATCAGCTTCACAACTATTGGAGTACAATTGACTTTAACAACACAAACAGCTCAATTTATGTAACTTTAATGCAATAAATAGGTCAAAGTAGTCAGATTGAGTTGAACAGACAGTTCAGTTTAAGTCACATCAATATAACAGATAGGTTAATATAAGTGACATCAGTTTCACACATATAAGACTACGATTGGCTTTAATATCACAGATAACTCAATTTATGTAACTTTAATGCAATAAATAGGTCAAAGTAGTCAGATTGAGTTGAACAGACAGTTTAGTTTAAGTCACCTCAATATAACAGATAAGTTAATATCAGTGGAATCAGCTTGACAACTATTGGAGTACAATTGACTTTAACATCACAAATAGATCAATTTATGTAACTTTAATGCAATAAATAGGTCAAAGTAATCAGATTGAGTTGAACAGACAGTTTAGATTAAGTCACATTAATAAAACAGATAACTTAATATTAGTGGAATCAGTTTCACAAATAGTGGAATACAATTGACTTTAATATCACAGATAACTAAATTTATGTAACTTTCATGCAGTAAATATGTCAAAGTAGTCAGATTGAGTTGAACAGACAGTTTAGTTTAAGTCACATCAATATAACAGATAGGTTAATATGAGTGGAATCAGGTTCACAACTATTGGAGTACAATTGACTTTAACATCACAAATAGCTCAATTTATCTAACTTCAATGCAATAAATAGGTCAAAGTAGTCAGATTGAGTTGAACAGACAGTTCAGTTTAAGTCACATCAATATAACAGATAGGTTAATATAAGTGACATCAGTTTCACACATATAAGACTACGATTGGCTTTAATATCACAGATAGCTCAATTTATTTAACTTTCCTGCAATAAATAGGTTAAGGTAGTCAGATTGAGTTGAACAGACAGTTTAGTTTAAGTCACATCAATATAACAGATAAGTTAATATCAGTGGAATCAGCTGCACAACTCTTCGAGTACACTTGACTTTAACATAACAAATAGCTCGATTTATGTAACTTGAATGCAATAAATAGGTCAAAGTAGTCAGATTGAGTTGAACAGACAGCTTAGTTTAAGTCACATCAATATAACAGTTAAGTTAATATCAGTGGAATCAGCTTGACAACTATTGGAGTACAATTGACTTTAACATCACAAATAGATCAATTTATGTAACTTTAATGCAATAAATAGGTCAAAGTAATCAGATTGAGTTGAACAGACAGTTTAGTTTAAGTCACATCAATATAACAGATAAGTTAATATGAGTGGAATCAGCTTCACAACTCTTGGAGTACAATTGACTTTAACATCACAGATAGCTCAGTTTATGTAACTTTAATGCAATAAATAGGTCAAAGTAGTCAGATTGAGTTGAACAGACAGTTTAGTTTAAGTCACATCAATATAACAGAGAAGTTAATATCAGCGGAATCAGCTTCATAAATATTGGAATACATTTGGCTTTAATATCACAGATAACTCAATTTATGTAACTTTAATGCAATAAATAGGTCAAAGTAGTCATATTGAGTTGAACAGACAGTTTAGATTAAATCACATCAATATAACAGATAAGTTAATATCAGTGGAATCAGCTTGACAACTATTGGAGTACAATTGACTTTAACATCACAAATAGATCAATTTATGTAACTTTAATGCAATAAATAGGTCAAAGTAATCAAATTGAGTTGAACAGACAGTTTAGATTAAGTCATATCAATATAACAGAAAAGTTAATATCAGTGGAATCAGCTTCACAACTATTGGAGTACAATTGACTTTAACAACACAAACAGCTCAATTTATGTAACTTTAATGCAATAAATAGGTCAAAGTAGTCAGATTGAGTTGAACAGACAGTTCAGTTTAAGTCACATCAATATAACAGATAGGTTAATATAAGTGACATCAGTTTCACACATATAAGACTACGATTGGCTTTAATATCACAGATAACTCAATTTATGTAACTTTAATGCAATAAATAGGTCAAAGTAGTCAGATTGAGTTGAACAGACAGTTTAGTTTAAGTCACCTCAATATAACAGATAAGTTAATATCAGTGGAATCAGCTTGACAACTATTGGAGTACAATTGACTTTAACATCACAAATAGATCAATTTATGTAACTTTAATGCAATAAATAGGTCAAAGTAATCAGATTGAGTTGAACAGACAGTTTAGATTAAGTCACATTAATAAAACAGATAACTTAATATTAGTGGAATCAGTTTCACAAATAGTGGAATACAATTGACTTTAATATCACAGATAACTAAATTTATGTAACTTTCATGCAGTAAATATGTCAAAGTAGTCAGATTGAGTTGAACAGACAGTTTAGTTTAAGTCACATCAATATAACAGATAGGTTAATATGAGTGGAATCAGGTTCACAACTATTGGAGTACAATTGACTTTAACATCACAAATAGCTCAATTTATCTAACTTCAATGCAATAAATAGGTCAAAGTAGTCAGATTGAGTTGAACAGACAGTTCAGTTTAAGTCACATCAATATAACAGATAGGTTAATATAAGTGACATCAGTTTCACACATATAAGACTACGATTGGCTTTAATATCACAGATAGCTCAATTTATTTAACTTTCCTGCAATAAATAGGTTAAGGTAGTCAGATTGAGTTGAACAGACAGTTTAGTTTAAGTCACATCAATATAACAGATAAGTTAATATCAGTGGAATCAGCTGCACAACTCTTCGAGTACACTTGACTTTAACATAACAAATAGCTCGATTTATGTAACTTGAATGCAATAAATAGGTCAAAGTAGTCAGATTGAGTTGAACAGACAGCTTAGTTTAAGTCACATCAATATAACAGTTAAGTTAATATCAGTGGAATCAGCTTGACAACTATTGGAGTACAATTGACTTTAACATCACAAATAGATCAATTTATGTAACTTTAATGCAATAAATAGGTCAAAGTAATCAGATTGAGTTGAACAGACAGTTTAGTTTAAGTCACATCAATATAACAGATAAGTTAATATAAGTGGAATCAGCTTCACAACTCTTGGAGTACAATTGACTTTAACATCACAGATAGCTCAGTTTATGTAACTTTAATGCAATAAATAGGTCAAAGTAGTCAGATTGAGTTGAACAGACAGTTTAGTTTAAGTCACATCAATATAACAGAGAAGTTAATATCAGCGGAATCAGCTTCATAAATATTGGAATACATTTGGCTTTAATATCACAGATAACTCAATTTATGTAACTTTAATGCAATAAATAGGTCAAAGTAGTCATATTGAGTTGAACAGACAGTTTAGATTAAATCACATCAATATAACAGATAAGTTAATATCAGTGGAATCAGCTTGACAACTATTGGAGTACAATTGACTTTAACATCACAAATAGATCAATTTATGTAACTTTAATGCAATAAATAGGTCAAAGTAATCAAATTGAGTTGAACAGACAGTTTAGATTAAGTCATATCAATATAACAGAAAAGTTAATATCAGTGGAATCAGCTTCACAACTATTGGAGTACAATTGACTTTAACAACACAAACAGCTCAATTTATGTAACTTTAATGCAATAAATAGGTCAAAGTAGTCAGATTGAGTTGAACAGACAGTTCAGTTTAAGTCACATCAATATAACAGATAGGTTAATATAAGTGACATCAGTTTCACACATATAAGACTACGATTGGCTTTAATATCACAGATAACTCAATTTATGTAACTTTAATGCAATAAATAGGTCAAAGTAGTCAGATTGAGTTGAACAGACAGTTTAGTTTAAGTCACATCAATATAACACATAAGTTAATATAAGTGGAATCAGCTTCACAAATATTGGAATACAATTGGCTTTAATATCACAGATAACTCAATTTTTGTAACTTTAATGCAATAAATAGGTCAAAGTAGTCAGATTGAGTTGAACAGACAGTTTGGTTTAAGTCACATCAATATAACAGATAATTTAATATCAGTGGAATCAGCTTGACAACTATTGGAGTACAATTGACTTTAACATCACAAATAGATCAATTTATGTAACTTTAATGCAATAAATAGGTCAAAGTAATCAAATTGAGTTGAACAGACAGTTTAGATTAAATCACATTAATAAAACAGATAAGTTAATATTATTGGAATCAGTTTGACAACTATTGGAGTACAATTGACTTTAACATCACAGATAGCTCAATTTATGTAACTTTAATGCAATAAATAGGTCAAAGTAGTCAGATTGAGTTGAACAGACAGTTTAGTTTAAGTCACATCAATATAACAGAAAAGTTAAAATCAGTGGAATCAGCTTCACAACTATTGGAGTACAATTGACTTTAACATCACAAATAGCTCAATTTATGTAACTTTAATGCAATAAATAGGTCAAAGTAGTCAGATTGAGTTGAACAGACAGTTTAGTTTAAGTCACATCAATATAACAGAAAAGTTAAAATCAGTGGAATCAGCTTCACAACTATTGGAGTACAATTGACTTTAACATCACAAACAGCTCAATTTATGTAACTTTAATGCAATAAATAGGTCAAAGTAGTCAGAATGAGTTGAACAGACAGTTCAGTTTAAGTCACATCAATATAACAGATAGGTTAATATAAGTGACATGAGTTTCACACATATAAGACTACGATTGGCTTTAATATCACAGATAACTCAATTTATGTAACTTTAATGCAATAAATAGGTCAAAGTAGTCAGATTGAGTTGAACAGACAGTTTAGTTTAAGTCACATCAATATAACAGATAAGTTAATATAAGTGGAATCAGCTTCACAAATATTGGAATACAATTGGCTTTAACATCACAGACAGCTCAATTTATGTAACTTTAATGCAATAAATAGGTCAAAGTAGTCAGATTGAGTTGAACAGACAGTTTAGTTTAAGTCACATCAATATATCAGATAAGTTAATATCAGTGGAATCAGCTTCACAACTATTGGAGTACAATTGACTTTAACATCACAAATAGATCAATTTATGTAACTTTAATGCAATAAATAGGTCAAAGTAATCAGATTGAGTTGAACAGACAGTTTAGATTAAGTCACATTAATAAAACAGATAACTTAATATTAGTGGAATCAGTTTCACAAATATTGGAATACAATATACTTTAATATCACAGATAACTAAATTTATGTAACTTTCATGCAATAAATATGTCAAAGTAGTCAGATTGAGTTGAACAGACAGTTTAGTTTAAGTCACATCAATATAACAGATAAGTTAATATCAGTGGAATCAGCTTCACAACTATTGGAGTACAATTGACTTTAACATCACAGATAGCTCAATTTATGTAACTTTAATGCAATAAATAGGTCAAAGTAGTCAGATTGAGTTGAACAGACAGTTAAGTTTAAGTCACATCAATATAACAGATAAGTTAATATAAGTGACATCAGTTTCACACATATAAGACTACGATTGGCTTTAATATCACAGGTAACTCAATTTATGTAACTTTAATGCAATAAATAGGTCAAAGTAGTCAGATTGAGTTGAACAGACAGTTTAGTTTAAGTCACATCAATATAACAGATAAGTTAATATCAGTGGAATCAGCTTCACAACTCTTGGAGTACAATTGACTTTAACATCACAAACAGCTCGATTTATGTAATTTGAATGCAATAAATAGGTCAAAGTAGTCAGATTGAGTTGAACAGACAGTTTAGTTTAAGTCACATCAATATAACAGATAAATTAATATAAGTGGAATCAGCTTCACAACTATTGGAGTACAATAGACTTTAATATCACAGATAGCTCAATTTATGTACCTTTAATGCAATAAATAGGTCAAAGTAGTCAGATTGAGTGGAACAGACAGTTTAGTTTAAGTCACATCAATATAACAGATAGGTTAATATAAGTGACATCAGTTTCACACATATAAGACTACGATTGGCTTTAATATCACAGATACCTCAATTTATGTAACTTTAATGCAATAAATAGGTCAAAGTAGTCAGATTGAGTTGAACAGACAGTTTAGTTTAAGTCACATCAATATAACAGATAAGTTAATATAAGTGGAATCAGCTTCACAAATATTGGAATACAATTGGCTTTAACATCACAGACAGCTCAATTTATGTAACTTTAATGCAATAAATAGGTCAAAGTAGTCAGATTGAGTTGAACAGACAGTTTAGTTTAAGTCACATCAATATATCAGATAAGTTAATATCAGTGGAATCAGCTTGACAACTATTGGAGTACAATTGACTTTAACATCACAAATAGATCAATTTATGTAACTTTAATGCAATAAATAGGTCAAAGTAGTCAGATTGAGTTGAACAGACAGTTTAGTTTAAGTCACATCAATATAACAGAAAAGTTAAAATCAGTGGAATCAGCTTCACAACTATTGGAGTACAATTGACTTTAACATCACAAATAGCTCAATTTATGTAACTTTAATGCAATAAATAGGTCAAAGTAGTCAGATTGAGTTGAACAGACAGTTCAGTTTAAGTCACATCAATATAACAGATAGGTTAATATAAGTGACATCAGTTTCACACATATAAGGACTACGATTGGCTTTAATATCACAGATAGCTCAATTTATTTAACTTTCCTGCAATAAATAGGTTAAGGTAGTCAGATTGAGTTGAACAGGACAGTTTAGTTTAAGTCACATCAATATAACAGAAGTTAATAGCAGCGGAATCAGCTTCATAAATATTGGAATACATTTGGCTTTAATATCACAGATAACTCAATTTATGTAACTTTAATGCAATAAATAGGTCAAAGTAGTCAGATTGAGTTGAACAGACAGTTTAGATTAAATCACATCAATATAACAGATAAGTTAATATTATTGGAATCAGTTTGACAACTATTGGAGTACAATTGACTTTAACATCACAGATAGCTCAATTTATGTAACTTTAATGCAATAAATAGGTCAAAGTAGTCAGATTGAGTTGAACAGACAGTTAAGTTTAAGTCACATCAATATAACAGAAAAGTTAAAATCAGTGGAATCAGCTTCACAACTATTGGAGTACAATTGACTTTAACATCACAAATAGCTCAATTTATGTAACTTTAATGCAATAAATAGGTCAAAGTAGTCAGATTGAGTTGAACAGACAGTTCAGTTTAAGTCACATCAATATAACAGATAGGTTAATATAAGTGACATCAGTTTCACACATATAAGACTACGATTGGCTTTAATATCACAGATAGCTCAATTTATTTAACTTTCCTGCAATAAATAGGTTAAGGTAGTCAGATTGAGTTGAACAGACAGTTTAGTTTAAGTCACATCAATATAACAGAGAAGTTAATAGCAGCGGAATCAGCTTCATAAATATTGGAATACATTTGGCTTTAATATCACAGATAACTCAATTTATGTAACTTTAATGCAATAAATAGGTCAAAGTAGTCAGATTGAGTTGAACAGACAGTTTAGTTTAAGTCACATCAATATAACAGATAAGTTAATATAAGTGGAATCAGCTTCACAAATATTGGAGTACAATTGACTTTAATATCACAGATAGCTCAATTTATGTAACTTTAATGCAATAAATAGGTCAAAGTAGTCAGATTGAGTTGAACAGACAGTTTAGTTTAAGTCACATCAATATAACAGAAAAGTTAAAATCAGTGGAATCAGCTTCACAACTATTGGAGTACAATTGACTTTAACATCACAAATAGATCAATTTATGTAACTTTAATGCAATAAATAGGTCGAAGTAGTCAGATTGAGTTGAACAGACAGTTCAGTTTAAGTCACATCAATATAACAGATAGGTTAATATAAGTGACATGAGTTTCACACATATAAGACTACGATTGGCTTTAATATCACAGATAACTCAATTTATGTAACTTTAATGCAATAAATAGGTCAAAGTAGTCAGATTGAGTTGAACAGACAGTTTAGTTTAAGTCACATCAATATAACAGATAAGTTAATATAAGTGGAATCAGCTTCACAAATATTGGAATACAATTGGCTTTAACATCACAGACAGCTCAATTTATGTAACTTTAATGCAATAAATAGGTCAAAGTAGTCAGATTGAGTTGAACAGACAGTTTAGTTTAAGTCACATCAATATATCAGATAAGTTAATATCAGTGGAATCAGCTTGACAACTATTGGAGTACAATTGACTTTAACATCACAAATAGATCTATTTATGTAACTTTAATGCAATAAATAGGTCAAAGTAATCAGATTGAGTTGAACAGACAGTTTAGATTAAGTCACATTAATAAAACAGATAACTTAATATTAGTGGAATCAGTTTCACAAATATTGGAATACAATATACTTTAATATCACAGATAACTAAATTTATGTAACTTTCATGCAATAAATATGTCAAAGTAGTCAGATTGAGTTGAACAGACAGTTTAGTTTAAGTCACATCAATATAACAGATAAGTTAATATCAGTGGAATCAGCTTCACAACTATTGGAGTACAATTGACTTTAACATCACAGATAGCTCAATTTATGTAACTTTAATGCAATAAATAGGTCAAAGTAGTCAGATTGAGTTGAACAGACAGTTAAGTTTAAGTCACATCAATATAACAGATAAGTTAATATAAGTGACATCAGTTTCACACATATAAGACTACGATTGGCTTTAATATCACAGATAACTCAATTTATGTAACTTTAATGCAATAAATAGGTCAAAGTAGTCAGATTGAGTTGAACAGACAGTTTAGTTTAAGTCACATCAATATAACAGATAAGTTAATATCAGTGGAATCAGCTTCACAACTCTTGGAGTACAATTGACTTTAACATCACAAACAGCTCGATTTATGTAATTTGAATGCAATAAATAGGTCAAAGTAGTCAGATTGAGTTGAACAGACAGTTTAGTTTAAGTCACATCAATATAACAGATAAGTTAATATAAGTGGAATCAGCTTCACAACTATTGGAGTACAATAGACTTTAATATCACAGATAGCTCAATTTATGTACCTTTAATGCAATAAATAGGTCAAAGTAGTCAGATTGAGTGGAACAGACAGTTTAGTTTAAGTCACATCAATATAACAGATAGGTTAATATAAGTGACATCAGTTTCACACATATAAGACTACGATTGGCTTTAATATCACAGATAACTCAATTTATGTAACTTTAATGCAATAAATAGGTCAAAGTAGTCAGATTGAGTTGAACAGACAGTTTAGTTTAAGTCACATCAATATAACAGATAAGTTAATATAAGTGGAATCAGCTTCACAAATATTGGAATACAATTGGCTTTAACATCACAGACAGCTCAATTTATGTAACTTTAATGCAATAAATAGGTCAAAGTAGTCAGATTGAGTTGAACAGACAGTTTAGTTTAAGTCACATCAATATATCAGATAAGTTAATATCAGTGGAATCAGCTTGACAACTATTGGAGTACAATTGACTTTAACATCACAAATAGATCAATTTATGTAACTTTAATGCAATAAATAGGTCAAAGTAGTCAGATTGAGTTGAACAGACAGTTTAGTTTAAGTCACATCAATATAACAGAAAAGTTAAAATCAGTGGAATCAGCTTCACAACTATTGGAGTACAATTGACTTTAACATCACAAATAGCTCAATTTATGTAACTTTAATGCAATAAATAGGTCAAAGTAATCAGATTGAGTTGAACAGACAGTTTAGATTAAGTCACATTAATAAAACAGATAACTTAATATTAGTGGAATCAGTTTCACAAATATTGGAATACAATATACTTTAATATCACAGATAACTAAATTTATGTAACTTTCATGCAATAAATATGTCAAAGTAGTCAGATTGAGTTGAACAGACAGTTTAGTTTAAGTCACATCAATATAACAGATAAGTTAATATCAGTGGAATCAGCTTCACAACTATTGGAGTACAATTGACTTTAACATCACAGATAGCTCAATTTATGTAACTTTAATGCAATAAATAGGTCAAAGTAGTCAGATTGAGTTGAACAGACAGTTAAGTTTAAGTCACATCAATATAACAGATAAGTTAATATAAGTGACATCAGTTTCACACATATAAGACTACGATTGGCTTTAATATCACAGATAACTCAATTTATGTAACTTTAATGCAATAAATAGGTCAAAGTAGTCAGATTGAGTTGAACAGACAGTTTAGTTTAAGTCACATCAATATAACAGATAAGTTAATATCAGTGGAATCAGCTTCACAACTCTTGGAGTACAATTGACTTTAACATCACAAACAGCTCGATTTATGTAATTTGAATGCAATAAATAGGTCAAAGTAGTCAGATTGAGTTGAACAGACAGTTTAGTTTAAGTCACATCAATATAACAGATAAGTTAATATAAGTGGAATCAGCTTCACAACTATTGGAGTACAATAGACTTTAATATCACAGATAGCTCAATTTATGTACCTTTAATGCAATAAATAGGTCAAAGTAGTCAGATTGAGTGGAACAGACAGTTTAGTTTAAGTCACATCAATATAACAGATAGGTTAATATAAGTGACATCAGTTTCACACATATAAGACTACGATTGGCTTTAATATCACAGATAACTCAATTTATGTAACTTTAATGCAATAAATAGGTCAAAGTAGTCAGATTGAGTTGAACAGACAGTTTAGTTTAAGTCACATCAATATAACAGATAAGTTAATATAAGTGGAATCAGCTTCACAAATATTGGAATACAATTGGCTTTAACATCACAGACAGCTCAATTTATGTAACTTTAATGCAATAAATAGGTCAAAGTAGTCAGATTGAGTTGAACAGACAGTTTAGTTTAAGTCACATCAATATATCAGATAAGTTAATATCAGTGGAATCAGCTTGACAACTATTGGAGTACAATTGACTTTAACATCACAAATAGATCAATTTATGTAACTTTAATGCAATAAATAGGTCAAAGTAGTCAGATTGAGTTGAACAGACAGTTTAGTTTAAGTCACATCAATATAACAGAAAAGTTAAAATCAGTGGAATCAGCTTCACAACTATTGGAGTACAATTGACTTTAACATCACAAATAGCTCAATTTATGTAACTTTAATGCAATAAATAGGTCAAAGTAGTCAGATTGAGTTGAACAGACAGTTCAGTTTAAGTCACATCAATATAACAGATAGGTTAATATCAGTGACATCAGTTTCACACATATAAGACTACGATTGGCTTTAATATCACAGATAGCTCAATTTATTTAACTTTCCTGCAATAAATAGGTTAAGGTAGTCAGATTGAGTTGAACAGACAGTTTAGTTTAAGTCACATCAATATAACAGAGAAGTTAATAGCAGCGGAATCAGCTTCATAAATATTGGAATACATTTGGCTTTAATATCACAGATAACTCAATTTATGTAACTTTAATGCAATAAATAGGTCAAAGTAGTCAGATTGAGTTGAACAGACAGTTTAGTTTAAGTCACATCAATATAACAGATAAGTTAATATAAGTGGAATCAGCTTCACAAATATTGGAGTACAATTGACTTTAATATCACAGATAGCTCAATTTATGTAACTTTAATGCAATAAATAGGTCAAAGTAGTCAGATTGAGTTGAACAGACAGTTTAGTTTAAGTCACATCAATATAACAGAAAAGTTAAAATCAGTGGAATCAGCTTCACAACTATTGGAGTACAATTGACTTTAACATCACAAACAGCTCAATTTATGTAACTTTAATGCAATAAATAGGTCGAAGTAGTCAGATTGAGTTGAACAGACAGTTCAGTTTAAGTCACATCAATATAACAGATAGGTTAATATAAGTGACATGAGTTTCACACATATAAGACTACGATTGGCTTTAATATCACAGATAACTCAATTTATGTAACTTTAATGCAATAAATAGGTCAAAGTAGTCAGATTGAGTTGAACAGACAGTTTAGTTTAAGTCACATCAATATAACAGATAAGTTAATATAAGTGGAATCAGCTTCACAAATATTGGAATACAATTGGCTTTAACATCACAGACAGCTCAATTTATGTAACTTTAATGCAATAAATAGGTCAAAGTAGTCAGATTGAGTTGAACAGACAGTTTAGTTTAAGTCACATCAATATATCAGATAAGTTAATATCAGTGGAATCAGCTTGACAACTATTGGAGTACAATTGACTTTAACATCACAAATAGATCAATTTATGTAACTTTAATGCAATAAATAGGTCAAAGTAATCAGATTGAGTTGAACAGACAGTTTAGATTAAGTCACATTAATAAAACAGATAACTTAATATTAGTGGAATCAGTTTCACAAATATTGGAATACAATATACTTTAATATCACAGATAACTAAATTTATGTAACTTCATGCAATAAATATGTCAAAGTAGTCAGATTGAGTTGAACAGACAGTTTAGTTTAAGTCACATCAATATAACAGATAAGTTAATATCAGTGGAATCAGCTTCACAACTATTGGAGTACAATTGACTTTAACATCACAGATAGCTCAATTTATGTAACTTTAATGCAATAAATAGGTCAAAGTAGTCAGATTGAGTTGAACAGACAGTTAAGTTTAAGTCACATCAATATAACAGATAAGTTAATATAAGTGACATCAGTTTCACACATATAAGACTACGATTGGCTTTAATATCACAGATAACTCAATTTATGTAACTTTAATGCAATAAATAGGTCAAAGTAGTCAGATTGAGTTGAACAGACAGTTTAGTTTAAGTCACATCAATATAACAGATAAGTTAATATCAGTGGAATCAGCTTCACAACTCTTGGAGTACAATTGACTTTAACATCACAAACAGCTCGATTTATGTAATTTGAATGCAATAAATAGGTCAAAGTAGTCAGATTGAGTTGAACAGACAGTTTAGTTTAAGTCACATCAATATAACAGATAAGTTAATATAAGTGGAATCAGCTTCACAACTATTGGAGTACAATAGACTTTAATATCACAGATAGCTCAATTTATGTACCTTTAATGCAATAAATAGGTCAAAGTAGTCAGATTGAGTGGAACAGACAGTTCAGTTTAAGTCACATCAATATAACAGATAGGTTAATATAAGTGACATCAGTTTCACACATATAAGACTACGATTGGCTTTAATATCACAGATACCTCAATTTATGTAACTTTAATGCAATAAATAGGTCAAAGTAGTCAGATTGAGTTGAACAGACAGTTTAGTTTAAGTCACATCAATATAACAGATAAGTTAATATAAGTGGAATCAGCTTCACAAATATTGGAATACAATTGGCTTTAACATCACAGACAGCTCAATTTATGTAACTTTAATGCAATAAATAGGTCAAAGTAGTCAGATTGAGTTGAACAGACAGTTTAGTTTAAGTCACATCAATATATCAGATAAGTTAATATCAGTGGAATCAGCTTGACAACTATTGGAGTACAATTGACTTTAACATCACAAATAGATCAATTTATGTAACTTTAATGCAATAAATAGGTCAAAGTAATCAGATTGAGTTGAACAGACAGTTTAGATTAAGTCACATTAATAAAACAGATAACTTAATATTAGTGGAATCAGTTTCACAAATATTGGAATACAATATACTTTAATATCACAGATAACTAAATTTATGTAACTTTCATGCAATAAATATGTCAAAGTAGTCAGATTGAGTTGAACAGACAGTTTAGTTTAAGTCACATCAATATAACAGATAAGTTAATATGAGTGGAATCAGCTTCACAACTATTGGAGTACAATTGACTTTAACATCACAGATAGCTCAATTTATGTAACTTTAATGCAATAAATAGGTCAAAGTAGTCAGATTGAGTTGAACAGACAGTTAAGTTTAAGTCACATCAATATAACAGATAATTTAATATACGTGACATCAGTTTCACACATATAAGACTACGATTGGCTTTAATATCACAGATAACTCAATTTATGTAACTTTAATGCAATAAATAGGTCAAAGTAGTCAGATTGAGTTGAACAGACAGTTTAGTTTAAGTCACATCAATATAACAGATAAGTTAATATAAGTGGAATCAGCTTCACAACTATTGGAGTACAATAGACTTTAATATCACAGATAGCTCAATTTATGTACCTTTAATGCAATAAATAGGTCAAAGTAGTCAGATTGAGTGGAACAGACAGTTTAGTTTAAGTCACATCAATATAACAGATAGGTTAATATAAGTGACATCAGTTTCACACATATAAGAGTACGATTGGCTTTAATATCACAGATAACTCAATTTATGTAACTTTAATGCAATAAATAGGTCAAAGTAGTCAGATTGAGTTGAACAGACAGTTTAGTTTAAGTCACATCAATATAACAGATAAGTTAATATCAGTGGAATCAGCTTCACAACTCTTGGAGTACAATTGACTTTATCATCACAAACAGCTCGATTTATATAATTTGAATGCAATAAATAGGTCAAAGTAGTCAGATTGAGTTGAACAGACAGTTTAGTTTAAGTAACATCAATATAACAGATAAGTTAATATAAGTGGAATCAGCTTCACAAATATTGGAGGACAATTGACTTTAATATTACAGATAGCTCAATTTATGTAACTTTAATGCAATAAACAGGTCAAAGTAGTCAGATTGAGTTGAACAGACAGTTTAGTTTAAGTCACATCAATATAACAGATAAGTTAATATCAGTGGAATCAGGTTCACAACTATTGGAGTACAATTGACTTTAACATCACAAATAGATCAATTTATGTAACTTTAATGCAATAAATAGGTCAAAGTAATCAGATTGAGTTGAACAGACAGTTTAGATTAAGTCACATTAATAAAACAGATAACTTAATATTAGTGGAATCAGTTTCACAAATATTGGAATACAATATACTTTAATATCACAGATAACTAAATTTATGTAACTTTCATGCAATAAATATGTCAAAGTAGTCAGATTGAGTTGAACAGACAGTTTAGTTTAAGTCACATCAATATAACAGATAAGTTAATATCAGTGGAATCAGCTTCACAACTATTGGAGTACAATTGACTTTAACATCACAGATAGCTCAATTTATGTAACTTTAATGCAATAAATAGGTCAAAGTAGTCAGATTGAGTTGAACAGACAGTTAAGTTTAAGTCACATCAATATAACAGATAAGTTAATATAAGTGACATCAGTTTCACACATATAAGACTACGATTGGCTTTAATATCACAGATAACTCAATTTATGTAACTTTAATGCAATAAATAGGTCAAAGTAGTCAGATTGAGTTGAACAGACAGTTTAGCTTAAGTCACATCAATATAACAGATAAGTTAATATCAGTGGAATCAGCTTCAAAACTCTTGGAATACAATTGACTTTAACATCACAAACAGCTCGATTTATGTAATTTGAATGCAATAAATAGGTCAAAGTAGTCAGATTGAGTTGAACAGACAGTTTAGTTTAAGTCACATCAATATAACAGATAAGTTAATATAAGTGGAATCAGCTTCACAACTATTGGAGTACAATAGACTTTAATATCACAGATAGCTCAATTTATGTACCTTTAATGCAATAAATAGGTCAAAGTAGTCAGATTGAGTTGAACAGACAGTTTAGTTTAAGTCACATCAATATAACAGATAGGTTAATATAAGTGACATCAGTTTCACACATATAAGACTACGATTGGCTTTAATATCACAGATAACTCAATTTATGTAACTTTAATGCAATAAATAGGTCAAAGTAGTCAGATTGAGTTGAACAGACAGTTTAGTTTAAGTCACATCAATATAACAGATAAGTTAATATCAGTGGAATCAGCTTCACAACTCTTGGAGTACAATTGACTTTATCATCACAAACAGCTCGATTTATGTAATTTGAATGCAATAAATAGGTCAAAGTAGTCAGATTGAGTTGAACAGACAGTTTAGTTTAAGTAACATCAATATAACAGATAAGTTAATATAAGTGGAATCAGCTTCACAAATATTGGAGTACAATTGACTTTAATATCACAGATAGCTCAATTTATGTAACTTTAATGCAATAAACAGGTCAAAGTAGTCAGATTGAGTTGAACAGACAGTTTAGTTTAAGTCACATCAATATAACAGATAAGTTAATATCAGTAGAATCAGGTTCACAACTATTGGAGTACAATTGACTTTAACATCACAAATAGCTCAATTTATGTAACTTCAATGCAATAAATAGGTCAAAGTAGTCAGATTGAGTTGAACAGACAGTTTAATTTAAGTCACATCAATATAACAGAGAGGTTAATATAAGTGGAATCAGCTTCACAAATATTGGAGTACAATTGACTTTAATATCACAGATAGCTCAATTTATGTAACTTTAATGCAATAAATAGGTCAAAGTAGTCAGATTGAGTTGAACAGACAGTTTAGTTTAAGTCACATCAATATAACAGATAAGTTAATATAAGTGGAATCAGCTTCACAAATATTGGAGTACAATTGACTTTAATATCACAGATAGCTCAATTTATGTAACTTTAATGCAATAAATAGGTCAAAGTAGTCAGATTGAGTTGAACAGACAGTTTAGATTAAATCACATTAATAAAACAGATAAGTTAATATTAGTGGAATCAGTTTCACAACTATTGGAGTACAATTGACTTTAACATCACAGATAGCTCAATTTATGTAACTTTAATGCAATAAATAGGTCAAAGTAGTCAGATTGAGTTGAACAGACAGTTTAGTTTAAGTCACTTCAATATAACAGATAAGTTAATATCAGTGAAATCAGGTTCACAACTATTGGAGTATAATTGACTTTAATATCACAGATAGCTCAATTTATGTAACTTTAATGCAATAAATAGGTCAAAGTAGTCAGATTGAGTTGAACAGACAGTTTAGTTTAAGTCACATCAATATAACAGAGAAGTTAATATAAGTGGAATCAGCTTCACAAATATTGGAGTACAATTGACTTTAATATCACAGATAACTCAATTTATGTAACTTTAATGCAATAAATAGGTCAAAGTAGTCAGATTGAGTTGAACAGACAGTTTAGTTTAAGTCACATCAATATAACAGATAAGTTAATATAAGTGGAATCAGCTTCACAAATATTGGAGTACAATTGACTTTAATATCACAGATAGCTCAATTTATGTAACTTTAATGCAATAAATAGGTCAAAGTAGTCAGATTGAGTTGAACAGACAGTTTAGTTTAAGTCACATCAATATAACAGATAAGTTAATATCAGTGGAATAAGGTTCACAACTATTGGAGTACAATTGACTTTAACATCACAAATAGCTCGATTAATGTAACTTTAATGCAATAAATAGGTCAAAGTAGTCAGATTGAGTTGAACAGACAGTTTAGTTTAAGTCACATCAATATAACAGATAAGTTGATATAAGTGGAATCAGCTTCACAAATATTGGAATACAATTGGCTTTAATATCACAGATAACTCAATTTTTGTAACTTTAATGCAATAAATAGGTCAAAGAAGTCAGATTGAGTTGAACAGACAGTTTAGTTTAAATCACATCAATATAACAGATAAGTTAATATCAGTGGAATCAGCTTGACAACTATTGGAGTACAATTGACTTTAACATCACAAATAGATCAATTTATCTAACTTTAATGCAATAAATAGGTCAAAGTAATCAAATTGAGTTGAACAGACAGTTTAGATTAAATCACATTAATAAAACAGATAAGTTAATATTAGTGGAATCAGTTTCACAACTATTGGAGTACAATTGACTTTAACATCACAGATAGCTCAATTTATGTAACTTTAATGCAATAAATAGGTCAAAGTAGTCAGATTGAGTTGAACAGACAGTTTAGTTTAAGTCACTTCAATATAACAGATAAGTTAATAGCAGTGAAATCAGGTTCACAACTATTGGAGTATAATTGAATTTAATATCACAGATAGCTCAATTTATGTAACTTTAATGCAATAAATAGGTCAAAGTAGTCAGATTGAGTTGAACAGACAGTTTAGTTTAAGTCACATCAATATAACAGAAAAGTTAAAATCAGTGGAATCAGCTTCACAACTATTGGAGTACAATTGACTTTAACATCACAAACACCTCAATTTATGTAACTTTAATGCAATAAATAGGTCAAAGTAGTCAGATTGAGTTGAACAGACAGTTCAGTTTAAGTCACATCAATATAACAGATAGGTTAATATAAGTGACATCAGTTTCACATATATAAGACTACGATTGGCTTTAATATCACAGATAACTCAATTTATGTAACTTTAATGCAATAAATAGGTCAAAGTAGTCAGATTGAGTTGAACAGACAGTTTAGTTTAAGTCACATCAATATAACAGATAAGTTAATATAAGTGGAATCAGCTTCACAAATATTGGAATACAATTGGCTTTAACATCACAGACAGCTCAATTTATGTAACTTTAATGCAATAAATAGGTCAAAGTAGTCAGATTGAGTTGAACAGACAGTTTAGTTTAAGTCACATCAATATATCAGATAAGTTAATATCAGTGGAATCAGCTTCACAACTATTGGAGTACAATTGACTTTAACATCACAAATAGCTCGATTAATGTAACTTTAATGCAATAAATAGGTCAAAGTAGTCAGATTGAGTTGAACAGACAGTTTAGTTTAAGTCACATCAATATAACAGATAAGTTAATATAAGTGGAATCAGCTTCACAAATATTGGAATACAATTGGCTTTAATATCACAGATAACTCAATTTTTGCAACTTTAATGCAATAAATAGGTCAAAGTAGTCAGATTGAGTTGAACAGACAGTTTAGTTTAAGTCACATCAATATAACAGATAAGTTAATATCAGTGGAATCAGCTTCACAAATATTGGAGTACAATTGACTTCAATATCACAAATAGCTCGATTAATGTAACTTTCATGCAATAAATAGGTCAAAGTAGTCAGATTGAGTTGAACAGACAGTTTAGATTAAGTCACATTAATAAAACAGATAAGTTAATATTAGTGGAATCAGTTTCACAACTATTGGAGTACAATTGACTTTAACATCACAGATAGCTCAATTTATGTAACTTTAATGCAATAAATAGGTCAAAGTAGTCAGATTGAGTTGAACAGACAGTTCAGTTTAAGTCACATCAATATAACAGATAGGTTAATATAAGTGACATCAGTTTCACATATATAAGACTACGATTGGCTTTAATATCACAGATAACTCAATTTATGTAACTTTAATGCAATAAATAGGTCAAAGTAGTCAGATTGAGTTGAACAGACAGTTTAGTTTAAGTCACATCAATATAACAGATAAGTTAATATCAGTGGAATCAGCTTGACAACTATTGGAGTACAATTGACTTTAACATTACAAATAGATCAATTTATGTAACTTTAATGCAATAAATAGGTCAAAGTAATCAGATTGAGTTGAACAGACAGTTTAGATTAAGTCACATTAATAAAACAGATAACTTAATATTAGTGGAATCAGTTTCACAAATATTGGAATACAATATACTTTAATATCACAGATAACTAAATTTATGTAACTTTCATGCAATAAATATGTCAAAGTAGTCAGATTGAGTTGAACAGACAGTTTAGTTTAAGTCACATCAATATAACAGATAAGTTAATATGAGTGGAATCAGCTTCACAACTATTGGAGTACAATTGACTTTAACATCACAGATAGCTCAATTTATGTACCTTTAATGCAATAAATAGGTCAAAGTAGTCAGATTGAGTTGAACAGACAGTTAAGTTTAAGTCACATCAATATAACAGATAAGTTAATATAAGTGACATCAGTTTCACACATATAAGACTACGATTGGCTTTAATATCACAGATAACTCAATTTATGTAACTTTAATGCAATAAATAGGTCAAAGTAGTCAGATTGAGTTGAACAGACAGTTTAGTTTAAGTCACATCAATATAACAGATAAGTTAATATAAGTGGAATCAGCTTCACAACTATTGGAGTACAATAGACTTTAATATCACAGATAGCTCAATTTATGTACCTTTAATGCAATAAATAGGTCAAAGTAGTCAGATTGAGTGGAACAGACAGTTTAGTTTAAGTCACATCAATATAACAGATAAGTTAATATCAGTGGAATCAGCTTCACAACTCTTGGAGTACAATTGACTTTATCATCACAAACAGCTCGATTTATGTAATTTGAATGCAATAAATAGGTCAAAGTAGTCAGATTGAGTTGAACAGACAGTTTAGTTTAAGTAACATCAATATAACAGATAAGTTAATATAAGTGGAATCAGCTTCACAAATATTGGAGGACAATTGACTTTAATATCACAGATAGCTCAATTTATGTAACTTTAATGCAATAAACAGGTCAAAGTAGTCAGATTGAGTTGAACAGACAGTTTAGTTTAAGTCACATCAATATAACAGATAAGTTAATATCAGTGGAATCAGGTTCACAACTATTGGAGTACAATTGACTTTAACATCACAAATAGCTCGATTAATGTAACTTTAATGCAATAAATAGGTCAAAGTAGTCAGATTGAGTTGAACAGACAGTTTAGTTTAAGTCACATCAATATAACAGATAAGTTGATATAAGTGGAATCAGCTTCACAAATATTGGAATACAATTGGCTTTAATATCACAGATAACTCAATTTTTGTAACTTTAATGCAATAAATAGGTCAAAGAAGTCAGATTGAGTTGAACAGACAGTTTAGTTTAAATCACATCAATATAACAGATAAGTTAATATCAGTGGAATCAGCTTGACAACTATTGGAGTACAATTGACTTTAACATCACAAATAGATCAATTTATCTAACTTTAATGCAATAAATAGGTCAAAGTAATCAAATTGAGTTGAACAGACAGTTTAGATTAAATCACATTAATAAAACAGATAAGTTAATATTAGTGGAATCAGTTTCACAACTATTGGAGTACAATTGACTTTAACATCACAGATAGCTCAATTTATGTAACTTTAATGCAATAAATAGGTCAAAGTAGTCAGATTGAGTTGAACAGACAGTTTAGTTTAAGTCACTTCAATATAACAGATAAGTTAATATCAGTGAAATCAGGTTCACAACTATTGGAGTATAATTGACTTTAATATCACAGATAGCTCAATTTATGTAACTTTAATGCAATAAATAGGTCAAAGTAGTCAGATTGAGTTGAACAGACAGTTTAGTTTAAGTCACATCAATATAACAGAGAAGTTAATATAAGTGGAATCAGCTTCACAAATATTGGAGTACAATTGACTTTAATATCACAGATAGCTCAATTTATGTAACTTTAATGCAATAAATAGGTCAAAGTAGTCAGATTGAGTTGAACAGACAGTTTAGTTTAAGTCACATCAATATAACAGATAAGTTAATATAAGTGGAATCAGCTTCACAAATATTGGAGTACAATTGACTTTAATATCACAGATAGCTCAATTTATATAACTTTAATGCAATAAATAGGTCAAAGTAGTCAGATTGAGTTGAACAGACAGTTTAGTTTAAGTCACATCAATATAACAGATAAGTTAATATCAGTGGAATAAGGTTCACAACTATTGGAGTACAATTGACTTTAACATCACAAATAGCTCGATTAATGTAACTTTAATGCAATAAATAGGTCAAAGAAGTCAGATTGAGTTGAACAGACAGTTTAGTTTAAATCACATCAATATAACAGATAAGTTAATATCAGTGGAATCAGCTTGACAACTATTGGAGTACAATTGACTTTAACATCACAAATAGATCAATTTATCTAACTTTAATGCAATAAATAGGTCAAAGTAATCAAATTGAGTTGAACAGACAGTTTAGATTAAATCACATTAATAAAACAGATAAGTTAATATTAGTGGAATCAGTTTCACAACTATTGGAGTACAATTGACTTTAACATCACAGATAGCTCAATTTATGTAACTTTAATGCAATAAATAAGTCAAAGTAGTCAGATTGAGTTGAACAGACAGTTTAGTTTAAGTCACTTCAATATAACAGATAAGTTAATAGCAGTGAAATCAGGTTCACAACTATTGGAGTATAATTGAATTTAATATCACAGATAGCTCAATTTATGTAACTTTAATGCAATAAATAGGTCAAAGTAGTCAGATTGAGTGGAACAGACAGTTTAGTTTAAGTCACATCAATATAACAGAAAAGTTAAAATCAGTGGAATCAGCTTCACAACTATTGGAGTACAATTGACTTTAACATCACAAACACCTCAATTTATGTAACTTTAATGCAATAAATAGGTCAAAGTAGTCAGATTGAGTTGAACAGACAGTTCAGTTTAAGTCACATCAATATAACAGATAGGTTAATATAAGTGACATCAGTTTCACATATATAAGACTACGATTGGCTTTAATATCACAGATAACTCAATTTATGTAACTTTAATGCAATAAATAGGTCAAAGTAGTCAGATTGAGTTGAACAGACAGTTTAGTTTAAGTCACATCAATATAACAGATAAGTTAATATAAGTGGAATCAGCTTCACAAATATTGGAATACAATTGGCTTTAACATCACAGACAGCTCAATTTATGTAACTTTAATGCAATAAATAGGTCAAAGTAGTCAGATTGAGTTGAACAGACAGTTTAGTTTAAGTCACATCAATATATCAGATAAGTTAATATCAGTGGAATCAGCTTCACAACTATTGGAGTACAATTGACTTTAACATCACAAATAGCTCGATTAATGTAACTTTAATGCAATAAATAGGTCAAAGTAGTCAGATTGAGTTGAACAGACAGTTTAGTTTAAGTCACATCAATATAACAGATAAGTTAATATAAGTGGAATCAGCTTCACAAATATTGGAATACAATTGGCTTTAATATCACAGATAACTCAATTTTTGCAACTTTAATGCAATAAATAGGTCAAAGTAGTCAGATTGAGTTGAACAGACAGTTTAGTTTAAGTCACATCAATATAACAGATAAGTTAATATCAGTGGAATCAGCTTGACAACTATTGGAGTACAATTGACTTTAACATTACAAATAGATCAATTTATGTAACTTTAATGCAATAAATAGGTCAAAGTAATCAGATTGAGTTGAACAGACAGTTTAGATTAAGTCACATTAATAAAACAGATAACTTAATATTAGTGGAATCAGTTTCACAAATATTGGAATACAATATACTTTAATATCACAGATAACTAAATTTATGTAACTTTCATGCAATAAATATGTCAAAGTAGTCAGATTGAGTTGAACAGACAGTTTAGTTTAAGTCACATCAATATAACAGATAAGTTAATATGAGTGGAATCAGCTTCACAACTATTGGAGTACAATTGACTTTAACATCACAGATAGCTCAATTTATGTACCTTTAATGCAATAAATAGGTCAAAGTAGTCAGATTGAGTTGAACAGACAGTTAAGTTTAAGTCACATCAATATAACAGATAAGTTAATATAAGTGACATCAGTTTCACACATATAAGACTACGATTGGCTTTAATATCACAGATAACTCAATTTATGTAACTTTAATGCAATAAATAGGTCAAAGTAGTCAGATTGAGTTGAACAGACAGTTTAGTTTAAGTCACATCAATATAACAGATAAGTTAATATAAGTGGAATCAGCTTCACAACTATTGGAGTACAATAGACTTTAATATCACAGATAGCTCAATTTATGTACCTTTAATGCAATAAATAGGTCAAAGTAGTCAGATTGAGTGGAACAGACAGTTTAGTTTAAGTCACATCAATATAACAGATAAGTTAATATCAGTGGAATCAGCTTCACAACTCTTGGAGTACAATTGACTTTATCATCACAAACAGCTCGATTTATGTAATTTGAATGCAATAAATAGGTCAAAGTAGTCAGATTGAGTTGAACAGACAGTTTAGTTTAAGTAACATCAATATAACAGATAAGTTAATATAAGTGGAATCAGCTTCACAAATATTGGAGGACAATTGACTTTAATATCACAGATAGCTCAATTTATGTAACTTTAATGCAATAAACAGGTCAAAGTAGTCAGATTGAGTTGAACAGACAGTTTAGTTTAAGTCACATCAATATAACAGATAAGTTAATATCAGTGGAATCAGGTTCACAACTATTGGAGTACAATTGACTTTAACATCACAAATAGCTCGATTAATGTAACTTTAATGCAATAAATAGGTCAAAGTAGTCAGATTGAGTTGAACAGACAGTTTAGTTTAAGTCACATCAATATAACAGATAAGTTGATATAAGTGGAATCAGCTTCACAAATATTGGAATACAATTGGCTTTAATATCACAGATAACTCAATTTTTGTAACTTTAATGCAATAAATAGGTCAAAGAAGTCAGATTGAGTTGAACAGACAGTTTAGTTTAAATCACATCAATATAACAGATAAGTTAATATCAGTGGAATCAGCTTGACAACTATTGGAGTACAATTGACTTTAACATCACAAATAGATCAATTTATCTAACTTTAATGCAATAAATAGGTCAAAGTAATCAAATTGAGTTGAACAGACAGTTTAGATTAAATCACATTAATAAAACAGATAAGTTAATATTAGTGGAATCAGTTTCACAACTATTGGAGTACAATTGACTTTAACATCACAGATAGCTCAATTTATGTAACTTTAATGCAATAAATAGGTCAAAGTAGTCAGATTGAGTTGAACAGACAGTTTAGTTTAAGTCACTTCAATATAACAGATAAGTTAATATCAGTGAAATCAGGTTCACAACTATTGGAGTATAATTGACTTTAATATCACAGATAGCTCAATTTATGTAACTTTAATGCAATAAATAGGTCAAAGTAGTCAGATTGAGTTGAACAGACAGTTTAGTTTAAGTCACATCAATATAACAGAGAAGTTAATATAAGTGGAATCAGCTTCACAAATATTGGAGTACAATTGACTTTAATATCACAGATAGCTCAATTTATGTAACTTTAATGCAATAAATAGGTCAAAGTAGTCAGATTGAGTTGAACAGACAGTTTAGTTTAAGTCACATCAATATAACAGATAAGTTAATATCAGTGGAATAAGGTTCACAACTATTGGAGTACAATTGACTTTAACATCACAAATAGCTCGATTAATGTAACTTTAATGCAATAAATAGGTCAAAGAAGTCAGATTGAGTTGAACAGACAGTTTAGTTTAAATCACATCAATATAACAGATAAGTTAATATCAGTGGAATCAGCTTGACAACTATTGGAGTACAATTGACTTTAACATCACAAATAGATCAATTTATCTAACTTTAATGCAATAAATAGGTCAAAGTAATCAAATTGAGTTGAACAGACAGTTTAGATTAAATCACATTAATAAAACAGATAAGTTAATATTAGTGGAATCAGTTTCACAACTATTGGAGTACAATTGACTTTAACATCACAGATAGCTCAATTTATGTAACTTTAATGCAATAAATAAGTCAAAGTAGTCAGATTGAGTTGAACAGACAGTTTAGTTTAAGTCACTTCAATATAACAGATAAGTTAATAGCAGTGAAATCAGGTTCACAACTATTGGAGTATAATTGAATTTAATATCACAGATAGCTCAATTTATGTAACTTTAATGCAATAAATAGGTCAAAGTAGTCAGATTGAGTGGAACAGACAGTTTAGTTTAAGTCACATCAATATAACAGAAAAGTTAAAATCAGTGGAATCAGCTTCACAACTATTGGAGTACAATTGACTTTAACATCACAAACACCTCAATTTATGTAACTTTAATGCAATAAATAGGTCAAAGTAGTCAGATTGAGTTGAACAGACAGTTCAGTTTAAGTCACATCAATATAACAGATAGGTTAATATAAGTGACATCAGTTTCACATATATAAGACTACGATTGGCTTTAATATCACAGATAACTCAATTTATGTAACTTTAATGCAATAAATAGGTCAAAGTAGTCAGATTGAGTTGAACAGACAGTTTAGTTTAAGTCACATCAATATAACAGATAAGTTAATATAAGTGGAATCAGCTTCACAAATATTGGAATACAATTGGCTTTAACATCACAGACAGCTCAATTTATGTAACTTTAATGCAATAAATAGGTCAAAGTAGTCAGATTGAGTTGAACAGACAGTTTAGTTTAAGTCACATCAATATATCAGATAAGTTAATATCAGTGGAATCAGCTTCACAACTATTGGAGTACAATTGACTTTAACATCACAAATAGCTCGATTAATGTAACTTTAATGCAATAAATAGGTCAAAGTAGTCAGATTGAGTTGAACAGACAGTTTAGTTTAAGTCACATCAATATAACAGATAAGTTAATATAAGTGGAATCAGCTTCACAAATATTGGAATACAATTGGCTTTAATATCACAGATAACTCAATTTTTGCAACTTTAATGCAATAAATAGGTCAAAGTAGTCAGATTGAGTTGAACAGACAGTTTAGTTTAAGTCACATCAATATAACAGATAAGTTAATATCAGTGGAATCAGCTTGACAACTATTGGAGTACAATTGACTTTAACATTACAAATAGCTCGATTTATGTAACTTTCATCCAATAAATAGGTCAAAGTAGTCAGATTGAGTTGAACAGACAGTTTAGATTAAGTCACATTAATAAAACAGATAAGTTAATATTAGTGGAATCAGTTTCACAACTATTGGAGTACAATTGACTTTAACATCACAGATAGCTCAATTTATGTAACTTTAATGCAATAAATAGGTCAAAGTAGTCAGATTGAGTTGAACAGACAGTTTAGTTTAAGTCACATCAATATAACAGATAAGTTAATATGAGTGGAATCAGCTTCACAACTATTGGAGTACAATTGACTTTAACATCACAGATAGCTCAATTTATGTACCTTTAATGCAATAAATAGGTCAAAGTAGTCAGATTGAGTTGAACAGACAGTTAAGTTTAAGTCACATCAATATAACAGATAAGTTAATATAAGTGACATCAGTTTCACACATATAAGACTACGATTGGCTTTAATATCACAGATAACTCAATTTATGTAACTTTAATGCAATAAATAGGTCAAAGTAGTCAGATTGAGTTGAACAGACAGTTTAGTTTAAGTCACATCAATATAACAGATAAGTTAATATAAGTGGAATCAGCTTCACAACTATTGGAGTACAATAGACTTTAATATCACAGATAGCTCAATTTATGTACCTTTAATGCAATAAATAGGTCAAAGTAGTCAGATTGAGTGGAACAGACAGTTTAGTTTAAGTCACATCAATATAACAGATAAGTTAATATCAGTGGAATCAGCTTCACAACTCTTGGAGTACAATTGACTTTATCATCACAAACAGCTCGATTTATGTAATTTGAATGCAATAAATAGGTCAAAGTAGTCAGATTGAGTTGAACAGACAGTTTAGTTTAAGTAACATCAATATAACAGATAAGTTAATATAAGTGGAATCAGCTTCACAAATATTGGAGGACAATTGACTTTAATATCACAGATAGCTCAATTTATGTAACTTTAATGCAATAAACAGGTCAAAGTAGTCAGATTGAGTTGAACAGACAGTTTAGTTTAAGTCACATCAATATAACAGATAAGTTAATATCAGTGGAATCAGGTTCACAACTATTGGAGTACAATTGACTTTAACATCACAAATAGCTCGATTAATGTAACTTTAATGCAATAAATAGGTCAAAGTAGTCAGATTGAGTTGAACAGACAGTTTAGTTTAAGTCACATCAATATAACAGATAAGTTGATATAAGTGGAATCAGCTTCACAAATATTGGAATACAATTGGCTTTAATATCACAGATAACTCAATTTTTGTAACTTTAATGCAATAAATAGGTCAAAGAAGTCAGATTGAGTTGAACAGACAGTTTAGTTTAAATCACATCAATATAACAGATAAGTTAATATCAGTGGAATCAGCTTGACAACTATTGGAGTACAATTGACTTTAACATCACAAATAGATCAATTTATCTAACTTTAATGCAATAAATAGGTCAAAGTAATCAAATTGAGTTGAACAGACAGTTTAGATTAAATCACATTAATAAAACAGATAAGTTAATATTAGTGGAATCAGTTTCACAACTATTGGAGTACAATTGACTTTAACATCACAGATAGCTCAATTTATGTAACTTTAATGCAATAAATAGGTCAAAGTAGTCAGATTGAGTTGAACAGACAGTTTAGTTTAAGTCACTTCAATATAACAGATAAGTTAATATCAGTGAAATCAGGTTCACAACTATTGGAGTATAATTGACTTTAATATCACAGATAGCTCAATTTATGTAACTTTAATGCAATAAATAGGTCAAAGTAGTCAGATTGAGTTGAACAGACAGTTTAGTTTAAGTCACATCAATATAACAGAGAAGTTAATATAAGTGGAATCAGCTTCACAAATATTGGAGTACAATTGACTTTAATATCACAGATAGCTCAATTTATGTAACTTTAATGCAATAAATAGGTCAAAGTAGTCAGATTGAGTTGAACAGACAGTTTAGTTTAAGTCACATCAATATAACAGATAAGTTAATATCAGTGGAATAAGGTTCACAACTATTGGAGTACAATTGACTTTAACATCACAAATAGCTCGATTAATGTAACTTTAATGCAATAAATAGGTCAAAGAAGTCAGATTGAGTTGAACAGACAGTTTAGTTTAAATCACATCAATATAACAGATAAGTTAATATCAGTGGAATCAGCTTGACAACTATTGGAGTACAATTGACTTTAACATCACAAATAGATCAATTTATCTAACTTTAATGCAATAAATAGGTCAAAGTAATCAAATTGAGTTGAACAGACAGTTTAGATTAAATCACATTAATAAAACAGATAAGTTAATATTAGTGGAATCAGTTTCACAACTATTGGAGTACAATTGACTTTAACATCACAGATAGCTCAATTTATGTAACTTTAATGCAATAAATAAGTCAAAGTAGTCAGATTGAGTTGAACAGACAGTTTAGTTTAAGTCACTTCAATATAACAGATAAGTTAATAGCAGTGAAATCAGGTTCACAACTATTGGAGTATAATTGAATTTAATATCACAGATAGCTCAATTTATGTAACTTTAATGCAATAAATAGGTCAAAGTAGTCAGATTGAGTGGAACAGACAGTTTAGTTTAAGTCACATCAATATAACAGAAAAGTTAAAATCAGTGGAATCAGCTTCACAACTATTGGAGTACAATTGACTTTAACATCACAAACACCTCAATTTATGTAACTTTAATGCAATAAATAGGTCAAAGTAGTCAGATTGAGTTGAACAGACAGTTCAGTTTAAGTCACATCAATATAACAGATAGGTTAATATAAGTGACATCAGTTTCACATATATAAGACTACGATTGGCTTTAATATCACAGATAACTCAATTTATGTAACTTTAATGCAATAAATAGGTCAAAGTAGTCAGATTGAGTTGAACAGACAGTTTAGTTTAAGTCACATCAATATAACAGATAAGTTAATATAAGTGGAATCAGCTTCACAAATATTGGAATACAATTGGCTTTAACATCACAGACAGCTCAATTTATGTAACTTTAATGCAATAAATAGGTCAAAGTAGTCAGATTGAGTTGAACAGACAGTTTAGTTTAAGTCACATCAATATATCAGATAAGTTAATATCAGTGGAATCAGCTTCACAACTATTGGAGTACAATTGACTTTAACATCACAAATAGCTCGATTAATGTAACTTTAATGCAATAAATAGGTCAAAGTAGTCAGATTGAGTTGAACAGACAGTTTAGTTTAAGTCACATCAATATAACAGATAAGTTAATATAAGTGGAATCAGCTTCACAAATATTGGAATACAATTGGCTTTAATATCACAGATAACTCAATTTTTGCAACTTTAATGCAATAAATAGGTCAAAGTAGTCAGATTGAGTTGAACAGACAGTTTAGTTTAAGTCACATCAATATAACAGATAAGTTAATATCAGTGGAATCAGCTTCACAAATATTGGAGTACAATTGACTTCAATATCACAAATAGCTCGATTAATGTAACTTTCATCCAATAAATAGGTCAAAGTAGTCAGATTGAGTTGAACAGACAGTTTAGATTAAGTCACATTAATAAAACAGATAAGTTAATATTAGTGGAATCAGTTTCACAACTATTGGAGTACAATTGACTTTAACATCACAGATAGCTCAATTTATGTAACTTTAATGCAATAAATAGGTCAAAGTAGTCAGATTGAGTTGAACAGACAGTTCAGTTTAAGTCACATCAATATAACAGATAGGTTAATATAAGTGACATCAGTTTCACATATATAAGACTACGATTGGCTTTAATATCACAGATAACTCAATTTATGTAACTTTAATGCAATAAATAGGTCAAAGTAGTCAGATTGAGTTGAACAGACAGTTTAGTTTAAGTCACATCAATATAACAGATAAGTTAATATAAGTGGAATCAGCTTGACAACTATTGGAGTACAATTGACTTTAACATCACAAATAGATCAATTTATGTAACTTTAATGCAATAAATAGGTCAAAGTAATCAGATTGAGTTGAACAGACAGTTTAGATTAAGTCACATCAATAAAACAGATAACTTAATATTAGTGGAATCAGTTTCACAAATATTGGAATACAATATACTTTAATATCACAGATAACTAAATTTATGTAACTTTCATGCAATAAATATGTCAAAGTAGTCAGATTGAGTTGAACAGACAGTTTAGTTTAAGTCACATCAATATAACAGATAAGTTAATATGAGTGGAATCAGCTTCACAACTATTGGAGTACAATTGACTTTAACATCACAGATAGCTCAATTTATGTAACTTTAATGCAATAAATAGGTCAAAGTAGTCAGATTGAGTTGAACAGACAGTTAAGTTTAAGTCACATCAATATAACAGATAAGTTAATATAAGTGACATCAGTTTCACACATATAAGACTACGATTGGCTTTAATATCACAGATAACTCAATTTATGTAACTTTAATGCAATAAATAGGTCAAAGTAGTCAGATTGAGTTGAACAGACAGTTTAGTTTAAGTCACATCAATATAACAGATAAGTTAATATAAGTGGAATCAGCTTCACAACTATTGGAGTACAATTGACTTTAATATCACAGATAGCTCAATTTATGTACCTTTAATGCAATAAATAGGTCAAAGTAGTCAGATTGAGTGGAACAGACAGTTTAGTTTAAGTCACATTAATATAACAGATAGGTTAATATAAGTGACATCAGTTTCACACATATAAGAGTACGATTGGCTTTAATATCACAGATAACTCAATTTATGTAACTTTAATGCAATAAATAGGTCAAAGTAGTCAGATTGAGTTGAACAGACAGTTTAGTTTAAGTCACATCAATATAACAGATAAGTTAATATCAGTGGAATCAGCTTCACAACTCTTGGAGTACAATTGACTTTATCATCACAAACAGCTCGATTTATGTAATTTGAATGCAATAAATAGGTCAAAGTAGTCAGATTGAGTTGAACAGACAGTTTAGTTTAAGTAACATCAATATAACAGATAAGTTAATATAAGTGGAATCAGCTTCACAAACATTGGAGGACAATTGACTTTAATATCACAGATAGCTCAATTTATGTAACTTTAATGCAATAAACAGGTCAAAGTAGTCAGATTGAGTTGAACAGACAGTTTAGTTTAAGTCACATCAATATAACAGATAAGTTAATATCAGTGGAATCAGGTTCACAACTATTGGAGTACAATTGACTTTAACATCACAAATATATCAATTTATGTAACTTTAATGCAATAAATAGGTCAAAGTAATCAGATTGAGTTGAACAGACAGTTTAGATTAAGTCACATTAATAAAACAGATAACTTAATATTAGTGGAATCAGTTTCACAAATATTGGAATACAATTGACTTTAATATCACAGATAACTAAATTTATGTAACTTTCATGCAATAAATATGTCAAAGTAGTCAGATTGAGTTGAACAGACAGTTTAGTTTAAGTCACATCAATATAACAGATAAGTTAATATGAGTGGAATCAGCTTCACAACTATTGGAGTACAATTGACTTTAACATCACAGATAGCTCAATTTATGTAACTTTAATGCAATAAATAGGTCAAAGTAGTCAGATTGAGTTGAACAGACAGTTAAGTTTAAGTCACATCAATATAACAGATAAGTTAATATAAGTGACATCAGTTTCACACATATAAGACTACGATTGGCTTTAATATCACAGATAACTCAATTTATGTAACTTTAATGCAATAAATAGGTCAAAGTAGTCAGATTGAGTTGAACAGACAGTTTAGCTTAAGTCACATCAATATAACAGATAAGTTAATATCAGTGGAATCAGCTTCAAAACTCTTGGAATACAATTGACTTTAACATCACAAACAGCTCGATTTATGTAATTTGAATGCAATAAATAGGTCAAAGTAGTCAGATTGAGTTGAACAGACAGTTTAGTTTAAGTCACATCAATATAACAGATAAGTTAATATAAGTGGAATCAGCTTCACAACTATTGGAGTACAATAGACTTTAATATCACAGATAGCTCAATTTATGTACCTTTAATGCAATAAATAGGTCAAAGTAGTCAGATTGAGTTGAACAGACAGTTTAGTTTAAGTCACATCAATATAACAGATAGGTTAATATAAGTGACATCAGTTTCACACATATAAGACTACGATTGGCTTTAATATCACAGATAACTCAATTTATGTAACTTTAATGCAATAAATAGGTCAAAGTAGTCAGATTGAGTTGAACAGACAGTTTAGTTTAAGTCACATCAATATAACAGATAAGTTAATATCAGTGGAATCAGCTTCACAACTCTTGGAGTACAATTGACTTTATCATCACAAACAGCTCGATTTATGTAATTTGAATGCAATAAATAGGTCAAAGTAGTCAGATTGAGTTGAACAGACAGTTTAGTTTAAGTAACATCAATATAACAGATAAGTTAATATAAGTGGAATCAGCTTCACAAATATTGGAGTACAATTGACTTTAATATCACAGATAGCTCAATTTATGTAACTTTAATGCAATAAATAGGTCAAAGTAGTCAGATTGAGTTGAACAGACAGTTTAGTTTAAGTCACATCAATATAACAGATAAGTTAATATCAGTAGAATCAGGTTCACAACTATTGGAGTACAATTGACTTTAACATCACAAATAGCTCAATTTATGTAACTTCAATGCAATAAATAGGTCAAAGTAGTCAGATTGAGTTGAACAGACAGTTTAATTTAAGTCACATCAATATAACAGAGAGGTTAATATAAGTGGAATCAGCTTCACAAATATTGGAGTACAATTGACTTTAATATCACAGATAGCTCAATTTATGTAACTTTAATGCAATAAATAGGTCAAAGTAGTCAGATTGAGTTGAACAGACAGTTTAGTTTAAGTCACATCAATATAACAGATAAGTTAATATAAGTGGAATCAGCTTCACAAATATTGGAGTACAATTGACTTTAATATCACAGATAGCTCAATTTATGTAACTTTAATGCAATAAATAGGTCAAAGTAGTCAGATTGAGTTGAACAGACAGTTTAGTTTAAGTCACATCAATATAACAGATAAGTTAATATCAGTGGAATCAGGTTCACAACTATTGGAGTACAATTGACTTTAACATCACAAATAGCTCGATTTATGTAACTTTAATGCAATAAATAGGTCAAAGTAGTCAGATTGAGTTGAACAGACAGTTTAGTTTAAGTCACATCAATATAACAGATAAGTTGATATAAGTGGAATCAGCTTCACAAATATTGGAATACAATTGGCTTTAATATCACAGATAACTCAATTTTTGTAACTTTAATGCAATAAATAGGTCAAAGAAGTCAGATTGAGTTGAACAGACAGTTTAGTTTAAATCACATCAATATAACAGATAAGTTAATATCAGTGGAATCAGCTTGACAACTATTGGAGTACAATTGACTTTAACATCACAAATAGATCAATTTATCTAACTTTAATGCAATAAATAGGTCAAAGTAATCAAATTGAGTTGAACAGACAGTTTAGATTAAATCACATTAATAAAACAGATAAGTTAATATTAGTGGAATCAGTTTCACAACTATTGGAGTACAATTGACTTTAACATCACAGATAGCTCAATTTATGTAACTTTAATGCAATAAATAGGTCAAAGTAGTCAGATTGAGTTGAACAGACAGTTTAGTTTAAGTCACTTCAATATAACAGATAAGTTAATATCAGTGAAATCAGGTTCACAACTATTGGAGTATAATTGACTTTAATATCACAGATAGCTCAATTTATGTAACTTTAATGCAATAAATAGGTCAAAGTAGTCAGATTGAGTTGAACAGACAGTTTAGTTTAAGTCACAGCAATATAACAGAGAAGTTAATATAAGTGGAATCAGCTTCACAAATATTGGAGTACAATTGACTTTAATATCACAGATAGCTCAATTTATGTAACTTTAATGCAATAAATAGGTCAAAGTAGTCAGATTGAGTTGAACAGACAGTTTAGTTTAAGTCACATCAATATAACAGATAAGTTAATATAAGTGGAATCAGCTTCACAAATATTGGAGTACAATTGACTTTAATATCACAGATAGCTCAATTTATGTAACTTTAATGCAATAAATAGGTCAAAGTAGTCAGATTGAGTTGAACAGACAGTTTAGTTTAAGTCACATCAATATAACAGATAAGTTAATATCAGTGGAATAAGGTTCACAACTATTGGAGTACAATTGACTTTAACATCACAAATAGCTCGATTAATGTAACTTTAATGCAATAAATAGGTCAAAGTAGTCAGATTGAGTTGAACAGACAGTTTAGTTTAAGTCACATCAATATAACAGATAAGTTGATATAAGTGGAATCAGCTTCACAAATATTGGAATACAATTGGCTTTAATATCACAGATAACTCAATTTTTGTAACTTTAATGCAATAAATAGGTCAAAGAAGTCAGATTGAGTTGAACAGACAGTTTAGTTTAAATCACATCAATATAACAGATAAGTTAATATCAGTGGAATCAGCTTGACAACTATTGGAGTACAATTGACTTTAACATCACAAATAGATCAATTTATCTAACTTTAATGCAATAAATAGGTCAAAGTAATCAAATTGAGTTGAACAGACAGTTTAGATTAAATCACATTAATAAAACAGATAAGTTAATATTAGTGGAATCAGTTTCACAACTATTGGAGTACAATTGACTTTAACATCACAGATAGCTCAATTTATGTAACTTTAATGCAATAAATAGGTCAAAGTAGTCAGATTGAGTTGAACAGACAGTTTAGTTTAAGTCACTTCAATATAACAGATAAGTTAATAGCAGTGAAATCAGGTTCACAACTATTGGAGTATAATTGAATTTAATATCACAGATAGCTCAATTTATGTAACTTTAATGCAATAAATAGGTCAAAGTAGTCAGATTGAGTTGAACAGACAGTTTAGTTTAAGTCACATCAATATAACAGAAAAGTTAAAATCAGTGGAATCAGCTTCACAACTATTGGAGTACAATTGACTTTAACATCACAAACACCTCAATTTATGTAACTTTAATGCAATAAATAGGTCAAAGTAGTCAGATTGAGTTGAACAGACAGTTCAGTTTAAGTCACATCAATATAACAGATAGGTTAATATAAGTGACATCAGTTTCACATATATAAGACTACGATTGGCTTTAATATCACAGATAACTCAATTTATGTAACTTTAATGCAATAAATAGGTCAAAGTAGTCAGATTGAGTTGAACAGACAGTTTAGTTTAAGTCACATCAATATAACAGATAAGTTAATATAAGTGGAATCAGCTTCACAAATATTGGAATACAATTGGCTTTAACATCACAGACAGCTCAATTTATGTAACTTTAATGCAATAAATAGGTCAAAGTAGTCAGATTGAGTTGAACAGACAGTTTAGTTTAAGTCACATCAATATATCAGATAAGTTAATATCAGTGGAATCAGCTTCACAACTATTGGAGTACAATTGACTTTAACATCACAAATAGCTCGATTAATGTAACTTTAATGCAATAAATAGGTCAAAGTAGTCAGATTGAGTTGAACAGACAGTTTAGTTTAAGTCACATCAATATAACAGATAAGTTAATATAAGTGGAATCAGCTTCACAAATATTGGAATACAATTGGCTTTAATATCACAGATAACTCAATTTTTGCAACTTTAATGCAATAAATAGGTCAAAGTAGTCAGATTGAGTTGAACAGACAGTTTAGTTTAAGTCACATCAATATAACAGATAAGTTAATATCAGTGGAATCAGCTTCACAAATATTGGAGTACAATTGACTTCAATATCACAAATAGCTCGATTAATGTAACTTTCATGCAATAAATAGGTCAAAGTAGTCAGATTGAGTTGAACAGACAGTTTAGATTAAGTCACATTAATAAAACAGATAAGTTAATATTAGTGGAATCAGTTTCACAACTATTGGAGTACAATTGACTTTAACATCACAGATAGCTCAATTTATGTAACTTTAATGCAATAAATAGGTCAAAGTAGTCAGATTGAGTTGAACAGACAGTTCAGTTTAAGTCACATCAATATAACAGATAGGTTAATATAAGTGACATCAGTTTCACATATATAAGACTACGATTGGCTTTAATATCACAGATAACTCAATTTATGTAACTTTAATGCAATAAATAGGTCAAAGTAGTCAGATTGAGTTGAACAGACAGTTTAGTTTAAGTCACATCAATATAACAGATAAGTTAATATAAGTGGAATCAGCTTCACAAATATTGGAATACAATTGGCTTTAACATCACAGACAGCTCAATTTATGTAACTTTAATGCAATAAATAGGTCAAAGTAGTCAGATTGAGTTGAACAGACAGTTTAGTTTAAGTCACATCAATATATCAGATAAGTTAATATCAGTGGAATCAGCTTCACAACTATTGGAGTACAATTGACTTTAACATCACAAATAGCTCGATTAATGTAACTTTAATGCAATAAATAGGTCAAAGTAGTCAGATTGAGTTGAACAGACAGTTTAGTTTAAGTCACATCAATATAACAGATAAGTTAATATAAGTGGAATCAGCTTCACAAATATTGGAATACAATTGGCTTTAATATCACAGATAACTCAATTTTTGCAACTTTAATGCAATAAATAGGTCAAAGTAGTCAGATTGAGTTGAACAGACAGTTTAGTTTAAGTCACATCAATATAACAGATAAGTTAATATCAGTGGAATCAGCTTCACAAATATTGGAGTACAATTGACTTCAATATCACAAATAGCTCGATTAATGTAACTTTCATGCTATAAATAGGTCAAAGTAGTCAGATTGAGTTGAACAGACAGTTTAGATTAAGTCACATTAATAAAACAGATAAGTTAATATTAGTGGAATCAGTTTCACAAATATTGGAATACAATTGACTTTAATATCACAGATAACTAAATTTGTGTAACTTTAATGCAATAAATAGGTCAAAGTAGTCAGATTGAGTTGAACAGACAGTTTAGTTTAAGTCACATCAATATAAGAGATAAGTCAATATCAGTTGAATAAGGTTCACAACTATTGAAGTATAATTGACTTTAATAGCACAGATAGCTCAATTTATGTAAGTTTAATGCAATAAATAGGTCAAAGTAGTCAGATTGAGTTGAACAGACAGTTTAATTTAAGTCACATCAATATAACAGATAAGTTAATATGAGTGGAATCAGCTTGACAACTATTGAAGTACATTTGACTTTAACATCACAGATAACTCAATTTATGTAACTTTCATGCAATAAATAGGTCAAAGTAGTCAGATTGAGTTGAACAGACAGTTTAGTTTAAGTCACATCAATATATCAGATAAGTTAATATAAGTGGAATCAGCTTCACAAATATTGGAGTACAATTGACTTCAATATCACAGATAGCTCAATTTATGTAACTTTCATGCAATAAATAGGTCAAAGTAGTCAGATTGAGTGGAACAGGCAGTTTAGTTTAAGTCACATCAATATAACAGATAAGTTAATATAAGTGGAATCAGCTTCACAAATATTGGAATACAATTGGCTTTAATATCACAGATAACTCAATTTTTGTAACTTTAATGCAATAAATAGGTCAAAGTAGTCAGATTGAGTTGAACAGACAGTTTAGTTTAAGTCACATCAATATAACAGATAAGTTAATATCAGTGGAATCAGCTTGACAACTATTGGAGTACAATTTACTTTAACATCACAAATAGATCAATTTATGTAACTTTAATGCAATAAATAGGTCAAAGTAGTCAGATTGAGTTGAACAGACAATTCAGTTTAAGTCACATCAATATAACAGATAGGTTTAATATAAGTAACATCAATTTCACACATATAAGACTACGATTGGCTTTAATATCACAGATAGTTAGATTTATGTAACTTTAATGCAATAAATAGGTCAAAGTAGTCAGATTGAGTTGAACAGACAGTTTAGTTTAAGTCACATCAATATAACAGATAAGTTAATATCAGTGGAATCAGCTTCATAAATATTGGAATACAATTGGCTTTAATATCACAGATAACTCAATTTATGTAACTTTAATGCAATAAATAGGTCAAAGTAGTCAGATTGAGTTGAACAGACAGTTTAGATTAAGTCACATTAATAAAACAGATAAGTTAATATTAGTGGAATCAGTTTCACAAATATTGGAATACAATTGACTTTAATATCACAGATAACTAAATTTGTGTAACTTTAATGCAATAAATAGGTCAAAGTAGTCAGATTGAGTTGAACAGACAGTTTAGATTAAATAACATTAATAAAACAGATAAGTTAATATTAGTGGAATCAGGTTCACAACTATTGGAGTATAATTGACTTTAATATCACAGATAGCTCAATTTATGTAACTTTAATGCAATAAATAGGTCAAAGTAGTCAGATTGAGTTGAACAGACAGTTTAGTTTAAGTCACATCAATATAACAGAGAAGCTAATATAAGTGGAATCAGCTTCACAAATATTGGAGTACAATTGACTTTAATATCACAGATAGCTCAATTTATGTAACTTTAATGCAATAAATAGGTCAAAGTAGTCAGATTGAGTTGAACAGACAGTTTAGTTTAAGTCACATCAATATAACAGATAAGTTAATATAAGTGGAATCAGCTTCACAAATATTGGAGTATAATTGACTTTAATATCACAGATAGCTCAATTTATGTAACTTTAATGCAATAAATAGGTCAAAGTAGTCAGATTGAGTTGAACAGACAGTTTAGTTTAAGTCACATCAATATAACAGATAAGTTAATATCAGTGGAATCAGGTTCACAACTATTGGAGTACAATTGACTTTAACATCACAAATAGCTCGATTAATGTAACTTTAATGCAATAAATAGGTCAAAGTAGTCAGATTGAGTTGAACAGACAGTTTAGTTTAAGTCACATCAATATAACAGATAAGTTGATATAAGTGGAATCAGCTTCACAAATATTGGAATACAATTCGCTTTAATATCACAGATAACTCAATTTTGGTAACTTTAATGCAATAAATAGGTCAAAGAAGTCAGATTGAGTTGAACAGACAGTTTAGTTTAAATCACATCAATATAACAGATAAGTTAATATCAGTGGAATCAGCTTGACAACTATTGGAGTACAATTGACTTTAACATCACAAATAGATCAATTTATCTAACTTTAATGCAATAAATAGGTCAAAGTAATCAAATTGAGTTGAACAGACAGTTTAGATTAAATCACATTAATAAAACAGATAAGTTAATATTAGTGGAATCAGTTTCACAACTATTGGAGTACAATTGACTTTAACATCACAGATAGCTCAATTTATGTAACTTTAATGCAATAAATAGGTCAAAGTAGTCAGATTGAGTTGAACAGACAGTTTAGTTTAAGTCACTTCAATATAACAGATAAGTTAATATCAGTGAAATCAGGTTCACAACTATTGGAGTATAATTGACTTTAATATCACAGATAGCTCAATTTATGTAACTTTAATGCAATAAATAGGTCAAAGTAGTCAGATTGAGTTGAACAGACAGTTTAGTTTAAGTCACATCAATATAACAGAAAAGTTAAAATCAGTGGAATCAGCTTCACAACTATTGGAATACAATTGGCTTTAATATCACAGATAACTCAATTTTTGTAACTTTAATGCAATAAATAGGTCAAAGTAGACAGATTGAGTTGAACAGACAGTTTAGTTTAAGTCACATCAATATAACAGATAAGTTAATATAAGTGGAATCAGCTTCACAAATATTGGAATACAATTGGCTTTAACATCACAGACAGCTCAATTTATGTAACTTTAATGCAATAAATAGGTCAAAGTAGTCAGATTGAGTTGAACAGACAGTTTAGTTTAAGTCACATCAATATATCAGATAAGTTAATATCAGTGGAATCAGCTTCACAACTATTGGAGTACAATTGACTTTAACATCACAAATAGCTCGATTAATGTAACTTTAATGCAATAAATAGGTCAAAGTAGTCAGATTGAGTTGAACAGACAGTTTAGTTTAAGTCACATCAATATATCAGATAAGTTAATATCAGTGGAATCAGCTTCACAACTATTGGAGTACAATTGACTTTAACATCACAAATAGCTCGATTAATGTAACTTTAATGCAATAAATAGGTCAAAGTAGTCAGATTGAGTTGAACAGACAGTTTAGTTTAAGTCACATCAATATAACAGATAAGTTAATATAAGTGGAATCAGCTTCACAAATATTGGAATACAATTGGCTTTAACATCACAGACAGCTCAATTTATGTAACTTTAATGCAATAAATAGGTCAAAGTAGTCAGATTGAGTTGAACAGACAGTTTAGTTTAAGTCACATCAATATATCAGATAAGTTAATATCAGTGGAATCAGCTTCACAACTATTGGAGTACAATTGACTTTAACATCACAAATAGCTCGATTAATGTAACTTTAATGCAATAAATAGGTCAAAGTAGTCAGATTGAGTTGAACAGACAGTTTAGTTTAAGTCACATCAATATAACAGATAAGTTAATATAAGTGGAATCAGCTTCACAAATATTGGAATACAATTGGCTTTAATATCACAGATAACTCAATTTTTGTAACTTTAATGCAATAAATATGTCAAAGTAGTCAGATTGAGTTGAACAGACAGTTTAGTTTAAGTCACATCAATATAACAGATAAGTTAATATCAGTGGAATCAGCTTCACAAATATTGGAGTACAATTGACTTCAATATCACAAATAGCTCGATTAATGTAACTTTCATGCAATAAATAGGTCAAAGTAATCAGATTGAGTTGAACAGACAGTTTAATTTAAGTCACATCAATATAACAGATAAGTTAATATGAGTAGAATCAGCTTGACAACTATTGAAGTACATTTGACTTTAACATCACAGATAACTCAATTTATGTAACTTTCATGCAATAAATAGGTCAAAGTAGTCAGATTGAGTTGAACAGACAGTTTAGTTTAAGTCACATCAATATATCAGATAAGTTAATATCAGTGGAATCAGCTTCACAAATATTGGAATTCAATTGGCTTTAATATCACAGATAACTCAATTTATGTAAGTTTAATGCAATAAATAGGTCAAAGTAGTCAGATTTTTTTGAACAGACAGTTTAGTTTAAGTCACATCAATATAACAGATAAGTTAATATGAGTGGAATCAGCTTCACAACTATTGGAATACAATTGGCTTTAATATCACAGATAACTCAATTTTTGTAACTTTAATGCAATAAATAGGTCAAAGTAGACAGATTGAGTTGAACAGACAGTTTAGTTTAAGTCACATCAATATAACAGATAAGTTAATATAAGTGGAATCAGCTTCACAAATATTGGAATACAATTGGCTTTAACATCACAGACAGCTCAATTTATGTAACTTTAATGCAATAAATAGGTCAAAGTAGTCAGATTGAGTTGAACAGACAGTTTAGTTTAAGTCACATCAATATATCAGATAAGTTAATATCAGTGGAATCAGCTTCACAACTCTTGGAGTACAATTGACTTTAACATCACAAATAGCTCGATTAATGTAACTTTAATGCAATAAATAGGTCAAAGTAGTCAGATTGAGTTGAACAGACAGTTTAGTTTAAGTCACATCAATATATCAGATAAGTTAATATCAGTGGAATCAGCTTCACAACTATTGGAGTACAATTGACTTTAACATCACAAATAGCTCGATTAATGTAACTTTAATGCAATAAATAGGTCAAAGTAGTCAGATTGAGTTGAACAGACAGTTTAGTTTAAGTCACATCAATATAACAGATAAGTTAATATAAGTGGAATCAGCTTCACAAATATTGGAATACAATTGGCTTTAACATCACAGACAGCTCAATTTATGTAACTTTAATGCAATAAATAGGTCAAAGTAGTCAGATTGAGTTGAACAGACAGTTTAGTTTAAGTCACATCAATATATCAGATAAGTTAATATCAGTGGAATCAGCTTCACAGCTATTGGAGTACAATTGACTTTAACATCACAAATAGCTCGATTAATGTAACTTTAATGCAATAAATAGGTCAAAGTAGTCAGATTGAGTTGAACAGACAGTTTAGTTTAAGTCACATCAATATAACAGATAAGTTAATATAAGTGGAATCAGCTTCACAAATATTGGAATACAATTGGCTTTAATATCACAGATAACTCAATTTTTGTAACTTTAATGCAATAAATATGTCAAAGTAGTCAGATTGAGTTGAACAGACAGTTTAGTTTAAGTCACATCAATATAACAGATAAGTTAATATCAGTGGAATCAGCTTCACAAATATTGGAGTACAATTGACTTCAATATCACAAATAGCTCGATTAATGTAACTTTCATGCAATAAATAGGTCAAAGTAGTCAGATTGAGTTGAACAGACAGTTTAATTTAAGTCACATCAATATAACAGATAAGTTAATATGAGTGGAATCAGCTTGACAACTATTGAAGTACATTTGACTTTAACATCACAGATAACTCAATTTATGTAACTTTCATGCAATAAATAGGTCAAAGTAGTCAGATTGAGTTGAACAGACAGTTTAGTTTAAGTCACATCAATATATCAGATAAGTTAATATCAGTGGAATCAGCTTCACAAATATTGGAATTCAATTGGCTTTAATATCACAGATAACTCAATTTATGTAAGTTTAATGCAATAAATAGGTCAAAGTAGTCAGATTGAGTTGAACAGACAGTTTAGTTTAAGTCACATCAATATAACAGATAAGTTAATATGAGTGGAATCAGCTTCACAACTATTGGAATACAATTGACTTTAACATCACAAATAGCTCGATTAATGTAACTTTAATGCAATAAATAGGTCAAAGTAGTCAGATTGAGTTGAACAGACAGTTTAGTTTAAGTCAAATCAATATAACAGATAAGTTAATATAAGTGGAATCAGCTTCACAAATATTGGAATACAATTGGCTTTAATATCACAGATAACTCAATTTTTGTAACTTTAATGCAATAAATAGGTCAAAGTAGTCAGATTGAGTTGAACAGACAGTTTAGTTTAAGTCACATCAATATAACAGATAAGTTAATATCAGTGGAATCAGCTTGACAACTATTGGAGTACAATTTACTTTAACATCACAAATAGATCAATTTATGTAACTTTAATGCAATAAATAGGTCAAAGTAGTCAGATTGAGTTGAACAGACAATTCAGTTTAAGTCACATCAATATAACAGATAGGTTTAATATAAGTAACATCAATTTCACACATATAAGACTACGATTGGCTTTAATATCACAGATAGTTAGATTTATGTAACTTTAATGCAATAAATAGGTCAAAGTAGTCAGATTGAGTTGAACAGACAGTTTAGTTTAAGTCACATCAATATAACAGATAAGTTAATATCAGTGGAATCAGCTTCACAAATATTGGAGTACAATTGACTTCAATATCACAAATAGCTCGATTAATGTAACTTTCATGCAATAAATAGGTCAAAGTAGTCAGATTGAGTTGAACAGACAGTTTAATTTAAGTCACATCAATATAACAGATAAGTTAATATGAGTGGAATCAGCTTGACAACTATTGAAGTACATTTGACTTTAACATCACAGATAACTCAATTTATGTAACTTTCATGCAATAAATAGGTCAAAGTAGTCAGATTGAGTTGAACAGACAGTTTAGTTTAAGTCACATCAATATATCAGATAAGTTAATATCAGTGGAATCAGCTTCACAAATATTGGAATTCAATTGGCTTTAATATCACAGATAACTCAATTTATGTAAGTTTAATGCAATAAATAGGTCAAAGTAGTCAGATTTTTTTGAACAGACAGTTTAGTTTAAGTCACATCAATATAACAGATAAGTTAATATGAGTGGAATCAGCTTCACAACTATTGGAATACAATTGACTTTAACATCACAAATAGCTCGATTAATGTAATTTTAATGCAATAAATAGGTCAAAGTAGTCAGATTGAGTTGAACAGACAGTTTAGTTTAAGTCAAATCAATATAACAGATAAGTTAATATAAGTGGAATCAGCTTCACAAATATTGGAATACAATTGGCTTTAATATCACAGATAACTCAATTTTTGTAACTTTAATGCAATAAATAGGTCAAAGTAGTCAGATTGAGTTGAACAGACAGTTTAGTTTAAGTCACATCAATATAACAGATAAGTTAATATCAGTGGAATCAGCTTGACAACTATTGGAGTACAATTTACTTTAACATCACAAATAGATCAATTTATGTAACTTTAATGCAATAAATAGGTCAAAGTAGTCAGATTGAGTTGAACAGACAATTCAGTTTAAGTCACATCAATATAACAGATAGGTTTAATATAAGTAACATCAATTTCACACATATAAGACTACGATTGGCTTTAATATCACAGATAGTTAGATTTATGTAACTTTCATGCAATAAATAGGTCAAAGTAGTCAGATTGAGTTGAACAGACAGTTTAGTTTAAGTCACATCAATATAACAGATAAGTTAATATCAGTGGAATCAGCTTCATAAATATTGGAATACAATTGGCTTTAATATCACAGATAACTCAATTTATGTAACTTTAATGCAATAAATAGATCAAAGTAGTCAGATTGAGTTGAACAGACAGTTTAGATTAAGTCACATTAATAAAACAGATAAGTTAATATTAGTGGAATCAGTTTCACAAATATTGGAATACAATTGACTTTAATATCACAGATAACTAAATTTGTGTAACTTTAATGCAATAAATAGGTCAAAGTAGTCAGATTGAGTTGAACAGACAGTTTAGATTAAATCACATTAATAAAACAGATAAGTTAATATTAGTGGAATCAGTTTCACAACTATTGGAGTACAATTGACTTTAACATCACAGATAGCTCAATTTATGTAACTTTAATGCAATAAATAGGTCAAAGTAGTCAGATTGAGTTGAACAGACAGTTTAGTTTAAGTCACTTCAATATAACAGATAAGTTAATATCAGTGAAATCAGGTTCACAACTATTGGAGTATAATTGACTTTAATATCACAGATAGCTCAATTTATGTAACTTTAATGCAATAAATAGGTCAAAGTAGTCAGATTGAGTTGAACAGACAGTTTAGTTTAAGTCACATCAATATAACAGAGAAGTTAATATAAGTGGAATCAGCTTCACAAATATTGGAGTACAATTGACTTTAATATCACAGATAGCTCAATTTATGTAACTTTAATGCAATAAATAGGTCAAAGTAGTCAGATTGAGTTGAACAGACAGTTTAGTTTAAGTCACATCAATATAACAGATAAGTTAATATAAGTGGAATCAGCTTCACAAATATTGGAGTACAATTGACTTTAATATCACAGATAGCTCAATTTATGTAACTTTAATGCAATAAATAGGTCAAAGTAGTCAGATTGAGTTGAACAGACAGTTTAGTTTAAGTCACATCAATATAACAGATAAGTTAATATCAGTGGAATCAGGTTCACAACTATTGGAGTACAATTGACTTTAACATCACAAATAGCTCGATTAATGTGACTTTAATGCAATAAATAGGTCAAAGTAGTCAGATTGAGTTGAACAGACAGTTTAGTTTAAGTCACATCAATATAACAGATAAGTTGATATAAGTGGAATCAGCTTCACAAATATTGGAATACAATTGGCTTTAATATCACAGATAACTCAATTTTGGTAACTTTAATGCAATAAATAGGTCAAAGAAGTCAGATTGAGTTGAACAGACAGTTTAGTTTAAATCACATCAATATAACAGATAAGTTAATATCAGTGGAATCAGCTTGACAACTATTGGAGTACAATTGACTTTAACATCACAAATAGCTCAATTTATGTAACTTTAATGCAATAAATAGGTCAAAGTAGTCAGATTGAGTTGAACAGACAGTTTAGTTTAAGTCACATCAATATAACAGATAAGTTAATATAAGTGGAATCAGCTTCACAAATATTGGAGTACAATTGACTTTAATATCACAGATAGCTCAATTTATGTAACTTTAATGCAATAAATAGGTCAAAGTAGTCAGATTGAGTTGAACAGACAGTTTAGTTTAAGTCACATCAATATAACAGATAAGTTAATATCAGTGGAATCAGGTTCACAACTATTGGAGTACAATTGACTTTAACATCACAAATAGCTCGATTAATGTGACTTTAATGCAATAAATAGGTCAAAGTAGTCAGATTGAGTTGAACAGACAGTTTAGTTTAAGTCACATCAATATAACAGATAAGTTGATATAAGTGGAATCAGCTTCACAAATATTGGAATACAATTGGCTTTAATATCACAGATAACTCAATTTTGGTAACTTTAATGCAATAAATAGGTCAAAGAAGTCAGATTGAGTTGAACAGACAGTTTAGTTTAAATCACATCAATATAACAGATAAGTTAATATCAGTGGAATCAGCTTGACAACTATTGGAGTACAATTGACTTTAACATCACAAATAGATCAATTTATCTAACTTTAATGCAATAAATAGGTCAAAGTAATCAAATTGAGTTGAACAGACAGTTTAGATTAAGTCACATTAATAAAACAGATAAGTTAATATTAGTGGAATCAGTTTCACAAATATTGGAATACAATTGACTTTAATATCACAGATAACTAAATTTGTGTAACTTTAATGCAATAAATAGGTCAAAGTAGTCAGATTGAGTTGAACAGACAGTTTAGATTAAATCACATTAATAAAACAGATAAGTTAATATTAGTGGAATCAGTTTCACAACTATTGGAGTACAATTGACTTTAACATCACAGATAGCTCAATTTATGTAACTTTAATGCAATAAATAGGTCAAAGTAGTCAGATTGAGTTGAACAGACAGTTTAGTTTAAGTCACTTCAATATAACAGATAAGTTAATATCAGTGAAATCAGGTTCACAACTATTGGAGTATAATTGACTTTAATATCACAGATAGCTCAATTTATGTAACTTTAATGCAATAAATAGGTCAAAGTAGTCAGATTGAGTTGAACAGACAGTTTAGTTTAAGTCACATCAATATAACAGAGAAGTTAATATAAGTGGAATCAGCTTCACAAATATTGGAGTACAATTGACTTTAATATCACAGATAGCTCAATTTATGTAACTTTAATGCAATAAATAGGTCAAAGTAGTCAGATTGAGTTGAACAGACAGTTTAGTTTAAGTCACATCAATATAACAGATAAGTTAATATAAGTGGAATCAGCTTCACAAATATTGGAGTACAATTGACTTTAATATCACAGATAGCTCAATTTATGTAACTTTAATGCAATAAATAGGTCAAAGTAGTCAGATTGAGTTGAACAGACAGTTTAGTTTAAGTCACATCAATATAACAGATAAGTTAATATCAGTGGAATCAGGTTCACAACTATTGGAGTACAATTGACTTTAACATCACAAATAGCTCGATTAATGTGACTTTAATGCAATAAATAGGTCAAAGTAGTCAGATTGAGTTGAACAGACAGTTTAGTTTAAGTCACATCAATATAACAGATAAGTTGATATAAGTGGAATCAGCTTCACAAATATTGGAATACAATTGGCTTTAATATCACAGATAACTCAATTTTGGTAACTTTAATGCAATAAATAGGTCAAAGAAGTCAGATTGAGTTGAACAGACAGTTTAGTTTAAATCACATCAATATAACAGATAAGTTAATATCAGTGGAATCAGCTTGACAACTATTGGAGTACAATTGACTTTAACATCACAAATAGCTCAATTTATGTAACTTTAATGCAATAAATAGGTCAAAGTAGTCAGATTGAGTTGAACAGACAGTTTAGTTTAAGTCACATCAATATAACAGATAAGTTAATATAAGTGGAATCAGCTTCACAAATATTGGAGTACAATTGACTTTAATATCACAGATAGCTCAATTTATGTAACTTTAATGCAATAAATAGGTCAAAGTAGTCAGATTGAGTTGAACAGACAGTTTAGTTTAAGTCACATCAATATAACAGATAAGTTAATATCAGTGGAATCAGGTTCACAACTATTGGAGTACAATTGACTTTAACATCACAAATAGCTCGATTAATGTGACTTTAATGCAATAAATAGGTCAAAGTAGTCAGATTGAGTTGAACAGACAGTTTAGTTTAAGTCACATCAATATAACAGATAAGTTGATATAAGTGGAATCAGCTTCACAAATATTGGAATACAATTGGCTTTAATATCACAGATAACTCAATTTTGGTAACTTTAATGCAATAAATAGGTCAAAGAAGTCAGATTGAGTTGAACAGACAGTTTAGTTTAAATCACATCAATATAACAGATAAGTTAATATCAGTGGAATCAGCTTGACAACTATTGGAGTACAATTGACTTTAACATCACAAATAGATCAATTTATCTAACTTTAATGCAATAAATAGGTCAAAGTAATCAAATTGAGTTGAACAGACAGTTTAGATTAAGTCACATTAATAAAACAGATAAGTTAATATTAGTGGAATCAGTTTCACAACTATTGGAGTACAATTGACTTTAACATCACAGATAGCTCAATTTATGTAACTTTAATGCAATAAATAGGTCAAAGTAGTCAGATTGAGTTGAACAGACAGTTTAGTTTAAGTCACTTCAATATAACAGATAAGTTAATATCAGTGAAATCAGGTTCACAACTATTGGAGTATAATTGACTTTAATATCACAGATAGCTCAATTTATGTAACTTTAATGCAATAAATAGGTCAAAGTAGTCAGATTGAGTTGAACAGACAGTTTAGTTTAAGTCACATCAATATAACAGAAAAGTTAAAATCAGTGGAATCAGCTTCACAAATATTGGAATACAATTGGCTTTAACATCACAGACAGCTCAATTTATGTAACTTTAATGCAATAAATAGGTCAAAGTAGTCAGATTGAGTTGAACAGACAGTTTAGTTTAAGTCACATCAATATATCAGATAAGTTAATATCAGTGGAATCAGCTTCACAACTATTGGAGTAAAATTGACTTTAACATCACAAATAGCTCGATTAATGTAACTTTAATGCAATAAATAGGTCAAAGTAGTCAGATTGAGTTGAACAGACAGTTTAGTTTAAGTCACATCAATATATCAGATAAGTTAATATCAGTGGAATCAGCTTCACAACTATTGGAGTACAATTGACTTTAACATCACAAATAGCTCGATTAATGTAACTTTAATGCAATAAATAGGTCAAAGTAGTCAGATTGAGTTGAACAGACAGTTTAGTTTAAGTCACATCAATATAACAGATAAGTTAATATAAGTGGAATCAGCTTCACAAATATTGGAATACAATTGGCTTTAACATCACAGACAGCTCAATTTATGTAACTTTAATGCAATAAATAGGTCAAAGTAGTCAGATTGGGTTGAACAGACAGTTTAGTTTAAGTCACATCAATATAACAGATAAGTTAATATCAGTGGAATCAGCTTCACAAATATTGGAGTACAATTGACTTCAATATCACAAATAGCTCGATTAATGTAACTTTCATGCAATAAATAGGTCAAAGTAGTCAGATTGAGTTGAACAGACAGTTTAGATTAAGTCACATTAATAAAACAGATAAGTTAATATTAGTGGAATCAGTTTCACAAATATTGGAATACAATATACTTTAATATCACAGATAACTAAATTTGTGTAACTTTAATGCAATAAATAGGTCAAAGTAGTCAGATTGAGTTGAACAGACAGTTTAGTTTAAGTCACATCAATATAAGAGATAAGTCAATATCAGTGGAATAAGGTTCACAACTATTGAAGTATAATTGACTTTAATAGCACAGATAGCTCAATTTATGTAAGTTTAATGCAATAAATAGGTCAAAGTAGTCAGATTGAGTTGAACAGACAGTTTAATTTAAGTCACATCAATATAACAGATAAGTTAATATGAGTGGAATCAGCTTGACAACTATTGAAGTACATTTGACTTTAACATCACAGATAACTCAATTTATGTAACTTTCATGCAATAAATAGGTCAAAGTAGTCAGATTGAGTTGAACAGACAGTTTAGTTTAAGTCACATCAATATATCAGATAAGTTAATATAAGTGGAATCAGCTTCACAAATATTGGAGTACAATTGACTTCAATATCACAGATAGCTCAATTTATGTAACTTTCATGCAATAAATAGGTCAAAGTAGTCAGATTGAGTTGAACAGGCAGTTTAGTTTAAGTCACATCAATATAACAGATAAGTTAATATCAGTGGAATCAGCTTCACAAATATTGGAATTCAATTGGCTTTAATATCACAGATAACTCAATTTATGTAAGTTCAATGCAATAAATAGGTCAAAGTAGTCAGATTTTGTTGAACAGACAGTTTAGTTTAAGTCACATCAATATAACAGATAAGTTAATATGAGTGGAATCAGCTTCACAACTATTGGAATACAATTGACTTTAACATCACAAATAGCTCGATTAATGTAACTTTAATGCAATAAATAGGTCAAAGTAGTCAGATTGAGTTGAACAGACAGTTTAGTTTAAGTCACATCAATATAACAGATAAGTTAATATAAGTGGAATCAGCTTCACAAATATTGGAATACAATTGGCTTTAATATCACAGATAACTCAATTTTTGTAACTTTAATGCAATAAATAGGTCAAAGTAGTCAGATTGAGTTGAACAGACAGTTTAGTTTAAGTCACATCAATATAACAGATAAGTTAATATCAGTGGAATCAGCTTGACAACTATTGGAGTACAATTTACTTTAACATCACAAATAGATCAATTTATGTAACTTTAATGCAATAAATAGGTCAAAGTAGTCAGATTGAGTTGAACAGACAATTCAGTTTAAGTCACATCAATATAACAGATAGGTTTAATATAAGTAACATCAATTTCACACATATAAGACTACGATTGGCTTTAATATCACAGATAGTTAGATTTATGTAACTTTAATGCAATAAATAGGTCAAAGTAGTCAGATTGAGTTGAACAGACAGTTTAGTTTAAGTCACATCAATATAACAGATAAGTTAATATCAGTGGAATCAGCTTCATAAATATTGGAATACAATTGGCTTTAATATCACAGATAACTCAATTTATGTAACTTTAATGCAATAAATAGGTCAAAGTAGTCAGATTGAATTGAACAGACAGTTTAGATTAAGTCACATTAATAAAACAGATAAGTTAATATTAGTGGAATCAGTTTCACAAATATTGGAATACAATTGACTTTAATATCACAGATAACTAAATTTGTGTAACTTTAATGCAATAAATAGGTCAAAGTAGTCAGATTGAGTTGAACAGACAGTTTAGTTTAAGTCACATCAATATAACAGATAAGTCAATATCAGTGGAATAAGGTTCACAACTATTGAAGTATAATTGACTTTAATAGCACAGATAGCTCAATTTATGTAAGTTTAATGCAATAAATAGGTCAAAGTAGTCAGATTCAGTTGAACAGACAGTTTAATTTAAGTCACATCAATATAACAGATAAGTTAATATCAGTGGAATCAGCTTCACAACTATTCAAGTACATTTGACTTTAACATCACAGATAACTCAATTTATGTAACTTTCATGCAATAAATAGGTCAAAGTAGTCAGATTGAGTTGAACACACAGTTTAGTTTAAGTCACATCAATATATCAGATAAGTTAATATAAGTGGAATCAGCTTCACAAATATTGGAGTACAATTGACTTCAATATCACAGATAGCTCAATTTATGTAACTTTCATGCAATAAATAGGTCAAAGTAGTCAGATTGAGTTGAACAGGCAGTTTAGTTTAAGTCACATCAATATAACAGATAAGTTAATATCAGTGGAATCAGCTTCACAAATATTGGAATTCAATTGGCTTTAATATCACAGATAACTCAATTTATGTAAGTTTAATGCAATAAATAGGTCAAAGTAGTCAGATTTTGTTGAACAGACAGTTTAGTTTAAGTCACATCAATATAACAGATAAGTTAATATGAGTGGAATCAGCTTCACAACTATTGGAATACAATTGACTTTAACATCACAAATAGCTCGATTAATGTAACTTTAATGCAATAAATAGGTCAAAGTAGTCAGATTGAGTTGAACAGACAGTTTAGTTTAAGTCACATCAATATAACAGATAAGTTAATATAAGTGGAATCAGCTTCACAACTATTGAAGTATAATTGACTTTAATAGCACAGATAGCTCAATTTATGTAAGTTTAATGCAATAAATAGGTCAAAGTAGTCAGATTCAGTTGAACAGACAGTTTAATTTAAGTCACATCAATATAACAGATAAGTTAATATCAGTGGAATCAGCTTGAAAATATTGGAGTACAGTTGACTTCAATATCACAGATACCTCAATTTATGTAACTTTCATGCAATAAATAGGTCAAAGTAGTCAGATTGAGTTGAACAGACAGTTTAGTTTAAGTCACATCAATATAACAGATAAGTTAATATAAGTGGAATCAGCTTCACAAATATTGGAATACAATTGGCTTTAATATCACAGATAACTCAATTTTTGTAACTTTAATGCAATAAATAGGTCAAAGTAGTCAGATTGAGTTGAACAGACAGTTTAGTTTAAGTCACATCAATATAACAGATAAGTTAATATAAGTGGAATCAGCTTCACAAATATTGGAATACAATTGGCTTTAATATCACAGATAACTCAATTTTTGTAACTTTAATGCAATAAATAGGTCAAAGTAGTCATATTGAGTTGAACAGACAGTTTAGTTTAAGTCACATCAATATAACAGATAGGTTTAATATAAGTAACATCAATTTCACACATATAAGACTACGATTGCCTTTAATATCACAGATTTTTAGATTTATGTAACTTTAATGCAATAAATAGGTCAAAGTAGTCAGATTGAGTTGAACAGACAGTTTAGATTAAGTCACATTAATAAAACAGATAAGTTAATATTAGTGGAATCAGTTTCACAAATATTGGAATACAATTGACTTTAATATCACAGATAACTAAATTTGTGTAACTTTAATGCAATAAATAGGTCAAAGTAGTCAGATTGAGTTGAACAAACAGTTTAGTTTAAGTCACATCAATATAACAGATAAGTCAATATCAGTGGTATAAGGTTCACAACTATTGAAGTATAATTGACTTTAATAGCACAGATAGCTCAATTTATGTAACTTTCATGCAATAAATAGGTCAAAGTAGTCAGATTGAGTTGAACAGACAGTTTAGTTTAAGTCACATCAATATATCAGATAAGTTAATATAAGTGGAATCAGCTTCACAAATATTGGAGTACAGTTGACTTCAATATCACAGATAGCTCAATTTATGTAACTTTCATGCAATAAATAGGTCAAAGTAGTCAGATTGAGTTGAACAGGCAGTTTAGTTTAAGTCACATCAATATAACAGATAAGTTAATATCAGTGGAATCAGCTTCACAAATATTGGAATTCAATTGGCTTTAATATCACAGATAACTCAATTTATGTAACTTTAATGCAATAAATAGGTCAAAGTAGTCAGATTGAGTTGAACAGACAGTTTAGTTTAAGTCACATCAATATAACAGATAAGTTAATATAAGTGGAATCAGCTTCACAAATATTGGAATACAATTGGCTTTAATATCACAGATAACTCAATTTTTGTAACTTTAATGCAATAAATAGGTCAAAGTAGTCAGATTGAGTTGAACAGACAGTTTAGTTTAAGTCACATCAATATAACAGATCAGTTAATATCAGTGGAATCAGCTTCACAAATATTGGAGTACAATTGACTTCAATATCACAAATAGCTCGATTAATGTAACTTTCATGCAATAAATAGGTCAAAGTAGTCAGATTCAGTTGAACAGACAGTTTAATTTAAGTCACATCAATATAACAGATCAGTTAATATGAGTGGAATCAGCTTCACAACTATTGAAGTACATTTGACTTTAACATCACAGAAACCTCAATTTATGTAACTTTCATGCAATAAATAGGTCAAAGTAGTCAGATTGAGTTGAACAGACAGTTTAGTTTAAGTGACATCAATATATCAGATAAGTTAATATAAGTTGAATCAGCTTCACAAATATTGGAGTACAATTGACTTCAATATCACAGATAGCTCAATTTATGTAACTTTCATGCAATAAATAGGTCAAAGTAGTCAGATTGAGTTGAACAGGCAGTTTAGTTTAAGTCACATCAATATAACAGATAAGTTAATATCAGTGGAATCAGCTTCACAAATATTGGAATTCAATTGGCTTTAATGTCACAGATAACTCAATTTATGTAACTTTAATGCAATAAATAGGTCAAAGTAGTCAGATTGAGTTGAACAGACAGTTTAGTTTAAGTCACATCAATATAACAGATAAGTTAATATCAGTGGAATCAGCTTGACAACTATTGGAGTACAATTGACTTTAACATCACAAATAGATCAATTTATGTAACTTTAATGCAATAAATAGGTCAAAGTAGTCAGATTGAGTTGAACAGACAGTTCAGTTTAAGTCACATCAATATAACAGATAGGTTTAATATAAGTGACATCAATTTCACACATATAAGACTACGATTGGCTTTAATATCACAGATAGTTAGATTTATGTAACTTTCATGCAATAAATAGGTCAAAGTAGTCAGATTGAGTTGAACAGACAGTTTAGTTTAAGTCACATCAATATAACAGATAAGTTAATATCAGTGAAATCAGCTTCATAAATATTGGAATACAATTGGCTTTAATATCACAGATATCTCAATTTATGTAACTTTAATGCAATAAATAGGTCAAAGTAGTCAGATTGAGTTGAACAGACAGTTAAGATTAAGTCACATTAATAAAACAGATAAGTTAATATCAGTGGAATCAGTTTCACAAATATTGGAATACAATTGACTTTAATATCACAGATAACTAAATTTATGTAACTTTAATGCAATAAATAGGAAAAAGTAGTCAGATTGAGTTGAACAGACAGTTTAGTTTAAGTCACATCAATATAACAGATAAGTCAATATCAGTGGAATAAGGTTCACAACTATTGAAGTATAATTGACTTTAATAGCACAGATAGCTCAATTTATGTAAGTTTAATGCAATAAATAGGTCAAAGTAGTCAGATTCAGTTGAACAGACAGTTTAATTTAAGTCACATCAATATAACAGATAAGTTAATATCAGTAGAATCAGCTTGACAACTATTGAAGTACATTTGACTTTAACATCACAGATACCTCAATTTATGTAACTTTCATGCAATAAATAGGTCAAAGTAGTCAGATTGAGTTGAACAGACAGTTTAGTTTAAGTGACATCAATATATCAGATAAGTTAATATAAGTTGAATCAGCTTCACAAATATTGGAGTACAATTGACTTCAATATCACAGATAGCTCAATTTATGTAACTTTCATGCAATAAATAGGTCAAAGTAGTCGGGATTGCGTTGAACAGACAGTTCAGTTTAAGTCACATCAATATAACAGATAAGTTAATATCAGTGGAATCAGCTTCACAAATATTGGAATTCAATTGGCTTTAATATCACAGATAACTCAATTTATGTAACTTTAATGCAATAAATAGGTCAAAATAGTCAGATTGAGTTGAACAGACAGTTTAGTTTAAGTCACATCAATATAACAGATAAGTCATTATCAGTGGAATAAGGTTGACAACTATTGAAGTATAATTGACTTTAATATCACAGATAGCTCAATTTATGTAACTTTCATGCAATAAATAGGTCAAAGTAGTCAGATTGAGTTGAACAGACAGTTTAGATTAAGTCACATTAATAAAACAGATAAGTTAATATTAGTGGAATCAGTTTCACACATATTGGAATACAATTGACTTTAATATCACAGATAAATAAATTTATGTAACTTTAATGCAATAAATAGGTCAAAGTAGTCAGATTGAGTTGAACAGACAGTTTACTTTAAGTCACATCAATATAACAGATAAGTTAATATCAGTGGAATCAGTTTGACAACTATTGGAGTACAATTGACTTTAAAATCACAAATAGATCAATTTATGTAACTTTAATGCAATAAATAGGTCAAAGTAGTCAGATTGAGTTGAACAGACAGTTCAGTTTAAGTCACATCAATATAACAGATAGGTTTAATATAAGTGACATCAATTTCACACATATAAGACTACGATTGGCTTTAATATCACAGATAGTTAGATTTATGTAACTTTCATGCAATAAATAGGTCAAAGTAGTCAGATTGAGTTGAACAGACAGTTTAGTTTAAGTCATATCAAAATAACAGATAAGTTAATATCAGTGGAATCAGCTTCATAACTATTGGAATACAATTGGCTTTAATATCACAGATAACTCAATTTATGTAACTTTAATGCAATAAATAGGTCAAAGTAGTCAGATTGAGTTGAACAGACAGTTAAGATTAAGTCACATTAATAAAACAGATAAGTTAATATCAGTGGAATCAGTTTCACAAATATTGGAATACAATTGACTTTAATATCACAGATAACTAAATTTATGTAACTTTAATGCAATAAATAGGACAAAGTAGTCAGATTGAGTTGAACAGACAGTTTAGTTTAAGTCACATCAATATAACAGATAAGTCAATATCAGTGGAATAAGGTTCACAACTATTGAAGTATAATTGACTTTAATAGCACAGATAGCTCAATTTATGTAAGTTTAATGCAATAAATAGGTCAAAGTAGTCAGATTCAGTTGAACAGACAGTTTAATTTAAGTCACATCAATATAACAGATAAGTTAATATCAGTGGAATCAGCTTGACAACTATTGAAGTACATTTGACTTTAACATCACAGATACCTCAATTTATGTAACTTTCATGCAATAAATAGGTCAAAGTAGTCAGATTGAGTTGAACAGGCAGTTTAGTTTAAGTCACATCAATATAACAGATAAGTTAATATCAGTGGAATCAGCTTCACAAATATTGGAATTCAATTGGCTTTAATATCACAGATAACTCAGTTTATGTAACTTTAATGCAATAAATAGGTCAAAGTAGTCAGATTGAGTTGAACAGACAGTTTAGTTTAAGTCACATCAATATAACAGATAAGTTAATATCAGTGGAATCAGCTTGACAACTATTGGAGTACAATTGACTTTAACATCACAAATAGATCAATTTATGTAACTTTAATGCAATAATTATGTCAAAGTAGTCAGATTGAGTTGAACAGACAGTTTAGTTTAAGTTACATCAATATAACAGATAGGTTTAATATAAGTGACATCAATTTCACACATATAAGACTACGATTGGCTTTAATATCACAGATAGTTAGATTTATGTAACTTTCATGCAATAAATAGGTCAAAGTAGTCAGATTGAGTTGAACAGACAGTTTAGTTTAAGTCACATCAATACAACAGATAAGTTAATATCAGTGGAATCAGCTTCATAAATATTGGAATACAATTGGCTTTAATATCACAGATAACTCAATTTATGTAACTTTAATGCAATAAATAGGTCAAAGTAGTCAGATTGAGTTGAACAGACAGTTAAGATTAAGTCACATTAATAAAACAGATAAGTTAATATCAGTGGAATCAGTTTCACAAATATTGGAATACAATTGACTTTAATATCACAGATAACTAAATTTATGTAACTTTAATGCAATAAATAGGACAAAGTAGTCAGATTGAGTTGAACAGACAGTTTAGTTTAAGTCACATCAATATAACAGATAAGGCAATATCAGTGGAATAAGGTTCACAACTATTGAAGTATAATTGACTTTAATAGCACAGATAGCTCAATTTATGTAAGTTTAATGCAATAAATAGGTCAAAGTAGTCAGATTCAGTTGAACAGACAGTTTAATTTAAGTCACATCAATATAACAGATAGGTTTAATATAAGTGACATCAATTTCACACATATAAGACTACAATTGACTTTAATATCACAGATAGTTCAATTTATGTAACTTTCATGCAATAAATAGGTCAAAGTAGTCGGGATTGAGTTGAACAGGCAGTTTAGTTTAAGTCACATCAATATAACAGATAAGTTAATATAAGTTGAATCAGCTTCGCAAATTTTGGAGTACAATTGACTTCAATATCACAGATAGCTCAATTTATGTAACTTTCATGCAATAAATAGGTCAAAGTAGTCGGGATTGAGTTGAACAGGCAGTTTAGTTTAAGTCACATCAATATAACAGATAAGTTAATATCAGTGGAATCAGCTTCACAAATATTGGAATTCAATTGGCTTTAATATCACAGATAACTCAATTTATGTAACTTTAATGCAATAAATAGGTCAAAATAGTCAGATTGAGTTGAACAGACAGTTTAGTTTAAGTCACATCAATATAACAGATAAGTCAATATCAGTGGAATAAGGTTCACAACTATTGAAGTATAATTGACTTTAATATCACAGATAGCTCAATTTATGTAACTTTCATGCAATAAATAGGTCAAAGTAGTCAGATTCAGTTGAACAGACAGTTTAATTTAAGTCACATCAATATAACAGATAAGTTAATATGAGTGGAATCAGCTTGACAACTATTGAAGTACATTTGACTTTTACATCAAAGATACCTCAATTTATGTAACTTTCATGCAATAAATAGGTCAAAGAGGTCAGATTGAGTTGAACAGACAGTTTAGTTTAAGTCACATCAATATATCAGATAAGTTAATATAAGTGGAATCAACTTCACAAATATTGGAGTACAATTGACTTCAATATCACAGATAGCTCAATTTATGTAACTTTCATGCAATAAATAGGTCAAAGTAGTCAGATTGAGTGGAACAGGCAGTTTAGTTTAAGTCACATCAATATAACAGATAAGTTAATATCAGTGGAATCAGCTTCACAAATATTGGAATTCAATTGGCTTTAATATCACAGATAACTCAATTTATGTAACTTTAATGCAATAAATAGGTCAAAGTAGTCAGATTGAGTTGAACAGACAGTTTAGTTTAAGTCACATCAATATAACAGATAAGTTAATATCAGTGGAATCAGCTTCACAAATATTGGAATTCAATTGGCTTTAATATCACATATAACTCAATTTATGTAACTTTAATGCAATAAATAGGTCAAAGTAGTCAGATTGAGTTGAACAGACAGTTTAGTTTAAGTCACATCAATATAACAGATAAGTTAATATCAGTGGAATCAGCTTGACAACTATTGGAGTACAATTTACTTTAACATCACAAATAGATCAATTTATGTAACTTTAATGCAATAAATAGGTCAAAGTAGTCAGATTGAGTTGAACAGACAGTTCAGTTTAAGTCACATCAATATAACAGATAGGTTTAATATAAGTGACATCAATTTCACACATATAAGACTACAATTGACTTTAATATCACAGATAGTTAGATTTATGTAACTTTAATGCAATAAATAGGTCAAAGTAGTCAGATTGAGTTGAACAGACAGTTTAGATTAAGTCACATTAATAAAACAGATAAGTTAATATTAGTGGAATCAGTTTCACACATATTGGAATACAATTGACTTTAATATCACAGATAACTAAATTTATGTAACTTTAATGCAATAAATAGGTCAAAGTAGTCAGATTGAGTTGAACAGACAGTTTAGTTTAAGTCACATCAATATAACAGATAAGTCAATATCAGTGGAATAAGGTTCACAACTATTGAAGTATAATTGACTTTAATAGCACAGATAGCTCAATTTATGTAAGTTTAATGCAATAAATAGGTCAAAGTAGTCAGATTGAGTTGAACAGGCAGTTTAGTTTAAGTCACATCAATATAACAGATAAGTTAATATCAGTGGAATCAGCTTCACAAATATTGGAATTCAATTGGCTTTAATATCACAGATAACTCAATTTATGTAACTTTAATGCAATAAATAGGTCAAAGTAGTCAGATTGAGTTGAACAGACAGTTTAGTTTAAGTCACATCAATATAACAGATAAGTTAATATCAGTGGAATCAGCTTGACAACTATTGGAGTACAATTGACTTTAACATCACAAATAGATCAATTTATGTAACTTTAATGCAATAAATAGGTCAAAGTAGTCAGATTGAGTTGAACAGACAGTTCAGTTTAAGTCACATCAATATAACAGATAGGTTTAATATAAGTGACATCAATTTCACACATATAAGACTACGATTGGCTTTAATATCACAGATAGTTAGATTTATGTAACTTTCATGCAATAAATAGGTCAAAGTAGTCAGATTGAGTTGAACAGACAGTTTAGTTTAAGTCACATCAATACAACAGATAAGTTAATATCAGTGGAATCAGCTTCATAAATATTGGAATACAATTGGCTTTAATATCACAGATAACTCAATTTATGTAAATTAATGCAGTAAATAGGTCAAAGTAGTCAGATTGAGTTGAACAGACAGTTAAGATTAAGTCACATTAATAAAACAGATAAGTTAATATCAGTGGAATCAGTTTCACAAATATTGGAATACAATTGACTTTAATATCACAGATAACTAAATTTATGTAACTTTAATGCAATAAATAGGACAAAGTAGTCAGATTGAGTTGAACAGACAGTTTAGTTTAAGTCACATCAATATAACAGATAAGTCAATATCAGTGGGATAAGGTTCACAACTATTGAAGTATAATTGACTTTAATAGCACAGATAGCTCAATTTATGTAAGTTTAATGCAATAAATAGGTCAAAGTAGTCACATTCAGTTGAACAGACAGTTTAATTTAAGTCACATCAATATAACAGATAAGTTAATATCAGTGGAATCAGCTTGACAACTATTGAAGTACATTTGACTTTAACATCACAGATACCTCAATTTATGTAACTTTCATGCAATAAATAGGTCAAAGTAGTCAGATTGAGTTGAACAGGCAGTTTAGTTTAAGTCACATCAATATAACAGATAAGTTAATATCAGTGGAATCAGCTTCACAAATATTGGAATTCAATTGGCTTTAATATCACAGATAACTCAATTTATGTAACTTTAATGCAATAAATAGGTCAAAGTAGTCAGATTGAGTTGAACAGACAGTTTAGTTTAAGTCACATCAATATAACAGATAAGTTAATATCAGTGGAATCAGCTTGACAACTATTGGAGTACAATTGACTTTAACATCACAAATAGATCAATTTATGTAACTTTAATGCAATAATTATGTCAAAGTAGTCAGATTGAGTTGAACAGACAGTTCAGTTTAAGTTACATCAATATAACAGATAGGTTTAATATAAGTGACATCAATTTCACACATATAAGACTACGATTGGCTTTAATATCACAGATAGTTAGATTTATGTAACTTTCATGCAATAAATAGGTCAAAGTAGTCAGATTGAGTTGAACAGACAGTTTAGTTTAAGTCACATCAATACAACAGATAAGTTAATATCAGTGGAATCAGCTTCATAAATATTGGAATACAATTGGCTTTAATATCACAGATAACTCAATTTATGTAACTTTAATGCAATAAATAGGTCAAAGTAGTCAGATTGAGTTGAACAGACAGTTAAGATTAAGTCACATTAATAAAACAGATAAGTTAATATCAGTGGAATCAGTTTCACAAATATTGGAATACAATTGACTTTAATATCACAGATAACTAAATTTATGTAACTTTAATGCAATAAATAGGACAAAGTAGTCAGATTGAGTTGAACAGACAGTTTAGTTTAAGTCACATCAATATAACAGATAAGTCAATATCAGTGGAATAAGGTTCACAACTATTGAAGTATAATTGACTTTAATAGCACAGATAGCTCAATTTATGTAAGTTTAATGCAATAAATAGGTCAAAGTAGTCAGATTCAGTTGAACAGACAGTTTAATTTAAGTCACATCAATATAACAGATAAGTTAATATCAGTGGAATCAGCTTGACAACTATTGAAGTACATTTGACTTTAACATCACAGATACCTCAATTTATGTAACTTTCATGCAATAAATAGGTCAAAGTAGTCAGATTGAGTTGAACAGACAGTTTAGTTTAAGTGACATCAATATATCAGATAAGTTAATAAAAGTTGAATCAGCTTCACAAATATTGGAGTACAATTGACTTCAATATCACAGATAGCTCAATTTATGTAACTTTCATGCAATAAATAGGTCAAAGTAGTCGGGATTGAGTTGAACAGGCAGTTTAGTTTAAGTCACATCAATATAACAGATAAGTTAATATCAGTGGAATCAGCTTCACAAATATTGGAATTCAATTGGCTTTAATATCACAGATAACTCAATTTATGTAACTTTAATGCAATAAATAGGTCAAAGTAGTCAGATTCAGTTGAACAGACAGTTTAATTTAACTCACATCAATATAACAGATAAGTTAATATGAGTGGAATCAGCTTGACAACTATTGAAGTACATTTGACTTTAACATCACAAATAGATCAATTTATGTAACTTTAATGCAATAAATAGGTCAAAGTAGTCAGATTGAGTTGAACAGACAGTTCAGTTTAAGTCACATCAATATAACAGATAGGTTAAATATAAGTGACATCAATTTCACACATATAAGACTACAATTGGCTTTAATATCACAGATAGTTAGATTTATGTAACTTTCATGCAATAAATAGGTCAAAGTAGTCAGATTGAGTTGAACAGACAGTTTAGTTTAAGTCACATCAATATAACAGATAAGTTAATATCAGTGGAATCAGCTTCATAAATATTGGAATACAATTGGCTTTAATATCACAGATAACTCAATTTATGTAACTTTAATGCAATAAATAGGTCAAAGTAGTCAGATTGAGTAGAACAGACAGTTTAGATTAAGTCACATTAATAAAACAGATAAGTTAATATTAGTGGAATCAGTTTCACACATATTGGAATACAATTGACTTTAATATCACAGATAACTAAATTTATGTAACTTTAATGCAATAAATAGGTCAAAGTAGTCAGATTGAGTTGAACAGACAGTTTAGTTTAAGTCACATCAATATAACAGATAAGTTAATATCAGTGGAATCAGCTTGACAACTATTGGAGTACAATTGACTTCAACATCACAAATAGATCAATTTATGTAACTTTAATGCAATAAATAGGTCAAAGTAGTCAGATTGAGTTGAACAGACAGTTCAGTTTAAGTCACATCAATATAACAGATAGGTTTAATATAAGTGACATCAATTTCACACATATAAGACTACGATTGGCTTTAATATCACAGATAGTTAGATTTATGTAAATTTCATGCAATAAATAGGTCAAAGTAGTCAGATTGAGTTGAACAGACAGTTTAGTTTAAGTCACATCAATATAACAGATAAGTTAATATCAGTGGAATCAGCTTCATAAATATTGGAATACAATTGGCTTTAATATCACAGATAACTCAATTTATGTAACTTTAATGCAATAAATAGGACAAAGTAGTCAGATTGAGTTGAACAGACAGTTTAGTTTAAGTCACATCAATATAACAGATAAGTTAATATCAGTGGAATCAGCTTCATAAATATTGGAATACAATTGGCTTTAATATCACAGATAACTCAATTTATCTAACTTTAATGCAATAAATAGGTCAAAGTAGTCAGATTGAGTTGAACAGGCAGTTTAGTTTAAGTCACATCAATATAACAGATAAGTTAATATCAGTGGAATCAGCTTCACAAATATTGGAATTCAATTGGCTTTAATATCACAGATAACTCAATTTATGTAACTTTAATGCAATAAATAGGTCAAAGTAGTCAGATTGAGTTGAACAGACAGTTTAGTTTAAGTCACATCAATATAACAGATAAGTTAATATCAGTGGAATCAGCTTGACAACTATTGGAGTACAATTGACTTTAACATCACAAATAGATCAATTTATGTAACTTTAATGCAATAAATAGGTCAAAGTAGTCAGATTGAGTTGAACAGACAGTTCAGTTTAAGTCACATCAATATAACACATAGGTTTAATATAAGTGACATCAATTTCACACATATAAGACTACGATTGGCTTTAATATCACAGATAGTTAGATTTATGTAACTTTCATGCAATAAATAGGTCAAAGTAGTCAGATTGAGTTGAACAGACAGTTTAGTTTAAGTCACATCAATATAACAGATAAGTTAATATCAGTGGAATCAGCTTCATAAATATTGGAATTCAATTGGCTTTAATATCACAGATAACTCAATTTATGTAACTTTAATGCAATAAATAGGTCAAAGTAGTCAGATTGAGTTGAACAGACAGTTTAGATTAAATCACATTAATAAAACAGATAAGTTAATATTAGTGGAATCAGTTTCACACATATTGGAATACAATTGACTTTAATATCACAGATAACTAAATTTATGTAACTTTAATGCAATAAATAGGTCAAAGTAGTCAGATTGAGTTGAACAGACAGTTTAGTTTAAGTCACATCAATATAACAGATAAGTTAATATCAGTGGAATCAGCTTGACAACTATTGGAGTACAATTGACTTCAACATCACAGATACCTCAATTTATGTAACTTTCATGCAATAAATAGGTCAAAGTAGTCAGATTGAGTTGAACAGACAGTTTAGTTTAAGTCACATCAATATATCAGATAAGTTAATATAAGTTGAATCAGCTTCACAAATATTGGAGTACAATTGACTTCAATATCACAGATAGCTCAATTTATGTAACTTTCATGCAATAAATAGGTCAAAGTAGTCGGGATTGAGTTGAACAGGCAGTTTAGTTTAAGTCACATCAATATAACAGATAAGTTAATATCAGTGGAATCAGCTTCACAAATATTGGAATTCAATTGGCTTTAATATCACAGATAACTCAATTTATGTAACTTTAATGCAATAAATAGGTCAAAATAGTCAGATTGAGTTGAACAGACAGTTTAGTTTAAGTCACCTCAATATAACAGATAAGTCAATATCAGTGGAATAAGGTTCACAACTATTGAAGTATAATTGACTTTAATAGCACAGATAACTCAATTTATGTAACTTTCATGCAATAAATAGGTCAAAGTAGTCAGATTCAGTTGAACAGACAGTTTAATTTAAGTCACATCAATATAACAGATAAGTTAATATCAGTGGAATCAGCTTGACAACTATTGAAGTACATTTGACTTTAACATCACAGATACCTCAATTTATGTAATTTTCATGCAATAAATAGGTCAAAGTAGTCAGATTGAGTTGAACAGACAGTTTAGTTTAAGTCACATCAATATAACAGATAAGTTAATATGAGTGGAATCAGCTTCACAACTATTGGAGTACAGTTGACTTTAACATCACAAATAGCTCGATTAATGTAACTTTAATGCAATAAATAGGTCAAAGTAGTCAGATTGAGTTGAACAGACAGTTTAGTTTAAGTCACATCAATATAACAGATAAGTTAATATCAGTGGAATCAGCTTGACAACTATTGGAGTACAATTGACTTCAACATCACAAATAGATCAATTTATGTAACTTTAATGCAATAAATAGGTCAAAGTAGTCAGATTGAGTTGAACAGACAGTTCAGTTTAAGTCACATCAATATAACAGATAGGTTTAATATAAGTGACATCAATTTCACACATATAAGACTACGATTGGCTTTAATATCACAGATAGTTAGATTTATGTAAATTTCATGCAATAAATATGTCAAAGTAGTCAGATTGAGTTGAACAGACAGTTTAGTTTAAGTCACATCAATATAACAAATAAGTTAATATCAGCGGAATCAGCTTGACAACTATTGGAGTACAATTGACTTCAGCATCACAAATAGATCAATTTATGTAACTTTAATGCAATAAATAGGTCAAAGTAATCAGATTGAGTTGAACAGACAGTTTAGATTAAGTCACATCAATATAACAGATAAGTTAATATCAGTGGAATCAGCTTCATAAATATTGGAATACAATTGGCTTTAATATCACAGATAACTCAATTTATGTAACTTTAATGCAATAAATAGGTCAAAGTAGTCAGATTGAGTTGAACAGACAGTTAAGATTAAGTCACATTAATAAAACAGATAAGTTAATATCAGTGGAATCAGTTTCACAAATATTGGAATACAATTGACTTTAATATCACAGATAACTCAATTTATGTAACTTTAATGCAATAAATAGGTCAAAATAGTCAGATTGAGTTGAACAGACAGTTTAGTTTAAGTCACATCAATATAACAGATAAGTCAATATCAGAGGAATAAGGTTCACAACTATTGAAGTATAATTGACTTTAATAGCACAGATAGCTCAATTTATGTAAGTTTAATGCAATAAATAGGTCAAAGTAGTCAGATTCAGTTGAACAGACAGTTTAATTTAAGTCACATCAATATAACAGATAAGTTAATATCAGTGGAATCAGCTTGACAACTATTGAAGTACATTTGACTTTAACATCACAGATACCTCAATTTATGTAACTTTCATGCAATAAATAGGTCAAAGTAGTCAGATTGAGTTGAACAGACAGTTTAGTTTAAGTCACATCAATATAACAGATAAGTTAATATCAGTGGAATCAGCTTCACAACTATTGGAGTACAATTGACTTTAACATCACAAATAGCTCGATTAATGTAACTTTAATGCAATAAATAGGTCAAAGTAGTCAGATTGAGTTGAACAGACAGTTTAGTGTAAGTCACATCAATATAACAGATAAGTTAATATAAGTGGAATCAGCTTCACAAATATTGGAATACAATTGGCTTTAATATCACAGATAACTCAATTTTTGTAACTTTAATGCAATAAATAGGTCAAAGTAGTCAGATTGAGTTGAACAGACAGTTTAGTTTAAGTCACATCAATATAACAGATAAGTTAATATCAGTGGAATCAGCTTGACAACTATTGGAGTACAATTGACTTTAACATCACAAATAGATCAATTTATGTAACTTTAATGCAATAAATAGGTCAAAGGAGTCAGATTGAGTTGAACAGACAGTTCAGTTTAAGTCACATCAATATAACAGATAGGTTTAATATAAGTGACATCAATTTCACACATATAAGACTACGTTTGGCTTTAATATCACAGATAGTTAGATTTATGTAACTTTCATGCAATAAATAGGTCAAAGTAGTCAGATTGAGTTGAACAGACAGTTTAGTTTAAGTCACATCAATATAACAGATAAGTTAATATCGGTGGAATCAGCTTCATAAATATTGGAATACAATTGGCTTTAATATCACAGATAACTCAATTTATGTAAGTTTAATGCAATAAATAGGTCAAAGTAGTCAGATTGAGTTGAACAGACAGTTAAGATTAAGTCACATTAATAAAACAGATAAGTTAATATCAGTGGAATCAGTTTCACAAATATTGGAATACAATTGACTTTAATATCACAGATAACTAAATTTATGTAACTTTAATGCAATAAATAGGACAAAGTAGTCAGATTGAGTTGAACAGACAGTTTAGTTTAAGTCACATCAATATAACAGATAAGTTAATATCAGTGGAATCAGCTTCATAAATATTGGAATACAATTCGCTTTAATATCACAGATAACTCAATTTATCTAACTTTAATGCAATAAATAGGTCAAAGTAGTCAGATTGAGTTGAACAGACAGTTTAGATTAAGTCACATTAATAAAACAGATCAGTTAATATTAGTGGAATCAGTTTCACAAATATTGGAATACAATTGACTTTAATATCACAGATAACTCAATTTATGTAACTTTCATGCAATAAATAGGTCAAAGTAGTCGGGATTGAGTTGAACAGGCAGTTTAGTTTAAGTCACATCAATATAACAGATAAGTTAATATCAGTGGAATCAGCTTCACAAATATTGGAATTCAATTGGCTTTAATATCACAGATAACTCAATTTATGTAACTTTAATGCAATAAATAGGACAAAGTAGTCAGATTGAGTTGAACAGACAGTTTAGTTTAAGTCACATCAATATAACAGATAAGTCAATATCAGTGGAATAAGGTTCACAACTATTGAAGTATAATTGACTTTAATAGCACAGATAGCTCAATTTATGTAAGTTTAATGCAATAAATAGGTCAAAGTAGTCGGGATTGAGTTGAACAGGCAGTTTAGTTTAAGTCACATCAATATAACAGATAAGTTAATATCAGTGGAATCAGTTTCACAAATATTGGAATACAATTGACTTTATTATCACAGATAACTCAATTTATGTAACTTTCATGCAATAAATAGGTCAAAGTAGTCAGATTGAGTTGAACAGACAGTTTAGTTTAAGTCACATCAATATATCAGATAAGTTAATATAAGTTGAATCAGCTTCACAAATATTGGAGTACAATTGACTTCAATATCACAGATAGCTCAATTTATGTAACTTTCATGCAATAAATAGGTCAAAGTAGTCGGGATTGAGTTGAACAGGCAGTTTAGTTTAAGTCACATCAATATAACAGATAAGTTACTATCAGTGGAATCAGCTTCACAAATATTGGAATTCAATTGGCTTTAATATCACAGATAACTCAATTTATGTAACTTTAATGCAATAAATAGGTCAAAATAGTCAGATTGAGTTGAACAGACAGTTTAGTTTAAGTCACATCAATATAACAGATAAGTCAATATCAGAGGAATAAGGTTCACAACTATTGAAGTATAATTGACTTCAATAGCACAGATAGCTCAATTTATGTAAGTTTAATGCAATAAATAGGTCAAAGTAGTCACATTCAGTTGAACAGACAGTTTAATTTAAGTCACATCAATATAACAGATAAGTTAATATCAGTGGAATCAGCTTGACAACTATTGAAGTACATTTGACTTTAACATCACAGATACCTCAATTTATGTAACTTTCATGCAATAAATAGGTCAAAGTAGTCAGATTGAGTTGAACAGACAGTTTAGTTTAAGTCACATCAATATAACAGATAAGTTAATATCAGTGGAATCAGCTTCACAACTATTGGAGTACAATTGACTTTAACATCACAAATAGCTCGATTAATGTAACTTTAATGCAATAAATAGGTCAAAGTAGTCAGATTGAGTTGAACAGACAGTTTAGTGTAAGTCACATCAATATAACAGATAAGTTAATATAAGTGGAATCAGCTTCACAAATATTGGAATACAATTGGCTTTAATATCACAGATAACTCAATTTTTGTAACTTTAATGCAATAAATAGGTCAAAGTAGTCAGATTGAGTTGAACAGACAGTTTAGTTTAAGTCACATCAATATAACAGATAAGTTAATATCAGTGGAATCAGCTTGACAACTATTGGAGTACAATTTACTTTAACATCACAAATAGATCAATTTATGTAACTTTAATGCAATAAATAGGTCAAAGGAGTCAGATTGAGTTGAACAGACAGTTCAGTTTAAGTCACATCAATATAACAGATAGGTTTAATATAAGTGACATCAATTTCACACATATAAGACTACGGTTGGCTTTAATATCACAGATAGTTAGATTTATGTAACTTTCATGCAATAAATAGGTCAAAGTAGTCAGATTGAGTTGAACAGACAGTTTAGTTTAAGTCACATCAATATAACAGATAAGTTAATATCGGTGGAATCCGCTTCATAAATATTGGAATACAATTGGCTTTAATATCACAGATAACTCAATTTATGTAACTTTAATGCAATAAATAGGTCAAAGTAGTCAGATTGAGTTGAACAGACAGTTAAGATTAAGTCACATTAATAAAACAGATAAGTTAATATCAGTGGAATCAGTTTCACAAATATTGGAATACAATTGACTTTAATATCACAGATAACTAAATTTATGTAACTTTAATGCAATAAATAGGACAAAGTTGTCAGATTGAGTTGAACAGACAGTTTAGTTTAAGTCACATCAATATAACAGATAAGTTAATATCAGTGGAATCAGCTTCATAAATATTGGAATACAATTGGCTTTAATATCACAGATAACTCAATTTATCTAACTTTAATGCAATAAATAGGTCAAAGTAGTCAGATTGAGTTGAACAGACAGTTTAGGTTAAGTCACATTAATAAAACAGATCAGTTAATATTAGTGGACTCAGTTTCACAAATATTGGAATACAATTGACTTTAATATCACAGATAACTCAATTTATGTAACTTTAATGCAATAAATAGGTCAAAATAGTCAGATTGAGTTGAACAGACAGTTTAGTTTAAGTCACATCAATATAACAGATAAGTCAATATCAGTGGAATAAGGTTCACAACTATTGAAGTATAATTGACTTTAATATCACAGATAGCTCAATTTATGTAACTTTCATGCAATAAATAGGTCAAAGTAGTCAGATTCAGTTGAACAGACAGTTTAATTTAAGTCACATCAATATAACAGATAAGTTAATATGAGTGGAATCAGCTTGACAACTATTGAAGTACATTTGACTTTAACATCACAGATACCTCAATTTATGTAACTTGCATGCAATGAATAGGTCAAAGTAGTCACATTGAGTTGAACAGACAGTTTAGTTTAAGTCACATCAATATATCAGATAAGTTAATATAAGTGGAATCAGCTTCACAAATATTGGAGTACAATTGACTTCAATATCACAGATAGCTCAATTTATGTAACTTTCATGCAATAAATAGGTCAAAGTAGTCAGATTGAGTTGAACAGGCAGTTTAGTTTAAGTCACATCAATATAACAGATAAGTTAATATCAGTGGAATCAGCTTCACAAATATTGGAATTCAATTGGCTTTAATATCACAGATAACTCAATTTATGTAACTTTAATGCAATAAATAGGTCAAAGTAGTCAGATTGAGTTGAACAGACAGTTTAGTTTAAGTCACATCAATATAACAGATAAGTTAATATCAGTGGAATCAGCTTGACAACTATTGGAGTACAATTGACTTTAACATCACAAATAGATCAATTTATGTAACTTTAATGCAATAAATAGGTCAAAGTAGTCAGATTGAGTTGAACAGACAGTTCAGTTTAAGTCACATCAATATAACAGATAGGTTTAATATAAGTGACATCAATTTCACACATATAAGACTACGATTGGCTTTAATATCACAGATAGTTAGATTTATGTAACTTTCATGCAATAAATAGGTCAAAGTAGTCAGATTGAGTTGAACAGACAGTTTAGTTTAAGTCACATCAATATAACAGATAAGTTAATATCAGTGGAATGAGTTTCACAAATATTGGAATACAATTGACTTTAATATCACAGATAACTAAATTTATGTAACTTTAATGCAATAAATAGGACAAAGTAGTCAGATTGAGTTGAACAGACAGTTTAGTTTAAGTCACATCAAAATAACAGATAAGTCAATATCAGTGGAATAAGGTTCACAACTATTGAAGTATAATTGACTTTAATAGCACAGATAGCTCAATTTATGTAAGTTTAATGCAATAAATAGGTCAAAGTAGTCAGATTGAGTTGAACAGACAGTTAAGATTAAGTCACATTAATAAAACAGATAAGTTAATATCAGTGGAATCAGTTTCACAAATATTGGAATACAATTGACTTTAATATCACAGATAACTAAATTTATGTAACTTTAATGCAATAAATAGGACAAAGTAGTCAGATTGAGTTGAACAGACAGTTTAGTTTAATTCACATCAATATAACAGATAAGTTAATATCAGTGGAATCAGCTTCATAAATATTGGAATACAATTGGCTTTAATATCACAGATAACTCAATTTATCTAACTTTAATGCAATAAATAGGTCAAAGTAGTCAGATTGAGTTGAACAGACAGTTTAGATTAAGTCACATTAATAAAACAGATCAGTTAATATTAGTGGAATCAGTTTCACAAATATTGGAATACAATTGACTTTAATATCACAGATAACTCAATTTATGTAACTTTCATGCAATAAATAGGTCAAAGTAGTCGGGATTGAGTTGAACAGGCAGTTTAGTTTAAGTCACATCAATATAACAGATAAGTTAATATCAGTGGAATCAGCTTCACAAATATTGGAATTCAATTGTCTTTAATATCACAGATAACTCAATTTATGTAACTTTAATGCAATAAATAGGACAAAGTAGTCAGATTGAGTTGAACAGACAGTTTAGTTTAAGTCACATCAATATAACAGATAAGTCAATATCAGTGGAATAAGGTTCACAACTATTGAAGTATAATTGACTTTAATAGCACAGATAGCTCAATTTATGTAAGTTTAATGCAATAAATAGGTCAAAGTAGTCGGGATTGAGTTGAACAGGCAGTTTAGTTTAAGTCACATCAATATAACAGATAAGTTAATATCAGTGGAATCAGTTTCACAAATATTGGAATACAATTGACTTTAATATCACAGATAACTCAATTTATGTAACTTTCATGCAATAAATAGGTCAAAGTAGTCAGATTGAGTTGAACAGACAGTTTAGTTTAAGTCACATCAATATATCAGATAAGTTAATATAAGTTGAATCAGCTTCACAAATATTGGAGTACAATTGACTTCAATATCACAGATAGCTCAATTTATGTAACTTTCATGCAATAAATAGGTCAAAGTAGTCGGGATTGAGTTGAACAGGCAGTTTAGTTTAAGTCACATCAATATAACAGATAAGTTACTATCAGTGGAATCAGCTTCACAAATATTGGAATTCAATTGGCTTTAATATCACAGATAACTCAATTTATGTAACTTTAATGCAATAAATAGGTCAAAATAGTCAGATTGAGTTGAACAGACAGTTTAGTTTAAGTCACATCAATATAACAGATAAGTCAATATCAGAGGAATAAGGTTCACAACTATTGAAGTATAATTGACTTTAATAGCACAGATAGCTCAATTTATGTAAGTTTAATGCAATAAATAGGTCAAAGTAGTCAGATTGAGTTGAACAGACAGTTTAGTTTAAGTCACATCAATATAACAGATAAGTTAATATCAGTGGAATCAGCTTGACAACTATTGGAGTACAATTTACTTTAACATCACAAATAGATCAATTTATGTAACTTTAATGCAATAAATAGGTCAAAGGAGTCAGATTGAGTTGAACAGACAGTTCAGTTTAAGTCACATCAATATAACAGATAGGTTTAATATAAGTGACATCAATTTCACACATATAAGACTACGGTTGGCTTTAATATCACAGATAGTTAGATTTATGTAACTTTCATGCAATAAATAGGTCAAAGTAGTCAGATTGAGTTGAACAGACAGTTTAGTTTAAGTCACATCAATATAACAGATAAGTTAATATCGGTGGAATCCGCTTCATAAATATTGGAATACAATTGGCTTTAATATCACAGATAACTCAATTTATGTAAGTTTAATGCAATAAATAGGTCAAAGTAGTCAGATTGAGTTGAACAGACAGTTAAGATTAAGTCACATTAATAAAACAGATAAGTTAATATCAGTGGAATCAGTTTCACAAATATTGGAATACAATTGACTTTAATATCACAGATAACTAAATTTATGTAACTTTAATGCAATAAATAGGACAAAGTTGTCAGATTGAGTTGAACAGACAGTTTAGTTTAAGTCACATCAATATAACAGATAAGTTAATATCAGTGGAATCAGCTTCATAAATATTGGAATACAATTGGCTTTAATATCACAGATAACTCAATTTATCTAACTTTAATGCAATAAATAGGTCAAAGTAGTCAGATTGAGTTGAACAGACAGTTTAGATTAAGTCCCATTAATAAAACAGATCAGTTAATATTAGTGGACTCAGTTTCACAAATATTGGAATACAATTGACTTTAATATCACAGATAACTCAATTTATGTAACTTTAATGCAATAAATAGGTCAAAATAGTCAGATTGAGTTGAACAGACAGTTTAGTTTAAGTCACAGCAATATAACAGATAAGTCAATATCAGTGGAATAAGGTTCACAACTATTGAAGTATAATTGACTTTAATATCACAGATAGCTCAATTTATGTAACTTTCATGCAATAAATAGGTCAAAGTAGTCAGATTCAGTTGAACAGACAGTTTAATTTAAGTCACATCAATATAACAGATAAGTTAATATGAGTGGAATCAGCTTGACAACTATTGAAGTACATTTGACTTTAACATCACAGATACCTCAATTTATGTAACTTTCATGCAATAAATAGGTCAAAGTAGTCACATTGAGTTGAACAGACAGTTTAGTTTAAGTCACATCAATATATCAGATAAGTTAATATAAGTGGAATCAGCTTCACAAATATTGGAGTACAATTGACTTCAATATCACAGATAGCTCAATTTATGTAACTTTCATGCAATAAATAGGTCAAAGTAGTCAGATTGAGTTGAACAGGCAGTTTAGTTTAAGTCACATCAATATAACAGATAAGTTAATATCAGTGGAATCAGCTTCACAAATATTGGAATTCAATTGGCTTTAATATCACAGATAACTCAATTTATGTAACTTTAATGCAATAAATAGGTCAAAGTAGTCAGATTGAGTTGAACAGACAGTTTAGTTTAAGTCACATCAATATAACAGATAAGTTAATATCAGTGGAATCAGCTTGACAACTATTGGAGTACAATTGACTTTAACATCACAAATAGATCAATTTATGTAACTTTAATGCAATAAATAGGTCAAAGTAGTCAGATTGAGTTGAACAGACAGTTCAGTTTAAGTCACATCAATATAACAGATAGGTTTAATATAAGTGACATCAATTTCACACATATAAGACTACGATTGGCTTTAATATCACAGATAGTTAGATTTATGTAACTTTCATGCAATAAATAGGTCAAAGTAGTCAGATTGAGTTGAACAGACAGTTTAGTTTAAGTCACATCAATATAACAGATAAGTTAATATCAGTGGAATGAGTTTCACAAATATTGGAATACAATTGACTTTAATATCACAGATAACTAAATTTATGTAACTTTAATGCAATAAATAGGACAAAGTAGTCAGATTGAGTTGAACAGACAGTTTAGTTTAAGTCACATCAATATAACAGATAAGTCAATATCAGTGGAATAAGGTTCACAACTATTGAAGTATAATTGACTTTAATAGCACAGATAGCTCAATTTATGTAAGTTTAATGCAATAAATAGGTCAAAGTAGTCAGATTGAGTTGAACAGGCAGTTTAGTTTAAGTCACATTAATAAAACAGATCAGTTAATATTAGTGGAATCAGTTTCACAAATATTGGAATACAATTGACTTTAATATCACAGATAACTCAATTTATGTAACTTTCATGCAATAAATAGGTCAAAGTAGTCGGGATTGAGTTGAACAGGCAGTTTAGTTTAAGTCACATCAATATAACAGATAAGTTAATATCAGTGGATTCAGCTTCACAAATATTGGAATTCAATTGGCTTTAATATCACAGATAACTCAATTTATGTAACTTTAATGCAATAAATAGGACAAAGTAGTCAGATTGAGTTGAACAGACAGTTTAGTTTAAGTCACATCAATATAACAGATAAGTCAATATCAGTGGAATAAGGTTCACAACTATTGAAGTATAATTGACTTTAATAGCACAGATAGCTCAATTTATGTAAGTTTAATGCAATAAATAGGTCAAAGTAGTCGGGATTGAGTTGAACAGGCAGTTTAGTTTAAGTCACATCAATATAACAGATAAGTTAATATCAGTGGAATCAGTTTCACAAATATTGGAATACAATTGACTTTAATATCACAGATAACTCAATTTATGTAACTTTCATGCAATAAATAGGTCAAAGTAGTCAGATTGAGTTGAACAGACAGTTTAGTTTAAGTCACATCAATATATCAGATAAGTTAATATAAGTTGAATCAGCTTCACAAATATTGGAGTACAATTGACTTCAATATCACAGATAGCTCAATTTATGTAACTTTCATGCAATAAATAGGTCAAAGTAGTCGGGATTGAGTTGAACAGGCAGTTTAGTTTAAGTCACATCAATATACCAGATAAGTTACTATCAGTGGAATCAGCTTCACAAATATTGGAATTCAATTGGCTTTAATATCACAGATAACTCAATTTATGTAACTTTAATGCAATAAATAGGTCAAAATAGTCAGATTGAGTTGAACAGACAGTTTAGTTTAAGTCACATCAATATAACAGATAAGTCAATATCAGAGGAATAAGGTTCACAACTATTGAAGTATAATTGACTTTAATAGCACAGATAGCTCAATTTATGTAAGTTTAATGCAATAAATAGGTCAAAGTAGTCACATTCAGTTGAACAGACAGTTTAATTTAAGTCACATCAATATAACAGATAAGTTAATATCAGTGGAATCAGCTTGACAACTATTGAAGTACATTTGACTTTAACATCACAGATACCTCAATTTATGTAACTTTCATGCAATAAATAGGTCAAAGTAGTCAGATTGAGTTGAACAGACAGTTTAGTTTAAGTCACATCAATATAACAGATAAGTTAATATCAGTGGAATCAGCTTCACAACTATTGGAGTACAATTGACTTTAACATCACAAATAGCTCGATTAATGTAACTTTAATGCAATAAATAGGTCAAAGTAGTCAGATTGAGTTGAACAGACAGTTTAGTGTAAGTCACATCAATATAACAGATAAGTTAATATAAGTGGAATCAGCTTCACAAATATTGGAATACAATTGGCTTTAATATCACAGATAACTCAATTTTTGTAACTTTAATGCAATAAATAGGTCAAAGTAGTCAGATTGAGTTGAACAGACAGTTTAGTTTAAGTCACATCAATATAACAGATAAGTTGATATCAGTGGAATCAGCTTGACAACTATTGGAGTACAATTTACTTTAACATCACAAATAGATCAATTTATGTAACTTTAATGCAATAAATAGGTCAAAGGAGTCAGATTGAGTTGAACAGACAGTTCAGTTTAAGTCACATCAATATAACAGATAGGTTTAATATAAGTGACATCAATTTCACACATATAAGACTACGGTTGGCTTTAATATCACAGATAGTTAGATTTATGTAACTTTCATGCAATAAATAGGTCAAAGTAGTCAGATTGAGTTGAACAGACAGTTTAGTTTAAGTCACATCAATATAACAGATAAGTTAATATCGGTGGAATCAGCTTCATAAATATTGGAATACAATTGGCTTTAATATCACAGATAACTCAATTTATGTAAGTTTAATGCAATAAATAGGTCAAAGTAGTCAGATTGAGTTGAACAGACAGTTAAGATTAAGTCACATTAATAAAACAGATAAGTTAATATCAGTGGAATCAGTTTCACAAATATTGGAATACAATTGACTTTAATATCACAGATAACTAAATTTATGTAACTTTAATGCAATAAATAGGACAAAGTTGTCAGATTGAGTTGAACAGACAGTTTAGTTTAAGTCACATCAATATAACAGATAAGTTAATATCAGTGGAATCAGCTTCATAAATATTGGAATACAATTGGCTTTAATATCACAGATAACTCAATTTATCTAACTTTAATGCAATAAATAGGTCAAAGTAGTCAGATTGAGTTGAACAGACAGTTTAGATTAAGTCACATTAATAAAACAGATCAGTTAATATTAGTGGACTCAGTTTCACAAATATTGGAATACAATTGACTTTAATATCACAGATAACTCAATTTATGTAACTTTAATGCAATAAATAGGTCAAAATAGTCAGATTGAGTTGAACAGACAGTTTAGTTTAAGTCACATCAATATAACAGATAAGTCAATATCAGTGGAATAAGGTTCACAACTATTGAAGTATAATTGACTTTAATATCACAGATAGCTCAATTTATGTAACTTTCATGCAATAAATAGGTCAAAGTAGTCAGATTCAGTTGAACAGACAGTTTAATTTAAGTCACATCAATATAACAGATAAGTTAATATGAGTGGAATCAGCTTGACAACTATTGAAGTACATTTGACTTTAACATCACAGATACCTCAATTTATGTAACTTTCATGCAATGAATAGGTCAAAGTAGTCACATTGAGTTGAACAGACAGTTTAGTTTAAGTCACATCAATATATCAGATAAGTTAATATAAGTGGAATCAGCTTCACAAATATTGGAGTACAATTGACTTCAATATCACAGATAGCTCAATTTATGTAACTTTCATGCAATAAATAGGTCAAAGTAGTCAGATTGAGTTGAACAGGCAGTTTAGTTTAAGTCACATCAATATAACAGATAAGTTAATATCAGTGGAATCAGCTTCACAAATATTGGAATTCAATTGGCTTTAATATCACAGATAACTCAATTTATGTAACTTTAATGCAATAAATAGGTCAAAGTAGTCAGATTGAGTTGAACAGACAGTTTAGTTTAAGTCACATCAATATAACAGATAAGTTAATATCAGTGGAATCAGCTTGACAACTATTGGAGTACAATTGACTTTAACATCACAAATAGATCAATTTATGTAACTTTAATGCAATAAATAGGTCAAAGTAGTCAGATTGAGTTGAACAGACAGTTTAGTTTAAGTCACATCAATATAACAGATAGGTTTAATATAAGTGACATCAATTTCACACATATAAGACTACGATTGGCTTTAATATCACAGATAGTTAGATTTATGTAACTTTCATGCAATAAATAGGTCAAAGTAGTCAGATTGAGTTGAACAGACAGTTTAGTTTAAGTCACATCAATATAACAGATAAGTTAATATCAGTGGAATGAGTTTCACAAATATTGGAATACAATTGACTTTAATATCACAGATAACTAAATTTATGTAACTTTAATGCAATAAATAGGACAAAGTAGTCAGATTGAGTTGAACAGACAGTTTAGTTTAAGTCACATCAATATAACAGATAAGTCAATATCAGTGGAATAAGGTTCACAACTATTGAAGTATAATTGACTTTAATAGCACAGATACCTCAATTTATGTAAGTTTAATGCAATAAATAGGTCAAAGTAGTCAGATTGAGTTGAACAGACAGTTAAGATTAAGTCACATTAATAAAACAGATAAGTTAATATCAGTGGAATCAGCTTCATAAATATTGGAATACAATTGGCTTTAATATCACAGATAACTCAATTTATCTAACTTTAATGCAATAAATAGGTCAAAGTAGTCAGATTGAGTTGAACAGACAGTTTAGATTAAGTCACATTAATAAAACAGATCAGTTAATATTAGTGGAATCAGTTTCACAAATATTGGAATACAATTGACTTTAATATCACAGATAACTCAATTTATGTAACTTTCATGCAATAAATAGGTCAAAGTAGTCGGGATTGAGTTGAACAGGCAGTTTAGTTTAAGTCACATCAATATAACAGATAAGTTAATATCAGTGGAATCAGCTTCACAAATATTGGAATTCAATTGGCTTTAATATCACAGATAACTCAATTTATCTAACTTTAATGCAATAAATAGGTCAAAGTAGTCAGATTGAGTTGAACAGACAGTTTAGATTAAGTCACATTAATAAAACAGATCAGTTAATATTAGTGGAATCAGTTTCACAAATATTGGAATACAATTGACTTTAATATCACAGATAACTCAATTTATGTAACTTTCATGCAATAAATAGGTCAAAGTAGTCGGGATTGAGTTGAACAGGCAGTTTAGTTTAAGTCACATCAATATAACAGATAAGTTAATATCAGTGGAATCAGCTTCACAAATATTGGAATTCAATTGGCTTTAATATCACAGATAACTCAATTTATGTAACTTTAATGCAATAAATAGGACAAAGTAGTCAGATTGAGTTGAACAGACAGTTTAGTTTAAGTCACATCAATATAACAGATAAGTCAATATCAGTGGAATAAGGTTCACAACTATTGAAGTATAATTGACTTTAATAGCACAGATAGCTCAATTTATGTAAGTTTAATGCAATAAATAGGTCAAAGTAGTCGGGATTGAGTTGAACAGGCAGTTTAGTTTAAGTCACATCAATATAACAGATAAGTTAATATCAGTGGAATCAGTTTCACAAATATTGGAATACAATTGACTTTAATATCACAGATAACTAAATTTATGTAACTTTAATGCAATAAATAGGACAAAGTAGTCAGATTGAGTTGAACAGACAGTTTAGTTTAAGTCACATCAATATAACAGATAAGTTAATATCAGTGGAATCAGCTTCATAAATATTGGAATACAATTGGCTTTAATATCACAGATAACTCAATTTATCTAACTTTAATGCAATAAATAGGTCAAAGTAGTCAGATTGAGTTGAACAGACAGTTTAGATTAAGTCACATTAATAAAACAGATCAGTTAATATTAGTGGAATCAGTTTCACAAATATTGGAATACAATTGACTTTAATATCACAGATAACTCAATTTATGTAACTTTCATGCAATAAATAGGTCAAAGTAGTCGGGATTGAGTTGAACAGGCAGTTTAGTTTAAGTCACATCAATATAACAGATAAGTTAATATCAGTGGAATAAGGTTCACAACTATTGAAGTATAATTGACTTTAATAGCACAGATAGCTCAATTTATGTAAGTTTAATGCAATAAATAGGTCAAAGTAGTCGGGATTGAGTTGAACAGGCAGTTTAGTTTAAGTCACATCAATATAACAGATAAGTTAATATCAGTGGAATCAGTTTCACAAATATTGGAATACAATTGACTTTAATATCACAGATAACTCAATTTATGTAACTTTCATGCAATAAATAGGTCAAAGTAGTCAGATTGAGTTGAACAGACAGTTTAGTTTAAGTCACATCAATATATCAGATAAGTTAATATAAGTTGAATCAGCTTCACAAATATTGGAGTACAATTGACTTCAATATCACAGATAGCTCAATTTATGTAACTTTCATGCAATAAATAGGTCAAAGTAGTCGGGATTGAGTTGAACAGGCAGTTTAGTTTAAGTCACATCAATATAACAGATAAGTTACTATCAGTGGAATCAGCTTCACAAATATTGGAATTCAATTGGCTTTAATATCACAGATAACTCAATTTATGTAACTTTAATGCAATAAATAGGTCAAAATAGTCAGATTGAGTTGAACAGACAGTTTAGTTTAAGTCACATCAATATAACAGATAAGTCAATATCAGAGGAATAAGGTTCACAACTATTGAAGTATAATTGACTTTAATAGCACAGATAGCTCAATTTATGTAAGTTTAATGCAATAAATAGGTCAAAGTAGTCAGATTGAGTTGAACAGACAGTTTAGTTTAAGTCACATCAATATAACAGATAAGTTAATATCAGTGGAATCAGCTTGACAACTATTGGAGTACAATTTACTTTAACATCACAAATAGATCAATTTATGTAACTTTAATGCAATAAATAGGTCAAAGGAGTCAGATTGAGTTGAACAGACAGTTCAGTTTAAGTCACATCAATATAACAGATAGGTTTAATATAAGTGACATCAATTTCACACATATAAGACTACGGTTGGCTTTAATATCACAGATAGTTAGATTTATGTAACTTTCATGCAATAAATAGGTCAAAGTAGTCAGATTGAGTTGAACAGACAGTTTAGTTTAAGTCACATCAATATAACAGATAAGTTAATATCGGTGGAATCAGCTTCATAAATATTGGAATACAATTGGCTTTAATATCACAGATAACTCAATTTATGTAAGTTTAATGCAATAAATAGGTCAAAGTAGTCAGATTGAGTTGAACAGACAGTTAAGATTAAGTCACATTAATAAAACAGATAAGTTAATATCAGTGGAATCAGTTTCACAAATATTGGAATACAATTGACTTTAATATCACAGATAACTAAATTTATGTAACTTTAATGCAATAAATAGGACAAAGTTGTCAGATTGAGTTGAACAGACAGTTTAGTTTAAGTCACATCAATATAACAGATAAGTTAATATCAGTGGAATCAGCTTCATAAATATTGGAATACAATTGGCTTTAATATCACAGATAACTCAATTTATCTAACTTTAATGCAATAAATAGGTCAAAGTAGTCAGATTGAGTTGAACAGACAGTTTAGATTAAGTCACATTAATAAAACAGATCAGTTAATATTAGTGGACTCAGTTTCACAAATATTGGAATACAATTGACTTTAATATCACAGATAACTCAATTTATGTAACTTTAATGCAATAAATAGGTCAAAATAGTCAGATTGAGTTGAACAGACAGTTTAGTTTAAGTCACATCAATATAACAGATAAGTCAATATCAGTGGAATAAGGTTCACAACTATTGAAGTATAATTGACTTTAATATCACAGATAGCTCAATTTATGTAACTTTCATGCAATAAATAGGTCAAAGTAGTCAGATTCAGTTGAACAGACAGTTTAATTTAAGGCACATCAATATATCAGATAAGTTAATATAAGTGGAATCAGCTTCACAAATATTGGAGTACAATTGACTTCAATATCACAGATAGCTCAATTTATGTAACTTTCATGCAATAAATAGGTCAAAGTAGTCAGATTGAGTTGAACAGGCAGTTTAGTTTAAGTCACATCAATATAACAGATAAGTTAATATCAGTGGAATCAGCTTCACAAATATTGGAATTCAATTGGCTTTAATATCACAGATAACTCAATTTATGTAACTTTAATGCAATAAATAGGTCAAAGTAGTCAGATTGAGTTGAACAGACAGTTTAGTTTAAGTCACATCAATATAACAGATAAGTTAATATCAGTGGAATCAGCTTGACAACTATTGGAGTACAATTGACTTTAACATCACAAATAGATCAATTTATGTAACTTTAATGCAATAAATAGGTCAAAGTAGTCAGATTGAGTTGAACAGACAGTTCAGTTTAAGTCACATCAATATAACAGATAGGTTTAATATAAGTGACATCAATTTCACACATATAAGACTACGATTGGCTTTAATATCACAGATAGTTAGATTTATGTAACTTTCATGCAATAAATAGGTCAAAGTAGTCAGATTGAGTTGAACAGACAGTTTAGTTTAAGTCACATCAATATAACAGATAAGTTAATATCAGTGGAATGAGTTTCACAAATATTGGAATACAATTGACTTTAATATCACAGATAACTAAATTTATGTAACTTTAATGCAATAAATAGGACAAAGTAGTCAGATTGAGTTGAACAGACAGTTTAGTTTAAGTCACATCAATATAACAGATAAGTCAATATCAGTGGAATAAGGTTCACAACTATTGAAGTATAATTGACTTTAATAGCACAGATAGCTCAATTTATGTAAGTTTAATGCAATAAATAGGTCAAAGTAGTCAGATTGAGTTGAACAGACAGTTTAGATTAAGTCACATTAATAAAACAGATCCGTTAATATTAGTGGAATCAGTTTCACAAATATTGGAATACAATTGACTTTAATATCACAGATAACTCAATTTATGTAACTTTCATGCAATAAATAGGTCAAAGTAGTCGGGATTGAGTTGAACAGGCAGTTTAGTTTAAGTCACATCAATATAACAGATAAGTTAATATCAGTGGAATCAGCTTCACAAATATTGGAATTCAATTGGCTTTAATATCACAGATAACTCAATTTATGTAACTTTAATGCAATAAATAGGACAAAGTAGTCAGATTGAGTTGAACAGACAGTTTAGTTTAAGTCACATCAATATAACAGATAAGTCAATATCAGTGGAATAAGGTTCACAACTATTGAAGTATAATTGACTTTAATAGCACAGATAGCTCAATTTATGTAAGTTTAATGCAATAAATAGGTCAAAGTAGTCGGGATTGAGTTGAACAGGCAGTTTAGTTTAAGTCACATCAATATAACAGATAAGTTAATATCAGTGGAATCAGTTTCACAAATATTGGAATACAATTGACTTTAATATCACAGATAACTCAATTTATGTAACTTTCATGCAATAAATAGGTCAAAGTAGTCAGATTGAGTTGAACAGACAGTTTAGTTTAAGTCACATCAATATATCAGATAAGTTAATATAAGTTGAATCAGCTTCACAAATATTGGAGTACAATTGACTTCAATATCACAGATAGCTCAATTTATGTAACTTTCATGCAATAAATAGGTCAAAGTAGTCGGGATTGAGTTGAACAGGCAGTTTAGTTTAAGTCACATCAATATACCAGATAAGTTACTATCAGTGGAATCAGCTTCACAAATATTGGAATTCAATTGGCTTTAATATCACAGATAACTCAATTTATGTAACTTTAATGCAATAAATAGGTCAAAATAGTCAGATTGAGTTGAACAGACAGTTTAGTTTAAGTCACATCAATATAACAGATAAGTCAATATCAGAGGAATAAGGTTCACAACTATTGAAGTATAATTGACTTTAATAGCACAGATAGCTCAATTTATGTAAGTTTAATGCAATAAATAGGTCAAAGTAGTCACATTCAGTTGAACAGACAGTTTAATTTAAGTCACATCAATATAACAGATAAGTTAATATCAGTGGAATCAGCTTGACAACTATTGAAGTACATTTGACTTTAACATCACAGATACCTCAATTTATGTAACTTTCATGCAATAAATAGGTCAAAGTAGTCAGATTGAGTTGAACAGACAGTTTAGTTTAAGTCACATCAATATAACAGATAAGTTAATATCAGTGGAATCAGCTTCACAACTATTGGAGTACAATTGACTTTAACATCACAAATAGCTCGATTAATGTAACTTTAATGCAATAAATAGGTCAAAGTAGTCAGATTGAGTTGAACAGACAGTTTAGTGTAAGTCACATCAATATAACAGATAAGTTAATATAAGTGGAATCAGCTTCACAAATATTGGAATACAATTGGCTTTAATATCACAGATAACTCAATTTTTGTAACTTTAATGCAATAAATAGGTCAAAGTAGTCAGATTGAGTTGAACAGACAGTTTAGTTTAAGTCACATCAATATAACAGATAAGTTGATATCAGTGGAATCAGCTTGACAACTATTGGAGTACAATTTACTTTAACATCACAAATAGATCAATTTATGTAACTTTAATGCAATAAATAGGTCAAAGGAGTCAGATTGAGTTGAACAGACAGTTCAGTTTAAGTCACATCAATATAACAGATAGGTTTAATATAAGTGACATCAATTTCACACATATAAGACTACGGTTGGCTTTAATATCACAGATAGTTAGATTTATGTAACTTTCATGCAATAAATAGGTCAAAGTAGTCAGATTGAGTTGAACAGACAGTTTAGTTTAAGTCACATCAATATAACAGATAAGTTAATATCGGTGGAATCAGCTTCATAAATATTGGAATACAATTGGCTTTAATATCACAGATAACTCAATTTATGTAAGTTTAATGCAATAAATAGGTCAAAGTAGTCAGATTGAGTTGAACAGACAGTTAAGATTAAGTCACATTAATAAAACAGATAAGTTAATATCAGTGGAATCAGTTTCACAAATATTGGAATACAATTGACTTTAATATCACAGATAACTAAATTTATGTAACTTTAATGCAATAAATAGGACAAAGTTGTCAGATTGAGTTGAACAGACAGTTTAGTTTAAGTCACATCAATATAACAGATAAGTTAATATCAGTGGAATCAGCTTCATAAATATTGGAATACAATTGGCTTTAATATCACAGATAACTCAATTTATCTAACTTTAATGCAATAAATAGGTCAAAGTAGTCAGATTGAGTTGAACAGACAGTTTAGATTAAGTCACATTAATAAAACAGATCAGTTAATATTAGTGGACTCAGTTTCACAAATATTGGAATACAATTGACTTTAATATCACAGATAACTCAATTTATGTAACTTTAATGCAATAAATAGGTCAAAATAGTCAGATTGAGTTGAACAGACAGTTTAGTTTAAGTCACATCAATATAACAGATAAGTCAATATCAGTGGAATAAGGTTCACAACTATTGAAGTATAATTGACTTTAATATCACAGATAGCTCAATTTATGTAACTTTCATGCAATAAATAGGTCAAAGTAGTCAGATTCAGTTGAACAGACAGTTTAATTTAAGTCACATCAATATAACAGATAAGTTAATATGAGTGGAATCAGCTTGACAACTATTGAAGTACATTTGACTTTAACATCACAGATACCTCAATTTATGTAACTTTCATGCAATGAATAGGTCAAAGTAGTCACATTGAGTTGAACAGACAGTTTAGTTTAAGTCACATCAATATATCAGATAAGTTAATATAAGTGGAATCAGCTTCACAAATATTGGAGTACAATTGACTTCAATATCACAGATAGCTCAATTTATGTAACTTTCATGCAATAAATAGGTCAAAGTAGTCAGATTGAGTTGAACAGGCAGTTTAGTTTAAGTCACATCAATATAACAGATAAGTTAATATCAGTGGAATCAGCTTCACAAATATTGGAATTCAATTGGCTTTAATATCACAGATAACTCAATTTATGTAACTTTAATGCAATAAATAGGTCAAAGTAGTCAGATTGAGTTGAACAGACAGTTTAGTTTAAGTCACATCAATATAACAGATAAGTTAATATCAGTGGAATCAGCTTGACAACTATTGGAGTACAATTGACTTTAACATCACAAATAGATCAATTTATGTAACTTTAATGCAATAAATAGGTCAAAGTAGTCAGATTGAGTTGAACAGACAGTTCAGTTTAAGTCACATCAATATAACAGATAGGTTTAATATAAGTGACATCAATTTCACACATATAAGACTACGATTGGCTTTAATATCACAGATAGTTAGATTTATGTAACTTTCATGCAATAAATAGGTCAAAGTAGTCAGATTGAGTTGAACAGACAGTTTAGTTTAAGTCACATCAATATAACAGATAAGTTAATATCAGTGGAATCAGCTTGACAACTATTGGAGTACAATTGACTTTAACATCACAAATAGATCAATTTATGTAACTTTAATGCAATAAATAGGTCAAAGTAGTCAGATTGAGTTGAACAGACAGTTCAGTTTAAGTCACATCAATATAACAGATAGGTTTAATATAAGTGACATCAATTTCACACATATAAGACTACGATTGGCTTTAATATCACAGATAGTTAGATTTATGTAACTTTCATGCAATAAATAGGTCAAAGTAGTCAGATTGAGTTGAACAGACAGTTTAGTTTAAGTCACATCAATATAACAGATAAGTTAATATCAGTGGAATGAGTTTCACAAATATTGGAATACAATTGACTTTAATATCACAGATAACTAAATTTATGTAACTTTAATGCAATAAATAGGACAAAGTAGTCAGATTGAGTTGAACAGACAGTTTAGTTTAAGTCACATCAATATAACAGATAAGTCAATATCAGTGGAATAAGGTTCACAACTATTGAAGTATAATTGACTTTAATAGCACAGATACCTCAATTTATGTAAGTTTAATGCAATAAATAGGTCAAAGTAGTCAGATTGAGTTGAACAGACAGTTAAGATTAAGTCACATTAATAAAACAGATAAGTTAATATCAGTGGAATCAGCTTCATAAATATTGGAATACAATTGGCTTTAATATCACAGATAACTCAATTTATCTAACTTTAATGCAATAAATAGGTCAAAGTAGTCAGATTGAGTTGAACAGACAGTTTAGATTAAGTCACATTAATAAAACAGATCAGTTAATATTAGTGGAATCAGTTTCACAAATATTGGAATACAATTGACTTTAATATCACAGATAACTCAATTTATGTAACTTTCATGCAATAAATAGGTCAAAGTAGTCGGGATTGAGTTGAACAGGCAGTTTAGTTTAAGTCACATCAATATAACAGATAAGTTAATATCAGTGGAATCAGCTTCACAAATATTGGAATTCAATTGGCTTTAATATCACAGATAACTCAATTTATGTAACTTTAATGCAATAAATAGGACAAAGTAGTCAGATTGAGTTGAACAGACAGTTTAGTTTAAGTCACATCAATATAACAGATAAGTCAATATCAGTGGAATAAGGTTCACAACTATTGAAGTATAATTGACTTTAATAGCACAGATAGCTCAATTTATGTAAGTTTAATGCAATAAATAGGTCAAAGTAGTCGGGATTGAGTTGAACAGGCAGTTTAGTTTAAGTCACATCAATATAACAGATAAGTTAATATCAGTGGAATCAGTTTCACAAATATTGGAATACAATTGACTTTAATATCACAGATAACTCAATTTATGTAACTTTCATGCAATAAATAGGTCAAAGTAGTCAGATTGAGTTGAACAGACAGTTTAGTTTAAGTCACATCAATATATCAGATAAGTTAATATAAGTTGAATCAGCTTCACAAATATTGGAGTACAATTGACTTCAATATCACAGATAGCTCAATTTATGTAACTTTCATGCAATAAATAGGTCAAAGTAGTCGGGATTGAGTTGAACAGGCAGTTTAGTTTAAGTCACATCAATATAACAGATAAGTTACTATCAGTGGAATCAGCTTCACAAATATTGGAATTCAATTGGCTTTAATATCACAGATAACTCAATTTATGTAACTTTAATGCAATAAATAGGTCAAAATAGTCAGATTGAGTTGAACAGACAGTTTAGTTTAAGTCACATCAATATAACAGATAAGTCAATATCAGAGGAATAAGGTTCACAACTATTGAAGTATAATTGACTTTAATAGCACAGATAGCTCAATTTATGTAAGTTTAATGCAATAAATAGGTCAAAGTAGTCAGATTGAGTTGAACAGACAGTTTAGTTTAAGTCACATCAATATAACAGATAAGTTAATATCAGTGGAATCAGCTTGACAACTATTGGAGTACAATTTACTTTAACATCACAAATAGATCAATTTATGTAACTTTAATGCAATAAATAGGTCAAAGGAGTCAGATTGAGTTGAACAGACAGTTCAGTTTAAGTCACATCAATATAACAGATAGGTTTAATATAAGTGACATCAATTTCACACATATAAGACTACGGTTGGCTTTAATATCACAGATAGTTAGATTTATGTAACTTTCATGCAATAAATAGGTCAAAGTAGTCAGATTGAGTTGAACAGACAGTTTAGTTTAAGTCACATCAATATAACAGATAAGTTAATATCGGTGGAATCAGCTTCATAAATATTGGAATACAATTGGCTTTAATATCACAGATAACTCAATTTATGTAAGTTTAATGCAATAAATAGGTCAAAGTAGTCAGATTGAGTTGAACAGACAGTTAAGATTAAGTCACATTAATAAAACAGATAAGTTAATATCAGTGGAATCAGTTTCACAAATATTGGAATACAATTGACTTTAATATCACAGATAACTAAATTTATGTAACTTTAATGCAATAAATAGGACAAAGTTGTCAGATTGAGTTGAACAGACAGTTTAGTTTAAGTCACATCAATATAACAGATAAGTTAATATCAGTGGAATCAGCTTCATAAATATTGGAATACAATTGGCTTTAATATCACAGATAACTCAATTTATCTAACTTTAATGCAATAAATAGGTCAAAGTAGTCAGATTGAGTTGAACAGACAGTTTAGATTAAGTCACATTAATAAAACAGATCAGTTAATATTAGTGGACTCAGTTTCACAAATATTGGAATACAATTGACTTTAATATCACAGATAACTCAATTTATGTAACTTTAATGCAATAAATAGGTCAAAATAGTCAGATTGAGTTGAACAGACAGTTTAGTTTAAGTCACATCAATATAACAGATAAGTCAATATCAGTGGAATAAGGTTCACAACTATTGAAGTATAATTGACTTTAATATCACAGATAGCTCAATTTATGTAACTTTCATGCAATAAATAGGTCAAAGTAGTCAGATTCAGTTGAACAGACAGTTTAATTTAAGTCACATCAATATAACAGATAAGTTAATATGAGTGGAATCAGCTTGACAACTATTGAAGTACATTTGACTTTAACATCACAGATACCTCAATTTATGTAACTTTCATGCAATAAATAGGTCAAAGTAGTCACATTGAGTTGAACAGACAGTTTAGTTTAAGTCACATCAATATATCAGATAAGTTAATATAAGTGGAATCAGCTTCACAAATATTGGAGTACAATTGACTTCAATATCACAGATAGCTCAATTTATGTAACTTTCATGCAATAAATAGGTCAAAGTAGTCAGATTGAGTTGAACAGGCAGTTTAGTTTAAGTCACATCAATATAACAGATAAGTTAATATCAGTGGAATCAGCTTCACAAATATTGGAATTCAATTGGCTTTAATATCACAGATAACTCAATTTATGTAACTTTAATGCAATAAATAGGTCAAAGTAGTCAGATTGAGTTGAACAGACAGTTTAGTTTAAGTCACATCAATATAACAGATAAGTTAATATCAGTGGAATCAGCTTGACAACTATTGGAGTACAATTGACTTTAACATCACAAATAGATCAATTTATGTAACTTTAATGCAATAAATAGGTCAAAGTAGTCAGATTGAGTTGAACAGACAGTTCAGTTTAAGTCACATCAATATAACAGATAGGTTTAATATAAGTGACATCAATTTCACACATATAAGACTACGATTGGCTTTAATATCACAGATAGTTAGATTTATGTAACTTTCATGCAATGAATAGGTCAAAGTAGTCAGATTGAGTTGAACAGACAGTTTAGTTTAAGTCACATCAATATAACAGATAAGTTAATATCAGTGGAATGAGTTTCACAAATATTGGAATACAATTGACTTTAATATCACAGATAACTAAATTTATTTAACTTTAATGCAATAAATAGGACAAAGTAGTCAGATTGAGTTGAACAGACAGTTTAGTTTAAGTCACATCAATATAACAGATAAGTCAATATCAGTGGAATAAGGTTCACAACTATTGAAGTATAATTGACTTTAATAGCACAGATAGCTCAATTTATGTAAGTTTAATGCAATAAATAGGTCAAAGTAGTCAGATTGAGTTGAACAGACAGTTTAGATTAAGTCACATTAATAAAACAGATCAGTTAATATTAGTGGAATCAGTTTCACAAATATTGGAATACAATTGACTTTAATATCACAGATAACTCAATTTATGTAACTTTCATGCAATAAATAGGTCAAAGTAGTCGGGATTGAGTTGAACAGGCAGTTTAGTTTAAGTCACATCAATATAACAGATAAGTTAATATCAGTGGAATCAGCTTCACAAATATTGGAATTCAATTGGCTTTAATATCACAGATAACTCAATTTATGTAACTTTAATGCAATAAATAGGACAAAGTAGTCAGATTGAGTTGAACAGACAGTTTAGTTTAAGTCACATCAATATAACAGATAAGTCAATATCAGTGGAATAAGGTTCACAACTATTGAAGTATAATTGACTTTAATAGCACAGATAGCTCAATTTATGTAAGTTTAATGCAATAAATAGGTCAAAGTAGTCGGGATTGAGTTGAACAGGCAGTTTAGTTTAAGTCACATCAATATAACAGATAAGTTAATATCAGTGGAATCAGTTTCACAAATATTGGAATACAATTGACTTTAATATCACAGATAACTCAATTTATGTAACTTTCATGCAATAAATAGGTCAAAGTAGTCAGATTGAGTTGAACAGACAGTTTAGTTTAAGTCACATCAATATATCAGATAAGTTAATATAAGTTGAATCAGCTTCACAAATATTGGAGTACAATTGACTTCAATATCACAGATAGCTCAATTTATGTAACTTTCATGCAATAAATAGGTCAAAGTAGTCGGGATTGAGTTGAACTGGCAGTTTAGTTTAAGTCACATCAATATAACAGATAAGTTACTATCAGTGGAATCAGCTTCACAAATATTGGAATTCAATTGGCTTTAATATCACAGATAACTCAATTTATGTAACTTTAATGCAATAAATAGGTCAAAATAGTCAGATTGAGTTGAACAGACAGTTTAGTTTAAGTCACATCAATATAACAGATAAGTCAATATCAGAGGAATAAGGTTCACAACTATTGAAGTATAATTGACTTTAATAGCACAGATAGCTCAATTTATGTAAGTTTAATGCAATAAATAGGTCAAAGTAGTCACATTCAGTTGAACAGACAGTTTAATTTAAGTCACATCAATATAACAGATAAGTTAATATCAGTGGAATCAGCTTGACAACTATTGAAGTACATTTGACTTTAACATCACAGATACCTCAATTTATGTAACTTTCATGCAATAAATAGGTCAAAGTAGTCAGATTGAGTTGAACAGACAGTTTAGTTTAAGTCACATCAATATAACAGATAAGTTAATATCAGTGGAATCAGCTTCACAACTATTGGAGTACAATTGACTTTAACATCACAAATAGCTCGATTAATGTAACTTTAATGCAATAAATAGGTCAAAGTAGTCAGATTGAGTTGAACAGACAGTTTAGTGTAAGTCACATCAATATAACAGATAAGTTAATATAAGTGGAATCAGCTTCACAAATATTGGAATACAATTGGCTTTAATATCACAGATAACTCAATTTTTGTAACTTTAATGCAATAAATAGGTCAAAGTAGTCAGATTGAGTTGAACAGACAGTTTAGTTTAAGTCACATCAATATAACAGATAAGTTGATATCAGTGGAATCAGCTTGACAACTATTGGAGTACAATTTACTTTAACATCACAAATAGATCAATTTATGTAACTTTAATGCAATAAATAGGTCAAAGGAGTCAGATTGAGTTGAACAGACAGTTCAGTTTAAGTCACATCAATATAACAGATAGGTTTAATATAAGTGACATCAATTTCACACATATAAGACTACGGTCGGCTTTAATATCACAGATAGTTAGATTTATGTAACTTTCATGCAATAAATAGGTCAAAGTAGTCAGATTGAGTTGAACAGACAGTTTAGTTTAAGTCACATCAATATAACAGATAAGTTAATATCGGTGGAATCAGCTTCATAAATATTGGAATACAATTGGCTTTAATATCACAGATAACTCAATTTATGTAAGTTTAATGCAATAAATAGGTCAAAGTAGTCAGATTGAGTTGAACAGACAGTTAAGATTAAGTCACATTAATAAAACAGATAAGTTAATATCAGTGGAATCAGTTTCACAAATATTGGAATACAATTGACTTTAATATCACAGATAACTAAATTTATATAACTTTAATGCAATAAATAGGACAAAGTTGTCAGATTGAGTTGAACAGACAGTTTAGTTTAAGTCACATCAATATAACAGATAAGTTAATATCAGTGGAATCAGCTTCATAAATATTGGAATACAATTGGCTTTAATATCACAGATAACTCAATTTATCTAACTTTAATGCAATAAATAGGTCAAAGTAGTCAGATTGAGTTGAACAGACAGTTTAGATTAAGTCACATTAATAAAACAGATCAGTTAATATTAGTGGACTCAGTTTCACAAATATTGGAATACAATTGACTTTAATATCACAGATAACTCAATTTATGTAACTTTAATGCAATAAATAGGTCAAAATAGTCAGATTGAGTTGAACAGACAGTTTAGTTTAAGTCACATCAATATAACAGATAAGTCAATATCAGTAGAATAAGGTTCACAACTATTGAAGTATAATTGACTTTAATATCACAGATAGCTCAATTTATGTAACTTTCATGCAATAAATAGGTCAAAGTAGTCACATTCAGTTGAACAGACAGTTTAATTTAAGTCACATCAATATAACAGATAAGTTAATATCAGTGGAATCAGCTTGACAACTATTGAAGTACATTTGACTTTAACATCACAGATACCTCAATTTATGTAACTTTCATGCAATGAATAGGTCAAAGTAGTCACATTGAGTTGAACAGACAGTTTAGTTTAAGTCACATCAATATATCAGATAAGTTAATATAAGTGGAATCAGCTTCACAAATATTGGAGTACAATTGACTTCAATATCACAGATAGCTCAATTTATGTAACTTTCATGCAATAAATAGGTCAAAGTAGTCAGATTGAGTTGAACAGGCAGTTTAGTTTAAGTCACATCAATATAACAGATAAGTTAATATCAGTGGAATCAGCTTCACAAATATTGGAATTCAATTGGCTTTAATATCACAGATAACTCAATTTATGTAACTTTAATGCAATAAATAGGTCAAAGTAGTCAGATTGAGTTGAACAGACAGTTTAGTTTAAGTCACATCAATATAACAGATAAGTTAATATCAGTGGAATCAGCTTGACAACTATTGGAGTACAATTGACTTTAACATCACAAATAGATCAATTTATGTAACTTTAATGCAATAAATAGGTCAAAGTAGTCAGATTGAGTTGAACAGACAGTTCAGTTTAAGTCACATCAATATAACAGATAGGTTTAATATAAGTGACATCAATTTCACACATATAAGACTACGATTGGCTTTAATATCACAGATAGTTAGATTTATGTAACTTTCATGCAATAAATAGGTCAAAGTAGTCAGATTGAGTTGAACAGACAGTTTAGTTTAAGTCACATCAATATAACAGATAAGTTAATATCAGTGGAATGAGTTTCACAAATATTGGAATACAATTGACTTTAATATCACAGATAACTAAATTTATGTAACTTTAATGCAATAAATAGGACAAAGTAGTCAGATTGAGTTGAACAGACAGTTTAGTTTAAGTCACATCAATATAACAGATAAGTCAATATCAGTGGAATAAGGTTCACAACTATTGAAGTATAATTGACTTTAATAGCACAGATACCTCAATTTATGTAAGTTTAATGCAATAAATAGGTCAAAGTAGTCAGATTGAGTTGAACAGACAGTTAAGATTAAGTCACATTAATAAAACAGATAAGTTAATATCAGTGGAATCAGCTTCATAAATATTGGAATACAATTGGCTTTAATATCACAGATAACTCAATTTATCTAACTTTAATGCAATAAATAGGTCAAAGTAGTCAGATTGAGTTGAACAGACAGTTTAGATTAAGTCACATTAATAAAACAGATCAGTTAATATCAGTGGAATCAGTTTCACAAATATTGGAATACAATTGACTTTAATATCACAGATAACTCAATTTATGTAACTTTCATGCAATAAATAGGTCAAAGTAGTCGGGATTGAGTTGAACAGGCAGTTTAGTTTAAGTCACATCAATATAACAGATAAGTTAATATCAGTGGAATCAGCTTCACAAATATTGGAATTCCATTGGCTTTAATATCACAGATAACTCAATTTATGTAACTTTAATGCAATAAATAGGACAAAGTAGTCAGATTGAGTTGAACAGACAGTTTAGTTTAAGTCACATCAATATAACAGATAAGTCAATATCAGTGGAATAAGGTTCACAACTATTGAAGTATAATTGACTTTAATAGCACAGATAGCTCAATTTATGTAAGTTTAATGCAATAAATAGGTCAAAGTAGTCGGGATTGAGTTGAACAGGCAGTTTAGTTTAAGTCACATCAATATAACAGATAAGTTAATATCAGTGGAATCAGTTTCACAAATATTGGAATACAATTGACTTTAATATCACAGATAACTCAATTTATGTACCTTTCATGCAATAAATAGGTCAAAGTAGTCAGATTGAGTTGAACAGACAGTTTAGTTTAAGTCACATCAATATATCAGATAAGTTAATATAAGTTGAATCAGCTTCACAAATATTGGAGTACAATTGACTTCAATATCACAGATAGCTCAATTTATGTAACTTTCATGCAATAAATAGGTCAAAGTAGTCGGGATTGAGTTGAACAGGCAGTTTAGTTTAAGTCACATCAATATAACAGATAAGTTACTATCAGTGGAATCAGCTTCACAAATATTGGAATTCAATTGGCTTTAATATCACAGATAACTCAATTTATGTAACTTTAATGCAATAAATAGGTCAAAATAGTCAGATTGAGTTGAACAGACAGTTTAGTTTAAGTCACATCAATATAACAGATAAGTCAATATCAGAGGAATAAGGTTCACAACTATTGAAGTATAATTGACTTTAATAGCACAGATAGCTCAATTTATGTAAGTTTAATGCAATAAATAGGTCAAAGTAGTCACATTCAGTTGAACAGACAGTTTAATTTAAGTCACATCAATATAACAGATAAGTTAATATCAGTGGAATCAGCTTGACAACTATTGAAGTACATTTGACTTTAACATCACAGATACCTCAACTTATGTAACTTTCATGCAATAAATAGGTCAAAGTAGTCAGATTGAGTTGAACAGACAGTTTAGTTTAAGTCACATCAATATAACAGATAAGTTAATGTCAGTGGAATCAGCTTCACAACTATTGGAGTACAATTGACTTTAACATCACAAATAGCTCGATTAATGTAACTTTAATGCAATAAATAGGTCAAAGTAGTCAGATTGAGTTGAACAGACAGTTTAGTGTAAGTCACATCAATATAACAGATAAGTTAATATAAGTGGAATCAGCTTCACAAATATTGGAATACAATTGGCTTTAATATCACAGATAACTCAATTTATGTAACTTTAATGCAATAAATAGGTCAAAGTAGTCAGATTGAGTTGAACAGACAGTTTAGTTTAAGTCACATCAATATAACAGATAAGTTAATATCAGTGGAATCAGCTTGACAACTATTGGAGTACAATTTACTTTAACATCACAAATAGATCAATTTATGTAACTTTAATGCAATAAATAGGTCAAAGGAGTCAGATTGAGTTGAACAGACAGTTCAGTTTAAGTCACATCAATATAACAGATAGGTTTAATATAAGTGACATCAATTTCACACATATAAGACTACGGTTGGCTTTAATATCACAGATAGTTAGATTTATGTAACTTTCATGCAATAAATAGGTCAAAGTAGTCAGATTGAGTTGAACAGACAGTTTAGTTTAAGTCACATCAATATAACAGATAAGTTAATATCGGTGGAATCAGCTTCATAAATATTGGAATACAATTGGCTTTAATATCACAGATAACTCAATTTATGTAACTTTAATGCAATAAATAGGTCAAAGTAGTCAGATTGAGTTGAACAGACAGTTAAGATTAAGTCACATTAATAAAACAGATAAGTTAATATCAGTGGAATCAGTTTCACAAATATTGGAATACAATTGACTTTAATATCACAGATAACTAAATTTATGTAACTTTAATGCAATAAATAGGACAAAGTTGTCAGATTGAGTTGAACAGACAGTTTAGTTTAAGTCACATCAATATAACAGATAAGTTAATATCAGTGGAATCAGCTTCATAAATATTGGAATACAATTGGCTTTAATATCACAGATAACTCAATTTATCTAACTTTAATGCAATAAATAGGTCAAAGTAGTCAGATTGAGTTGAACAGACAGTTTAGATTAAGTCACATTAATAAAACAGATCAGTTAATATTAGTGGACTCAGTTTCACAAATATTGGAATACAATTGACTTTAATATCACAGATAACTCAATTTATGTAACTTTAATGCAATAAATAGGTCAAAATAGTCAGATTGAGTTGAACAGACAGTTTAGTTTAAGTCACATCAATATAACAGATAAGTCAATATCAGTGGAATAAGGTTCACAACTATTGAAGTATAATTGACTTTAATATCACAGATAGCTCAATTTATGTAACTTTCATGCAATAAATAGGTCAAAGTAGTCAGATTCAGTTGAACAGACAGTTTAATTTAAGTCACATCAATATAACAGATAAGTTAATATAAGTGGAATCAGCTTCACAAATATTGGAGTACAATTGACTTCAATATCACAGATAGCTCAATTTATGTAACTTTCATGCAATAAATAGGTCAAAGTAGTCAGATTGAGTTGAACAGGCAGTTTAGTTTAAGTCACATCAATATAACAGATAAGTTAATATCAGTGGAATCAGCTTCACAAATATTGGAATTCAATTGGCTTTAATATCACAGATAACTCAATTTATGTAACTTTAATGCAATAAATAGGTCAAAGTAGTCAGATTGAGTTGAACAGACAGTTTAGTTTAAGTCACATCAATATAACAGATAAGTTAATATCAGTGGAATCAGCTTGACAACTATTGGAGTACAATTGACTTTAACATCACAAATAGATCAATTTATGTAACTTTAATGCAATAAATAGGTCAAAGTAGTCAGATTGAGTTGAACAGACAGTTCAGTTTAAGTCACATCAATATAACAGATAGGTTTAATATAAGTGACATCAATTTCACACATATAAGACTACGATTGGCTTTAATATCACAGATAGTTAGATTTATGTAACTTTCATGCAATAAATAGGTCAAAGTAGTCAGATTGAGTTGAACAGACAGTTTAGTTTAAGTCACATCAAAATAACAGATAAGTTAATATCAGTGGAATGAGTTTCACAAATATTGGAATACAATTGACTTTAATATCACAGATAACTAAATTTATGTAACTTTAATGCAATAAATAGGACAAAGTAGTCAGATTGAGTTGAACAGACAGTTTAGTTTAAGTCACATCAATATAACAGATAAGTCAATATCAGTGGAATAAGGTTCACAACTATTGAAGTATAATTGACTTTAATAGCACAGATAGCTCAATTTATGTAAGTTTAATGCAATAAATAGGTCAAAGTAGTCAGATTGAGTTGAACAGACAGTTTAATTTAAGTCACATCAATATAACAGATAAGTTAATATCAGTGGAATCAGCTTGACAACTATTGAAGTACATTTGACTTTAACATCACAAATAGATCAATTTATGTAACTTTAATGCAATAAATAGGTCAAAGTAGTCAGATTGAGTTGAACAGACAGTTTAGTTTAAGTGACATCAATATATCAGATAAGTTAATATAAGTTGAATCAGCTTCACAAATTTTGGAGTACAATTGACTTCAATATCACAGATAGCTCAATTTATGTAACTTTCATGCAATAAATAGGTCAAAGTAGTCGGGATTGAGTTGAACAGGCAGTTTAGTTTAAGTCACATCAATATAACAGATAAGTTAATATCAGTGGAATCAGCTTCACAAATATTGGAATTCAATTGGCTTTAATATCACAGATAACTCAATTTATGTAACTTTAATGCAATAAATAGGTCAAAATAGTCAGATTGAGTTGAACAGACAGTTTAGTTTAAGTCACATCAATATAACAGATAAGTCAATATCAGTGGAATAAGGTTCACAACTATTGAAGTATAATTGACTTTAATATCACAGATAGCTCAATTTATGTAACTTTCATGCAATAAATAGGTCAAAGTAGTCAGATTCAGTTGAACAGACAGTTTAATTTAAGTCACATCAATATAACAGATAAGTTAATATCAGTGGAATCAGCTTGACAACTATTGAAGTACATTTGACTTTAACATCACAAATAGATCAATTTATGTAACTTTAATGCAATAAATAGGTCAAAGTAGTCAGATTGAGTTGAACAGACAGTTCAGTTTAAGTCACATCAATATAACAGATAGGTTTAATATAAGTGACATCAATTTCACACATATAAGACAACAATTGGCTTTGATATCACAGATAGTTAGATTTATGTAACTTTCATGCAATAAATAGGTCAAAGTAGTCAGATTGAGTTGAACAGACAGTTTAGTTTAAGTCACATCAATATAACAGATAAGTTAATATCAGTGGAATCAGCTTCATAAATATTGGAATACAATTGGCTTTAATATCACAGATAACTCAATTTATGTAACTTTAATGCAATAAATAGGTCAAAGTAGTCAGATTGAGTTGAACAGACAGTTTAGATTAAGTCACATTAATAAAACAGATAAGTTAATATTAGTGGACTCAGTTTCACACATATTGGAATACAATTGACTTTAATATCACAGATAACTAAATTTATATAACTTTAATGCAATAAATAGGTCAAAGTAGTCAGATTGAGTTGAACAGACAGTTTAGTTTAAGTCACATCAATATAACAGATAAGTTAATATCAGTGGAATCAGCTTGACAACTATTGGAGTACAATTGACTTTAACATCACAAATAGATCAATTTATGTAACTTTAATGCAATAAATAGGTCAAAGTAGTCAGATTGAGTTGAACAGACAGTTCAGTTTAAGTCACATCAATATAACACATAGGTTTAATATAAGTGACATCAATTTCACACATATAAGACTACGATTGGCTTTAATATCACAGATAGTTAGATTTATGTAACTTTCATGCAATAAATAGGTCAAAGTAGTCAGATTGAGTTGAACAGACAGTTTAGTTTAAGTCACATCAATATAACAGATAAGTTAATATCAGTGGAATCAGCTTCATAAATATTGGAATACAATTGGCTTTAATATCACAGATAACTCAATTTATCTAACTTTAATGCAATAAATAGGTCAAAGTAGTCAGATTGAGTTGAACAGACAGTTAAGATTAAGTCACATTAATAAAACAGATCAGTTAATATCAGTGGAATCAGTTTCACAAATATTGGAATACAATTGACTTTAATATCACAGATAACTAAATTTATGTAACTTTAATGCAATAAATAGGACAAAGTAGTCAGATTGAGTTGAACAGACAGTTTAGTTTAAGTCACATCAATATAACAGATAAGTCAATATCAGTGGAATAAGGTTCACAACTATTGAAGTATAATTAACTTTAATAGCACAGATAGCTCAATTTATGTAAGTTTAATGCAATAAATAGGTCAAAGTAGTCAGATTGAGTTGAACAGACAGTTTAATTTAAGTCACATCAATATAACAGATAAGTTAATATGAGTGGAATCAGCTTGACAACTATTGAAGTACATTTGACTTTAACATCACAGATACCTCAATTTATGTAACTTTCATGCAATAAATAGGTCAAAGTAGTCAGACTGAGTTGAACAGACAGTTTAGTTTAAGTCACATCAATATATCAGAGAAGTTAATATAAGTTGAATCAGCTTCATAAATATTAGAGTACAATTGACTTCAATATCACAGATAGCTCAATTTATGTAACTTTCATGCAATAAATAGGTCAAAGTAGTCGGGATTGAGTTGAACAGGCAGTTTAGTTTAAGTCACATCAATATAACAGATAAGTTAATATCAGTGGAATCAGCTTCACAAATATTGGAATTCAATTGGCTTTAATATCACAGATAACTCAATTTATGTAACTTTAATGCAATAAATAGGTCAAAGTAGTCAGATTGAGTTGAACAGACAGTTTAGTTTAAGTCACATCAATATAACAGATAAGTTAATATCAGTGGAATCAGCTTGACAACTATTGGAGTACAATTGACTTTAACATCACAAATAGATCAATTTATGTAACTTTAATGCAATAAATAGGTCAAAGTAGTCAGATTGAGTTGAACAGACAGTTTAATTTAAGTCACATCAATATAACAGATAAGTTAATATCAGTGGAATCAGCTTGACAACTATTGAAGTACATTTGACTTTAACATCACAAATAGATCAATTTATGTAACTTTAATGCAATAAATAGGTCAAAGTAGTCAGATTGAGTTGAACAGACAGTTCAGTTTAAGTCACATCAATATAACAGATAGGTTTAATATAAGTGACATCAATTTCACACATATAAGACTACAATTGGCTTTAATATCACAGATAGTTAGATTTATGTAACTTTCATGCAATAAATAGGTCAAAGTAGTCAGATTCAGTTGAACAGACAGTTTAGTTTAAGTCACATCAATATAACAGATAAGTTAATATCAGTGGAATCAGCTTCATAAATATTGGAATACAATTGGCTTTAATATCACAGATAACTCAATTTATGTAACTTTAATGCAATAAATAGGTCAAAGTAGTCAGATTGAGTTGAACAGACAGTTTAGATTAAGTCACATTAATAAAACAGATAAGTTAATATTAGTGAACTCAGTTTCACACATATTGGAATACAATTGACTTTAATATCACAGATAACTCAATTTTTGTAACTTTTATGCAATAAATAGGTCAAAGTAGTCAGATTGAGTTGAACAGACAGTTTAGTTTAAGTCACATCAATATAACAGATAAGTTAATATCAGTGGAATCAGCTTGACAACTATTGGAGTACAATTGACTTTAACATCACAAATAGATCAATTTATGTAACTTTAATGCAATAAATAGGTCAAAGTAGTCAGATTGAGTTGAACAGACAGTTCAGTTTATGTCACATCAATATAACAGATAGGTTTAATATAAGTGACATCCATTTCACACATATAAGACTACGATTGGCTTTAATATCACAGATAGTTAGATTTATGTAACTTTCATGCAATAAATAGGTCAAAGTAGTCAGATTCAGTTGAACAGACAGTTTAGTTTAAGCCACATCAATATAACAGATAAGTTAATATCAGTGGAATCAGCTTCATAAATATTGGAATACAATTGGCTTTAATATCACAGATAACTCAATTTATGTAACTTTAATGCAATAAATACGTCAAAGTAGTCAGATTGAGTTGAAGAGACAGTTAAGATTAAGTCACATTAATAAAACAGATCAGTTAATATCAGTGGAATCAGTTTCACAAATATTGGAATACAATTGACTTTAATATCACAGATAACTAAATTTATGTAACTTTAATGCAATAAATAGGACAAAGTAGTCAGATTGAGTTGAACAGACAGTTTAGTTTAAGTCACATCAATATAACAGATAAGTCAATATCAGTGGAATAAGGTTCACAACTATTGAAGTACAATTAACTTTAATAGCACAGATAGCTCAATTTATGTAAGTTTAATGCAATAAATAGGTCAAAGTAGTCAGATTGAGTTGAACAGACAGTTTAATTTAAGTCACATCAATATAACAGATAAGTTAATATGAGTGGAATCAGCTTGACAACTATTGAAGTACATTTGACTTTAACATCACAGATACCTCAATTTATGTAACTTTCATGCAATAAATAGGTCAAAGTAGTCAGATTGAGTTGAACAGACAGTTTAGTTTAAGTCACATCAATATATCAGATAAGTTAATATAAGTTGAATCAGCTTCACAAATATTGGAGTACAATTGACTTCAATATCACAGATAGCTCAATTTATGTAACTTTCATGCAATAAATAGGTCAAAGTGGTCGGGATTGAGTTGAACAGGCAGTTTAGTTTAAGTCACATCAATATAACAGATAAGTTAATATCAGTGGAATCAGCTTCACAAATATTGGAATTCAATTGGCTTTAATATCACAGATAACTCAATTTATGTAACTTTAATGCAATAAATAGGTCAAAGTAGTCAGATTGAGTTGAACAGACAGTTTAGATTAAGTCACATTAATAAAACAGATAAGTTAATATTAGTGGACTCAGTTTCACACATATTGGAATACAATTGACTTTAATATCACAGATAACTAAATTTATGTAACTTTAATGCAATAAATAGGTCAAAGTAGTCAGATTGAGTTGAACAGACAGTTTAGTTTAAGTCACATCAATATAACAGATAAGTTAATATCAGTGGAATCAGCTTGACAACTATTGGAGTACAATTGACTTTAACATCACAAATAGATCAATTTATGTAACTTTAATGCAATAAATAGGTCAAAGTAGTCAGATTGAGTTGAACAGACAGTTCAGTTTATGTCACATCAATATAACAGATAGGTTTAATATAAGTGACATCAATTTCACACATATAAGACTACGATTGGCTTTAATATCACAGATAGTTAGATTTATGTAACTTTCATGCAATAAATAGGTCAAAGTAGTCAGATTCAGTTGAACAGACAGTTTAGTTTAAGTCACATCAATATAACAGATAAGTTAATATCAGTGGAATCAGCTTCATAAATATTGGAATACAATTGGCTTTAATATCACAGATAACTCAATTTATGTAACTTTAATGCAATAAATACGTCAAAGTAGTCAGATTGAGTTGAAGAGACAGTTAAGATTAAGTCACATTAATAAAACAGATAAGTTAATATCAGTGGAATCAGTTTCACAAATATTGGAATACAATTGACTTTAATATCATAGATAACTAAATTTATGTAACTTTAATGCAATAAATAGGACAAAGTAGTCAGATTGAGTTGAACAGACAGTTTAGTTTAAGTCACATCAATATAACAGATAAGTCAATATCAGTGGAATAAGGTTCACAACTATTGAAGTATAATTGACTTTAATAGCACAGATAGCTCAATTTATGTACGTTTAATGCAATAAATAGGTCAAAGTAGTCAGATTCAGTTGAACAGACAGTTTAATTTAAGTCACATCAATATAACAGATAAGTTAATATCAGTGGAATCAGCTTGACAACTATTGAAGTACATTTGACTTTAACATCACAGATACCTCAATTTATGTAACTTTCATGCAATAAATAGGTCAAAGAATTCAGATTGAGTTGAACAGACAGTTTAGTTTAAGTCACATCAATATAACAGATAAGTTAATATAAGTTGAATCAGCTTCACAAATATTGGAGTACAATTGACTTCAATATCACAGATAGCTCAATTTATGTAACTTTCATGCAATAAATAGGTCAAAGTAGTCGGGATTGAGTTGAACAGGCAGTTTAGTTTAAGTCACATCAATATAACAGATAAGTTAATATCAGTGGAATCAGCTTCACAAATATTGGAATTCAATTGGCTTTAATATCACAGATAGCTCAATTTATGTAACTTTAATGCAATAAATAGGTCAAAATAGTCAGATTGAGTTGAACAGACAGTTTAGTTTAAGTCACATCAATATAACAGATAAGTCAATATCAGTGGAATAAGGTTCACAACTATTGAGGTATAATTGACTTTAATATCACAGATAGCTCAATTTATGTAACTTTCATGCAATAAATAGGTCAAAGTAGTCAGATTGAGTTGAACAGACAGTTTAGTTTAAGTCACATCAATATAACAGATAAGTTAATATGAGTGGAATCAGCTTCACAACTATTGGAGTACAATTGACTTTAACATCACAAATAGCTCGATTAATGTAACTTTAATGCAATAAATAGGTCAAAGTAGTCAGATTGAGTTGAACAGACAGTTTAGTGTAAGTCACATCAATATAACAGATAAGTTAATATAAGTGGAATCAGCTTCACAAATATTGGAATACAATTGGCTTTAATATCACAGATAACTCAATTTTTGTAACTTTAATGCAATAAATAGGTCAAAGTAGTCAGATTGAGTTGAACAGACAGTTTAATTTAAGTCACATCAATATAACAGATAAGTTAATATCAGTGGAATCAGCTTGACAACTATTGAAGTACATTTGACTTTAACATCACAGATACCTCAATTTATGTAACTTTCATGCAATAAATAGGTCAAAGTAGTCAGATTGAGTTGAACAGACAGTTTAGTTTAAGTCACATCAATATAACAGATAAGTTAATATAAGTTGAATCAGCTTCACAAATATTGGAGTACACTTGACTTCAATATCACAGATAGCTCAATTTATGTAACTTTCATGCAATAAATAGGTCAAAGTAGTCGGGATTGAGTTGAACAGGCAGTTTAGTTTAAGTCACATCAATATAACAGATAAGTTAATATCAGTGGAATCAGCTTCACAAATATTGGAATTCAATTGGCTTTAATATCACAGATAGCTCAATTTATGTAACTTTAATGCAATAAATAGGTCAAAATAGTCAGATTGAGTTGAACAGACAGTTTAGTTTAAGTCACATCAATATAACAGATAAGTCAATATCAGTGGAATAAGGTTCACAACTATTGAGGTATAATTGACTTTAATATCACAGATAGCTCAATTTATGTAACTTTCATGCAATAAATAGGTCAAAGTAGTCAGATTCAGTTGAACAGACAGTTTAATTTAAGTCACATCAATATAACAGATAAGTTAATATGAGTGGAATCAGCTTGACAACTATTGAAGTACATTTGACTTTAACATCACAAATACCTCAATTTATGTAACTTTCATGCAATAAATAGGTCAAAGTAGTCAGATTGAGTTGAACAGACAGTTTAGTTTAAGTCACATCAATATATCAGATAAGTTAATATAAGTGGAATCGGCTTCAAAAATATTGGAGTACAATTGACTTCAATATCACAGATAGCTCAATTTATGTAACTTTCATGCAATAAATAGGTCAAAGTAGTCAGATTGAGTTGAACAGACAGTTTAGTTTAAGTCACATCAATATATCAGATAAGTTAATATAAGTGGAATCAGCTTCACAAATATTGGAGTACAATTGACTTCAATATCACAGATAGCTCAATTTATGTAACTTTCATGCAATAAATAGGTCAAAGTAGTCGGGATTGAGTTGAACAGGCAGTTTAGTTTAAGTCACATCAATATAACAGATAAGTTAATATCAGTGGAATCAGCTTCACAAATATTGGAATTCAATTGGCTTTAATATCACAGATAACTCAATTTATGTAACTTTAATGCAATAAATAGGTCAAAGTAGTCAGATTGAGTTGAACAGACAGTTTAGATTAAGTCACATTAATAAAACAGATAAGTTAATATTAGTGGACTCAGTTTCACACATATTGGAATACAATTGACTTTAATATCACAGATAACTAAATTTATGTAACTTTAATGCAATAAATAGGTCAAAGTAGTCAGATTGAGTTGAACAGACAGTTTAGTTTAAGTCACATCAATATAACAGATAAGTTAATATCAGTGGAATCAGCTTGACAACTATTGGAGTACAATTGACTTTAACATCACAAATAGATCAATTTATGTAACTTTAATGCAATAAATAGGTCAAAGTAGTCAGATTGAGTTGAACAGACAGTTCAATTTATGTCACATCAATATAACAGATAGGTTTAATATAAGTGACATCAATTTCACACATATAAGACTACGATTGGCTTTAATATCACAGATAGTTAGATTTATGTAACTTTCATGCAATAAATAGGTCAAAGTAGTCAGATTCAGTTGAACAGACAGTTTAGTTTAAGTCACATCAATATAACAGATAAGTTAATATCAGTGGAATCAGCTTCATAAATATTGGAATACAATTGGCTTTAATATCACAGATAACTCAATTTATGTAACTTTAATGCAATAAATACGTCAAAGTAGTCAGATTGAGTTGAAGAGACAGTTAAGATTAAGTCACATTAATAAAACAGATAAGTTAATATCAGTGGAATCAGTTTCACAAATATTGGAATACAATTGACTTTAATATCATAGATAACTAAATTTATGTAACTTTAATGCAATAAATAGGACAAAGTAGTCAGATTGAGTTGAACAGACAGTTTAGTTTAAGTCACATCAATATAACAGATAAGTCAATATCAGTGGAATAAGGTTCACAACTATTGAAGTATAATTGACTTTAATAGCACAGATAGCTCAATTTATGTACGTTTAATGCAATAAATAGGTCAAAGTAGTCAGATTCAGTTGAACAGACAGTTTAATTTAAGTCACATCAATATAACAGATAAGTTAATATCAGTGGAATCAGCTTGACAACTATTGAAGTACATTTGACTTTAACATCACAGATACCTCAATTTATGTAACTTTCATGCAATAAATAGGTCAAAGTAGTCAGATTGAGTTGAACAGACAGTTTAGTTTAAGTCACATCAATATAACAGATAAGTTAATATAAGTTGAATCAGCTTCACAAATATTGGAGTACAATTGACTTCAATATCACAGATAGCTCAATTTATGTAACTTTCATGCAATAAATAGGTCAAAGTAGTCGGGATTGAGTTGAACAGGCAGTTTAGTTTAAGTCACATCAATATAACAGATAAGTTAATATCAGTGGAATCAGCTTCACAAATATTGGAATTCAATTGGCTTTAATATCACAGATAGCTCAATTTATGTAACTTTAATGCAATAAATAGGTCAAAATAGTCAGATTGAGTTGAACAGACAGTTTAGTTTAAGTCACATCAATATAACAGATAAGTCAATATCAGTGGAATAAGGTTCACAACTATTGAGGTATAATTGACTTTAATATCACAGATAGCTCAATTTATGTAACTTTCATGCAATAAATAGGTCAAAGTAGTCAGATTCAGTTGAACAGACAGTTTAATTTAAGTCACATCAATATAACAGATAAGTTAATATGAGTGGAATCAGCTTGACAACTATTGAAGTACATTTGACTTTAACATCACAAATACCTCAATTTATGTAACTTTCATGCAATAAATAGGTCAAAGTAGTCAGATTGAGTTGAACAGACAGTTTAGTTTAAGTCACATCAATATATCAGATAAGTTAATATAAGTGGAATCGGCTTCAAAAATATTGGAGTACAATTGACTTCAATATCACAGATAGCTCAATTTATGTAACTTTCATGCAATAAATAGGTCAAAGTAGTCAGATTGAGTTGAACAGACAGTTTAGTTTAAGTCACATCAATATATCAGATAAGTTAATATAAGTGGAATCAGCTTCACAAATATTGGAGTACAATTGACTTTAATATCACAGATAGCTCAATTTATGTAACTTTCATGCAATAAATAGGTCAAAGTGGTCAGATTGAGTGGAACAGGCAGTTTAGTTTAAGTCACATCAATATAACAGATAAGTTAATATCAGTGGAATCAGCTTCACAAATATTGGAATTCAATTGGCTTTAATATCACAGATAACTCAATTTATGTAACTTTAATGCAATAAATAGGTCAAAGTAGTCAGATTGAGTTGAACAGACAGTTTAGTTTAAGTCACATCAATATAACAGATAAGTTAATATGAGTGGAATCAGCTTCACAACTATTGGAGTACAATTGACTTTAACATCACAAATAGCTCGATTAATGTAACTTTAATGCAATAAATAGGTCAAAGTAGTCAGATTGAGTTGAACAGACCGTTTAGTGTAAGTCACATCAATATAACAGATAAGTTAATATAAGTGGAATCAGCTTCACAAATATTGGAATACAATTGGCTTTAATATCACAGATAACTCAATTTATGTAACTTTAATGCAATAAATACGTCAAAGTAGTCAGATTGAGTTGAAGAGACAGTTAAGATTAAGTCACATTAATAAAACAGATCAGTTAATATCAGTGGAATCAGTTTCACAAATATTGGAATACAATTGACTTTAATATCACAGATAACTAAATTTATGTAACTTTAATGCAATAAATAGGACAAAGTAGTCAGATTGAGTTGAACAGACAGTTTAGTTTAAGTCACATCAATATAACAGATAAGTCAATATCAGTGGAATAAGGTTCACAACTATTGAAGTACAATTAACTTTAATAGCACAGATAGCTCAATTTATGTAAGTTTAATGCAATAAATAGGTCAAAGTAGTCAGATTGAGTTGAACAGACAGTTTAGTTTAAGTCACATCAATATATCAGATAAGTTAATATAAGTTGAATCAGCTTCACAAATATTGGAGTACAATTGACTTCAATATCACAGATAGCTCAATTTATGTAACTTTCATGCAATAAATAGGTCAAAGTAGTCGGGATTGAGTTGAACAGGCAGTTTAGTTTAAGTCACATCAATATAACAGATAAGTTAATATCAGTGGAATCAGCTTCACAAATATTGGAATTCAATTGGCTTTAATATCACAGATAACTCAATTTATGTAACTTTAATGCAATAAATAGGTCAAAGTAGTCAGATTGAGTTGAACAGACAGTTTAGATTAAGTCACATTAATAAAACAGATAAGTTAATATTAGTGGACTCAGTTTCACACATATTGGAATACAATTGACTTTAATATCACAGATAACTAAATTTATGTAACTTTAATGCAATAAATAGGTCAAAGTAGTCAGATTGAGTTGAACAGACAGTTTAGTTTAAGTCACATCAATATAACAGATAAGTTAATATCAGTGGAATCAGCTTGACAACTATTGGAGTACAATTGACTTTAACATCACAAATAGATCAATTTATGTAACTTTAATGCAATAAATAGGTCAAAGTAGTCAGATTGAGTTGAACAGACAGTTCAGTTTATGTCACATCAATATAACAGATAGGTTTAATATAAGTGACATCAATTTCACACATATAAGACTACGATTGGCTTTAATATCACAGATAGTTAGATTTATGTAACTTTCATGCAATAAATAGGTCAAAGTAGTCAGATTCAGTTGAACAGACAGTTTAGTTTAAGTCACATCAATATAACAGATAAGTTAATATCAGTGGAATCAGCTTCACAAATATTGGAGTACAATTGACTTCAATATCACAGATAGCTCAATTTATGTAACTTTCATGCAATAAATAGGTCAAAGTAGTCGGGATTGAGTTGAACAGGCAGTTTAGTTTAAGTCACATCAATATAACAGATAAGTTAATATCAGTGGAATCAGCTTCACAAATATTGGAATTCAATTGGCTTTAATATCACAGATAGCTCAATTTATGTAACGTTAATGCAATAAATAGGTCAAAATAGTCAGATTGAGTTGAACAGACAGTTTAGTTTAAGTCACATCAATATAACAGATAAGTCAATATCAGTGGAATAAGGTTCACAACTATTGAGGTATAATTGACTTTAATATCACAGATAGCTCAATTTATGTAACTTTCATGCAATAAATAGGTCAAAGTAGTCAGATTGAGTTGAACAGACAGTTTAGTTTAAGTCACATCAATATAACAGATAAGTTAATATGAGTGGAATCAGCTTCACAACTATTGGAGTACAATTGACTTTAACATCACAAATAGCTCGATTAATGTAACTTTAATGCAATAAATAGGTCAAAGTAGTCAGATTGAGTTGAACAGACAGTTTAGTGTAAGTCACATCAATATAACAGATAAGTTAATATAAGTGGAATCAGCTTCACAAATATTGGAATACAATTGGCTTTAATATCACAGATAACTCAATTTTTGTAACTTTAATGCAATAAATAGGTCAAAGTAGTCAGATTGAGTTGAACAGACAGTTTAATTTAAGTCACATCAATATAACAGATAAGTTAATATCAGTGGAATCAGCTTGACAACTATTGAAGTACATTTGACTTTAACATCACAGATACCTCAATTTATGTAACTTTCATGCAATAAATAGGTCAAAGTAGTCAGATTGAGTTGAACAGACAGTTTAGTTTAAGTCACATCAATATAACAGATAAGTTAATATAAGTTGAATCAGCTTCACAAATATTGGAGTACACTTGACTTCAATATCACAGATAGCTCAATTTATGTAACTTTCATGCAATAAATAGGTCAAAGTAGTCGGGATTGAGTTGAACAGGCAGTTTAGTTTAAGTCACATCAATATAACAGATAAGTTAATATCAGTGGAATCAGCTTCACAAATATTGGAATTCAATTGGCTTTAATATCACAGATAGCTCAATTTATGTAACTTTAATGCAATAAATAGGTCAAAATAGTCAGATTGAGTTGAACAGACAGTTTAGTTTAAGTCACATCAATATAACAGATAAGTCAATATCAGTGGAATAAGGTTCACAACTATTGAGGTATAATTGACTTTAATATCACAGATAGCTCAATTTATGTAACTTTCATGCAATAAATAGGTCAAAGTAGTCAGATTCAGTTGAACAGACAGTTTAATTTAAGTCACATCAATATAACAGATAAGTTAATATGAGTGGAATCAGCTTGACAACTATTGAAGTACATTTGACTTTAACATCACAAATACCTCAATTTATGTAACTTTCATGCAATAAATAGGTCAAAGTAGTCAGATTGAGTTGAACAGACAGTTTAGTTTAAGTCACATCAATATATCAGATAAGTTAATATAAGTGGAATCGGCTTCAAAAATATTGGAGTACAATTGACTTCAATATCACAGATAGCTCAATTTATGTAACTTTCATGCAATAAATAGGTCAAAGTAGTCAGATTGAGTTGAACAGACAGTTTAGTTTAAGTCACATCAATATATCAGATAAGTTAATATAAGTGGAATCAGCTTCACAAATATTGGAGTACAATTGACTTTAATATCACAGATAGCTCAATTTATGTAACTTTCATGCAATAAATAGGTCAAAGTGGTCAGATTGAGTGGAACAGGCAGTTTAGTTTAAGTCACATCAATATAACAGATAAGTTAATATCAGTGGAATCAGCTTCACAAATATTGGAATTCAATTGGCTTTAATATCACAGATAACTCAATTTATGTAACTTTAATGCAATAAATAGGTCAAAGTAGTCAGATTGAGTTGAACAGACAGTTTAGTTTAAGTCACATCAATATAACAGATAAGTTAATATGAGTGGAATCAGCTTCACAACTATTGGAGTACAATTGACTTTAACATCACAAATAGCTCGATTAATGTAACTTTAATGCAATAAATAGGTCAAAGTAGTCAGATTGAGTTGAACAGACAGTTTAGTGTAAGTCACATCAATATAACAGATAAGTTAATATAAGTGGAATCAGCTTCACAAATATTGGAATACAATTGGCTTTAATATCACAGATAACTCAATTTATGTAACTTTAATGCAATAAATACGTCAAAGTAGTCAGATTGAGTTGAAGAGACAGTTAAGATTAAGTCACATTAATAAAACAGATCAGTTAATATCAGTGGAATCAGTTTCACAAATATTGGAATACAATTGACTTTAATATCACAGATAGCTCAATTTATGTAACTTTCATGCAATAAATAGGTCAAAGTGGTCAGATTGAGTGGAACAGGCAGTTTAGTTTAAGTCACATCAATATAACAGATAAGTTAATATCAGTGGAATCAGCTTCACAAATATTGGAATTCAATTGGCTTTAATATCACAGATAACTCAATTTATGTAACTTTAATGCAATAAATAGGTCAAAGTAGTCAGATTGAGTTGAACAGACAGTTTAGATTAAGTCACATTAATAAAACAGATAAGTTAATATTAGTGGACTCAGTTTCACACATATTGGAATACAATTGACTTTAATATCACAGATAACTAAATTTATGTAACTTTAATGCAATAAATAGGTCAAAGTAGTCAGATTGAGTTGAACAGACAGTTTAGTTTAAGTCACATCAATATAACAGATAAGTTAATATCAGTGGAATCAGCTTGACAACTATTGGAGTACAATTGACTTTAACATCACAAATAGATCAATTTATGTAACTTTAATGCAATAAATAGGTCAAAGTAGTCAGATTGAGTTGAACAGACAGTTCAATTTATGTCACATCAATATAACAGATAGGTTTAATATAAGTGACATCAATTTCACACATATAAGACTACGATTGGCTTTAATATCACAGATAGTTAGATTTATGTAACTTTCATGCAATAAATAGGTCAAAGTAGTCAGATTCAGTTGAACAGACAGTTTAGTTTAAGTCACATCAATATAACAGATAAGTTAATATCAGTGGAATCAGCTTCATAAATATTGGAATACAATTGGCTTTAATATCACAGATAACTCAATTTATGTAACTTTAATGCAATAAATACGTCAAAGTAGTCAGATTGAGTTGAAGAGACAGTTAAGATTAAGTCACATTAATAAAACAGATAAGTTAATATCAGTGGAATCAGTTTCACAAATATTGGAATACAATTGACTTTAATATCATAGATAACTAAATTTATGTAACTTTAATGCAATAAATAGGACAAAGTAGTCAGATTGAGTTGAACAGACAGTTTAGTTTAAGTCACATCAATATAACAGATAAGTCAATATCAGTGGAATAAGGTTCACAACTATTGAAGTATAATTGACTTTAATAGCACAGATAGCTCAATTTATGTACGTTTAATGCAATAAATAGGTCAAAGTAGTCAGATTCAGTTGAACAGACAGTTTAATTTAAGTCACATCAATATAACAGATAAGTTAATATCAGTGGAATCAGCTTGACAACTATTGAAGTACATTTGACTTTAACATCACAGATACCTCAATTTATGTAACTTTCATGCAATAAATAGGTCAAAGTAGTCAGATTGAGTTGAACAGACAGTTTAGTTTAAGTCACATCAATATAACAGATAAGTTAATATAAGTTGAATCAGCTTCACAAATATTGGAGTACAATTGACTTCAATATCACAGATAGCTCAATTTATGTAACTTTCATGCAATAAATAGGTCAAAGTAGTCGGGATTGAGTTGAACAGGCAGTTTAGTTTAAGTCACATCAATATAACAGATAAGTTAATATCAGTGGAATCAGCTTCACAAATATTGGAATTCAATTGGCTTTAATATCACAGATAGCTCAATTTATGTAACTTTAATGCAATAAATAGGTCAAAATAGTCAGATTGAGTTGAACAGACAGTTTAGTTTAAGTCACATCAATATAACAGATAAGTCAATATCAGTGGAATAAGTTTCACAACTATTGAGGTATAATTGACTTTAATATCACAGATAGCTCAATTTATGTAACTTTCATGCAATAAATAGGTCAAAGTAGTCAGATTGAGTTGAACAGACAGTTTAGTTTAAGTCACATCAATATAACAGATAAGTTAATATGAGTGGAATCAGCTTCACAACTATTGGAGTACAATTGACTTTAACATCACAAATAGCTCGATTAATGTAACTTTAATGCAATAAATAGGTCAAAGTAGTCAGATTGAGTTGAACAGACAGTTTAGTGTAAGTCACATCAATATAACAGATAAGTTAATATAAGTGGAATCAGCTTCACAAATATTGGAATACAATTGGCTTTAATATCACAGATAACTCAATTTTTGTAACTTTAATGCAATAAATAGGTCAAAGTAGTCAGATTGAGTTGAACAGACAGTTTAATTTAAGTCACATCAATATAACAGATAAGTTAATATCAGTGGAATCAGCTTGACAACTATTGAAGTACATTTGACTTTAACATCACAGATACCTCAATTTATGTAACTTTCATGCAATAAATAGGTCAAAGTAGTCAGATTGAGTTGAACAGACAGTTTAGTTTAAGTCACATCAATATATCAGATAAGTTAATATAAGTGGAATCGGCTTCAAAAATATTGGAGTACAATTGACTTCAATATCACAGATAGCTCAATTTATGTAACTTTCATGCAATAAATAGGTCAAAGTAGTCAGATTGAGTTGAACAGACAGTTTAGTTTAAGTCACATCAATATATCAGATAAGTTAATATAAGTGGAATCAGCTTCACAAATATTGGAGTACAATTGACTTTAATATCACAGATAGCTCAATTTATGTAACTTTCATGCAATAAATAGGTCAAAGTGGTCAGATTGAGTGGAACAGGCAGTTTAGTTTAAGTCACATCAATATAACAGATAAGTTAATATCAGTGGAATCAGCTTCACAAATATTGGAATTCAATTGGCTTTAATATCACAGATAACTCAATTTATGTAACTTTAATGCAATAAATAGGTCAAAGTAGTCAGATTGAGTTGAACAGACAGTTTAGTTTAAGTCACATCAATATAACAGATAAGTTAATATGAGTGGAATCAGCTTCACAACTATTGGAGTACAATTGACTTTAACATCACAAATAGCTCGATTAATGTAACTTTAATGCAATAAATAGGTCAAAGTAGTCAGATTGAGTTGAACAGACAGTTTAGTGTAAGTCACATCAATATAACAGATAAGTTAATATAAGTGGAATCAGCTTCACAAATATTGGAATACAATTGGCTTTAATATCACAGATAACTCAATTTATGTAACTTTAATGCAATAAATACGTCAAAGTAGTCAGATTGAGTTGAAGAGACAGTTAAGATTAAGTCACATTAATAAAACAGATCAGTTAATATCAGTGGAATCAGTTTCACAAATATTGGAATACAATTGACTTTAATATCACAGATAACTAAATTTATGTAACTTTAATGCAATAAATAGGACAAAGTAGTCAGATTGAGTTGAACAGACAGTTTAGTTTAAGTCACATCAATATAACAGATAAGTCAATATCAGTGGAATAAGGTTCACAACTATTGAAGTACAATTAACTTTAATAGCACAGATAGCTCAATTTATGTAAGTTTAATGCAATAAATAGGTCAAAGTAGTCAGATTGAGTTGAACAGACAGTTTAATTTAAGTCACATCAATATAACAGATAAGTTAATATGAGTGAAATCAGCTTGACAACTATTGAAGTACATTTGACTTTAACATCACAGATACCTCAATTTATGTAACTTTCATGCAATAAATAGGTCAAAGTAGTCAGATTGAGTTGAACAGACAGTTTAGTTTAAGTCACATCAATATATCAGATAAGTTAATATAAGTTGAATCAGCTTCACAAATATTGGAGTACAATTGACTTCAATATCACAGATAGCTCAATTTATGTAACTTTCATGCAATAAATAGGTCAAAGTAGTCGGGATTGAGTTGAACAGGCAGTTTAGTTTAAGTCACATCAATATAACAGATAAGTTAATATCAGTGGAATCAGCTTCACAAATATTGGAATTCAATTGGCTTTAATATCACAGATAACTCAATTTATGTAACTTTAATGCAATAAATAGGTCAAAGTAGTCAGATTGAGTTGAACAGACAGTTTAGATTAAGTCACATTAATAAAACAGATAAGTTAATATTAGTGGACTCAGTTTCACACATATTGGAATACAATTGACTTTAATATCACAGATAACTAAATTTATGTAACTTTAATGCAATAAATAGGTCAAAGTAGTCAGATTGAGTTGAACAGACAGTTTAGTTTAAGTCACATCAATATAACAGATAAGTTAATATCAGTGGAATCAGCTTGACAACTATTGGAGTACAATTGACTTTAACATCACAAATAGATCAATTTATGTAACTTTAATGCAATAAATAGGTCAAAGTAGTCAGATTGAGTTGAACAGACAGTTCAGTTTATGTCACATCAATATAACAGATAGGTTTAATATAAGTGACATCAATTTCACACATATAAGACTACGATTGGCTTTAATATCACAGATAGTTAGATTTATGTAACTTTCATGCAATAAATAGGTCAAAGTAGTCAGATTCAGTTGAACAGACAGTTTAGTTTAAGTCACATCAATATAACAGATAAGTTAATATCAGTGGAATCAGCTTCACAAATATTGGAGTACAATTGACTTCAATATCACAGATAGCTCAATTTATGTAACTTTCATGCAATAAATAGGTCAAAGTAGTCGGGATTGAGTTGAACAGGCAGTTTAGTTTAAGTCACATCAATATAACAGATAAGTTAATATCAGTGGAATCAGCTTCACAAATATTGGAATTCAATTGGCTTTAATATCACAGATAGCTCAATTTATGTAACGTTAATGCAATAAATAGGTCAAAATAGTCAGATTGAGTTGAACAGACAGTTTAGTTTAAGTCACATCAATATAACAGATAAGTCAATATCAGTGGAATAAGGTTCACAACTATTGAGGTATAATTGACTTTAATATCACAGATAGCTCAATTTATGTAACTTTCATGCAATAAATAGGTCAAAGTAGTCAGATTGAGTTGAACAGACAGTTTAGTTTAAGTCACATCAATATAACAGATAAGTTAATATGAGTGGAATCAGCTTCACAACTATTGGAGTACAATTGACTTTAACATCACAAATAGCTCGATTAATGTAACTTTAATGCAATAAATAGGTCAAAGTAGTCAGATTGAGTTGAACAGACAGTTTAGTGTAAGTCACATCAATATAACAGATAAGTTAATATAAGTGGAATCAGCTTCACAAATATTGGAATACAATTGGCTTTAATATCACAGATAACTCAATTTTTGTAACTTTAATGCAATAAATAGGTCAAAGTAGTCAGATTCAGTTGAACAGACAGTTTAATTTAAGTCACATCAATATAACAGATAAGTTAATATGAGTGGAATCAGCTTGACAACTATTGAAGTACATTTGACTTTAACATCACAAATACCTCAATTTATGTAACTTTCATGCAATAAATAGGTCAAAGTAGTCAGATTGAGTTGAACAGACAGTTTAGTTTAAGTCACATCAATATATCAGATAAGTTAATATAAGTGGAATCGGCTTCAAAAATATTGGAGTACAATTGACTTCAATATCACAGATAGCTCAATTTATGTAACTTTCATGCAATAAATAGGTCAAAGTAGTCAGATTGAGTTGAACAGACAGTTTAGTTTAAGTCACATCAATATATCAGATAAGTTAATATAAGTGGAATCAGCTTCACAAATATTGGAGTACAATTGACTTTAATATCACAGATAGCTCAATTTATGTAACTTTCATGCAATAAATAGGTCAAAGTGGTCAGATTGAGTGGAACAGGCAGTTTAGTTTAAGTCACATCAATATAACAGATAAGTTAATATCAGTGGAATCAGCTTCACAAATATTGGAATTCAATTGGCTTTAATATCACAGATAACTCAATTTATGTAACTTTAATGCAATAAATAGGTCAAAGTAGTCAGATTGAGTTGAACAGACAGTTTAGTTTAAGTCACATCACTATAACAGATAAGTTAATATCAGTGGAATCAGCTTCACAACTATTGGAGTACAATTGACTTTAACATCACAAATAGCTCGATTAATGTAACTTTAATGCAATAAATAGGTCAAAGTAGTCAGATTGAGTTGAACAGACAGTTTAGTGTAAGTCACATCAATATAACAGATAAGTTAATATAAGTGGAATCAGCTTCACAAATATTGGAATACAATTGGCTTTAATATCACAGATAACTCAATTTATGTAACTTTAATGCAATAAATACGTCAAAGTAGTCAGATTGAGTTGAAGAGACAGTTAAGATTAAGTCACATTAATAAAACAGATCAGTTAATATCAGTGGAATCAGTTTCACAAATATTGGAATACAATTGACTTTAATATCACAGATAACTAAATTTATGTAACTTTAATGCAATAAATATTACAAAGTAGTCAGATTGAGTTGAACAGACAGTTTAGTTTAAGTCACATCAATATAACAGATAAGTCAATATCAGTGGAATAAGGTTCACAACTATTGAAGTACAATTAACTTTAATAGCACAGATAGCTCAATTTATGTAAGTTTAATGCAATAAATAGGTCAAAGTAGTCAGATTGAGTTGAACAGACAGTTTAATTTAAGTCACATCAATATAACAGATAAGTTAATATGAGTGGAATCAGCTTGACAACTATTGAAGTACATTTGACTTTAACATCACAGATACCTCAATTTATGTAACTTTCATGCAATAAATAGGTCAAAGTAGTCAGATTGAGTTGAACAGACAGTTTAGTTTAAGTCACATCAATATATCAGATAAGTTAATATAAGTTGAATCAGCTTCACAAATATTGGAGTACAATTGACTTCAATATCACAGATAGCTCAATTTATGTAACTTTCATGCAATAAATAGGTCAAAGTAGTCGGGATTGAGTTGAACAGGCAGTTTAGTTTAAGTCACATCAATATAACAGATAAGTTAATATCAGTGGAATCAGCTTCACAAATATTGGAATTCAATTGGCTTTAATATCACAGATAACTCAATTTATGTAACTTTAATGCAATAAATAGGTCAAAGTAGTCAGATTGAGTTGAACAGACAGTTTAGATTAAGTCACATTAATAAAACAGATAAGTTAATATTAGTGGACTCAGTTTCACACATATTGGAATACAATTGACTTTAATATCACAGATAACTAAATTTATGTAACTTTAATGCAATAAATAGGTCAAAGTAGTCAGATTGAGTTGAACAGACAGTTTAGTTTAAGTCACATCAATATAACAGATAAGTTAATATCAGTGGAATCAGCTTGACAACTATTGGAGTACAATTGACTTTAACATCACAAATAGATCAATTTATGTAACTTTAATGCAATAAATAGGTCAAAGTAGTCAGATTGATTTGAACAGACAGTTCAGTTTATGTCACATCAATATAACAGATAGGTTTAATATAAGTGACATCAATTTCACACATATAAGACTACGATTGGCTTTAATATCACAGATAGTTAGATTTATGTAACTTTCATGCAATAAATAGGTCAAAGTAGTCAGATTCAGTTGAACAGACAGTTTAGTTTAAGTCACATCAATATAACAGATAAGTTAATATAAGTTGAATCAGCTTCACAAATATTGGAGTACAATTGACTTCAATATCACAGATAGCTCAATTTATGTAACTTTCATGCAATAAATAGGTCAAAGTAGTCGGGATTGAGTTGAACAGGCAGTTTAGTTTAAGTCACATCAATATAACAGATAAGTTAATATCAGTGGAATCAGCTTCACAAATATTGGAATTCAATTGGCTTTAATATCACAGATAGCTCAATTTATGTAACTTTAATGCAATAAATAGGTCAAAATAGTCAGATTGAGTTGAACAGACAGTTTAGTTTAAGTCACATCAATATAACAGATAAGTCAATATCAGTGGAATAAGGTTCACAACTATTGAGGTATAATTGACTTTAATATCACAGATAGCTCAATTTATGTAACTTTCATGCAATAAATAGGTCAAAGTAGTCAGATTGAGTTGAACAGACAGTTTAGTTTAAGTCACATCAATATAACAGATAAGTTAATATGAGTGGAATCAGCTTCACAACTATTGGAGTACAATTGACTTTAACATCACAAATAGCTCGATTAATGTAACTTTAATGCAATAAATAGGTCAAAGTAGTCAGATTGAGTTGAACAGACAGTTTAGTGTAAGTCACATCAATATAACAGATAAGTTAATATAAGTGGAATCAGCTTCACAAATATTGGAATACAATTGGCTTTAATATCACAGATAACTCAATTTTTGTAGCTTTAATGCAATAAATAGGTCAAAGTAGTCAGATTGAGTTGAACAGACAGTTTAATTTAAGTCACATCAATATAACAGATAAGTTAATATCAGTGGAATCAGCTTGACAACTATTGAAGTACATTTGACTTTAACATCACAGATACCTCAATTTATGTAACTTTCATGCAATAAATAGGTCAAAGTAGTCAGATTGAGTTGAACAGACAGTTTAGTTTAAGTCACATCAATATAACAGATAAGTTAATATAAGTTGAATCAGCTTCACAAATATTGGAGTACACTTGACTTCAATATCACAGATAGCTCAATTTATGTAACTTTCATGCAATAAATAGGTCAAAGTAGTCGGGATTGAGTTGAACAGGCAGTTTAGTTTAAGTCACATCAATATAACAGATAAGTTAATATCAGTGGAATCAGCTTCACAAATATTGGAATTCAATTGGCTTTAATATCACAGATAGCTCAATTTATGTAACTTTAATGCAATAAATAGGTCAAAATAGTCAGATTGAGTTGAACAGACAGTTTAGTTTAAGTCACATCAATATAACAGATAAGTCAATATCAGTGGAATAAGGTTCACAACTATTGAGGTATAATTGACTTTAATATCACAGATAGCTCAATTTATGTAACTTTCATGCAATAAATAGGTCAAAGTAGTCAGATTCAGTTGAACAGACAGTTTAATTTAAGTCACATCAATATAACAGATAAGTTAATATGAGTGGAATCAGCTTGACAACTATTGAAGTACATTTGACTTTAACATCACAAATACCTCAATTTATGTAACTTTCATGCAATAAATAGGTCAAAGTAGTCAGATTGAGTTGAACAGACAGTTTAGTTTAAGTCACATCAATATATCAGATAAGTTAATATAAGTGGAATCGGCTTCAAAAATATTGGAGTACAATTGACTTCAATATCACAGATAGCTCAATTTATGTAACTTTCATGCAATAAATAGGTCAAAGTAGTCAGATTGAGTTGAACAGACAGTTTAGTTTAAGTCACATCAATATATCAGATAAGTTAATATAAGTGGAATCAGCTTCACAAATATTGGAGTACAATTGACTTTAATATCACAGATAGCTCAATTTATGTAACTTTCATGCAATAAATAGGTCAAAGTGGTCAGATTGAGTGGAACAGGCAGTTTAGTTTAAGTCACATCAATATAACAGATAAGTTAATATCAGTGGAATCAGCTTCACAAATATTGGAATTCAATTGGCTTTAATATCACAGATAACTCAATTTATGTAACTTTAATGCAATAAATAGGTCAAAGTAGTCAGATTGAGTTGAACAGACAGTTTAGTTTAAGTCACATCAATATAACAGATAAGTTAATATGAGTGGAATCAGCTTCACAACTATTGGAGTACAATTGACTTTAACATCACAAATAGCTCGATTAATGTAACTTTAATGCAATAAATAGGTCAAAGTAGTCAGATTGAGTTGAACAGACAGTTTAGTGTAAGTCACATCAATATAACAGATAAGTTAATATAAGTGGAATCAGCTTCACAAATATTGGAATACAATTGGCTTTAATATCACAGATAACTCAATTTATGTAACTTTAATGCAATAAATACGTCAAAGTAGTCAGATTGAGTTGAAGAGACAGTTAAGATTAAGTCACATTAATAAAACAGATCAGTTAATATCAGTGGAATCAGTTTCACAAATATTGGAATACAATTGACTTTAATAGCACCGATAGCTCAATTTATGTAAGTTTAATGCAATAAATAGGTCAAAGTAGTCAGATTGAGTTGAACAGACAGTTTAATTTAAGTCACATCAATATAACAGATAAGTTAATATGAGTGGAATCAGCTTGACAACTATTGAAGTACATTTGACTTTAACATCACAGATACCTCAATTTATGTAACTTTCATGCAATAAATAGGTCAAAGTAGTCAGATTGAGTTGAACAGACAGTTTAGTTTAAGTCACATCAATATATCAGATAAGTTAATATAAGTTGAATCAGCTTCACAAATATTGGAGTACAATTGACTTCAATATCACAGATAGCTCAATTTATGTAACTTTCATGCAATAAATAGGTCAAAGTAGTCGGGATTGAGTTGAACAGGCAGTTTAGTTTAAGTCACATCAATATAACAGATAAGTTAATATCAGTGGAATCAGCTTCACAAATATTGGAATTCAATTGGCTTTAATATCACAGATAACTCAATTTATGTAACTTTAATGCAATAAATAGGTCAAAGTAGTCAGATTGAGTTGAACAGACAGTTTAGATTAAGTCACATTAATAAAACAGATAAGTTAATATTAGTGGACTCAGTTTCACACATATTGGAATACAATTGACTTTAATATCACAGATAACTAAATTTATGTAACTTTAATGCAATAAATAGGTCAAAGTAGTCAGATTGAGTTGAACAGACAGTTTAGTTTAAGTCACATCAATATAACAGATAAGTTAATATCAGTGGAATCAGCTTGACAACTATTGGAGTACAATTTACTTTAACATCACAAATAGATCAATTTATGTAACTTTAATGCAATAAATAGGTCAAAGTAGTCAGATTGAGTTGAACAGACAGTTCAGTTTATGTCACATCAATATAACAGATAGGTTTAATATAAGTGACATCAATTTCACACATATAAGACTACGATTGGCTTTAATATCACAGATAGTTAGATTTATGTAACTTTCATGCAATAAATAGGTCAAAGTAGTCAGATTCAGTTGAACAGACAGTTTAGTTTAAGTCACATCAATATAACAGATAAGTTAATATAAGTTGAATCAGCTTCACAAATATTGGAGTACAATTGACTTCAATATCACAGATAGCTCAATTTATGTAACTTTCATGCAATAAATAGGTCAAAGTAGTCGGGATTGAGTTGAACAGGCAGTTTAGTTTAAGTCACATCAATATAACAGATAAGTTAATATCAGTGGAATCAGCTTCACAAATATTGGAATTCAATTGGCTTTAATATCACAGATAGCTCAATTTATGTAACTTTAATGCAATAAATAGGTCAAAATAGTCAGATTGAGTTGAACAGACAGTTTAGTTTAAGTCACATCAATATAACAGATAAGTCAATATCAGTGGAATAAGGTTCACAACTATTGAGGTATAATTGACTTTAATATCACAGATAGCTCAATTTATGTAACTTTCATGCAATAAATAGGTCAAAGTAGTCAGATTGAGTTGAACAGACAGTTTAGTTTAAGTCACATCAATATAACAGATAAGTTAATATGAGTGGAATCAGCTTCACAACTATTGGAGTACAATTGACTTTAACATCACAAATAGCTCGATTAATGTAACTTTAATGCAATAAATAGGTCAAAGTAGTCAGATTGAGTTGAACAGACAGTTTAGTGTAAGTCACATCAATATAACAGATAAGTTAATATAAGTGGAATCAGCTTCACAAATATTGGAATACAATTGGCTTTAATATCACAGATAACTCAATTTTTGTAACTTTAATGCAATAAATAGGTCAAAGTAGTCAGATTGAGTTGAACAGACAGTTTAATTTAAGTCACATCAATATAACAGATAAGTTAATATCAGTGGAATCAGCTTGACAACTATTGAAGTACATTTGACTTTAACATCACAGATACCTCAATTGATGTAACTTTCATGCAATAAATAGGTCAAAGTAGTCAGATTGAGTTGAACAGACAGTTTAGTTTAAGTCACATCAATATAACAGATAAGTTAATATAAGTTGAATCAGCTTCACAAATATTGGAGTACACTTGACTTCAATATCACAGATAGCTCAATTTATGTAACTTTCATGCAATAAATAGGTCAAAGTAGTCGGGATTGAGTTGAACAGGCAGTTTAGTTTAAGTCACATCAATATAACAGATAAGTTAATATCAGTGGAATCAGCTTCACAAATATTGGAATTCAATTGGCTTTAATATCACAGATAGCTCAATTTATGTAACTTTAATGCAATAAATAGGTCAAAATAGTCAGATTGAGTTGAACAGACAGTTTAGTTTAAGTCACATCAATATAACAGATAAGTCAATATCAGTGGAATAAGGTTCACAACTATTGAGGTATAATTGACTTTAATATCACAGATAGCTCAATTTATGTAACTTTCATGCAATAAATAGGTCAAAGTAGTCAGATTCAGTTGAACAGACAGTTTAATTTAAGTCACATCAATATAACAGATAAGTTAATATAAGTGGAATCAGCTTGACAACTATTGAAGTACATTTGACTTTAACATCACAAATACCTCAATTTATGTAACTTTCATGCAATAAATAGGTCAAAGTAGTCAGATTGAGTTGAACAGACAGTTTAGTTTAAGTCACATCAATATATCAGATAAGTTAATATAAGTGGAATCGGCTTCAAAAATATTGGAGTACAATTGACTTCAATATCACAGATAGCTCAATTTATGTAACTTTCATGCAATAAATAGGTCAAAGTAGTCAGATTGAGTTGAACAGACAGTTTAGTTTAAGTCACATCAATATATCAGATAAGTTAATATAAGTGGAATCAGCTTCACAAATATTGGAGTACAATTGACTTCAATATCACAGATAACTAAATTTATGTAACTTTAATGCAATAAATAGGTCAAAGTAGTCAGATTGAGTTGAACAGACAGTTTAGATTAAGTCACATTAATAAAACAGATAAGTTAATATTAGTGGACTCAGTTTCACACATATTGGAATACAATTGACTTTAATATCACAGATAACTAAATTTATGTAACTTTAATGCAATAAATAGGTCAAAGTAGTCAGATTGAGTTGAACAGACAGTTTAGTTTAAGTCACATCAATATAACAGATAAGTTAATATCAGTGGAATCAGCTTGACAACTATTGGAGTACAATTGACTTTAACATCACAAATAGATCAATTTATGTAACTTTAATGCAATAAATAGGTCAAAGTAGTCAGATTGAGTTGAACAGACAGTTCAGTTTATGTCACATCAATATAACAGATAGGTTTAATATAAGTGACATCAATTTCACACATATAAGACTACGATTGGCTTTAATATCACAGATAGTTAGATTCATGCAATAAATAGGTCAAAGTAGTCAGATTCAGTTGAACAGACAGTTTAGTTTAAGTCACATCAATATAACAGATAAGTTAATATCAGTGGAATCAGCTTCATAAATATTGGAATACAATTGGCTTTAATATCACAGATAACTCAATTTATGTAACTTTAATGCAATAAATACGTCAAAGTAGTCAGATTGAGTTGAAGAGACAGTTAAGATTAAGTCACATTAATAAAACAGATAAGTTAATATCAGTGGAATCAGTTTCACAAATATTGGAATACAATTGACTTTAATATCATAGATAACTAAATTTATGTAACTTTAATGCAATAAATAGGACAAAGTAGTCAGATTGAGTTGAACAGACAGTTTAGTTTAAGTCACATCAATATAACAGATAAGTCAATATCAGTGGAATAAGGTTCACAACTATTGAAGTATAATTGACTTTAATAGCACAGATAGCTCAATTTATGTACGTTTAATGCAATAAATAGGTCAAAGTAGTCAGATTCAGTTGAACAGACAGTTTAATTTAAGTCACATCAATATAACAGATAAGTTAATATCAGTGGAATCAGCTTGACAACTATTGAAGTACATTTGACTTTAACATCACAGATACCTCAATTTATGTAACTTTCATGCAATAAATAGGTCAAAGTAGTCAGATTGAGTTGAACAGACAGTTTAGTTTAAGTCACATCAATATAACAGATAAGTTAATATAAGTTGAATCAGCTTCACAAATATTGGAGTACAATTGACTTCAATATCACAGATAGCTCAATTTATGTAACTTTCATGCAATAAATAGGTCAAAGTAGTCGGGATTGAGTTGAACAGGCAGTTTAGTTTAAGTCACATCAATATAACAGATAAGTCAATATCAGTGGAATAAGGTTCACAACTATTGAGGTATAATTGACTTTAATATCACAGATAGCTCAATTTATGTAACTTTCATGCAATAAATAGGTCAAAGTAGTCAGATTGAGTTGAACAGACAGTTTAGTTTAAGTCACATCAATATAACAGATAAGTTAATATGAGTGGAATCAGCTTCACAACTATTGGAGTACAATTGACTTTAACATCACAAATAGCTCGATTAATGTAACTTTAATGCAATAAATAGGTCAAAGTAGTCAGATTGAGTTGAACAGACAGTTTAGTGTAAGTCACATCAATATAACAGATAAGTTAATATAAGTGGAATCAGCTTCACAAATATTGGAATACAATTGGCTTTAATATCACAGATAACTCAATTTTTGTAACTTTAATGCAATAAATAGGTCAAAGTAGTCAGATTGAGTTGAACAGACAGTTTAATTTAAGTCACATCAATATAACTGATAAGTTAATATCAGTGGAATCAGCTTGACAACTATTGAAGTACATTTGACTTTAACATCACAGATACCTCAATTTATGTAACTTTCATGCAATAAATAGGTCAAAGTAGTCAGATTGAGTTGAACAGACAGTTTAGTTTAAGTCACATCAATATAACAGATAAGTTAATATAAGTTGAATCAGCTTCACAAATATTGGAGTACACTTGACTTCAATATCACAGATAGCTCAATTTATGTAACTTTCATGCAATAAATAGGTCAAAGAAGTCGGGATTGAGTTGAACAGGCAGTTTAGTTTAAGTCACATCAATATAACAGATAAGTTAATATCAGTGGAATCAGCTTCACAAATATTGGAATTCAATTGGCTTTAATATCACAGATAGCTCAATTTATGTAACTTTAATGCAATAAATAGGTCAAAATAGTCAGATTGAGTTGAACAGACAGTTTAGTTTAAGTCACATCAATATAACAGATAAGTCAATATCAGTGGAATAAGGTTCACAACTATTGAGGTATAATTGACTTTAATATCACAGATAGCTCAATTTATGTAACTTTCATGCAATAAATAGGTCAAAGTAGTCAGATTCAGTTGAACAGACAGTTTAATTTAAGTCACATCAATATAACAGATAAGTTAATATGAGTGGAATCAGCTTGACAACTATTGAAGTACATTTGACTTTAACATCACAAATACCTCAATTTATGTAACTTTCATGCAATAAATAGGTCAAAGTAGTCAGATTGAGTTGAACAGACAGTTTAGTTTAAGTCACATCAATATATCAGATAAGTTAATATAAGTGGAATCGGCTTCAAAAATATTGGAGTACAATTGACTTCAATATCACAGATAGCTCAATTTATGTAACTTTCATGCAATAAATAGGTCAAAGTAGTCAGATTGAGTTGAACAGACAGTTTAGTTTAAGTCACATCAATATATCAGATAAGTTAATATAAGTGGAATCAGCTTCACAAATATTGGAGTACAATTGACTTCAATATCACAGATAGCTCAATTTATGTAACTTTCATGCAATAAATAGGTCAAAGTGGTCAGATTGAGTGGAACAGGCAGTTTAGTTTAAGTCACATCAATATAACAGATAAGTTAATATCAGTGGAATCAGCTTCACAAATATTGGAATTCAATTGGCTTTAATATCACAGATAACTCAATTTATGTAACTTTAATGCAATAAATAGGTCAAAGTAGTCAGATTGAGTTGAACAGACAGTTTAGTTTAAGTCACATCAATATAACAGATAAGTTAATATGAGTGGAATCAGCTTCACAACTATTGGAGTACAATTGACTTTAACATCACAAATAGCTCGATTAATGTAACTTTAATGCAATAAATAGGTCAAAGTAGTCAGATTGAGTTGAACAGACAGTTTAGTGTAAGTCACATCAATATAACAGATAGGTTTAATATAAGTGACATCAATTTCACACATATAAGACTACAATTGGCTTTAATATCACAGATAGTTAGATTTATGCAACTTTAATGCAATAAATAGGTCAAAGTAGTCAGATTGAGTTGAACAGACAGTTTAGATTAAGTCACATTAATAAAACAGATAAGTTAATATTAGTGGACTCAGTTTCACACATATTGGAATACAATTGACTTTAATATCACAGATAACTAAATTTATGTAACTTTAATGCAATAAATAGGTCAAAGTAGTCAGATTGAGTTGAACAGACAGTTTAGATTAAGTCACATTAATAAAACAGATAAGTTAATATTAGTGGAATCAGTTTCACACATATTGGAATACAATTGACTTTAATATCACAGATAAGTAAATTTATGTAACTTTAATGCAATAAATAGGTCAAAGTAGTCAGATTGAGTTGAACAGACAGTTTAGTTTAAGTCACATCAATATAACAGATAAGTCAATATCAGTGGAATAAGGTTCACAACTATTGAAGTATATTGACTTTAATAGCACAGATAGCTCAATTTATGTAAGTTTAATGCAATAAATAGGTCAAAGTAGTCAGATTCAGTTGAACAGACAGTTTAATTTAAGTCACATCAATATAACAGATAAGTTAATATCAGTGGAATCAGCTTGACAAGTATTGAAGTACATTTGACTTTATCATCACAGATACCTCAATTTATGTAACTTTCATGCAATAAATAGGTCAAAGTAGTCAGATTGAGTTGAACAGACAGTTTAGTTTAAGTCACATCAATATAACAGATAAGTTAATATAAGTGGAATCAGCTTCACAAATATTGGAATACAATTGGCTTTAATATCACAGATAACTCAATTTTTGTAACTTTAATGCAATAAATAGGTCAAAGTAGTCAGATTGAGTTGAACAGACAGTTTAGTTTAAGTCACATCAATATAACAGATAAGTTAATATCAGTGGAATCAGCTTGACAACTATTGGAGTACAATTTACTTTAACATCACAAATAGATCAATTTATGTAACTTTAATGCAATAAATAGGTCAAAGTAGTCAGATTGAGTTGAACAGACAGTTTAGTTTAAGTCACATCAATATAACAGATAAGTTAATATCAGTGGAATCAGGTTCACAACTATTGGAGTATAATTGACTTTAACATCACAGATGGCTCAATTTATGTAACTTTAATGCAATAAATAGGTCAAAGTAGTCAGATTGAGTTGAACAGACAGTTTAGTTTAAGTCACATCAATATAACAGATAAGTTAATAGCAGTGGAATCAGCTTGACAACTATTGGAGTACAATTGACTTTAACATCACAAATAGCTCAATTTATGTAACTTTAATGCAATAAATAGGTCAAAGTAGTCAGATTGAGTTGAACAGACAGTTCAATTTAAATCACATCAATATAACAGATAGGTTAATATAAGTGACATCAGTTTCACACATATAAGACTACGATTGGCTTTAATATCACAGATAGTTAGATTTATGTAACTTTCATGCAATAAATAGGTCACAGTAGTCAGATTGAGTTGAACAGACAGTTTAGTTTAAGTCACATCAGTATGACAGATAAGTTAATATCAGTGGAATCAGTTTCATAAATATTGGAATACAATTGGCTTTAATATCACAGATAACTCAATTTATGTAACTTTCATGCAATAAATAGGTCAAAGTAGTCAGATTGAGTTGAACAGACAGTTTAGTGTAAGTCACATCAATATAACAGAGAAGTTAATATAAGTGGAATCAGCTTCACAAATATTGGAATACAATTGACTTTAATATCACAGATAACTAAATTTATGTAACTTTAATGCAATAAATAGGTCAAAGTAGTCAGATTGAGTTGAACAGACAGTTCAGTTTAAGTCACATCAATATAACACATAGGTTTAATATAAGTGACATCAATTTCACACATATAAGACTATGATTGGCTTTAATATCACAGATAGTTAGATTTATGTAACTTTAATGCAATAAATAGGTCAAAGTAGTCAGATTGAGTTGAACAGGCAGTTTAGTTTAAGTCACATCAATATAACAGATAAGTTAATATCAGTGGAATCAGGTTCACAACTATTGGAGTAAAATTGACTTTAATATCACAGATAGCTCAATTTATGTAACTTTAATGCAATAAATAGGTCAAAGTAGTCAGATTGAGTTGAACAGACAGTTTAGTTTAAGTCACATCAATATAACAGATAAGTTAATAGCAGTGGAATCAGCTTGACAACTATTGGAGTACAATTGACTTTAACATCACAAATAGCTCAATTTATGTAACTTTAATGCAATAAATAGGTCAAAGTAGTCAGATTGAGTTGAACAGACAGTTCAATTTAAGTCACATCAATATAACAGATAGGTTAATATAAGTGACATCAGTTTCACACATATAAGACTACGATTGGCTTTAATATCACAGATAGTTAGATTTATGTAACTTTCATGCAATAAATAGGTCACAGTAGTCAGATTGAGTTGAACAGACAGTTTAGTTTAAGTCACATCAATATAACAGATAAGTTAATATAAGTGGAATCAGCTTCACAAATATTGGAATACAATTGGCTTTAATATCACAGATAACTCAATTTTTGTAACTTTAATGCAATAAATAGGTCAAAGTAGTCAGATTGAGTTGAACAGACAGTTTAGTTTAAGTCACATCAATATAACAGATAAGTTAATATCAGTGGAATCAGCTTGACAACTATTGGAGTACAATTTACTTTAACATCACAAATAGATCAATTTATGTAACTTTAATGCAATAAATAGGTCAAAGTAGTCAGATTGAGTTGAACAGACAGTTTAGTTTAAGTCACATCAATATAACAGATAAGTTAATATCAGTGGAATCAGGTTCACAACTATTGGAGTATAATTGACTTTAACATCACAGATGGCTCAATTTATGTAACTTTAATGCAATAAATAGGTCAAAGTAGTCAGATTGAGTTGAACAGACAGTTTAGTTTAAGTCACATCAATATAACAGATAAGTTAATAGCAGTGGAATCAGCTTGACAACTATTGGAGTACAATTGACTTTAACATCACAAATAGCTCAATTTATGTAACTTTAATGCAATAAATAGGTCAAAGTAGTCAGATTGAGTTGAACAGACAGTTCAATTTAAATCACATCAATATAACAGATAGGTTAATATAAGTGACATCAGTTTCACACATATAAGACTACGATTGGCTTTAATATCACAGATAGTTAGATTTATGTAACTTTCATGCAATAAATAGGTCACAGTAGTCAGATTGAGTTGAACAGACAGTTTAGTTTAAGTCACATCAGTATGACAGATAAGTTAATATCAGTGGAATCAGTTTCATAAATATTGGAATACAATTGGCTTTAATATCACAGATAACTCAATTTATGTAACTTTCATGCAATAAATAGGTCAAAGTAGTCAGATTGAGTTGAACAGACAGTTTAGTGTAAGTCACATCAATATAACAGAGAAGTTAATATAAGTGGAATCAGCTTCACAAATATTGGAATACAATTGACTTTAATATCACAGATAACTAAATTTATGTAACTTTAATGCAATAAATAGGTCAAAGTAGTCAGATTGAGTTGAACAGACAGTTCAGTTTAAGTCACATCAATATAACACATAGGTTTAATATAAGTGACATCAATTTCACACATATAAGACTATGATTGGCTTTAATATCACAGATAGTTAGATTTATGTAACTTTAATGCAATAAATAGGTCAAAGTAGTCAGATTGAGTTGAACAGGCAGTTTAGTTTAAGTCACATCAATATAACAGATAAGTTAATATCAGTGGAATCAGGTTCACAACTATTGGAGTAAAATTGACTTTAATATCACAGATAGCTCAATTTATGTAACTTTAATGCAATAAATAGGTCAAAGTAGTCAGATTGAGTTGAACAGACAGTTTAGTTTAAGTCACATCAATATAACAGATAAGTTAATAGCAGTGGAATCAGCTTGACAACTATTGGAGTACAATTGACTTTAACATCACAAATAGCTCAATTTATGTAACTTTAATGCAATAAATAGGTCAAAGTAGTCAGATTGAGTTGAACAGACAGTTCAATTTAAGTCACATCAATATAACAGATAGGTTAATATAAGTGACATCAGTTTCACACATATAAGACTACGATTGGCTTTAATATCACAGATAGTTAGATTTATGTAACTTTCATGCAATAAATAGGTCACAGTAGTCAGATTGAGTTGAACAGACAGTTTAGTTTAAGTCACATCAGTATGACAGATAAGTTAATATCAGTGGAATCAGCTTCATAAATATTGGAATACAGTTGCCTTTAATATCACAGATAACTCAATTTATGTAAGTTTAATGCAATAAATAGGTCAAAGTAGTCAGATTGAGTTGAACAGACAGTTTAGTTTAAGTCACATCAATATAACAGATAAGTTAATATCAGTGGAATCAGCTTCACAACTATTGGAGTACATTTGACTTTAACATCACAGATACCTCAATTTATGTAACTTTAATGCAATAAATAGGTCAAAGTAGTCAGATTGAGTTGAACAGACAGTTTAGTTTAAGTCACATCAATATATCAGATAAGTTAATATAAGTGGAATCAGCTTCACAAATATTGGAGTACAATTGACTTCAATATCACAGATAGCTCAATTTATGTAACTTTCATGCAATAAATAGGTCAAAGTGGTCAGATTGAGTGGAACAGGCAGTTTAGTTTAAGTCACATCAATATAACAGATAAGTTAATATCAGTGGAATCAGCTTCACAAATATTGGAATTCAATTGGCTTTAATATCACAGATAACTCAATTTATGTAACTTTAATGCAATAAATAGGTCAAAGTAGTCAGATTGAGTTGAACAGACAGTTTAGTTTAAGTCACATCAATATAACAGATAAGTTAATATGAGTGGAATCAGCTTCACAACTATTGGAGTACAATTGACTTTAACATCACAAATAGCTCGATTAATGTAACTTTAATGCAATAAATAGGTCAAAGTAGTCAGATTGAGTTGAACAGACAGTTTAGTGTAAGTCACATCAATATAACAGATAGGTTTAATATAAGTGACATCAATTTCACACATATAAGACTACAATTGGCTTTAATATCACAGATAGTTAGATTTATGCAACTTTAATGCAATAAATAGGTCAAAGTAGTCAGATTGAGTTGAACAGACAGTTTAGATTAAGTCACATTAATAAAACAGATAAGTTAATATTAGTGGACTCAGTTTCACACATATTGGAATACAATTGACTTTAATATCACAGATAACTAAATTTATGTAACTTTAATGCAATAAATAGGTCAAAGTAGTCAGATTGAGTTGAACAGACAGTTTAGATTAAGTCACATTAATAAAACAGATAAGTTAATATTAGTGGAATCAGTTTCACACATATTGGAATACAATTGACTTTAATATCACAGATAAGTAAATTTATGTAACTTTAATGCAATAAATAGGTCAAAGTAGTCAGATTGAGTTGAACAGACAGTTTAGTTTAAGTCACATCAATATAACAGATAAGTCAATATCAGTGGAATAAGGTTCACAACTATTGAAGTATATTGACTTTAATAGCACAGATAGCTCAATTTATGTAAGTTTAATGCAATAAATAGGTCAAAGTAGTCAGATTCAGTTGAACAGACAGTTTAATTTAAGTCACATCAATATAACAGATAAGTTAATATCAGTGGAATCAGCTTGACAAGTATTGAAGTACATTTGACTTTATCATCACAGATACCTCAATTTATGTAACTTTCATGCAATAAATAGGTCAAAGTAGTCAGATTGAGTTGAACAGACAGTTTAGTTTAAGTCACATCAATATAACAGATAAGTTAATATAAGTGGAATCAGCTTCACAAATATTGGAATACAATTGGCTTTAATATCACAGATAACTCAATTTTTGTAACTTTAATGCAATAAATAGGTCAAAGTAGTCAGATTGAGTTGAACAGACAGTTTAGTTTAAGTCACATCAATATAACAGATAAGTTAATATCAGTGGAATCAGCTTGACAACTATTGGAGTACAATTTACTTTAACATCACAAATAGATCAATTTATGTAACTTTAATGCAATAAATAGGTCAAAGTAGTCAGATTGAGTTGAACAGACAGTTTAGTTTAAGTCACATCAATATAACAGATAAGTTAATATCAGTGGAATCAGGTTCACAACTATTGGAGTATAATTGACTTTAACATCACAGATGGCTCAATTTATGTAACTTTAATGCAATAAATAGGTCAAAGTAGTCAGATTGAGTTGAACAGACAGTTTAGTTTAAGTCACATCAATATAACAGATAAGTTAATAGCAGTGGAATCAGCTTGACAACTATTGGAGTACAATTGACTTTAACATCACAAATAGCTCAATTTATGTAACTTTAATGCAATAAATAGGTCAAAGTAGTCAGATTGAGTTGAACAGACAGTTCAATTTAAATCACATCAATATAACAGATAGGTTAATATAAGTGACATCAGTTTCACACATATAAGACTACGATTGGCTTTAATATCACAGATAGTTAGATTTATGTAACTTTCATGCAATAAATAGGTCACAGTAGTCAGATTGAGTTGAACAGACAGTTTAGTTTAAGTCACATCAGTATGACAGATAAGTTAATATCAGTGGAATCAGTTTCATAAATATTGGAATACAATTGGCTTTAATATCACAGATAACTCAATTTATGTAACTTTCATGCAATAAATAGGTCAAAGTAGTCAGATTGAGTTGAACAGACAGTTTAGTGTAAGTCACATCAATATAACAGAGAAGTTAATATAAGTGGAATCAGCTTCACAAATATTGGAATACAATTGACTTTAATATCACAGATAACTAAATTTATGTAACTTTAATGCAATAAATAGGTCAAAGTAGTCAGATTGAGTTGAACAGACAGTTCAGTTTAAGTCACATCAATATAACACATAGGTTTAATATAAGTGACATCAATTTCACACATATAAGACTATGATTGGCTTTAATATCACAGATAGTTAGATTTATGTAACTTTAATGCAATAAATAGGTCAAAGTAGTCAGATTGAGTTGAACAGGCAGTTTAGTTTAAGTCACATCAATATAACAGATAAGTTAATATCAGTGGAATCAGGTTCACAACTATTGGAGTAAAATTGACTTTAATATCACAGATAGCTCAATTTATGTAACTTTAATGCAATAAATAGGTCAAAGTAGTCAGATTGAGTTGAACAGACAGTTTAGTTTAAGTCACATCAATATAACAGATAAGTTAATAGCAGTGGAATCAGCTTGACAACTATTGGAGTACAATTGACTTTAACATCACAAATAGCTCAATTTATGTAACTTTAATGCAATAAATAGGTCAAAGTAGTCAGATTGAGTTGAACAGACAGTTCAATTTAAGTCACATCAATATAACAGATAGGTTAATATAAGTGACATCAGTTTCACACATATAAGACTACGATTGGCTTTAATATCACAGATAGTTAGATTTATGTAACTTTCATGCAATAAATAGGTCACAGTAGTCAGATTGAGTTGAACAGACAGTTTAGTTTAAGTCACATCAATATAACAGATAAGTTAATATAAGTGGAATCAGCTTCACAAATATTGGAATACAATTGGCTTTAATATCACAGATAACTCAATTTTTGTAACTTTAATGCAATAAATAGGTCAAAGTAGTCAGATTGAGTTGAACAGACAGTTTAGTTTAAGTCACATCAATATAACAGATAAGTTAATATCAGTGGAATCAGCTTGACAACTATTGGAGTACAATTTACTTTAACATCACAAATAGATCAATTTATGTAACTTTAATGCAATAAATAGGTCAAAGTAGTCAGATTGAGTTGAACAGACAGTTTAGTTTAAGTCACATCAATATAACAGATAAGTTAATATCAGTGGAATCAGGTTCACAACTATTGGAGTATAATTGACTTTAACATCACAGATGGCTCAATTTATGTAACTTTAATGCAATAAATAGGTCAAAGTAGTCAGATTGAGTTGAACAGACAGTTTAGTTTAAGTCACATCAATATAACAGATAAGTTAATAGCAGTGGAATCAGCTTGACAACTATTGGAGTACAATTGACTTTAACATCACAAATAGCTCAATTTATGTAACTTTAATGCAATAAATAGGTCAAAGTAGTCAGATTGAGTTGAACAGACAGTTCAATTTAAATCACATCAATATAACAGATAGGTTAATATAAGTGACATCAGTTTCACACATATAAGACTACGATTGGCTTTAATATCACAGATAGTTAGATTTATGTAACTTTCATGCAATAAATAGGTCACAGTAGTCAGATTGAGTTGAACAGACAGTTTAGTTTAAGTCACATCAGTATGACAGATAAGTTAATATCAGTGGAATCAGTTTCATAAATATTGGAATACAATTGGCTTTAATATCACAGATAACTCAATTTATGTAACTTTCATGCAATAAATAGGTCAAAGTAGTCAGATTGAGTTGAACAGACAGTTTAGTGTAAGTCACATCAATATAACAGAGAAGTTAATATAAGTGGAATCAGCTTCACAAATATTGGAATACAATTGACTTTAATATCACAGATAACTAAATTTATGTAACTTTAATGCAATAAATAGGTCAAAGTAGTCAGATTGAGTTGAACAGACAGTTCAGTTTAAGTCACATCAATATAACACATAGGTTTAATATAAGTGACATCAATTTCACACATATAAGACTATGATTGGCTTTAATATCACAGATAGTTAGATTTATGTAACTTTAATGCAATAAATAGGTCAAAGTAGTCAGATTGAGTTGAACAGGCAGTTTAGTTTAAGTCACATCAATATAACAGATAAGTTAATATCAGTGGAATCAGGTTCACAACTATTGGAGTAAAATTGACTTTAATATCACAGATAGCTCAATTTATGTAACTTTAATGCAATAAATAGGTCAAAGTAGTCAGATTGAGTTGAACAGACAGTTTAGTTTAAGTCACATCAATATAACAGATAAGTTAATAGCAGTGGAATCAGCTTGACAACTATTGGAGTACAATTGACTTTAACATCACAAATAGCTCAATTTATGTAACTTTAATGCAATAAATAGGTCAAAGTAGTCAGATTGAGTTGAACAGACAGTTCAATTTAAGTCACATCAATATAACAGATAGGTTAATATAAGTGACATCAGTTTCACACATATAAGACTACGATTGGCTTTAATATCACAGATAGTTAGATTTATGTAACTTTCATGCAATAAATAGGTCACAGTAGTCAGATTGAGTTGAACAGACAGTTTAGTTTAAGTCACATCAGTATGACAGATAAGTTAATATCAGTGGAATCAGCTTCATAAATATTGGAATACAGTTGCCTTTAATATCACAGATAACTCAATTTATGTAAGTTTAATGCAATAAATAGGTCAAAGTAGTCAGATTGAGTTGAACAGACAGTTTAGTTTAAGTCACATCAATATAACAGATAAGTTAATATCAGTGGAATCAGCTTCACAACTATTGGAGTACATTTGACTTTAACATCACAGATACCTCAATTTATGTAACTTTAATGCAATAAATAGGTCAAAGTAGTCAGATTGAGTTGAACAGACAGTTTAGTTTAAGTCACATCAATATATCAGATAAGTTAATATAAGTGGAATCAGCTTCACAAATATTGGAGTACAATTGACTTCAATATCACAGATAGCTCAATTTATGTAACTTTAATGCAATAAATAGGTCAAAGTAGTCAGATTCAGTTGAACAGGCAGTTTAGTTTAAGTCACATCAATATAACAGATAAGTTAATATCAGTGGAATCAGCTTCACAAATATTGGAATTCAATTGGCTTTAATATCACAGATAACTCAATTTATGTAACTTTAATGCAATAAATAGGTCAAAGTAGTCAGATTGAGTTGAACAGACAGTTTAGTTTAAGTCACATCAATATAACAGATAAGTTAATATGAGTGGAATCAGCTTGACAACTATTGAAGTACATTTGACTTTAACATCACAAATACCTCAATTTATGTAACTTTCATGCAATAAATAGGTCAAAGTAGTCAGATTGAGTTGAACAGACAGTTTAGTTTAAGTCACATCAATATATCAGATAAGTTAATATAAGTGGAATCGGCTTCAAAAATATTGGAGTACAATTGACTTCAATATCACAGATAGCTCAATTTATGTAACTTTCATGCAATAAATAGGTCAAAGTAGTCAGATTGAGTTGAACAGACAGTTTAGTTTAAGTCACATCAATATAACAGATAAGTTAATATCAGTGGAATCAGCTTGACAACTATTGGAGTACAATTTACTTTAACATCACAAATAGATCAATTTATGTAACTTTAATGCAATAAATAGGTCAAAGTAGTCAGATTGAGTTGAACAGACAGTTCAGTTTAAGTCACATCAATATAACAGATAGGTTTAATATAAGTGACATCAATTTCACACATATAAGACTACAATTGGCTTTAATATCACAGATAGTTAGATTTATGTAACTTTAATGCAATAAATAGGTCAAAGTAGTCAGATTGAGTTGAACAGACAGTTTAGATTAAGTCACATTAATAAAACAGATAAGTTAATATTAGTGGACTCAGTTTCACACATATTGGAATACAATTGACTTTAATATCACAGATAACTAAATTTATGTAACTTTAATGCAATAAATAGGTCAAAGTAGTCAGATTGAGTTGAACAGACAGTTTAGATTAAGTCACATTAATAAAACAGATAAGTTAATATTAGTGGAATCAGTTTCACACATATTGGAATACAATTGACTTTAATATCACAGATAAGTAAATTTATGTAACTTTAATGCAATAAATAGGTCAAAGTAGTCAGATTGAGTTGAACAGACAGTTTAGTTTAAGTCACATCAATATAACAGATAAGTTAATATCAGTGGAATCAGGTTCACAACTATTGGAGTATAATTGACTTTAACATCACAGATGGCTCAATTTATGTAACTTTAATGCAATAAATAGGTCAAAGTAGTCAGATTGAGTTGAACAGACAGTTTAGTTTAAGTCACATCAATATAACAGATAAGTTAATAGCAGTGGAATCAGCTTGACAACTATTGGAGTACAATTGACTTTAACATCACAAATAGCTCAATTTATGTAACTTTAATGCAATAAATAGGTCAAAGTAGTCAGATTGAGTTGAACAGACAGTTCAATTTAAGTCACATCAATATAACAGATAGGTTAATATAAGTGACATCAGTTTCACACATATAAGACTACGATTGGCTTTAATATCACAGATAGTTAGATTTATGTAACTTTCATGCAATAAATAGGTCACAGTAGTCAGATTGAGTTGAACAGACAGTTTAGTTTAAGTCACATCAGTATGACAGATAAGTTAATATCAGTGGAATCAGTTTCATAAATATTGGAATACAATTGGCTTTAATATCACAGATAACTCAATTTATGTAACTTTCATGCAATAAATAGGTCAAAGTAGTCAGATTGAGTTGAACAGACAGTTTAGTGTAAGTCACATCAATATAACAGAGAAGTTAATATAAGTGGAATCAGCTTCACAAATATTGGAATACAATTGACTTTAATATCACAGATAACTAAATTTATGTAACTTTAATGCAATAAATAGGTCAAAGTAGTCAGATTGAGTTGAACAGACAGTTCAGTTTAAGTCACATCAATATAACACATAGGTTTAATATAAGTGACATCAATTTCACACATATAAGACTATGATTGGCTTTAATATCACAGATAGTTAGATTTATGTAACTTTCATGCAATAAATAGGTCAAAGTAGTCAGATTGAGTTGAACAGGCAGTTTAGTTTAAGTCACATCAATATAACAGATAAGTTAATATCAGTGGAATCAGGTTCACAACTATTGGAGTAAAATTGACTTTAATATCACAGATAGCTCAATTTATGTAACTTTAATGCAATAAATAGGTCAAAGTAGTCAGATTGAGTTGAACAGACAGTTTAGTTTAAGTCACATCAATATAACAGATAAGTTAATAGCAGTGGAATCAGCTTGACAACTATTGGAGTACAATTGACTTTAACATCACAAATAGCTCAATTTATGTAACTTTAATGCAATAAATAGGTCAAAGTAGTCAGATTGAGTTGAACAGACAGTTCAATTTAAGTCACATCAATATAACAGATAGGTTAATATAAGTGACATCAGTTTCACACATATAAGACTACGATTGGCTTTAATATCACAGATAGTTAGATTTATGTAACTTTCATGCAATAAATAGGTCACAGTAGTCAGATTGAGTTGAACAGACAGTTTAGTTTAAGTCACATCAGTATGACAGATAAGTTAATATCAGTGGAATCAGCTTCATAAATATTGGAATACAGTTGCCTTTAATATCACAGTTAACTCAATTTATGTAAGTTTAATGCAATAAATAGGTCAAAGTAGTCAGATTGAGTTGAACAGACAGTTTAGTTTAAGTCACATCAATATAACAGAGAAGTTAATATAAGTGGAATCAGCTTCACAAATATTGGAGTACAATTGACTTTAATATCACAGATAGCTCAATTTATGTAACTTTAATGCAATAAATAGGTCAAAGTAGTCAGATTGAGTTGAACAGACAGTTTAGTTTAAGTCACATCAATATAACAGATAAGTTAATATCAGTGGAATCAGCTTCACAACTATTGGGGTACATTTGACTTTAACATCACAGATACCTCAATTTATGTAACTTTAATGCAATAAATAGGTCAAAGTAGTCAGATTGAGTTGAACAGACAGTTTAGTTTAAGTCACATAAATATATCAGATAAGTTAATATAAGTGGAATCAGCTTCATAAATATTGGAATTCAATTGGCTTTAATATCACAGATAACTCAATTTATGTAACTTTAATGCAATAAATAGGCCAAAGTAGTCAGATTGAGTTGAACAGACAGTTTAGTTTAAGTCACATCAATATAACAGATAAGTTAATATCAGTGGAATCATCTTCACAACTATTGGAGTACAATTGACTTTAACATCACAAATAGCTCGATTAATGTAACTTTAATGCAATAAATAGGTCAAAGTAGTCAGATTGAGTTGAACAGACAGTTCAGTTTAAGTCACATCAATATAACAGATAAGTTAATATCAGTGAAATCAGCTTGACAACTATTGGAGTACAATTGACTTTAACATCACAAATAGATCAATTTATGTAACTTTAATGCAATAAATAGGTCAAGGTAATCAGATTGAGTTGAACAGACAGTTTAGTTTAAGTCACATCAATATAACAGATAAGTTAATATCAGTGGAATCAGCTTCACAACTATTGGAGTACATTTGACTTTAACATCACAGATACCTCAATTTATGTAACTTTAATGCAATAAATAGGTCAAAGTAGTCAGATTGAGTTGAACAGACAGTTTAGTTTAAGTCACATCAATATATCAGATAAGTTAATATAAGTGGAATCAGCTTCACAAATATTGGAGTACAATTGACTTCAATATCACAGATAGCTCAATTTATGTAACTTTAATGCAATAAATAGGTCAAAGTAGTCAGATTCAGTTGAACAGGCAGTTTAGTTTAAGTCACATCAATATAACAGATAAGTTAATATCAGTGGAATCAGCTTCACAAATATTGGAATTCAATTGGCTTTAATATCACAGATAACTCAATTTATGTAACTTTAATGCAATAAATAGGTCAAAGTAGTCAGATTGAGTTGAACAGACAGTTTAGTTTAATTCACATCAATATAACAGATAAGTTAATATCAGTGTAATCAGCTTCACAACTATTGGAGTACAATTGACTTTAACATCACAAATAGCTCGATTAATGTAACTTTAATGCAATAAATAGGTCAAAGTAGTCAGATTGAGTTGAACAGACAGTTTAGTTTAAGTCACATCAATATAACAGATAAGTTAATATAAGTGGAATCAGCTTCACAAATATTGGAATACAATTGGCTTTAATATCACAGATAACTCAATTTTTGTAACTTTAATGCAATAAATAGGTCAAAGTAGTCAGATTGAGTTGAACAGACAGTTTAGTTTAAGTCACCTCAATATAAGAGATAAGTTAATATCAGTGGAATCAGCTTGACAACTATTCAAGTACATTTGACTTTAACATCACAGATACCTCAATTTATGTAACTTTCATGCAATAAATAGTTGAAAGTAGTCAGATTGAGTTGAACAGACAGTTTAGTTTAAGTCACATCAATATATCAGATAAGTTAATATAAGTGGAATCAGCTTCACAAATATTGGAGTACAATTGACTTCAATATCACAGATAGCTCAATTTATGTAACTTTCATGCAATAAATAGGTCAAAATAGTCAGATTGAGTTGAACAGGCAGTTTACTTTAAGTCACATCAATATAACAGATAAGTTAATATCAGTGGAATCAGCTTCACAAATATTGGAATTCAATTGGCTTTAATATCACAGATAACTCAATTTATGTAACTTTAATGCAATAAATAGGTCAAAGTAGTCAGATTGAGTTGAACAGACAGTTTAGTTTAAGTCACATCAATATAACAGATAAGTTAATATCAGTGGAATCAGGTTCACAACTATTGGAGTAAAATTGACTTTAATATCACAGATAGCTCAATTTATGTAACTTTAATGCAATAAATAGGTCAAAGTAGTCAGATTGAGTTGAACAGGCAGTTTAGTTTAAGTCACATCAATATAACAGATAAGTTAATATCAGTGGAATCAGCTTCACAAATATTGGAATTCAATTGGCTTTAATATCACAGATAACTCAATTTATGTAACTTTAATGCAATAAATAGGTCAAAGTAGTCAGATTGAGTTGAACAGACAGTTTAGTTTAAGTCACATCAATATAACAGATAAGTTAATATCAGTGGAATCATCTTCACAACTATTGGAGTACAATTGACTTTAACATCACAAATAGCTCGATTAATGTAACTTTAATGCAATAAATAGGTCAAAGTAGTCAGATTGAGTTGAACAGACAGTTTAGTTTAAGTCACTTCAATATAACAGATAAGTTAATATCAGTGGAATCAGCTTCACAACTATTGGAGTAAAATTGACTTTAATATCACAGATAACTCAATTTATGTAACTTTAATGCAATAAATAGGTCAAAGTAGTCAGATTGAGTTGAACAGACAGTTTAGTTTAAGTCACATCAATATAACAGATAAGTTAATAGCAGTGGAATCAGCTTGACAACTATTGGAGTACAATTGACTTTAACATCACAAATAGATCAATTTATGTAACTTTAATGCAATAAATAGGTCAAGGTAATCATATTGAGTTGAACAGACAGTTTAGTTTAAGTCACATCAATATAACAGATAAGTTAATATCAGTGGAATCAGCTTCACAACTATTGGTCTAACGATATCTCGAAAGGAAAGTCCTGATAAGGGTCAGGAGTTGAAAAAAGTGACATCTTCCGAATGGGAATGTTATCTCAAGAAGTTGGCCCCTTACAGCCCCGTTCGACCCATGGACAATGGAGTGGGACCGGGCCTATTCTCACCTGTAAGGATCACTTGCTCCCATTAAGGGATCATAAAAAAAGGGCCATCCCGAAAAATAACATGTCTTTTAAGGGGCACATATCTTCGGACCGGAAGTACTTATGAGCCCCTTTTTTGGTCGGCAGACCCCTAAGGGAGTTGCCTGACAGCCCCTAGAAGGGTAGATCCCAAAAAGGGTCTACAGTGAATAAAAGTCACTATTTTGGAATGGCATAGTTATTTTAAGGTCCCGGCCCCTTCAGCCCCAACCGGTGCCGTGGGGCTAAAGTAAGGGGCCAGACCCTTATTTACACATAAGGGGTCTTGCCTGACCATATGTTGTGGGACTCTATTAAAAGTCGAAAAAAAAATTCCACATGTTGAGCCCTCCTTCGACAACCCCTTAAGCGTCTGGAAACAAGGGGCCCAGGGGTTAAACGTGGCCCCTAGATGAGGGGCTGCCCCAAATTGGGACCCTCTAGCAGCATTGAGGCCAGAGTTGAGGGTCTCAAACAAAAGGGTGTCATATACACGGACCCATGCGCCCCAAGACATATCCCTTAAGAGTGAGTCCTAGCCCCGACATGGCCAGCCCCTTCAACTCCCTTAAGGGTCCTTGACGAAAAATTCTTGAAAAAATAAGTGTTCCAAAAAGTGGGTCTCATTCGACAGGAAATATCCTAGAACACTTAGAAAACATGTCACTGAAAAAAGAATACCTCAGTTCGGACATTTTTCTTCAATATCCATCTTTGTGACTTAAGCGCGGTCACAAATCCTGCCCTCAAAAGGTGCAGTTGGAGCCCGATCGTATCAATATTAGCCTTCAAAAGTAACAAAACTTGCCCCTAACACCAAATGTGACCTTATAGGGCCTAAAATGCTACCCGGAGGTATCACTGAATGGTTCCAATAACTAACCCTAACCCAAAACCTAACCCTAACCCTAACCCCAAACCCTAACCCTAACCCTCCACAAAAACAACGATTAAGAAATCAATCACAGATCTATTTTTAGACTTGGAATTTCCAATCTATTTATAGAAAAATCACCCTTTGAAAAAATCAAGTGACCGTTTAACCTGTAACCCTATGCCCAAACCCCTAACGCTATCCCAAACCCCTATCCCAAACCCCTAACCCTAACCCTAACCCCCTAAACCAACCCTAACCCTAAACCCAAACCCTAAACCTAACCCTAACCCTAACCCAACCCTAACCCTAACCCCTAACCCTAACCCCAACCCATGGTATAAGGTATAGAGTGCAGTGTATAGGGTATAGGTGAAGGGTGGAGGGTGTAGGGTATAGGGTGCAGGTGATGGGGTGGAGTTCCAAGGTGTAAGGTATAGTGTTCAGGGTATAGCGTGTAGGGTGTTGGTGTTAGTTGTTGGCATTTGTTGAGCTTCAAATTCGAATTGTTATTCCTCAGTACTGAAAAGGAATTGAGACTTCATTTTTTCAACAAATACTTACCTTGTACTTTTCGAGATTTTAACTCAAGTACAGCTCATAACTCTTTCAATGAAAAGAGTTTTCCTCAATCCAATTTAACCTCCTTTATCCATTCATTACGGCTATTTGAAAAAGGCATTCTCTTTGGATTTTAGACTTCAGCATTGGAACTCACCTTTCTAATCATATATAACTCTTGCCATTAGTATTGCATAAACACACTCATATGCATTATTTCACTTCAGATAACCCTAACGCTGTCGTAACACATACTTTATCCCAAATATTATTCGCCACTACAATTTTCAATAGTCAAGCATTACCAACCAGAAATATTCTTTATTGGCATTTGTCGCAACACATATTTAGTTACACATTGCTATGTTATATTCCATTTCTATACAGCTTTCGTAACAAAACAAGTAGTACTAAATCATCTCATCATTAAGTAGGAATGATCAGTCTTCTTAAAGATAGTCATTGCTTTATATAATGGCTGTGTAGTTCTCAGGTAGCAACGTCCATTCTAATGACAAAAACAAAAGAAAAACTACAGCAGCATAATTAAGAAATAATTCAATTGCCTTAATTGGGCTTTATTGATTGGAGGAAAAATGAAGTGCTCCTCCAAATATTCAATACAGTAGTGGATGTAATGCTCCACAAAAACAACGAATAAGAAATCAATCACAGATCTATTTTTAGACTTGGAATTTCCAATCTATTTATAGAAAAATCACCCTTTGAAAAAATCAAGTAACCGTTTAACCTGTAACCCTATGCCCAAACCCCTAACGCTATCCCAAACCCCTATCCCAAACCCCTAACCCTAACCCTAACCCCCTAAACCAACCCTAACCCTAAACCCAAACCCTAAACCTAACCCTAACCTAACCCTAACCCCTAAACCCTAACCCTAACCCAACCCTAACCCTAACCCCTAACCCCTAACCCTAACCCCAACCCATGGTATAAGGTATAGAGTGCAGTGTATAGGGTATAGGTGAAGGGTGGAGGGTGTAGGGTATAGGGTGCAGGTGATGGGGTGGAGTTCCAAGGTGTAAGGTATAGTGTTCAGGGTATAGCGTGTAGGGTGTTGGTGTTAGTTGTTGGCATTTGTTGAGCTTCAAATTCGAATTGTTATTCCTCAGTACTGAAAAGGAATTGAGACTTCATTTTTTCAACAAATACTTACCTTGTACTTTTCGAGATTTTAACTCAAGTACAGCTCATAACTCTTTCAATGAAAAGAGTTTTCCTCAATCCAATTTAACCTCCTTTATCCATTCATTACGGCTATTTGAAAAAGGCATTCTCTTTGGATTTTAGACTTCAGCATTGGAACTCACCTTTCTAATCATATATAACTCTTGCCATTAGTATTGCATAAACACACTCATATGCATTATTTCACTTCAGATAACCCTAACGCTGTCGTAACACATACTTTATCCCAAATATTATTCGCCACTACAATTTTCAATAGTCAAGCATTACCAACCAGAAATATTCTTTATTGGCATTTGTCGCAACACATATTTAGTTACACATTGCTATGTTATATTCCATTTCTATACAGCTTTCGTAACAAAACAAGTAGTACTAAATCATCTCATCATTAAGTAGGAATGATCAGTCTTCTTAAAGATAGTCATTGCTTTATATAATGGCTGTGTAGTTCTCAGGTAGCAACGTCCATTCTAATGACAAAAACAAAAGAAAAACTACAGCAGCATAATTAAGAAATAATTCAATTGCCTTAATTGGGCTTTATTGATTGGAGGAAAAATGAAGTGCTCCTCCAAATATTCAATACAGTAGTGGATGTAATGCTCCACAAAAACAACGAATAAGAAATCAATCACAGATCTATTTTTAGACTTGGAATTTCCAATCTATTTATAGAAAAATCACCCTTTGAAAAAATCAAGTAACCGTTTAACCTGTAACCCTATGCCCAAACCCCTAACGCTATCCCAAACCCCTATCCCAAACCCCTAACCCTAACCCTAACCCCCTAAACCAACCCTAACCCTAAACCCAAACCCTAAACCTAACCCTAACCTAACCCTAACCCCTAAACCCTAACCCTAACCCAACCCTAACCCTAACCCCTAACCCCTAACCCTAACCCCAACCCATGGTATAAGGTATAGAGTGCAGTGTATAGGGTATAGGTGAAGGGTGGAGGGTGTAGGGTATAGGGTGCAGGTGATGGGGTGGAGTTCCAAGGTGTAAGGTATAGTGTTCAGGGTATAGCGTGTAGGGTGTTGGTGTTAGTTGTTGGCATTTGTTGAGCTTCAAATTCGAATTGTTATTCCTCAGTACTGAAAAGGAATTGAGACTTCATTTTTTCAACAAATACTTACCTTGTACTTTTCGAGATTTTAACTCAAGTACAGCTCATAACTCTTTCAATGAAAAGAGTTTTCCTCAATCCAATTTAACCTCCTTTATCCATTCATTACGGCTATTTGAAAAAGGCATTCTCTTTGGATTTTAGACTTCAGCATTGGAACTCACCTTTCTAATCATATATAACTCTTGCCATTAGTATTGCATAAACACACTCATATGCATTATTTCACTTCAGATAACCCTAACGCTGTCGTAACACATACTTTATCTCAAATATTATTCGCCACTACAATTTTCAATAGTCAAGCATTACCAACCAGAAATATTCTTTATTGGCATTTGTCGCAACACATATTTAGTTACACATTGCTATGTTATATTCCATTTCTATACAGCTTTCGTAACAAAACAAGTAGTACTAAATCATCTCATCATTAAGTAGGAATGATCAGTCTTCTTAAAGATAGTCATTGCTTTATATAATGGCTGTGTAGTTCTCAGGTAGCAACGTCCATTCTAATGACAAAAACAAAAACAAAAGAAAAACTACAGCAGCATAATTAAGAAATAATTCAATTGCCTTAATTGGGCTTTATTGATTGGAGGAAAAATGAAGTGCTCCTCCAAATATTCAATACAGTAGTGGATGTAATGCTCCACAAAAACAACGAATAAGAAATCAATCACAGATCTATTTTTAGACTTGGAATTTCCAATCTATTTATAGAAAAATCACCCTTTGAAAAAATCAAGTGACCGTTTAACCTGTAACCCTATGCCCAAACCCCTAACGCTATCCCAAACCCCTATCCCAAACCCCTAACCCTAACCCTAACCCCCTAAACCAACCCTAACCCTAAACCCAAACCCTAAACCTAACCCTAACCTAACCCTAACCCCTAAACCCTAACCCTAACCCAACCCTAACCCTAACCCCTAACCCTAACCCCAACCCATGGTATAAGGTATAGAGTGCAGTGTATAGGGTATAGGTGAAGGGTGGAGGGTGTAGGGTATAGGGTGCAGGTGATGGGGTGGAGTTCCAAGGTGTAAGGTATAGTGTTCAGGGTATAGCGTGTAGGGTGTTGGTGTTAGTTGTTGGCATTTGTTGAGCTTCAAATTCGAATTGTTATTCCTCAGTACTGAAAAGGAATTGAGACTTCATTTTTTCAACAAATACTTACCTTGTACTTTTCGAGATTTTCACTCAAGTACAGCTCATAACTCTTTCAATGAAAAGAGTTTTCCTCAATCCAATTTAACCTCCTTTATCCATTCATTACGGCTATTTGAAAAAGGCATTCTCTTTGGATTTTAGACTTCAGCATTGGAACTCACCTTTCTAATCATATATAACTCTTGCCATTAGTATTGCATAAACACACTCATATGCATTATTTCACTTCAGATAACCCTAACGCTGTCGTAACACATACTTTATCCCAAATATTATTCGCCACTACAATTTTCAATAGTCAAGCATTACCAACCAGAAATATTCTTTATTGGCATTTGTCGCAACACATATTTAGTTACACATTGCTATGTTATATTCCATTTCTATACAGCTTTCGTAACAAAACAAGTAGTACTAAATCATCTCATCATTAAGTAGGAATGATCAGTCTTCTTAAAGATAGTCATTGCTTTATATAATGGCTGTGTAGTTCTCAGGTAGCAACGTCCATTCTAATGACAAAAACAAAAGAAAAACTACAGCAGCATAATTAAGAAATAATTCAATTGCCTTAATTGGGCTTTATTGATTGGAGGAAAAATGAAGTGCTCCTCCAAATATTCAATACAGTAGTGGATGTAATGCTCCACAAAAACAACGAATAAGAAATCAATCACAGATCTATTTTTAGACTTGGAATTTCCAATCTATTTATAGAAAAATCACCCTTTGAAAAAATCAAGTAACCGTTTAACCTGTAACCCTATGCCCAAACCCCTAACGCTATCCCAAACCCCTATCCCAAACCCCTAACCCTAACCCTAACCCCCTAAACCAACCCTAACCCTAAACCCAAACCCTAAACCTAACCCTAACCTAACCCTAACCCCTAAACCCTAACCCTAACCCAACCCTAACCCTAACCCCTAACCCTAACCCCAACCCATGGTATAAGGTATAGAGTGCAGTGTATAGGGTATAGGTGAAGGGTGGAGGGTGTAGGGTATAGGGTGCAGGTGATGGGGTGGAGTTCCAAGGTGTAAGGTATAGTGTTCAGGGTATAGCGTGTAGGGTGTTGGTGTTAGTTGTTGGCATTTGTTGAGCTTCAAATTCGAATTGTTATTCCTCAGTACTGAAAAGGAATTGAGACTTCATTTTTTCAACAAATACTTACCTTGTACTTTTCGAGATTTTAACTCAAGTACAGCTCATAACTCTTTCAATGAAAAGAGTTTTCCTCAATCCAATTTAACCTCCTTTATCCATTCATTACGGCTATTTGAAAAAGGCATTCTCTTTGGATTTTAGACTTCAGCATTGGAACTCACCTTTCTAATCATATATAACTCTTGCCATTAGTATTGCATAAACACACTCATATGCATTATTTCACTTCAGATAACCCTAACGCTGTCGTAACACATACTTTATCCCAAATATTATTCGCCACTACAATTTTCAATAGTCAAGCATTACCAACCAGAAATATTCTTTATTGGCATTTGTCGCAACACATATTTAGTTACACATTGCTATGTTATATTCCATTTCTATACAGCTTTCGTAACAAAACAAGTAGTACTAAATCATCTCATCATTAAGTAGGAATGATCAGTCTTCTTAAAGATAGTCATTGCTTTATATAATGGCTGTGTAGTTCTCAGGTAGCAACGTCCATTCTAATGACAAAAACAAAAGAAAAACTACAGCAGCATAATTAAGAAATAATTCAATTGCCTTAATTGGGCTTTATTGATTGGAGGAAAAATGAAGTGCTCCTCCAAATATTCAATACAGTAGTGGATGTAATGCTCCACAAAAACAACGAATAAGAAATCAATCACAGATCTATTTTTAGACTTGGAATTTCCAATCTATTTATAGAAAAATCACCCTTTGAAAAAATCAAGTAACCGTTTAACCTGTAACCCTATGCCCAAACCCCTAACGCTATCCCAAACCCCTATCCCAAACCCCTAACCCTAACCCTAACCCCCTAAACCAACCCTAACCCTAAACCTAACCCTAACCTAACCCTAACCCCTAAACCCTAACCCTAACCCAACCCTAACCCTAACCCCTAACCCTAACCCCAACCCATGGTATAAGGTATAGAGTGCAGTGTATAGGGTATAGGTGAAGGGTGGAGGGTGTAGGGTATAGGGTGCAGGTGATGGGGTGGAGTTCCAAGGTGTAAGGTATAGTGTTCAGGGTATAGCGTGTAGGGTGTTGGTGTTAGTTGTTGGCATTTGTTGAGCTTCAAATTCGAATTGTTATTCCTCAGTACTGAAAAGGAATTGAGACTTCATTTTTTCAACAAATACTTACCTTGTACTTTTCGAGATTTTAACTCAAGTACAGCTCATAACTCTTTCAATGAAAAGAGTTTTCCTCAATCCAATTTAACCTCCTTTATCCATTCATTACGGCTATTTGAAAAAGGCATTCTCTTTGGATTTTAGACTTCAGCATTGGAACTCACCTTTCTAATCATATATAACTCTTGCCATTAGTATTGCATAAACACACTCATATGCATTATTTCACTTCAGATAACCCTAACGCTGTCGTAACACATACTTTATCCCAAATATTATTCGCCACTACAATTTTCAATAGTCAAGCATTACCAACCAGAAATATTCTTTATTGGCATTTGTCGCAACACATATTTAGTTACACATTGCTATGTTATATTCCATTTCTATACAGCTTTCGTAACAAAACAAGTAGTACTAAATCATCTCATCATTAAGTAGGAATGATCAGTCTTCTTAAAGATAGTCATTGCTTTATATAATGGCTGTGTAGTTCTCAGGTAGCAACGTCCATTCTAATGACAAAAACAAAAACAAAAGAAAAACTACAGCAGCATAATTAAGAAATAATTCAATTGCCTTAATTGGGCTTTATTGATTGGAGGAAAAATGAAGTGCTCCTCCAAATATTCAATACAGTAGTGGATGTAATGCTCCACAAAAACAACGAATAAGAAATCAATCACAGATCTATTTTTAGACTTGGAATTTCCAATCTATTTATAGAAAAATCACCCTTTGAAAAAATCAAGTGACCGTTTAACCTGTAACCCTATGCCCAAACCCCTAACGCTATCCCAAACCCCTAACCCTAACCCTAACCCCCTAAACCAACCCTAACCCTAAACCCAAACCCTAAACCTAACCCTAACCCCTAAACCCTAACCCTAACCCAACCCTAACCCTAACCCCTAACCCTAACCCCAACCCATGGTATAAGGTATAGAGTGCAGTGTATAGGGTATAGGTGAAGGGTGGAGGGTGTAGGGTATAGGGTGCAGGTGATGGGGTGGAGTTCCAAGGTGTAAGGTATAGTGTTCAGGGTATAGCGTGTAGGGTGTTGGTGTTAGTTGTTGGCATTTGTTGAGCTTCAAATTCGAATTGTTATTCCTCAGTACTGAAAAGGAATTGAGACTTCATTTTTTCAACAAATACTTACCTTGTACTTTTCGAGATTTTCACTCAAGTACAGCTCATAACTCTTTCAATGAAAAGAGTTTTCCTCAATGCAATTTAACCTCCTTTATCCATTCATTACGGCTATTTGAAAAAGGCATTCTCTTTGGATTTTAGACTTCAGCATTGGAACTCACCTTTCTAATCATATATAACTCTTGCCATTAGTATTGCATAAACACACTCATATGCATTATTTCACTTCAGATAACCCTAACGCTGTCGTAACACATACTTTATCCCAAATATTATTCGCCACTACAATTTTCAATAGTCAAGCATTACCAACCAGAAATATTCTTTATTGGCATTTGTCGCAACACATATTTAGTTACACATTGCTATGTTATATTCCATTTCTATACAGCTTTCGTAACAAAACAAGTAGTACTAAATCATCTCATCATTAAGTAGGAATGATCAGTCTTCTTAAAGATAGTCATTGCTTTATATAATGGCTGTGTAGTTCTCAGGTAGCAACGTCCATTCTAATGACAAAAACAAAAACAAAAGAAAAACTACAGCAGCATAATTAAGAAATAATTCAATTGCCTTAATTGGGCTTTATTGATTGGAGGAAAAATGAAGTGCTCCTCCAAATATTCAATACAGTAGTGGATGTAATGCTCCACAAAAACAACGAATAAGAAATCAATCACAGATCTATTTTCAGACTTGGAATTTCCAATCTATTTATAGAAAAATCGCCCTTTGAAAAAGCAAGTGACCGTTTAACCTGTAACCTTAACCCTAACCCTAACCCTATCCCAAACCCCTATCCCAAACCCCTAACCCTAACCCTAACCCCCTAAACCAACCCTAACCTAAACCCTAAACCTAACCCAAACCTAACCCCTAAACCCTAACCCTAACCCAACCCTAACCCTAACCCCTAACCCCTAACCCCAACCCATGGTATAAGGTATAGAGTGCAGTGTATAGGGTATAGGTGAAGGGTGGAGGGTGTAGGGTATAGGGTGCAGGTGATGGGGTGGAGTTCCAAGGTGTAAGGTATAGTGTTCAGGGTATAGCGTGTAGGGTGTTGGTGTTAGGTGTTGTCATTTGTTGAGCTTCAAATTCGAATTGCTATTCCTCAGTACTGAAAAGGAATTGAGACTTCATTTTTTCAACAAATATTTACCTTGTACTTTTCGAGATTTTCACTCAAGTACAGCTCATAACTCTTTCAATGAAAAGAGTTTTCCTCAATGCAATTTAACCTCCTTTATCCATTCATTACGGCTATTTGAAAAAGGCATTCTCTTTGGATTTTAGACTTCAGCATTGGAACTCACCTTTCTAATCATATATAACTCTTGCCATTAGTATTGCATAAACACACTCATATGCATTATTTCACTTCAGATAACCCTAACGCTGTCGTAACACATACTTTATCCCAAATATTATTCGCCACTACAATTTTCAATAGTCAAGCATTACCAACCAGAAATATTCTTTATTGGCATTTGTCGCAACACATATTTAGTTACACATTGCTATGTTATATTCCATTTCTATACAGCTTTCGTAACAAAACAAGTAGTACTAAATCATCTCATCATTAAGTAGGAATGATCAGTCTTCTTAAAGATAGTCATTGCTTTATATAATGGCTGTGTAGTTCTCAGGTAGCAACGTCCATTCTAATGACAAAAACAAAAACAAAAGAAAAACTACAGCAGCATAATTAAGAAATAATTCAATTGCCTTAATTGGGCTTTATTGATTGGAGGAAAAATGAAGTGCTCCTCCAAATATTCAATACAGTAGTGGATGTAATGCTCCACAAAAACAACGAATAAGAAATCAATCACAGATCTATTTTTAGACTTGGAATTTCCAATCTATTTATAGAAAAATCACCCTTTGAAAAAATCAAGTGACCGTTTAACCTGTAACCCTATGCCCAAACCCCTAACGCTATCCCAAACCCCTAACCCTAACCCTAACCCCCTAAACCAACCCTAACCCTAAACCCAAACCCTAAACCTAACCCTAACCTAACCCTAACCTAACCCTAACCCTAACCCTAACCCCTAACCCTAACCCCAACCCATGGTATAAGGTATAGAGTGCAGTGTATAGGGTATAGGTGAAGGGTGGAGGGTGTAGGGTATAGGGTGCAGGTGATGGGGTGGAGTTCCAAGGTGTAAGGTATAGTGTTCAGGGTATAGCGTGTAGGGTGTTGGTGTTAGTTGTTGGCATTTGTTGAGCTTCAAATTCGAATTGTTATTCCTCAGTACTGAAAAGGAATTGAGACTTCATTTTTTCAACAAATACTTACCTTGTACTTTTCGAGATTTTCACTCAAGTACAGCTCATAACTCTTTCAATGAAAAGAGTTTTCCTCAATGCAATTTAACCTCCTTTATCCATTCATTACGGCTATTTGAAAAAGGCATTCTCTTTGGATTTTAGACTTCAGCATTGGAACTCACCTTTCTAATCATATATAACTCTTGCCATTAGTATTGCATAAACACACTCATATGCATTATTTCACTTCAGATAACCCTAACGCTGTCGTAACACATACTTTATCCCAAATATTATTCGCCACTACAATTTTCAATAGTCAAGCATTACCAACCAGAAATATTCTTTATTGGCATTTGTCGCAACACATATTTAGTTACACATTGCTATGTTATATTCCATTTCTATACAGCTTTCGTAACAAAACAAGTAGTACTAAATCATCTCATCATTAAGTAGGAATGATCAGTCTTCTTAAAGATAGTCATTGCTTTATATAATGGCTGTGTAGTTCTCAGGTAGCAACGTCCATTCTAATGACAAAAACAAAAACAAAAGAAACACTACAGCAGCATAATTAAGAAATAATTCAATTGCCTTAATTGGGCTTTATTGATTGGAGGAAAAATGAAGTGCTCCTCCAAATATTCAATACAGTAGTGGATGTAATGCTCCACAAAAACAACGAATAAGAAATCAATCACAGATCTATTTTTAGACTTGGAATTTCCAATCTATTTATAGAAAAATCACCCTTTGAAAAAATCAAGTGACCGTTTAACCTGTAACCCTATGCCCAAACCCCTAACGCTATCCCAAACCCCTATCCCAAACCCCTAACCCTAACCCTAACCCCCTAAACCAACCCTAACCCTAAACCCAAACCCTAAACCTAACCCTAACCCAACCCTAACCCTAACCCCTAACCCCTAACCCTAACCCCAACCCATGGTATAAGGTATAGAGTGCAGTGTATAGGGTATAGGTGAAGGGTGGAGGGTGTAGGGTATAGGGTGCAGGTGATGGGGTGGAGTTCCAAGGTGTAAGGTATAGTGTTCAGGGTATAGCGTGTAGGGTGTTGGTGTTAGGTGTTGGCATTTGTTGAGCTTCAAATTCGAATTGTTATTCCTCAGTACTGAAAAGGAATTGAGACTTCATTTTTTCAACAAATACTTACCTTGTACTTTTCGAGATTTTCACTCAAGGACAGCTCATAACTCTTTCAATGAAAAGAGTTTTCCTCAATGCAATTTAACCTCCTTTATCCATTCATTACGGCTATTTGAAAAAGGCATTCTCTTTGGATTTTAGACTTCAGCATTGGAACTCACCTTTCTAATCATATATAACTCTTGCCATTAGTATTGCATAAACACACTCATATGCATTATTTCACTTCAGATAACCCTAACGCTGTCGTAACACATACTTTATCCCAAATATTATTCGCCACTACAATTTTCAATAGTCAAGCATTACCAACCAGAAATATTCTTTATTGGCATTTGTCGCAACACATATTTAGTTACACATTGCTATGTTATATTCCATTTCTATACAGCTTTCGTAACAAAACAAGTAGTACTAAATCATCTCATCATTAAGTAGGAATGATCAGTCTTCTTAAAGATAGTCATTGCTTTATATAATGGCTGTGTAGTTCTCAGGTAGCAACGTCCATTCTAATGACAAAAACAAAAGAAAAACTAAAGCAGCATAATTAAGAAATAATTCAATTGCCTTAATTGGGCTTTATTGATTGGAGGAAAAATGAAGTGCTCCTCCTCCAAATATTCAATACAGTAGTTGATGTAATGCTCCACAAAAACAACGAATAAGAAATCAATCACATATCTATTTTTAGACTTGGAATTTCCAATCTATTTATAGAAAAATCACCCTTTGAAAAAATTAAGTGACCGTTTAACCTGTAACCCTATGCCAAACCCCTAACGCTAACCCTAACCTCCTAAACCAACCCTAACCCTACCCCCTAAACCTCACCCAACCCTAACCCCAACCCATGGGATAAGGTATATAGTGCAGTGTATAGGGTATAGGTGAAGGGTGGAGGGTATAGGGTGCAGGTGATAGGGTGGAGTTCCAAGGTATAAGGTATAGTGTTCAGGGTATAGCGTGTAGGGTGTTGGTGTTAGGTGTTGTCATTTGTTGAGCTTCAAATTCTAATTGTTATTCCTCAGTACTGAAAAGGAATTGAGACTTCATTTTTTCAACAAATACTTACCTTGTACTTTTCGAAATTTACAGTCAAGTACAGCTCATAACTCTTTCAATGAAAAGATTTTCGTCAATCCAATTTAACCTCCTTTATCCATTCATTACGGCTATTTGAAAAATGCATTCTCTTTGGATTTGGGTTTTAGACTTCAGCATTGGAACTCACCTTTCTAATCATATATAACTCTTGCCATTGGTATTGCATAAACACACTCATATGCATTATTTCACTTCAGATAACCCTAACGCTGTCGTAACACATACTTTATCCCAAATATTATTCGCCACTACAATTTTCAATAGTCAAGCATTACCAACCAGAAATATTCTTTATTGGCATTTGTCGCAACACATATTTAGTTACACATTGCTATGTTATATTCCATTTCTATACAGCTTTCGTAACAAAACAAGTAGTGCTAAATCATCTCATCATTAAGTAGGAATGATCAGTCTTCTTAAAGATAGTCATTGCTTTATATAATGGCTGTGTAGTTCTCAGGTAGCAACGTCCATTCTAATGACAAAAACAAAAGAAAAACTACAGCAGCATAATTAAGAAATAATTCAATTGGCTTAATTGGGCTTTATTGATCGGATGAAAAATGAAGTGCTCCTCCAAATATTCAATACAGTAGTTGATGTAATGCTCCACAAAAACAACGAATAAGAAATCAATCACATATCTATTTTTAGACTTGGAATTTCCAATCTATTTATAGAAAAATCACCCTTTGAAAAAATCAAGTGACCGTTTAACCTGTAACCCTAACCCTAATTAGTGAATGGGGCAAACCCTGCGACTTTACTTACTTTGGCTGAGGGTTAGGTAAAAAAACATTTTTGAAAACCTTTCCCGGGGGGGTGGATCGACTTGGTTTGGGGAGGGGTTCAATCCAACCAAATACCCTCGGAAAAGCTCTAACGGTTAAGCCGGTATAAAATTCTAACCCCAGAATAAGTACTTTCCATTTTCGGAGGGATACCCAGCTTTGGGATGGGGGATATTTCTTCAAACCCCCTCTAACCCTTGGGGAGGGTTTGCTACCCCCCCCCCTAGAAAGAACTCTACCCCAAATTGAACCTCAAGGCCTAGAGGGGGTATATATCAACCACACCATATAAAAGTGCCAGATCTGAAGTCAACTCATTTTTTTGGCTAAGAGATATGAAATTTTTTACCCTTGGATTTTTTTCTATGGTCTGAAGGGGGACACTCAAAAACCTACTCCCCCAAAAAATCAGCTCGATCCCTCATCCCGGGGGGTGGGGATTGAACTTTGTTTTTTTTTGGGGGGGGGTCACATAACCTGCCCTTTGTCCAACCAGATCAGCGGTTGTTCACCCATCAGGGTTAGGATGGTTTTCTAGCTATAAGACCCTTGGAGGAATAATTTCCGGGCATGGTTCTATAGAGGGGGGGGGCTACAAATCTGACCAAGTTTCGGGTGTGAGGTCGGTCCCGTTAAGGAGAAAGGGCGGGTTGAAAGGGGTCACAACTAGGCCCCTGGTCACAGGGTTGGCCCGCAATATAATTTTGTTAACCCCGACCCCTTTCCCTATCTAGGTCATCCCCCATGTTTGGACCCCAAAAGGGCCTTGATCTCTGGGGCCTAGCCCCCCATAGGATGTTTCCAAAAAAGTAACAGGCGGTCGGTCACACTAAGTTATTCGAAAAGAGGTTTAGTGGAGTCTTCTTTAAGACTACGACAATTTCCTTAAAGGGGCAATGAGAATGGGGCCTGGTAAGGTTTCTCTCCAAAGGAAGCCCTTGTAACCCTTAAAACTTGGAGTAGGGTTAGGGTCCAATTTGTTGAACCCCTAAAAAGAGGGTGCTTAGGTTTAAGGCTGAGAATTGGGGTTAGGATTAAAGTTAGGACCCTGATTTTTTGGGCCCTCGTTGGCCCTTTAATTTCCTGCTAATGCTGTAAATTTCAATAGTATTCTTTGGAGGACTTAGTTATGTTCCTTCAAAGTAGGTCCATTTTCGTCATTTGGGACATACATGCCCTAATTCCCTGACTTCATGGTCTGGGTTATTCTTAAAAGCTGAGACCCTTGCTTTTACAAAGTCGTAGGGGACGCATGGGGCCTCCTCTCAGAGAAATTTCAGCTCCCTAGCTTAAAGTCATCCATTTCCGGTCCCCTTAAAATGGTAAAAATGTCAAAAAAATTGACCCCACGTCATTTTGACCCCTGACCCTGAAGGGGACTAACCGACCCCTTGACAAATGAGACGTATTCCCTAAAGGGTCCCTAAAACAAATTGGGTCCTTCTATCTCTAAGGGTCGAATTTCGAAAAGTAGGGTCATTATGGAGGGTCCATACGACGTAACCCTTCAAAGTTCGGACTTGAGATTTAAGGGTCGTCCCAATGGGGCCTGGAGACAACACATATCTAAATTTCAGCTCCCTATCTCTAATTTTAGATCCCGACCCTAGCCCCCCAAAACGCTAAAATTTCCAAAAATTGGACCCAAAATTTTTCTAACTTCTGACCCAAAAACGCCATAGGGGTAAAACCCCGTCCCCGAATAAGGCAGCAAAACAAATTGGGTTCCTCTATCCCCAAGGACCCTAGAGGTACAAGACTTTGAAAAAAGGTTGAAAATTAGGGTTAGTATTAGGCCTAGGGTTAGTACTTTATTTTCAATTTATAGACTTGAGCTTTTAGGGTCCTAAAAGTGGGGCTAAGGGCCAGCTCATACTGTATTTGCAGCTCCCTAGCTTTTCCTTTAGATCCTAACCGCGTCGTCCCAAAAATGCCAATAGGGCCCCATTTTTGACCCCAGACCCTTAAGGGACCTATTGACCCCATAAGGGATTACACCCGGCCCCGACTACGACCCCAAAACAAATTGCGTTTTTCTATCTTCAACGACCTCAGAGTGACGAGTCTTTGCAAAAAGGTCAATTTTAACGATATTGAGTACTTTGAAAGGTCTTTTCGACGTAATCCCTTACAGGGTCTCAGTGCCTTTCAAGGGTCCGAAGTCCCTTGAAGGGATCTCCAGATTTCCGAAATATGTGAACCTTATCTGTCCTATTTCTATTCAACCCTAGGCCTCGAAAATGACAAAAAATAACCGGTCACCACTTGAGACCCTGAACCCTAGAGGGGCCGGCCCTTTCGATTTATTTTAAGCTTGGACCGGTCTATTGACCCTGTGAAAGACAGCAAATTTTCATCCCAACTGTAAGAGTTACATGCCTTGTAAAAAGGAACAAAAAACATGGGTTAGGGTTAGGGTTAGCCTTTTATTTGACCACAAATATCTCTTGACCGGAAGCACTGATTACCTCCATCTTTTCGGCAGATTTCCACCGCACTGGGGCCTCTTACATATGTAAAGGGCGTATCTGAAGTGTTGCAAACAATGAAGTTTGATTCTTCACGATGAAAGGCATTTTTACGCTTTTTTACCGAAAACATAGACTAACTTCCGATGTTCATATTTCTGGACCGGAAGCAAAAACTTTCCCAATTTTTTCACAAACGCTCTTCCTTCGGCCATTCTATTGATAGATAGAAAAGGTCCATCTTTACTATTCTTTTTACATATGATAAGGCCTTCTGAAAAAGTACTGTTCTTCTTTTGGTGTAGAAAATACGCACGTTATGTGTTTAACCGTATTTCTTTCAAACAGAGTGCACTAGAGACTTCAATTTGGTCTCGTTTGATAGCTAATGGCAAGACCTTTTCAATGATATATAACTCAATCTCATAGCTTGTTTGGAGATGGAGTGAGAAATTTTCAAAATATGTCACCGTTTTTGCTTAAAAACGCACTATTTTCAAACGTTCATATCTCTGGACCGGAAGTAAAGAAATTGCCCATTTTTTTTTTTACAAACTCTTTTGCTTGAGCCATACTATCAAAAGCAATAGTACAATTTTAGTTTACTAGTGTTTTTATAGGTCAACAGACTTGAAAACTTGGTCGCTTTGAAGCCAGTAAATAAATCAGGATTAGGGTTATTTTTTGATAGGGTAAATCAGCGCGGTGACATTTGATTTGACTCAGATTCACGGCAAACCCCGAGGTGAATGAACATGGACTGTACACAGAAAGACTTAGATATGCAGACATCCTCCACCATGGAACTTGCGGCCATTCCAGATGATAATGACAGCGAGGCTTCATTAGGAGTTGATTTTGTAGAGCCGGCCAAGGCTTCATCAACCCCTCCAAACTTATTTAGTGGGGATGAGGATCCACCATCACCTCCTGACTCTTCGTCTCCCCCCGGGCCGTCATCGAGAAGCAGATCACCTACCCCCATGCCTTCGGAGGATGATCCGACTTCGCCAACCAGGAGCCCCTCTGAGGACGAATCGACATCCCCGCTCACCTCGGAGGACGAATCGACATCCCCGCTCACCTCGGAGGACGAATCGACATCCCTGCTCACCTCGGACGACGAGTCGTCATCACCGCTCACCTCGGAGGATGAGAGCACTTCGTCTTCCTCCTCCTCCTCCTCCCCGGCGAGATCCTCCCCAGCAAGCCCAGAGCGTGGACGACCAGTTACGAAGACCCCGGCTAGAGGAAAGAGACAATGCCACATCTGCGGGGTCAGCTTAATTCAGATACACAGGCATTACCAAAATATCCACGGGCGAGAGATGCCGAAGGCCGATAAGAAGTTAAAAAGCAAGTCGGGTCTCTGTACCGGGAGTGCCCTGTAGGGGGCTGCCATAGGGATGTGGCCCGACTGGCACAGCACCTATCATCCTTCCATAGGATGCAGCCAGGGCCACTTAGGATCGCAGCGGTGAAGAAGGCCCAGCTCTTCTACAGAAGGGACGACGAAGACGGAGGTGTCGAAGTATGGCCGCCATTGGATCCTCACCGGTCTGCCCGCCGGGGAAGGTAAAATATTATCTTATTTCGTCCGCAATATAACTTTGACATGGAACTGTTAATTTTATTACACTAACTTGTCCTCTTCGCTTTCTTCAGAAAATCGCTTCCAGAGGTACTCGCCAAACAGCCGCCGTCTCAGGAGGAGGAATATGGAACGCCGTGCAAGACGATCGCACTGGATTTTACAGGACCGCGTGGTACTTCAACCCCCAGACCGGCAAAGTACGAACTTCCTCTTTCTTTCTATTTTGCTGTTGGCGAACTGTTAATTTTATTACACTAACTTGTTTTCTTCCCTTTCTTTAGGAGATCTCTACTGTTGTCACCTGCAAAGGAATTCGAGAATTCCCCACCGCTTAAGAAGATCGCACTGGATTCTCCAGGACCGCGTGGTACTTCAACCCCCAGACCGGCAAGGTACGAACTTCCTCTCTCTTCCTATCTTGTCGGTGGCATTGGGCTAATTGGCTCAAGTTCATACAGCTGATAAGAGAACCCACATATGAACGAGCCGTCCCCGGGGTACAGGGTCGGAGAAAGGGTTGCAACCATTTGTCCTTTATGCGTTGGACACTCAATAGATCTTGCAAATGGGTTAGGGTTAGTGTTACTTTGAGGGCATATAATGTGACCCCGATCCTCTTCATTGTCGCTTCTGTTCGTACTCTAATGGATCGTTTTCTTTTTTTTTAGCTCCGACGTCCCTGGCCCATCACAGGAGTCCACGCGCCAGCGGAAGTGACGAACTTCAAGTATAGTGAGTACTTTAGAATTTATAATGCGTAGGTTACTGTTCATGCTTTCTCTTCAGTAGTCCAGTGTGACTAATGTAGTTAACCGTCGAACAGTTTAGTTAGACCTTTTTCTTTCGTTTCTCTTTCAGTACGCATACTTCGACTCTTCAGAATGTGGCTGCTGTCCATTGAAATAGACAAGAAGGATAAGACCGCAATGCAGCACACGCAACAGGTTTTGACGGTCTGGACGGCGGTCCGGCGTGGTTCCGACTACGTAGTCTCTGACTTGCATGACGTCCAACGCTTGAAGGAGAAATGGCTGGAGCCCTTCCTCCAACGCCGTACCCCGGGGACTGCCCGCTCGTATCTGGGATCAGTAGTCAGCTTTATGAACTTCCTGCTGGAGACCCAGCGGAGCGAACATCCCCGCCAAACGGAATCCACCGTAGCCGCGCTTCGGCGAACCACACGTCTGATGCAGAAGCGAACCTTAGAACGACGTTCTGTGGTGGAGGCTAGGGCCATTGGTGAGTTCATTTCCTTTCTTCTCAGATTTTTATTGTATATAATGTCTTCCATACCTTCATATCTACTTTCCTTACAGAATCACTGATAAAGCCGGAAGATGTTACCAAGGTCCTCCAGAGCACATACGTCATGCTCCACCAGCACCGCCTTACTTTGGACAACAAATTTACACGCGTAGAGATCTTCAGAGGTTGCCGAAACGTGTTAATGTTTCGCATATTGGTGGACAACGGACAGAGGACTGGTGCGCTTTTGCAGATTACACCGCGGGTGATTAAAAATGCAGAAGTTACCAACCAGGGTGCAATCCTGACGGTAAGTTACTTTAACGATTATCTATTTCCTCTTTTCAAGTCATACGCAATGTTTGTTTAATCATGTCTTTCTCAACAGATTGCAAAACACAAGACGGGTTTCAAGGGCCCAGCTCATTTTGCCATTCTTCACCCCCTCTGGGAGTATCTGCTGAACTTTCTTAAACGTTTGCGGGAGCTACTGCAGTTCGGCCAACGCGACAGAGATGACGAGTGTGTCTTCATCAGCTTGGACGGTCTGGATGGTCCGATCTCTCCACTCACCGCCAGTGGTGTGTCAAAAGCCCTTCAGCAGGTTTGGACAGAGGTCCACGGCAAGGATCGTACCATTTCACCAACAGCTATTCGGAAGGCCGTGGCCACCTCCACTCGCCTACAGAACCCGGCCATCAGGGAGACACTCGCGAGGCACATGTCTCATCTACCTGCGACAGCCGACCGCTATTATGATCTGGCCGTGGCCCGGCAGTCGGCGATCCCCGTGGCCAAGGAGATAAGACGGTCCATGACATCCAAATCGGTACGTATTTCCTCGCATTGATAGGGTGATCGTCTGTCTCGGAAACTTCTTTCGTAATTTAATTCTTATTCTGGTCATTCCTTTCTACAGATGCCCGCAGAAGAAGTGCAGCTAACCGACGCTCCGAATTCGTCGACCATGCCCGGGACCTCCCGACAAGTAAGTCTCTTCTAATATCTTAATATATAATTCAATTCCGATCTTCAAGTACAGCAGTTTAGAATAAAAATGTCTTTGGCTATTTCATTTCTCATTTACACCTTTTCTTACAGTCTGACGGAGAGCTGACACCGGGTGCGTCGGAAGACTTTTCAGGTGTCTCGGACCAGGAGACCATTGACGCCAGGCCCGGAGAAGTTGATTGGGTAGGACACTCTGTTAATACTTATGATTAGAGTTCTGAGAATTTATCGCTTTCAAATTTCACAAGGAGAGTTCACTTCTTTTGTAGGAAATCGGAAGACACCGCAGGCGCTCATTCGCAAAGAAGGAGGTGGCGGCTCTCCTCCGTCTGTCTCCGCCAGAGGGAGGTCATCGCCACGTAGGGGGAGACAGCGGAGGGATCCCAGCTCCTCGAGACTCTGAGGGAGCGGTTCGGCCCAGGGACCGACAAGAAAGTCGCTGATCGGGTCCGAACCGCTTCGAGAACCCTCAAGAGGAAACAGTAAGTCTATTTCTAGCCTCACCCTAACCCTAACCCTGATTTATGATTCCATCTGTGTAATGTTTGTGTGTGTTTTGCAGGGAGGAGTCTTTCGAGCTTGCCGAGTAGGGGGCATGGAGAATGGAGATGAACACCATCAGGGAGATGGGAACACCATTTGGATTGTTGTGTGTATTCTGAATAGATAATTATCGCATGTGCCTTATGTCTTTGTTATTACTTTATGTCCGAGTTGCGGTTAGAAAGCCGCATTCTTGGGGCTTATGGACTTGGCGTCCTCGCAACTTGCGACTGGGAGGGTTGTTACTCTACCCTTATGGACTTTGAAATTTTTACGGTCTTAGGGTTAGCCTTTAAGTAACATGGTTAGCCCTTTAGGTAGCAGGGTTAGCCCTCAAAGTAACAGGACTAGCCCTTATGGACTTTGTCATTTTTACGGGTCGCAAAGTTATCCCGGAAGTCACATTTATAGCTCTTAAAGTAACACTATTTGCCCTTAAGTCACAAGTTCTGCCCTTAAAGTCACAAGTCCTGCCCTTAAAGGTGTCACTACATGCCCTTATTGACTTAGAAATTTTATAGGTCACATGATTAGCCCTTAGTCACATTATATGCCCTCAAAGTAACACTATTTGCCCTTAAGTCACAAGCCCTGCCCTTATGGACTTAGAAAATTTCTGAAATTTTTCAAGAAGCCAAAAAGGGCATGTTTTGAGACTTCATACCATGGGACCGGAAGTACCTGCGACCCCCATTTTTTGAACTCTGATCCCTGAAGGGTCTGTCTGACGACATCTCGAAAGGAAAGTCCTGATAAGGGTCAGGAGTTGAAAAAAGTGACATCTTCCGAATGGGTATGTTATCTCAAGAAGTTGGCCCCTTACAGCCCCGTTCGACCCATGGACAATGGAGTGGGACCGGGCCTATTCTCACCTGTAAGGATCACTTGCTCCCATTAAGGGATCATAAAAAAGAGCCATCCCGAAAAATAACATGTCTTTTAAGGGGCACATATCTTCGGACCGGAAGTACTTATGAGCCCCTTTTTTGGTCGGCAGACCCCTACAATACTCAGTTTTCTTTAATTAGCACCCCCCCCCTCCCAGTTTGGGCCTGGAAAATTAGGGGAAACGCACTTCGGGTGTGTTCATGTTATACCCAGTAAAAATTGAATCAAAAGGAAATCTTTCCTTCACTGGATATTCTATGCGAAAGTAATGAATTCTAAACTTTAAAAAAACTGTGTAGCTATAGTTTTGCAATAGCAGTCATCTTAACTAATAATCTTCACTGAATGTCTGATATTAGTATAATGGCTATTTTATTACAGGCATCTTCGGAATATATCCCCTTGATTCTGTAGTCATGCCTGTAGTATACAGAACTCCGAGTCCCTCTGGCCTGATAGAGGAAGATGAGGGAGCCAGGGAAGGTAGGCATTTCTATTCATCAAACGCATGCTTTCGATATTAAGACAATGAGTTGTAAACTACGGTAACTAATATCAACACGACTTCTGCTTATACAGAAATACGGGAGGAAACTCCGAGTCCCTCTGGCCTGGAAGATGAGGGAGCCAGGGAAGGTAGGCATTTCTACTCATTAAACGCATGCTTTCGATATTAAGACAACGAGTTGTAAAATACGGTAGCTAATTTCAACACGACTTCTGCTTATACAGAAATACTGGAGGAAAGTTTGGACCTAACCCTAATCCTGTCATCGGAAGAGGAGGAGGATATGGAGGATAGCCGGGACATGGACTATGTCCCGGAGGCATCCAAGGCCTCCTCTGAAGAGGAAGCAGATAGCAAGGCAGAGGTAAAATTCAATTTTAATAATCATACAGTGAACTTTAAAAATGTAGTTCTGCATAAAAATAATCCTAAAATGTTTTATAGACTAACAAGTGGACAGGAGGAGGAGTGAAGAGGCCACGACAGGCCAGCAGTGTGCAGAAGACGGCGAATCGGAGAACCCGTTGTCCTCATTGTGGGTCATTTATTGAGGTGGAGGAGGTTGGAAATGTGGAGGAGGTTGGAGAGATGGAGAATGTTGGGGAGGTGGAGGAGGTTGGGGAGGTGGCGAAGAAGGTTCAGGAGCCAATTCCCATCCAGGAAGTAACCATAGTAAGTATATGATTCAACCATAATGATTACATTTAAACACAAGATTTAATTATAATTGGATGCGATTATAAGGTCTCCCAAACGAAGCGAGGCAACCAGAAGGATAGGGCTGAATTCAGTATGTCAAGATATTTGTGGTACTTTCTGTTATGGAAGGGGGAAGGGGGTGGGCTAGGGAAATGACCCCCCCCCCCCCCAAGATGGTCATGATTAATAAACTATTTGATGCTCCATTACATAAGGAACAAGAATATATATAGTTTAGAGGTGGGGATCTCAACGGTTGTTGAGATATTAGTGAACTTCCTGTTTAAGTGCGGACGAAACAATGCCGAACGGTCATGACATATATTCATTGGATGCTCCATTACACAAGGAACAAAAATATATATGGTTTAGGGATGGAGATCTCAACGGTTTCTGAGATAGTAGGGCACTTCCTGTTTAGGCGCGGACGGAACCACGCCGGACAGTCATGACATATATGCCATTTGATGCTCCAGTACACAAGGAACAAGACATATATGGTTTAGGGGTAGGGGATCTCAATGGTTTTTAAAGATATAGTGGGGATTAGGGTTAGGGTTAGTTATTGAAGTTGAAGTAGTTATTATACGGTCAATTTTACAATTTTTAATTGCTTGAAGACAAGAGAGGGAATCGGAATAAATAATATATTTTTTGCGTTCTGACTGTTTTCTCAAATTAATTGCTAATTGAATAGCTTTTGCTTCAGCTGTAAAAATTGAACTGTTATCCGGCAAACGCACGGAAAAGATATCATTTCTATGAACAGCAGCGGAGGCAACTTTATTTTTGTCTTTTGATCCATCTGTGTACATTTCATTTGGGATTGAAAAACTGTCTTTCTATTCTTTAAACTTTTGAATAAATTCAAGTGAGTTTGTGTCAGACTTTCTGTCTTTCGATAGCTCTAAATTAACAGTAGGTTTTAAAAGTTCCCGAATTGGGATAGTTGGAATTTGCAATTCAGAAATAACATTTCACTCTACTTTAGAGTCTTTAATATATTTTTGGGAGTCTCATTCCAAGTGGTTTAATGCCTTTGTTCTTCTCGTTAGATTTTGTTTCAAATTTAGGGTGGAATACAGTTATATATCGGGTATTTGGAATTTGAACGAAGACTAATGATATACTGAAGACTTCATTTTATACGTCTATTTTTTAGTGAAGGTTCGTTTGCTTTTACATAGATGCTATCTATGGGAGAGGTTGGGAAAGCTCCCAAGCAGATACGTATACCTTGGTTATGAATTGCATCTAAGGCTTGGAGATACTATTTTCTAGCAGATCCATATACATCCATAATCTAACTTGGATCGGATTAGAGATCTATAAAGTTGAAGTAAAACATTTTTGTATGCACCCCAATGAGTATTGCCGACAACCTTTAAAATATCAACCTTTAGAACGTTTCGTTTAAGCATCTGAATATGTGGAATAAAGGATAATTTACTATCAAAAATTGAACCTAAAAATTTACATTCTTTAACTATTTTGATTGGAGTTCCATTTAAGACCGGCCGCGGTAGCTCTGTGGTTAGAGCGTTCGCTTCGTAACCGGGAGGTCGTGAGTTCGAGCTCCGCTCGTGCCGTGGCCGCGTCAAACCTAAGACGAAAAATAGGTAGTGATTGCTCCGTCGCCAAACGCTCGGCATTTAGAAGTGAGAATATCGGGTCTTTCGGATATGACCTTAAAAACGGAGGTCCCATGTCACGGTAGGCCTTGTCACGTTAAAGAACCCTCACTGCTACGGCCCTGAGCGCTAAGTATAGGTCTAAATTCTTGGTACTTCACCTACAGCTGGTGACGTCTCAATATCAGTGAAAAATTCTCGACGAGACGTAAAACAAACAAACGAACAAACAAACAGTTCCATTTCATCTGAGTTCTGGATCATTATGGTGTTTACGGTTTTGACAAAAATGAACGCCTGATGTTTTTTACTTTGAAAATTTAAAACCATTTTTGTCTGCCCAGTCTTGAATTTTATTTAAGCAAAGTTGAAGTTGTCTTTCTATACGGTTTTTCACTTGTGTTGTAACTGGACGCTCATCAGTTGTTTCAGAAGGTAGGGGACTATTTGAAACCAAAACAAGGTTATTTACATTAACCCCGACTTGTTTTATAAGTCTGAACTGCTGAACACAGGCTGTGTTTATATGTCTAAGGAATTGACGTTCCGCTTTAGTGCCTCGTCGCACCCAAAAATGCTTAGCTCGATCTTGAGGTTGCATGATGATGTAAAACAAATCGTACCTTGAGTACCTAGTGTACGACAAAATTATGGAACGCCTCCCGAGTAAACTTCAAACAGTCTAAAATCAACTTGCACCACGAAAAGTCGGGTTATGACATATGCTATACATAAAGCATGCGTAGAGAAATTCCTAGAATGCCTTAATAATAAACGATAAGAGCTACGAAAAACAGTTCGTACAAATAAAAGTCGGAAAATTTTTCACGGTTCAGTGAACACAATTGTTAAAATATTATACAAATTTACTAATTTTTGCTAATAAATGCAAGTTAAAAGACTATGCAGTTGTGTTAACTAAGGTCTTATTTGAATTCTCACCAAAACTTAAAACCAGAACTTTTGTAAATCAAGAGAAAAAATGCTAAATATGTGGAGGTGAAGCAGCCATTACATAGCGCTAACACACCTCATGAAGCCTATTGTTTAACGTTCAGCTCGAGAATTTTTCAATCATATGGAGACGTCACCATTGTAGGTGAAGGGCTGCAAAATTCAGTCCTTTGTTACCGGTCGCGGTAGCTCTGGTTAGAGCGTTCGCTTCGTAACCGGGAAGTCGTGAGTTTAAGTCCCGCTCGTGCCATCACCGCGTCAAACCTAAGACGAAATAATAGGTAGTGATTGCTCCTTCGCCAAACGCTCGGCATTTAGAAGTGAAAATCACGGGTCTTTCGGATATGACCTTAAAAACGGAGGTCCCGTGTCACGGTAGGCGTTGGCATGTTAAAGAACCCTCAATGCTACGGCCCTGAGCGCTATGCATAGATCTAAATTTGTAGTACTTCACCTACAGCTGGTGACGTCTCAATATGAGTGAAAAATTCTCGACGGGACGTAAATCAAACAAACAGTCCTTTGTTCGGCGCTTATAACCTTTGAGCAGTGAGGGCGCTTATAACCTTTGAGCAGTGAGGGATCTTTAACGTGCCACAGCTGCCGTGACGTGGGGTCTCGATTTTTGTGGTCTCATTTGAAGGAAGGACCGCCCCCATTTAGTCGCCTTTTACGACAAGCAAGTAGTACTGAGGATCCACATGGGACGGGCTAAATGAGGAGTAAATAATTATATTATATTTGAAATAACAGTAACATATTGTTTTAATTAGTTTACGAATATTTCAATCAATACACCGGTCGCGGTAGCTCAGTGGTTAGAGCGTTCGCTTCGTAACCGGGAGGTCGTGAGTTCGAGCCCTGCTCGTTCCATGGCCGCGTCAAACCTAAGACGAAACATGGGTAGTGATTGCTCCTTCGCCAAACGCTCAGCATTAACGAAGTGTGAATCGTGTGTCTTTCGGATATGACCTTAAAAACGGAGGTCCCGTGTCACGGTAGGCGTTGGCACGTTAAAGAACCCTCACTGCTACGGCCCTGAGCGCTAAGTATAGGTCTAAATTTGTGGTACTTCACCTACAGCTGGTGACGTCTCAATATGAGTGAAAAATTCTCGACGGGACGTAAAGCAAACAAATAAACAATTAAAACACAAGTATGTACTGGTCATCGTTATGTAGGATTCCCAGCATATACATTGATCATAAATTAAAAAATAAATCACAACTAACGTTATTAAAGTTACGTCTGATTGATGTTTTCTACAGTGGCATTGCTTTAGCCACAACATCACTGACAACTGAAGTTCTTGCCTGAGTTTTCTCATCATGTTATGTGAAATGTAGAATACCTGTATAATAGAAAATGTTCAAAATATTTATAAATACTGGTCCTTTCATTAGAAAAAAAGATTCTTGTACTAAAATATTATAATGGATGTATGACAGCAAACGCCAGTCTATATCTTAATTAAAAGTAATGTAAACTCTGTAGGGGACACAAAAAATAACAGAAAATATTTTGTTCAACTAATCCTGGGACCTTGGGGACAGATAAAGGTAATAAACATAAAAGAAAAAGCCGGGGGAAACAACTCACTTTAATGTAGGAATTGAAGTTGTTTGGAAATTTACTTGTTTATGGGTGGTATATAACATTCAGATTACATTCCTGAATGTATAATCATATCATCATTATGTAATCATACATATAAAAATGAATTAATACTAAATAAACTGATAAATTAATCAAATAACTATTATTTTACATATTTTTCTCTAACTTACACAGAACATTATGTAATTAACTGATTTTATAGGCTGGGGTTCGAAACTGTTATCAATGAATGTATATAAGCACACTTCTTTATTGATGTTTTAAGAATACGTTAAATTGATTGTATGAGAAAAAAATCCTCCGAAGTACCTCAACAGTTAACATTCGTAGCATGCGGGAAGTATTTCTCGGTCTGAGGTAGACGCCAAGTGGAAGCAACAGGACATTCATTTGAGAGTCAGTGATCACAGAGCAGCCAAGACTTGGACGAACCACGTTATACAGAGGTATTGATTGATTGTATATTGTTTTACGTCCCGCTTGAGAATTTTCACTCATATGGAGACGTTACCATTGCCGGTGAAGGCCTTTGAAATGTAGGCCTAACCCCGGCGTTTAGGGCCTTTAAGCAAGGAGGGATCTCTATCGTGCGACAACAGGGCCTATATTTGCGGTCTCGTACAAAGACTGCCCCATATGATCTCCTCTTACGACAAGCAAGGAGTTCTGAGGACCTATTGTAACTTGAAACTTATGTGCTTATGTAGAGATAATACATGATGAAAATACCACATAATTACTTTATTGGCACCAAACTCGAGGCCACGGACTTACCTCCGTGGGTAACAGCAAATGTTTGCTCTACCCGTAGCGTGCTTGTCTGTCGCCATTTTGGCAGGGTACTTCACTTTGATTGATTATATATTGTTTAACGTCCCTCTCGACAAATTTTTACTCAGAGGAAGACGTCACCATTGCCTGTAAAGGGCTGAAAAAGTAAGGCCTGGGGGTTTTTTTTTGGGGGGGGGGTGTTTTTCGTGGTCTCGTACTTTGATTTTTTTTTTCAATTTGAATTGATTTAAAATTAAGTTATCATTTTTAATGCAATTTTATAAATAACTTGGGCATTAATTTATTATTTATATTTTAGTCTTGTGTGTATTATTTTTGTATGGTTCTGTCCATTGGCGAGGCAGCGTTTGCTCTGGGTCTGGACGACAGCTCGGACGGTACAATAATCCTGGAGGTTCCGACATCCCTGGGAGGGGTGGGAATAACCCCATGGGTGTCGAGATGGGAAAGGGGGTTTGTAGTCCTAGATCGGAGCATGTTAACTACTGGCCCACCGTTTCACATGAACACCCCTATGCGAGAGAATAGGCCTGAGCCTGCTCTGAGATCGACAGCCAATTTTACGCAACTAAGCCCCTGGGGTAGGGTGCGCCGCTAGGTGCCGAAGGGAGGTCCGTTTTCATGAGCTAGTGCAAGATATCGGATGAGCCACAGTACCGCCGGAGTAGTTCACCTTTTCATTCAGGCAGGGTTGCGACACTATGGGAGTACTTTGGAGTTCCTACCAAGAGAGGCTTTCACCGTGATATCCCTGTCCCCTATGTGAGGGGCGGCAGTAATCTGCAAGGGGTTTGGGGGAACCTTCAGGTAGAAAGGGGAGGGAGTTTGCTTTCCCGCCTAGGATTGAACCAGAGTTACGGGTGGAAATGTCTTTAAACCACAGGGTCTGCACATGGCTAGGATTGATTTATTGATTGTTTCTTTTCCGCCACACTCGACAATATTTCAGCTATCTTGTGGCGTCCGGTTTTTGTAGGTGGAGGAGAGACGCCAGATACAATGTACCCGGGAAGAGACCACCGACCTTCCGAAAGTAAAGTGGCAAACTTTCTCACATATATCGGCGCGAGCGGGATTCGAACCCGCGCCGACTAGAGGTGAGAGGTCTTGAATCGCTTATACACTGCCCACTGGGGAAGCCGATCATCAATCTACTCGTGTTTCGGGTAGCAAGCCAGACTCGGGACGGAGCGATATTAGGTATCCTGAATTTTGGTGTAGCTTTGCATTGCATAGCCTACAGATCCGAACCAATGACTACTTTCCCATCCCCAGTCGCCTGTAGTGGTACCCGTCGATAGCTTAGGGATAGATGCCTCGAGGTTGGATTTAGATTCCAACCCCTATCAGACTTCAGGTAATAGGGCCAGAGCGTTTATACTTTACGGGTCCATGGGATGCGGCGACTCCTATGCATTGGATTGCAAAAAGGAAAGGCAAAAATAACTAACCGTATTCAATCTCGCAATTCCTAGAGAAAATACAAATCAGAGAGATGGGTAAACACAGACACATTAACATACCAGAGGTGGAATCGGGAGCCCAGGAGGAGTAAGCATCCCCTGTCGACCGGACAAACCCGCCGTGAGTCCTACATTCCAATGAGATAAACGGAGCAATCCGTAGTCAGAATCTGATTAATGATTATATAATGTTTAACGTCCCTCTCGAGAATCTTTCACTCATATGGAGATATCACCATTGCCGGTGAAGGGCTGCAAAATTTAGGCCCATGCTCGGCGCTTATGGCTTTTGAGCAAGGAGGATTCTTTATCGTGCCACACCTGCTGCGACACGGGTCCTCGGTTTTTGTAGTCTCATCCGAAGGACCACACCATTTAGTCGCCTCTTACGACAATCTAGGTTGACTGATTATATATTGTTTAACGTCCCGCTCGACAATCTTTCACTCATATGGACCGGTCGCGGTAGCTCAGTGGGTAGAGCGTTCGATTCGTAACCGGGAGGTCGCGAGTTGGAGCCCCGCTCGTGCCATGGCCGCGTCAAACTAGACGAAAAATAGGTAGTGATTGCTCCTTCGCCAAACGCTCGGCACTTAGAAGTGAGAATCACGGGTCTTTCGGATATGACCTTAAAAACGGAGGTCACGGTAGGCGTTGGCACGTTAAAGAACCCTCACTGCTACGGCCCTGCGCGCTAAGTATAGGTCTAAATTTGTGGTACTTCACCTACAGCTGGTGACGTCTCAATATGAGTGAAAAATTCTCGACGGGACGTAAAACAAACAAACAATCAAGCAAACCTACCAAGTGAAAAAGGTCTCCCCCCGCTCTCTTTCCCCATGGGCCGGGACTTTAAAATAACATGACCCTTCTGTAATGGTGACCCCAATATATTCATGCCCCACATTGGAACTTGCCCTTCAAGTGGTCGTTAGATGGCCCTCCAAGGAGTCAGGGTTGAAGAAATGGGGGTTCTTAAGTACTTTCGGTCCGAAGATATTAGGACCCAAAATGACCCCCTTTTGGGTGTTAAAGTCACTTTTATTGAAAAATGTCCAAGTCCATAAGGGCTAGGCTAGGGACCTTCGGGCTATATGGCGACCTGAAGATTTCTGGTAACAATTTTTCACTGAAAATTGTCCCCAGAGGAAAACTTTATTAAGGGTGGACCTTATTGGGGGTAGGGGTAGGATCCCTTGTGTACCGTTTCGTCGCAAGGGACACGGGTCCCTAAATATGCCATCCTTTTATCTGATACTCATATCTCCAGTACTGACGATGCTAGAGGGTTTTTATTTGTGGTGGGCCCTCGTCGAGGGGCCGTCATTATAGCTATGGTACCACATGCCCCTTGGGGGCAGGGGTCGTCGTGGAGCCAAGTCGGGACAGTGTGACTGGGGCATAAGGGCAATTGTTGCAACTTTCTGGATAGACTTTTAAATAAGACAATGACAAAGACATGAGGTGCTTGGTAACTATTTACTAACTTACAATGAGAAAGAAAAAATTCTAACCCCTAACCCTGAAAAAGAGAAGTGTAAAATTTCAATAAGAAAAGCAAAGTCAAATCACTGTCCACACAAGAAAAAAGTTGAATGTCCAATAAAGAAAAAAATGAACGTCACATGACGGCATCTCTGTTAGCATCTGGAGTGCATCCTCTTCTCTCTCCTGGAGGGCTAACCCTAACCCTATGAAAAGGAGCAAAGTCAAATCACTGTCCACACAAGTCGCATCAAGACGTCGGACTGAGTACAGTATTGTCCAGTTATCATTGGTTCCAGGAGACGAAGCATTGTCTCCTGCTCCCTCCTCGTGAAGGACCTCCTTCGATGTAGGCGGAGAACCTAAAAAAAGAAAGAAACTCTCATCACACCTAGGGAGAAGGGCCGGATATCCATCAAGCTGACAACAGAAAAACACATTGGCTTGAAACGTTCAGGAAGACCCATGCATCTAACGACACCGAGAACCGAGACGACCTTCTCAGCCAAACATTCCACATTCCCTGAACCTAACCCCTAGATGTGGTAGAGAGTCTTACCTCGTGTTCGTCCGCATCCGTCTCTTCCTCTGTGTTTAGCATCGAAGGTGGTATGAGTTCTTCGGGGTTTGACTGTAAGAAGAAATGAAAATTGAATTAGCAAATGAAATATTTCCAGAAGCTGCAATTGAAGATGCTAATAGAGGTATGAAATAAAACGTTGGAGATAAAGAGTCTTACCTCTTCCGAGGGGCCCTCTTGAGTCCTTGGGCGGAAAGAGGGGCTTTCTGGACTCTGCATGCTGGATGAGGGGCCTGGATTCTGCGAAGCTGTTGTGGCTGTCTGTAAAAGGAATGACCGGAATGAAAATGGAATTACAAAACAAGTTTTCAAAACAAAATTACAGCATGCAATGAAGTGAAGAAAATAATTACCACATTGGACGTCGTCCCCCCCCCCCCCCCCCCATTGCATTGGTTATGGCCATCGAGACACGAAATGCTGATCTGCGGGCCGAGGCTAGGTCATAATAACGATCTGCCGTTGTCGGCAGATGGGACATATGCCTAGCCAGACTCTCTCTAATCGACGGGTCCGCCAGCCTGGTGTTGGTTGAGACGGCTTTCCTGAGATCGGTGACCGTGATGCAATTCCCTTTCCGATGGACATGGGGCCACAACTGGGTTATCGCACTGTTGACGCTGTAGTTATGGAGATGAGTGATTGGCCCTCGGATGTTATCGATGGCAGGGAAGACGCTGCTGTCCTCTAGTTCCTGCGCATCATATCCTGGAAGTTCCCGAAGACAGGATAGGAAGTTGTTGAGGTATGTCCACAGGGGCTCCCTGATGACGAAGTGGGCCGGCCTGTCGCGATTGTTCAGTCAAGCATAACAAAAAGTTTTTTTCTATTTACAATTTTTTTTTATATAAAATAAAATTCAATATACAATATGTACAATAAATCCACAAACAAAATATTCAAATGTCCACACGGAATTGTCCACACAATTCATATCCACAGCAGTATGAAACATCCGGTAAGTCCAAGTCCATAGTCCAGTCCATGTCATGTAACAGGCCTCCGCCGGTTATCCTCCAGTGTTTGAACTCCCCACTGTAGCCATGACACGCCATTCCCCTATCAAATGACGGCTAAGTATACTGGATTGGAATAATGGACAGGAACAGGAATGGAACCTTTAAATTCAAATTCAAGAAAAATACCATATATTAGAAACTAACACTATATAGACTAACACGCATTAGATCATGACAAAACTCAACCCTTACGACAAAAACCGTCCACCAACTTAGGACAAAACCACATAGCGTATACAAACATTAAATATCATTAAGAGTATCGTACTACTTAACAAACGTGGTTTCAAGAAAATGTACATGTGAAAACCTACACTACTCGGCAACACATCATACAATATCTCGTGCCGATATATCCCTATACATGGCACTATACAAGCGTAGCTGAAAAACCTCGTTCATATATATTCCGTACATGACATATATACTACACCTAGCAAAACATCACCTCGTATAAACATACGCCAAAGTGAAAAAATACATAGAAATGCCTAGCTCCTTAACTCGAGGTAGATGACTAAAAAAAATGTACTCACTACAAATATAAAAAATCAACTTACCCCTACTAGGAGAAAGGTTACCCACTATCTAGCTACGTTGTAACATCGTAAAAACCGTGGTCAGCTCTGTCGAGATCTGCAATGCGGCAGTTTATATAATAGAAAAGGACAATAGCCTGAAACTGGTTCTATCGGGGTACAAAAAAAGGTAACATACGAACTGCTAATTCAGCATAAATTGTAGAGGTTCACAACGGGATACTAATCCTGCCATGAAAATAGAAATACATACAAGACAATCGTGACATACCTCCTAAAACAGGAAAAAAAAGTTCTGAGAACTTTTGCAAGAACAAAAGTCAATGTTCATCAAGAAAAACTATATACAATGTATTCTACATCCTCACAACCGACTTAAACAGTCCGCTCCCACATTTTCCGATCCCTTGATAGATACGATACGGAATCTGAATGGTTGTAATAATAACGCCCATCGCATCAGTCGAGCATTGGATACTTTTGCATTGGTGAGATATACAAGAGGCTGATGATCCGTCTCTAGCAGAAACTCTCTCCCATACAGAAACCTGCAAAATTTTTGTACTGCCCAAATAATTGCAAAACATTCTTTCTCGATCGTAGAATTCACCTGTGCTTGGGTAAGTTTCTTGCTTGCATATGCGACTGGCTTCTTCACCCCATCTTCATATTGAAGTAATACGGCCCCGATACCCACATCGGATGCATCTGTCTGCAAAATAAAGGTGTCATTCAAATTTGGTAATTTCAAAACAGGTGTTACCATAAGAGCTGATCTCAGTGCTATAAGAGCGTTCTCCTGTGGCTCTTTCCAGGTGACCTTGTTTGGCTGACCCTTTTTGGTCAGGTCCGACAGCGGTGCTGCAACGGCCGAGATATTCGGAATGAATCTTCGATAAAAACCCACCAGTCCCAGAAACGAACGGACTTGCTTCTTTGTAGAGGGTTTTAGGAAGTTTGATATAGCCGTCACTTTGTCGGGAAGGGGTCGAAGTTCCTCGCGTCCTGCAATATGTCTAAGGCATTCGAAACTACTGTAACCGATGAAACATTTGCTTGGTTTTACCGTCAAGTTGGCTGCACGAAGTCTCTTTAAGAATTCTTCGATCACAAACAAATGTTGCTGGAATGAACGAGTGTAAATGATGACATCATCAATAAAGTTATCAACACATTGCATTCCCTGAAGGAGTTTTCTCATAAGCCGACTAAAACTTGCAGGCGCATTCACTAATCCGAACGGCATTACTGAAAAGTGGTACAGACCCAACGGAGTCTGGAATGCGGTTATCTCTTTTGAACGTTCGTCTAAGGGTAACTGCCAATAACCTTTCGAAAGATCGAATTTAGACACATATTTACAGCCTGCTAGTTGAGCAAAAATATCGTCAGCATTTGGCATTGTTTCAGCATCAAAAACAGTTAATTTGTTGACTGCCCGAAAGTCAATACAAAACCTGTTTGTTCCATCTTTCTTCTTCACAATAACGATAGGAGAACAGTATGGACTGGAAGATGGTTCGATCACACCAGCTTTCATCATGTTGCGAACTTCCTCAAGGATCGTGTCCTTAGAAACAAATGGAAGAGGATATGGTTTCACTCGTACAGGTTTCTCGCTGATTAACTTGATGTTATGAGATCCGAGATTGGTCAGTCCAGGAACATCTGAAAAAACATCTTCATAACCATTAATCAATGCACCGATTTCACATTTTTCCTCTTCAGACAATTCATGACTTACTTTGACATCTAATGGACCTTCTTTCCTGGCGTGTCCCGGCGAGTCCCACAACACATCTTCAGCTGCATCGCAGTCGTCTTCCATCTCTACAACTGCAACACCTAAGACACCAGTATCATCTTCATCGACTCTGTCGATATACAACTTTAACATATTTGCATGAAATGTCTTTATTTTTCCATTCATATCGATCCTATAATCTGCGTTCCCTATTTTCTTAATAATCTCGTAAGGACCCTTCCATTGCATTAACAGTTTATTGTTCGACGTTGACAACAATACCAAAACTTTTTCGCCTACTTTCATGTCTCGTTTTCTCGCAACTTTGTTGTAATAGGTTCGATATTTCAACGACGACTTCTCCAGGTTTTCTTTAGCAATCTGACAGGTTGACTCGAGACGTTCTTTGAGATCTACAACATATTGATATGTACTTTTCACTTCCGGATTATTTACCTCTTTGGTCCAGAGTTCCCGAAGAATCCGCATTGGTCCCCTCACTGTGTGACCATGGACTAACTCAAATGGAGAGAATCCTAAACTTTCCTGTGTGGCGTCACGGTATGCAAACAGAGCTGCTGATAGATACTTGTCCCAATCTTTTGGTCGTTCTGCACATAACCGACATAATATTTGTTTCAGCGTACCGTTGAATCGTTCCACCAGCCCGTTGCACATTGGATGGTAGGGTGTGGTCGTCATCTGGCGCAAGGACAAAAGTCGGCTGGTCTCCGCCATCAGCTGTGAGGTGAACTGTGATCCCTGATCTGTCAACATCTCCTTTGGTACACCAATTCTACAAAATATTTCAACTAATGCTTCTGCTACTCGTTCTGTTTCTATACCTTTTAGTGCGACTGCTTCAGGATACCGGGTAGCAAAGTCAACTAGTGTCAAAATGTAGCGGTTGCCACGATCTGTTACAGGCTGAATTGGACCAACCAAATCTACTGCTACACGCTGAAATGGTACATCTATGATCGGCATTTTACAAAGCGGAACTTTAGTTGTCCTACCTTTTGATGTAGTTCTCTGACAAATGTCGCAAGAACGACAAAAACGACGTACGTCTGATTTTACCCCTGGCCAATAAAATTCTGAAAGCACTTTGTCCGTGGTTCTTTTTGTCCCTAAATGTCCTGACGTCAAAGAATCATGTGCAAGAGACATAACTTTATTTCGCAAAGGTTTAGGAACGACAAGTTGCGTTAATTGCTTGTTTTCATCCTTAGGAGCACGAAATGACCGGTACAGTATACCTCTTTTCTGGAGAAATCGTACAGCAACGCTCTCGTCGACAAGTTCATGTGCCAATGTCCTTACATTGCGTAGCGTCTCGTCATCTTCTTGTGCCTTCACCAAATCAGGAGGACTTGTATCAAGATCAGGTCCTTTAACGTCTGGAACACGAAGAGGTTTATCCCGCCTACCTTCGCGCTGTGCCTGTTGACGCGTCACCACCGCTTGGACTACATCCGGTTTCCAATTAGTATCTGGATCCGCCGGGTCTCTTACATTAGGTATGTTCCCTATAATAAGCTCAAAGAGAGGATTGTTTAAACACCAAGCTTCAACTTCACCAATATAATACGGCGTATCGATACTCGCTCGGGCTATCGGCACTTCAACCTTGGATCCATCTGCAAGGAGACACACACGTTTACTGCCCGTCAGCTGTTCTTCTGTAACCAAGTCCCGTCGAATCACAACACCGTTACACCCAGTGTCTCTCAAAACGGTAACCTCGTGTCCATTAAGTCTACCTGCACTCGTTGGCATTCTATCTAACGACGCACTAACGTTACAAGATGACGTATTCACCAAGTTCGAAGAGTTAGCCATTGAAACTGAAGTGGTAGTAGTAATTGAAGTAAAGGCGCCACACTTGCCTGGATTTTCTGAAGTGTCCCTCGAGTTTTCCGCATCTACCGCCATTCCAACTGAATTCCGGTTCTTTAACAACGGACAATTTGCTGCAATATGGCCTAGTTTATGGCATTTAAAACACTGCACTTCTTTTTTCCCATTACTTCCTACCTGTTGATCCCTGACCCTTGGTGAACTGTCAAAAGTAACATGCGGTGAGAATCGCTCCCTCCTCAGTAATTTCAGCGTTTTTCAGGACCTTCGGTGTAATTCCTAATAGGGAACCTGTCCGCTGTCCATTCTCCACCAATATTCTGAGCATCAGCACATTTCGACATCGGCGCAAGACGTCGACGGACGTGAAGGGAAGGACCTGGTGAGCACGAGGTTCACGTCGTGCGGGGTGATGAGGTTCTCTGTAAGGAAAGCAGACGTGAATCAATGATGGAAATACAGTCAAAACTCGTTATCTCGAACTCGACGGGACTGCGATAAAACCCAAGGATTTGAGATATCGAGGATAAAATACTTAAAGAATAAGTGGTTGGGACTTCGACATAACCATGGTATTCGAGATATCAGTGCTCGAGATAACGAACTTCGACTGTATGTATATACGAACATGTGAGAGAGAGAAAGGAAAGGAACTCACCTAGGCTCCGCTTCCCTGCCTCGGTCCTGCGCTGGCGGGCCCGTCTGCCCATCTGTTTCCTGACGTGTCTGAGCTGTGTCACGATCCCCTCGGTCATAGACGCGTCAGGGGTCCGGTGTGTGGAGGTTAAGAATTCCATGAAGAGGATCAGGGATCCTATGTAGCTCTTCGTGGTGCCAGGTGCATGCTCCTTCCTAAACGTTTCCAGCCAATGCGTCTTAATGTTCCCAGCATCATGGATGTCGCCCAGGTTGAACCCCCCCCCCCCCCCGGCGAACTTCCGCCCAGACGGCCACAACCTGCTGGCAGTGCTGTGTTGCAGTGCGTGGGTCTTTATCGACATCCGCCGACGTCAGAAAACGGTAGAACTGGCGCATAATAAGTACTGAACGGGATATGAAGGGAGATTTACCGGTATCCCGCTCTCAATAATGGATGCTTAAATATGTAATGAAAGAAAGATAACTGACATAAAGTACTCACTGGCACGGAAGTGCGGCCCACCCGTAGGAACCGGAGGAATGAAGGCCGTGGAGGTGGTGGGGCTTCTTTCTTCCTGTCGCCTCTTCCTGGGGGGCTCCAAGAGGGACGGGGAATCCGAGCTGGACTAAGGATCCTCCTCAACCCCCCGCTTCTGGGAAGAAGCAGGTGCCGTTCGCGGCCTGAGGACTCGCTTCCTGGCGGAAGGGATGTTCACGTGCCTCTCTCGATCCCGTGGTGGGGAGTCGTCCTCACTTCTTCCCATCATCATTTTCTCGGTGAGACTTTTCCTGAAAGAACGGAATAGGATGAATAAACATATCAGTTTCATATTAAAGTTACATCACTGAAAGAATGTTGTCCTACCTTCCCCTCCGAGTACGGCGACAAGGGTCCAGAGGGGGGGGGCATATCTGTTCTTGCATCATTGTGTAAGCCCTTGCCCGCTCCACTGTCTGATCCATGAGCCGCCCTGCCTTCATTTTGTGCACCGAGGCCAGGTGCTGCCTTAGACGGGTCACCGGCCGGTGGCATCCCGCCATCGGGCACTCCTTGTACGTGTAGCCTGTTTTGTTCCGTACTTTCTCAGCCTTCGCAGGGGGTTCCCGGCCATGCACATTACGCCAGTGGCGTGGAAGTTTGACCACCTGCACGCCACATCTGGAGCAGGTAGCCTTTTTCCTTATGCGTTTCGTGGTAGTGTTACGTCCCCGCTGTGACTCTGTCCTTGGTCGCTCAAAGCACCTGTCATCGCTGCTGTCAGCAGGTGCCCAGATGATTTTGCATCTTCCCTTAATAATTCCATATTCCGTATTATCAGGGGAAGAGGACTCGACAGAGTCGATGACGGCGACCACGGGAACGACAGTGGACTCTCGACTGCCCATTCTGAGGAATGCATGGACTGTGGGGAACGCGGGGAGCGTCCTTGTTTCTCCCTGCCTGAAGAATCTTCCGGGGAGGGAGGGAGGGTCCCGTCGGAGTCTGCATGTGAGGTACCCTGTTTCTCGCCTAGGTTTGTTTTGTCATTATCTTCTATCGTTGAAGAAGAATTCCCCTCTTCTGGGGACAAGATGATCGTCGCATCAGTGTCAGACATTTTGGATATATTTCGAAGATGGCTGTAATAAAATAGCCATTATACTAATATCAGACATTCAGTGAAGATTATTAGTTAAGATGACTGCTATTGCAAAACTATAGCTACACAGTTTTTTTTAAAGTTTAGAATTCATTACTTTCGCATAGAATATCCAGTGAAGGAAAGATTTCCTTTTGATTCAATTTTTACTGCGTATTACATGAACACACCCGAAGTCCGTTTCCCCTAATTTTCCAGGCCCAAACTGGGAGGGGGGGGGGGTGCTAATTAAAGAAAACTGAGTATTGTATTTGGCAAATTTACAGTAATTCTAACTATATTTTATATTCATTGTTACTGCAGTTATGCGGTTACAAAAGAAGAAAGAATGTCCTTTATTAGCCACACAACTTTTTTTTCCATATTAAAGTCATGACACCCAAATTCTCCAGAATACATGTATGCATGGTCAGTAGTTAATATAGATCTATCTAGCAAAAAAAAATCTATTTACATGTACCATATAATACAGATAATAAATTTTGTTCTTACCTCAAAGTCTGCGATAAAATGTAATTTTCACACACAGTTGCTAAAAGTGAAAATGCCCCCCCCCCCCCCCCTCAAATCTAACTTTTTCTTTTATACTGAGTAGGAGGGGGGAGGTGTTGATACCTGGCATACACATCCCTTTACAGTGGGTCTTGTTTGTTTAACAATTTACTTTTCAGTGATGATTGTTAATTTGGGTTAGGGTTAGGGTTCACGCTTTTGGGACCAAAAATCGTTTTCATTTTCAATGTTAAGAATTAAAAATATAATCCATTTTAAGTTGAAAATCAAAATTTGAACTTTCTGACTGCACCCACCCCCAAATCTAACCTTTTCTTTTATACTGAGTAGGAGGGGGCATACAAGTCCCTTTACAGTCCGTCTTGTTTGTTTAACAATGTACCTTTCGGTGACGATTGTTAATTACAGGTATCCCAAACGGCCGGTTTTCACGGAGAAATTATTAAGGCATACAGGTACACACACCTGTCAATTTAAACGTTCTTGCGCTATATTTAACATGCAATTGTTTGTACAATACTTTCGTTCTATCTTTATTTTACCTCGTAAATATATTTAAATTTATTAACATTATTTCACAAATTAGGGTTACAGAAATCTCAAATAGAGATTTAGTTACAACTGAGTTTTTCGACAAAATTTCTGTGGCGACAAGTGTAAATAGAGCATATTTATTGTTCGGAATGGTATGATTTAGAAAATTAAAAAATCATGCTGGAAATGAGAAAAAACGTTAATTTGAACTCCCTTTTCTAGAATACATGTACAATTAGACTTGTACCGTCTGGTAAAAATACATTGTTGTTGAATTTTTCTAAGTCCAGCAAAATGTCAAAATAAGGATTTATTTTAGTCGCGACTGATTTTTTCGACATAATATCTGTGGCAAAAAGTGCATATTTATTGTTCGGAATGGTATGATTTAGAAAATTAAAAAATCACGCTCGAAACGAGAAAAAAAAAACGTTAATTGTAACTCCCTTTTCGGCTGTCGTAAGTTTACGAAAACATTGGAAGGAATATTTTTATTAGAATATACGTATAATTAGAGTCCCAAATCGAGAACATCTCAACGTCTCTTTATAATAGTTATACTTGTGCTGTCTTGTAAAAACAGTCCATCTTGTTTGTTTAAAAATTTACTTTTCGGTGACGATTGTTAATTACAGGTATCCCAAACGGCCGGTTTTCACGGAGAAATTTTTAAGGCATACAACTTTCATTCTATCTTTATTTTACCTCGGAAATATATTTAAATTTATTAACATTATTTCACGAATTATTTCAATTATACATGTATACTGTTTAATTGTAATGCACAGGGGATCGTATTTACTTGTGTATTACAGAGACTCGTGAAGTTTACAAGGATGTGAAAAACACAATGTTATGCTGTACATGTACATGTTTTCCGTTCACCGTTTTTTGTTCTCCGTTCACTCTCCGTTTAATCATATCTACATTTCCAGGGGAGAAAATATGTATTACTATGTTCTACTATCACTACATTCACATGATATTAACCTTTAATACTCCCAAGTATATAGAAATAAATTCCAAAATATTGCTGATCTTTGCACTGAACTGCAAACAAGATGTGAAAGAGAACAAAGTTAACAGGAACCACATGATAAGATGTGAAAATTCCGGAATAATAACAATTACATTTTATGAGGAATTTGAATTGGAAAAAAATCGTGAAAAATTCTAGAATGATACTTATCGATGGGTAAAACATGTACAACAAAAATTGTTGAACTGCAATGCACATGCTAAGCAGATTTTAGGACCAATTGGCAAAGTTACAAAACCAATACCCAAGACTTTTTTTTTTAATTTTCTGAAATGGAGGCTGGAAAAATTAAATTGGTGTTGATACAAATTATATATCTTCATTTAACCCTAACAAGAGTATTTCAGTGTCTCTCTTTAACAGTTAGACCTGTGCTGTCTTGTAAGAAACAGTGTTGTTGAATTTTTCCAAGTCCAGCAAAATGTCAAAATAAGGATTTATTTTAGTCGCGACTGATTTTTTCGACAAAATGTCTGTGGCGACAATTGCAAATAGAGCATATTTATTGTTCACAATGGTATGATTTTGAAAATTTCAAAAAGCGTGCTGGAAATGAGGAAAAACGTTAATTGTAACTCCCTTTTCGGCTGTCGTAAGTTTACGAAAACATTGGAAGGAATATTTTTATTAGAATATATGTATAATTAAGAGTGCTCATCCCAAATCGAGAACATTTCAACGTCTCTTTATAATGGGTCCTCAGTGTGACTGCCCAATTGCAGCCCGTTAAACCACTGTTTGTATACACACTAAAGTCAATCCAAAAACACCTGGAAACAGGTAGATCAGTCTTTATTCTAGTTGTGCACACATGTATTGGTGAATAGCTGTAACAATAAACAAAGTAGGAATTACAAGATGGTTCAAAATCATACGCAAATTACACGCACAAATGACTAGACTAAGTATGACTAGAATGACTTTCCATAGATATCCATGTTACAAATAGACTGCGGATCAAGTATGAAGACTGGCGATCGTTCACACACAAACTGCATAAACTATCTTCGTTCAATTAATCCCCGAGTTCAAATGAGTCCTAATACACATTACTCAACTATATACATTAAAGTCTCTTAGTAATCAGTTTGAAAAGTTGATACATATAATTCAACATAAAATCATTGGCCATAACATTTGGCGCGAAACGAGTCAAACAACTATCTCAACACGATAAGAGAAAACGCTAAACAACCATACACAATTACATTTCAAAAGGTCAAATCATTACAATGACATTGCTATAACGTATTTGCATGAATTCACTGACATGTTCATATAGAATAATAGCAAAATAAACTTACATCGTGGTACCGATAACCTGACAAAGGCCACGCTTGTTTCACCGGAAATACTAAACAACAAAAATAGTGGACACACTAAAACCCGAAAATAAATGCGCCGACCACTAATAACCGGGAAATACCAACTAGCGTTACATGACACTCAGCGTTGGAGTCCTCATTTGGGGTTGGTCCTCATCGAGGGGCCGTCATTTTACCTATGGTACCACATACCCCTTAGGGGTCAATGGTGGAGGTGCAAACATTTTTATTTTTATTTTTTTAGACTTATGTGTTGTGGCAGGCTGCAGTAAAAGACAAGCAGACGGAGTTTCAGTGCATGTTTTCCCGAAAGACCAGCATCAGCGAGCAGCCTGGATTCGCTTTGTGAAGCTAACAAGGGCACACTGGACTGGACCATCGCGAAGCTAACAAGGGCATACTGGACTGGACCATCGCAGTACACAGTGATTTGCAGTGATCATTTTAATGAGGATTGCTACGAGGCCCGATTGTCGTTGATGAAAGACTTCGGCATTCCAGTAAACAAATGGCTATCGCCATTATACCAGACATCACAAATAGAGGCATTTCACAGTACCATCAACCACTTTGCCCCCAAAATGGTGTCTTTCTCTTACTATGGCATGTACTGCAGGTATGTTTATGCTTCAGAAATTTCATGACATGTACAATATTTATTTCATTTTTGACAATTTTTAAAATACATGTATGTAATTATATATATATATATATATATATATATATATATATTTAAGGTTATTGGTTGCTGCCCTCCATTATAATGAAAATGCTTAAAGGGTTCAGGCTACCACAAAGGAGGGGGACATGCAGTATAAAACAAGCTTTCTAAAATTTAAGCTTGGAGAATACAGTGTGCGAAAGCAAACTGTAGATTCAACGTATGGTATGTAAAATAATATTTCTCTCAACTATTGTATATGCCTAAATCAAATTTATAGGGGGAATAATAAATAAAAACTAGTATAACAAATTTTCAAATTTTATTGATATGGAAACCAAAATACAATATTAAAGCATCCTAGATATAAAATATTTATTGTCAATTTTATTTCAGGGTATGTCACTTCTTTGATGACGGAGACCTTCACGTAGATGGAAGTTTTAGTGAAGACTACAGCACCCCGTAAACCACCTCCTGTCTCCTGCTTGCCAGAAAAAGAGCCACCACCACTTTGCAGTAATTTTGTCCATCCTGAAAAAATGAGGCAGTCTTGCATTTCAGATCTCGTTTTAGGAAGAAAGAAACACCAGTGTAGAGGAGATGTGTGATGAACAGAACTTTATAGGATCTCCATGTATTTAATTGTGTGTATATATATATATATATATATATATATATAACTTCATATTAGATTGCTTTCTTAGTGTCATACTATACTATGTAGCTTCAGTATTTTGAACTGACTGAATAAAATTTAATCAAATTATAAGATCTATGAAGACAAGATTTTAAATACAGCAGTAATGACAGTTACAGATTTTAACCACTACTGACCTTCAGCCCAATGAATAAATACCCGTATTTTAACCAACCTGCTTTCTTTTTCTACTTCAAAAAGCATTGTTTTGTATTTGTTTTTTTGTTGTTTTTTGGGTTTTTTTTTTATCAATTATTGAGAAATAAAGCCAACATGAACAGAACTCTAGTCACGAGTATCACTCTTCAAAATAAATAAATAGAAATTTAAAAAGAATGGCCGTTTTCTAGCATGGGTATACTGGTGTCTCATAATATCGCGGTACTTAAATATTTTGTTTTAAAAGAGAATTCTAGGTTGTCATGTCAACACTATCAAGTGTTATATTTATAGAGTTTAAAATTGACTAGCTTTTCATTCCAATATAATTTTCTGACCTTGTTTCGCTTGTTATGCTCGCTGTTTTTAAAACCAGTAGTCTAACTTAGCTTCAAAAATGGAGACTTCCATTGTATCGCGGTATTCAATATTCATGGTAGTCTGGTGCAGTTGAACAGCACGGCTTTTATTTTTTCTATTGATGTGACATTACATCACGTACCTACTGTCAACAATCAGGCGACAGACTGACAATTCATGATAATTTATTTTTCTTATCACATTTGAAATTATGGTATGTCCATATTTTTGGAATGAAACATATTTTGAGATTTTCATATAAATACATGTAATTTTAACAAAAAAACATTCAATCATCTCATCTTCTGACATATTTATTAACTTTCATGTACCCAATCTTCAGTCTGTTTACAGAAGGTGGCCTAAAAATCGCTGAATGACTAATTTTGGAATATACCGCGATACAATGGAACCCGCGATATAAGGAGAAAGGAGTATACTATGATTACTTAGTATTACTTTTTTCCCCTACACGTTTAAGCTGCAAGTTTCAATGTTTCGTTACACGTTATAATAAAGTTTTCGTATGTATTTCAACAATTAATTACAGTTTACACGTGTTACAAATAAAAGAAAGTGAAAGTCATACCAATCTGTATTTCCTAGACGGTGCTGATCGTCGGCCTCTTCCATAGATCTGATTCGCTAGAATCAGTTGCTTCAGGTTCAAAGCGATATGGAATAATATTCCGCTGATGTTCCTCGTGTTCCTCTTCGAAGGATAACATCTCAAATGACATATTTAAGTTAATATCGGACGAAGAACTGTGATCATCATTCTTGCTTACGGTCGCCATTTCAAAACAGATGTTACGTGACGTCACGCAAGGATTTTGCTATAAATACTTCAAACCGGAAGTAGCCTTGATTGGTTTTAAGCAGGTGCAAAAATGGCCAACTTTGAAAGGGAATAACTTCCGTATCGCCGCTAATTTGAATGTAAAATTTTGGGATAATGACTTTCATGTTAATCCACACTAATTAAACCAAACTTTGAGCTTCACTTCACGGGCACTTTAAGGTACTTGTATTTGACGTTGACTTTCCCTAGCTTGTCGTAAGAGGCGACTAAATGGGGCGGTCCTTCGGATGAGACCGCAAAAACCGAGGTCCCGTGTCACAGCAGGTGTGGCACGTTAAAGATCCCTCCCTGCTCAAAGGCCATAAGCGCCGAGCATAGGCCTAAATTTTGCAGCCCTTCACCGGTAATGGTGACGTCTCCATATGAGTGAAAAATTCTCCAGCGAGACGTAAAACAATATATATATATATATATATATATAAATATATATACATTAATATTAAACATTTAATGATGTATTTAGGCATAATCATATACTATGTATTATTGTTAGGATCCCTATGGAGTAACCCTGAATGTGTTAAGTTGATCATTAAACTGTCTGTATCTTCTATGGCCGTTGTTTAAAAAACGTCCATGATCTTGATTTTCATTGCTGTAGAGATGAAACGATTTCAACCCTAACTCTAACCCTGTTGTTACTATAGTTGGCATATTTTTATATTAAGGTGATTGTATTTAATTTTCACTTACAATGAAATATATATACATTTTTATTAAACTTTGAATGATATGTTTAGGCATAATCATATAATACGTATCATTGTTAAGATCCCCATGGAGTAACCCTAAATCTGTTTTAAGTTGATAATTAAACTGCCTCTATCTCCTGAAGCAGCTCCCCGACCATAATATAGCAAGTGGACCCTACAGGTATCAAGGGAGTCCCACACTCTTACCCAACCCAAATTTGGTTCCTCTAACCCTTTGGACCACAGAGGAACAAATCTTAGAAAAATCTTCAGTTTCAGGACCTGGAAGTTAAGCATGGTTACATCTTAGTTCTATATGATATAAGTTACTGAGCTAGGCCATCTCCAAATAACACTCAAGACTGTTTTAATTTATAATTTATTTACAAAACAAAATAATTATGGAATATATATATATATATACACTTACTCACTCGCAAGTACTCACTCTCACACACTCTTTCTTTCTTTCAACGTACAAAAAAATACTGTCTACCTAAACAAAATAAACTTGACGACAGACGGACAGATCTTCGTGACAATCTAAATCAACAAAATGTTGCCTAAATGTATACACCTCACTAAATGACCATATGAATCAGTGTTCAAAGGTTTGCACTGAGAATATCCACTTAGTTATCCTGGGAACTTCTCTCTCGATTATGGACTCTTGACCTAGCTGACTGTGCTCTAGTGATCCACCATTCCTCTGGGGCTGCAATCCCGGACTTTCTCACGGTGGTGTCACACACAACGTAGTCCTGCTCTAGTGATCCACCACTACTCTGGGGCTGCAATTCCGGACTTTCTCACAGTGGTGTCACACACGGCGTAGTCCTTCACAGATCCTTGTGATCTTTACTCCTGACTCCAAGTCATATCGCTACAATTTTGAATGAATATAATAATATCCGTTGACAATATAAAATGTATAGGCAACCTAGCTAGATAGGCAACAGTAAAATGTGACTTGAATAATAACAATGTGTCTGTCAATATACATTAACAATGGATAGCATGGTAACATGTAAACAATGACAAAACCAATATGGTGGTCAATTTCCGGATACTCACTTCCGCGCAAGACATTTAAACAATTTTACAAAAGTTCCAAGTAAAAGAAAAGAAGCAACAAAAAAGAATTATACTACAATAGAAATTCAATACTATCGATTGAAATTTAGGGCATTTAAACGTTCTCACTGCTGTCACACCTGACTGACCACACACAGGTAAGGCAGGTGAATGTTGGCCAAGGTTATATTTCAGTCACCGATATATGACATTTTAACAAACATTGGCAAAATATGTAATAAAATAAAATAAATTATACTCACCACGGTCTGTTTTCCGTGCCCTTAATGAAATGGTTCAGTAAGATGCAGATACCCAAGACAGCCTCAAACTTGCTGCTTGTAAAGAAACGTGCCTACTTGCACGATAGCACACCCGGGAATGGCTCAATACTCATGCCTCACGCCAGACCACGTGAGTATACAATTATCGGTAATGCTGACACATAGAAAATTTTGGGAAATAAACAACACAACAAGACCGTGTAGCTAGCCTGATATACATGTGATTGTTACAGTTACAAAATGTACCTCAGCCTAAGTTACAAATTCGCTCTGGCAGGGTTACATATTAGTTCTATACTGGACAAAAAAGTTAAGATTCATAATTTTGACCTCAAACATTTTTATTAACCAAATAATTATTTTGACAAATTTTAACATGTATAGTTTCTCCAATGTGTCCTTCCCCCGTGTGGACCCGGGTGTGAAAAGAATAGGCCCTCGGCAACCCCCTTGCCTGTGGTAAGAGGCGACAAAATAGGGGCAACCAGTTTGCCGTGGGTTGCAACCCGAAGGGACGGAGAAAGTGATCCTTGTGGCTGAGGTTTGCAGACACTGGGGTTTATAGTGTTTGTTGACCAACACTCCACTTTGGCCCCGACTTCTGCTAGACGGGTGGTCAAGTTTGATCAATCGGCTGGTCATGCCGAGCTGATGATATCTTCATGTCATAGTATTGATGTATTTGCAATGTCCTTATAAATATATATCCAGTTTTTTGCAATTTTCCCAATACGCCAACATTTCCATGTCGATATCTATACATCAAGCGGTGGGTTAAGGTCAATCAGACCAAACTTTTTGTCTGAGTATAGATTATTTGTATCCTCTTGGTGTCGGCCTTACTGGAAGTCTGTTTGACCTGACATCGCCCTTGTTGGCGCTCCGAGGCGGGCGGGGAGAAAGGAATCCGACACATTACTCATTTTACTATGGCGACTACAAAAAAAACGTTGTTTCTCAACAGCTTTAGAGACCTCTATAAATGATGAGCAGATTATCCCTATTAGCGAACACTGGCCCCGTTTCATCACACTTGAAGCAGAACTGACAGACACGCAAAAGAAACCCTTAACAAAAGTCTCCCCTTTTGTTCTTCAGAAAGGTTTACAAGGAATAATAGCAACTCCGAAATCTGTTAAAAAGTTAAAATCTGGAGCTCTACTTATTAAAGTTAAAAAAAAAAACCAACATTCTACTTCATTATTGACCTTAAAACATCTAGCCAGTATACCTGTAATTGGTAAAGCCCACTATGGACTAAATCAAAGCAAAAGCGTGCTGTTTGACAGGGACCACGACCTGGACGACATTCCTGAACAGGAAATCCAAAAAGAATTGGAATCCCAAGGAGTGATCCATGTCAAACGGTTTACGAAAAAACGAAATGAAAACATCAAACCAACGAACACCTACCTGCTAACATTTGGAATGCCGATACTTCCAACAAATATTAAAGTCGGATTTTATCAAATGAAATTAGAAATGTTCGTGCCAAATCCGCTCCGTTGCTTTAAATGTCAGCGATTTGGTCATGGCCAAGCAAATTGCAAAGGCTCCGAATCCTGCTTCAGGTGTGGTGAGGAGGGGCATGATGGAAAAAGCTGTCAAAACGAACACAAATGTAAAAATTGCAAAGGTGACCACATGGCGTCCTCTAGACAGTGTCCAATCTGGATGAAAGAAAAACAAATTCAGAAGTTTAAAGCAGAAAAACGCGTAACTTACCACGAAGCGAAAAAACTTGTCAATATGTACAGTGTTCCTAAACCAAATCTGCCTTCATATGCAACAGTTTTAAAATTATCCTCAATGAAGGATATGTCAACACAAGTCTGTGAGAACGATATAGTATCACAGACTTCTGCAAAAATAAAAACAGTTTCGGAAAAAAGTCAAATAAATTCAACATCTGCATCCTCAGGGTCCGCAGCTAAGAGTGTAGCTGCGACCTCTCCAAAGTCTGTAGCTGCAACATATGCGGGGACTGTAGCTGCAGATGCCCCCAAATCATCCAGGAGACGTAACTCGTCTCCACAAAAAAATAAACCAAAACAGTATAGCGATCGGTTGCCCAAGGGGGCGAAGGATCCGGTCGCTATACATAACAAATTTGGAGCCTTGGAGGAAATGGATTTCGCTCCATCACAATCCTCCTCACGAACCCGGAGTCTTTCTCCAAAAAATCTTAAAGGGAGAATATCTCCTGTAACACACAAGAAATCATGAATCATCCAACATTTATTCAGTGGAATTGTCGAGGTTTTAGAGTAAATTTCACTGAACTATCCTTACTCATTCAGAACTATAATCCGGTAGCCATATGTCTACAAGAAACACATTTAAAAGATACAGATAAGATAAATATCAAAAACTATACTATGTATAACCATTACACTCAAGCAGACAGAGCCTCTGGTGCTTCTTCAATAGCAATCCATAACAACTTCATACACAGCCAAATAAATTTGAATACAAATCTTCAAGCAGTAGCAATTCGTCTATCCCTCGTTAAAACAATTACTATTTGTTCTGTTTATATTCCTCCAAACTATCAATTACAGTCTCGGGAACTTATAAATTTAATACAACAACTTCCAGCTCCTTTCCTACTTATGGGCGATTTCAACGCCCATAATCCGCTATGGGGTAGTGATAAAATGACGGATAAAGGTTAAAAACTCGAAGATGCAATATCTCACCACAATCTTTGTATTTTAAACGACGGCTCTAAAACGTATCTTCACCCATGCAATGGCTCATATTCTTCAATTGATATTAGCATAGTGGATCCCTCTTTACTGTTGGATTTCAACTGGTCTGTACATGATGATTTGTGCGGAAGCGATCATTTCCCTATTATTTTTAAAACAAATGATCCTCCACAAAACAATCCTGTTAAAAACTGGAAACTTGACAAAGCTGATTGGCCATATTTCGAAACGCTGTGTTTGCAAAATATCTCCGTTGCAAAATTTGAAAACCACCCAGACCCCATTGAAAATTTTACCAAAACTTTATTAGAAATAGCAAATAAATGCATACCTAAGACCTCGACAAATTCTATTAAAATAAAAAAGCCATGGTTTACAGAGGAATGCAATGCAGCAATTAAAGCTCGCAAAAAAGCAGAAAGACTATTCAATAGATCACCTTCTTCTTTAAATCTGAATAATTTTCGCATATATCGAGCAAAGGCTGGTAGAACCATAAATATAAGTAAACGAAAATCCTGGAAAACATTTGTTTCAAGTCTAAACTCGCATAGTCCTATAAATAAAGTTTGGAATGCAATAAGGAAAATAAAAGGAAAAGATCCCGGTAAAAAATATCAACATCTGAAGGTAGGAAATCAAATAATCACAGATAAGAAAGATATATCTAACAATGTAGCGAATACTATTTCTAAAACTCATCAAAAGACAACATGAACCCAAATTTCATCTCAAACAAGAATACAGAAGAACGGAAAACTTTGGAGTTTACATCTGAAAACAATGAATGTTATAACGAACCATTTACTTATGATGAATTACTAAAATCTCTAGAAAAATCGCATGATACATCTGTAGGTCCGGACCAGATCCATTATCAAATCATAAAACACCTTCCTATACCTACCAAAGAATGTCTTCTGCAAATCTTTAACATGATATGGGGAAATGGTAACTTCCCATCCTCCTGGTCACAGGCAACTATTATTCCTATTCCAAAACCTGGTAAGGATCACTCAGATCCTAATAATTACAGACCAACAGCTTTAACAAGCTGCGTATGTAAAACCATGGAACGGATGATCAACGAACGCTTAGTATGGTTTCTTGAGACTAATAACATTTTAACTGATATACAATGTGGCTTGAGGAAAAATCGAAGCACGGTCGACCAGTTAATACGACTTGAAACGTATATTCGAGATGCCTTTGTCAAGAAAGAGCACGTCGTCTCAATATTTTTTGATTTAGAAAAGGCATACGATACCACATAGAAATACGGTATCTTAAAAGATCTGTATAATATAGGTCTTAAAGGCCATTTACCAAATTTCATCAAGAATATTTTAAGTAATAGGCATTTTAATGTTCGCATAGGATTTACATTTTCAGATAATTTCGAACAAGAAATGGGCGTGACACAAGGAAATATTTTATCAGTTAAGTTATTTAGTATCAAAATAAACAGTCTCGCTGAAGTACATAAAAACGACTTTCATGAAAGTCTATATGTCGATGACTTTGTTCTCTGTTATAAATCCAAAAATATGAATTCCATCGAGCGTAAATTACAGTTATGTCTAAACAAAATCCAAACCTGGGCTGATGTAAATGGTTTTAAATTCTCCAGAACTAAAACGGCGTGCATGCATTTCTGTTCTAAACGGAAACACCACGATGATCCGCAGTTGGAATTAGATGGCACTCCAATTAAAGTTGTAAAAGAGATTAAGTTCTTAGGTGTCATTTTTGATAATAAACTCACTTTTATTCCGCATATAGCAATGCTCAAAGAGAAATGTACAAACGCCATTGATATAATAAAAGTTGTTGCAAACACAAAATGGGGAGCAGATAAGAATACTCTTCTACATCTGTATCGCTCTCTCATCCGGTCTAAAATAGACTACGGCTGTATAGTATATGGAGCGGCAAGAACATCCTACATTAAAGTCCTTGATGCAATCCACCATCAAGGACTTCGACTGTGCACAGGAGCTTTTCGAACCTCTGCTGTAGATAGTTTGTATGTTGAGGCAAACGAACTACCTCTAGATCTACGTAGAATAAAACTTATCTTACAATACGTTGTTAAATTAAAAGCTAACAATGACAATCCTGCATTTAACTGCGTTTTCCATCCACAGTTTGAAGATTTGTATGAAAAAACTAAGACCTGTATAAAACTAATTGGTCTCCGAGTCAAAAAACATTTACATGATTCTAACTTACCTATGGACATCATAAAACCCTCATCACTTTCAGAAATACCACCATGCAAATTACTAAAACCCAAAGTTGACACTTCACTTTCTGAATATAATATATTGGGATTTCTGTGACAGAAGTAAACTGTATTCTATTCAAAACGCCGGATAGCTGAAAAATTGCTCAGGCGGCTATAAACAAACAAAAATAACCAAACAAAACAAAGTAAACAAATCGTGTGACATTGTAATGAAACGCCAGGACGAAGTTATTATTTCAAGAATTCGCATCGGACATTCAAAATTGACACTCTTATTTATTAAACAGAGAACTTCAACCTGAATGTATACCTTGTGACTGTCCATTAACTATACAACACGTTCTTTTGGAATGTAGTGATTTTACACCCAAACGAAATAGCCTTTTTAATAATGTGCAATCAATGTATCAACTTTTTACAAATATTGACTATCATCTTATTATAAAATACAAGAATGCGACTTTTACAGAAAAATTTAATCCGTTACAATATAACCTATTTATATACACAAAATGTTATGTATTTTTACCTGTTTACGATTTTTAACTTTTAAGTCCGTCGGATGGGACGTTAAAGGATTACAACCCCCTTGGCACGTAAAAGATCGTTTCTTTGATTTTCGAAAAAGAGTAGGCTCACTGAGGGCCGTCAGGGAAACTTCAGTTTTCATAACAAACCATGTTTCAGTTGTTTAATCGCCGTAAAATGGCTGAAATATTGCCAACACGGCGTAAAACCCCAATCATTCAATCAACCAATGTGTCCTTAACACAATAGATTTACCTGGTTTCATATTGACGTCATAAGTGCACGATTTGTGCGCCCAAACACAAGCAAAGTGTCAAAATCAAAGTGTGCCAACGTGTATATTGAAATTGAAAAATTGTGATTTTCATTTTATTGTGGGTATTTATTGCTCTAATCGATTCTTAGGTGAACAATTATTGACAGCAAAAGCCATGAGGCGCCATTTAACTGCTCTGGAAGCTGGTCAGGAAGTAGGTATGTTTCAAGCTGGCCAAGTCCAGAGAACTGTCTCTAGACTTTTATTGTGTCCCAAAGTATGATTTCAAGGTTGTGGAATCGTTTTAGGCAGACAGGTAATGTTTCTGAGAGACCGAGATCAGGCCGTCCAAGGTCCACAACCGCTCGCCAGGATCGCTATATGTCACTTATGGCTCGTAGACACAGGTTTCAGAGTGCTGTCCAACTCAATACTGACTTTCATGCAGCAAGTGGGGTGCGCATAACACCACAAACTCTCAGACAGAGACTTCGTGCTGCTAACCTTCGGGCTCATCGACCTGCTCTTCGTCCCATTTTGAAGAGAAGACATCGTGTAGCACGACTCAATTGGGCTCAAAATCACATAAACTGGCAAGTGCGTCATTGGACGCCTGTTCTTTTCACAGACGAGTCACGGTTCTGCGTGGACTTTCATGACGGTCGTAGGTGTGTATGGCGCATGCGAGGAGAGCGGTACAGTGATTGCTGTGTAGCAGAGCATGATCGTTTTGGAGGTGGCTCTGTGATGATTTGGGCCGGAATCAGTATTGGTGGATGTACTGACTTGCACGTGATTAATGGCAATCCTACCGGTGCAATTTACAGGGACGAGATACTGCATCCAATTGCGAGACCTTATTCGGGAGCTATAGGCAACGAATTTGTGTTAATGGATGATAATGCTCGTCCCCACAGAGCACGTATAGTGACAGACTACCTTGCTACAGAGAAAATTGAACGTATGGATTGGCCGAGTTGTTCTCCGGATTTAAATCCAATAGAACATGCCTGGGACATGTTGCAGCAAGCTGTTTCCAGACGCCCTGTACTACCGACAAACTACCAGGAGCTTACGTTAGCTTTACAGCAGGAATGAGCAAGGTTGCCACATATTGCGTTCCGCAAGCTCATCAGAAGTATGCAGAGGCTATGTCGTGCCGTTATACAGGCATAGGGTGGACATACACTCTATTGATATTGCCTTTATAAAGATTCAATCATTTGTAATGAAATTTGTTATTGTTGCTCATACCGATTTTCAAACTGTTTTGGGGGGTTACCTGACAATTTGTAAACACAGGTTTAAAAGGTATTGTTCGATTGTCGTTGAACATTTTAAGTATATATTTAACATAATTTATTTGATTTTGTTATGAATAAAATAATTCTGAAATCATTAACTTTTTTTGTCCAGTATATATCATGTAGAACTAAGATGTAACCTAGAAGTAATTTGTGACATGGTGAATTAGGGTTAGATACATTTTGTAACTTAGTGATTTATGGTTAGATACATTTTGTAACCTATATCATATAGAACTAAAATGCAACCTACAATTCAGAACTATTATGTAACCCTGCCAGAGGGAATTTGTAACTTGAATTAGGGTTAGGTACATTAACAACGTCACAGAATCACAATTACATTTTAATTACTGGTATAATCCGTATAAAACAAAAGTTAATACTTGGTATTCGCCGTAGCTCAGTGGTTAGAGCGTTCGCTTCGTAACCGGGAGGTCGTGAGTTCGAACCCCGCTCGTGCCATGGCCGCGTCAAATCTAAGACGAAAAATAGGTAGTGATTGCTCCTTCGCCAAACGCTCGGCATTTAGAAGTGAGAATCACGGGTCTTTCGGATATGACCTTAAAAACGGAGGTCCCGTGTCACGGTGGGCGTTGGCACGTTAAAGAACCCTCACTGCTACGGCCCTGAGCGCTAACCATAGGTCTAAATTTGTGGTACTTCACCTACAGCTGGTGACGTCTCAATATGAGTGAAGAATTCTCCACGGGATGTAAAACAAACAAACTATCAACTATCAATAAAAGCAATTGAAATCAGACAAGAAAGAACTGTACTTTAAGCATCCAAAAACATCAATCAATTAAAATCAAGGAAGAGAATCAAGCGAAAGTATCACATCAATAATCAACACAAAGTATCACATTAGTAATCAAGCCAAAGTATCACATCAGTAATCGAGTCAAAGTATCACATCAGTAATCAAACCAAAGTATCACATCAGTAATCAAACCAAAGTATCACATCAGTAATCAAGCCAAAGTATCACATCCATAATCAAGCCAAAGTATCACATCAGTAATCAAGTCAAAGTATCACATCAGTAATCAAGCCAAAGTATCACATCCATAATCAAGCCAAAGTATCACATCAGTAATCAAGTCAAAGTATCACATCAATAATCAAGACAAAGTATCACATCAGTAATCAAGCCAAAGTATCACATCCATAATCAAGACAAAGTATCACATCAGTAATCAAGACAAAGTATCACATCAGTAATCAAGCCAAAGTATCACATTCATAATCAAACCAAAGTATCACATCAGTAATCAAGCCAAAGTATCACATACATAATCAAGACAAAGTATCACATCCGTAATGAAGCCAAAGTATCACATCCATAATCAAACCAAAGTATCACATCAGTAATCAAGCCAAAGTATCACATCCATAATCAAGCCAAAGTATCACATCCATAATCAAACCAAAGTATCACATCCATAATCAAACCAAAGTATCACATCCATAATCAAGCCAAAGTATCACAACAATAATCAAACCAAAGTATCACATCCATAATCAAACCAAAGTATCACAACAATAATCAAGACAAAGTATTATATCAGTAATCAAGCCAAAGTATCATATCAGTAATCAAGCCAAAGTATCATATCAGTAATCAAACCAAAGTATACTTTAAAATAGTGGACACGGTCTGTGAAATTCTCCATATACGCATTTCCAAAGCGTGATTGGAGTTGCAATAGTAGTCCCAGTCCTTCTGGTGTCAGACTCAAAGCCTCCCTAACACTCTTCTGAGAGAACGGCATACTTTCCTTGACAAGATTGCGACAGAGTTTTTCAATAATTCTCACATCTGCTTGCTTTAAAGGTTCTGCTACCATGCTGTGTTAGGAAAGAAAACATAAAATGTTTGTCATCTTAACCCAGATCCATTTTTCAATTCAAAAACTTTCATGAGGTTTGAAAGTGTATTTACCTCAAGCACCTTGTCGTCGTTCTCATCAGAGGTTGGAGCTGCTTCAATTGATGCTTCTTGTGATTCTTCAATTGCTGCTCTCGGAAATTCTTCTAACCCTGCTCCCTGAGATTCTCTTAACTCTGCTTCCTGAGATTTTTCTAACTCTGCTCCCTGAGATTTGTCTAACTCTGCTCCCTGAGATTCTTCTGGCCCTTCTTATTCACTCACCGGTGGAATGTGTTCTACCTGAGGCTCAGGCAGACACGGTAACGTCAGGTGTGGCTGAAATAAAATGGAAAACAATAAAATATGTGACCAATGATAGAGAGCCTCAATGAAAAATAAGATGTAATGAAGTCTATCTTACAGTAGGGCTGGACATCGTGGCTGATGTCATTTTTGAGACAGGCAGCGCCCTTTCCTGCCTGCTCTGCAGATTATAGTATCGGTCAGCCGTCGTTGCTTGGTGACTCATATGAGTCGCCAGGACGTCACGGGCATATTGGTGCCTTTGTCTCACGGAGGTTACGATAGCCTTACGCAGGCGAGTGGCGCTTACTTTGGAATCCCTTCCGTGAACTTCCTTCCACACGTTGTTAATTGCCTGGTTAACGTGACTGGTTTCCATGGGCCGGGGCCTGGATTCCAGGGTCCGAATGGTGACAAATACAGAGGAATCCCTCATTTTAACTGGATCATACTTGTCCAAAGTCCGTACCATGTGGACGTACGATCCCATGTACGCCCACAGGGGATCTGGTAACGCCACCGTCGCTGTACCCATGTAATCCGTCTTATGTCGGCTGATCTAAACCAATCACAAGACACTAATATAAAATATGCATAAATGGTGAATCACAATTTAACACAGTGTATTGAAAAGGAACCTACGGTCAGTACGGCTCCGCTGGTCTGCACTTTTACGTGTTATGGAGGTGATGATTCCGGATCGCTGTCCGTTTGCCACGAGAATGCGAAAAATGAGATAATTTCTGCATTTTCTAAAAATATCTAGGTGGTCTGCCCTCGGGAATTCCGTCTCTAATATCCTTTCTATTTTTCTACTGGATGGTGCGTCTAGGACAGCCCGTACATGCTGGGGCTCAATCTGGTTTGCTGAAAAGGAAAAGGGGATTTAAATACATGCATGAAGCCCAGGGAGACCCCGGCGTTTTAATTATTTCACAAAAAAATCTTACCTATCGCCTCCACATCTACCTGAGTCCGCCTCCTCTGAACGCGCTTATGCATTAGATGTAATAGACGTGCGATGTAGTCTACCTGTTGTCTGGCTATCTCTGGCTTAGGTGTAAGGTTCTTCGCCAGGACAAACTCTATGAACAGTTTTAATGAGCCCAAATAACTCTTGACCGTCCATGAAAGATAATTTTTGCTATTGAGTTACCGAAACACAATACAGCATTAAGATATTGAGAAGTTTTGATACATTTTGTAACCTATATCATATAGAACTAAGATGTAACCTAGAACCTATATCACATAGAACTAAGAAACTGGAACTAATTTGTAACTTGATGATTTAAAGTTAGATACATTTTGTAACCTATATCATAAAGAACTAAGACGTAACATAGAACTTATATCACATAGAGCTAAGATGTAACCTGGAACAAATTTGTATCTTAGTGGTTTAGAGTTAGATAAATTTTGTAGCCTATATTATATAGAACTGAGATGTAACCTAGAAATAATTTGTAAACTTGAGTGATTTCGAGTTAGATAAATTTTATAACCTAAATAACTCTTCATCGTCCCTAAGAGATAATGTTTGTTACTGAACTAGCGAAATACAATAAAGTATTAAAATATTGAAATGGTAAGGATATATATGATTTGATACCTGGACACCAAGTGTTCAGGGAGTCGGAGAACCACCCCTCCTTCACCAGATCACCGTTGAGGAGGTCGTCAACAATGTTAGATCTGTCGATATCTTGCCATATTGTAAAACCTGCCTGCAGTGTTGCAGGCAGGTTTTGCCACTTTTGTCGTGGTCTGGTCCTGACAGCCATAGCGAAAATCTCCGAATCTCAGGAACTAAAGATAGAAGGACGAAATTAGAAAAAAATAGAACAAATAGATATTTAGAAGTATATTAATGTCTTACCTTGGATGAATGAGTGGGGTGCCCCCTTCTTTTCAGGGTCTCTGTAAGAACTTTAGTCGATTATGGAAGGTGCCTCCTTCCTCTGGTGTTTTTTCTGGTGGGCCGATGTTCTCCTAAAATAAAGAGGATACATTTTAATCAACAGACTAAGTATGATAACCAGCAATAGTTAATGTCACATAAGAATGAATTACTGACATGACGTTTTCTTCAGAGGACGAACTCTCGTGGATCGTGGGCGAAGTCCCTTTGCCCTCTCTGGATGTGGAACGTTTTGCCTTCCTTTTCTGCTGGGTCGCTTTTCTCCTATAATAAAGAAGATACCTTTTAATCAACAGACTAATTATGATAATCAGCAATAGTCAATGTCACATAAGAATGGATTGCTGACCTCACGCTTTCTTCAGAGGACGAACTCTCGTTGATTGAGGATGTCGCCGCCCTAATCTTCTTACCTACTCTGGATGTAGAAGGCGGTGTTTTCCTTTTCTGGTGGGCCGCTTTTCTCCTACAATAAAGAAGATACCTTTTATTCAACATACTATGTATGATAACCAGCAATAGTCAATGCCACATCAGAATGGGTTACTGACCTGACGTTTTCTTCAGAGGACGAACTCTCGCGGTTAGATGGTGATTCCTTCTTGCCTTCTCTGGATAAGGAAGGCGATGCCATTCTTTTCTGGTGGCCGATGTTCTCCTACAGTAATGAAGATACATTTCTATCAACAGACCGGTCGCGGTAGCTCAGTGGTTAGAGCGTTCGCTTCGTAACCGGGAGGTCGTGAGTTTGAGCCCCGCTCGCGACCGTAAATATAATTGCCGAGATTTGTACAACATTCAATAATTTTTTTGAAATTGTTCCCGACGTGTTAAAATTATGTTTTATATATCATTGAAAAGCTCTTGAGACGTACTTTATCATAGTCGTTATCTTGATTTTTTATCTCAAATAATAAAAAAAGTTATAGAAGATTGAAAAATCTATACCAACTATATAGAGAAGTATTTATAGCACATTGCTTCACAGCTTGTGACGTCACTCGCTGTTTTTGAATCGCCGCCAAGTTTACGAAGATAACTTAAAGCTATCATGACCTGTTGAAAATTATTTTGATAAAATGTAAGTATTCAAACTTGGTCTTCCCCAAAGCCCTTCCCAGATACAAGAAAGTGATCAAGAAGCGCAGACCTATTGTCTCTGAGCAGTAAGTATAATAATAGGACTTAGAATTATTTTCAAAGCTTTCATGACAAATATTTGAACTTGTCGTATGTATTTGTAGGGTCAGGACTCCTGAGGTTATACGCACAGCCGAAATTCACAAGAAAAGTCGGGCGAGAAATCGGCGGGCGGATTAATAATTACTGAAGCTGAGGGGAGTGGAGACGATGGAGAAAATGTTGTGTTTTTATTCTTTATAAATGTTAATACATCATTCTCCAACTTGAATAACCCTGCCATCGATCAAGTGGAAGTCTATTACACGCACACTTCAAGACACAACAGCACTGAAGATTACAACCTCGCATCCCCTTTTTCCCTTTTTCCTGTGCAATCGTTTTGCTGTAATTTTTCTTTCCTCATTGAATTTGTTTTTTTTTTCCAAATTGTTGGCATTCTTCTAGGCTACTCCAAATATAGCAATAAATTTCCCACCGTGTTTTTTCCCCATTCATTTCGTAATCGGTCACCGTGGTTGTAGTGATCTACATTAATAATTAATGAGTTTATAAATTTTCTGTCCCTACATTTCCTCTCCATCTTGTCATAATGTCGGTTTCATTTAACATTGTGCTTGGTGATTTATCAGTACGGATGTATTCCTTTGTTGACTGGAACATTCGTGGAAATCGTTTGATCCTTGTCATGTTAGGATGGCAATCCGTTGTACCCCGACCATACTGGGGCAAGTGGACCCTATAGGTATCGAGAGAGCCCCACACTCTAACCCAACCCAAATGTTGGTCCTCTAACCCATTGGACAACAGAGCAACAAGTCCTGGAAAAATCTTCATTTTCAGGACCTGGATTGATTGATTGATTATTTATTGTTTTCCGCCACACTCAACAATTTTTCAGTTATCTGGTGGCGTCTAGTTTTTGTTGGTGGAGGAGAGAACCCAGATACAATGTACCTGGGAAGAAACCACCGACCTTCCGCAAGTAAACTGGCAAACTTGCTCACATAACGCCGCGGCCGAGATTCGAACATTCGCCGACAGAGGTGACAGGCTTTGTGATTTTGAACCCGATGCTCTAACCACTCAGCCACGGAGGCCCCCCCTTTCAGGACCTGGAAGTTAAGCATGGTTACATCTTAGTTCTATATGATATAGGTTACATAATGTATCTCAGCCTAAGTTACAAATTCGCTCTGGCAGGATTACATATTAGTTCTAAGTTACATCTTAGCTCTACATGATATAGGTTACAAAATGTATCTAATCCTAAATCACCAAGTTACCAATTCGCGCTGACTGAGTTACAGATTAGTTGTAAGTTACATCTTAATTGTATATGGTATACGTGGTATCTATATCATATAGCACGCTGCATAGGGGTAGAGACTGTGCCCCACCTTGACCCTGCTACAAATGTGTGCCCTATAGCCCAATGGACCTCATACCTACACGTCTTACAAAAAAAGTAGCAATCCGTTGTACCCAAACCCTAATGGGGCAAGAGGACCTCATACGTACCAAGGGAGCCCCACACTCTAATCCCAACCCACATTTGCGTCCTCTTGCCTATTGGACCACAGAGCAACAAATCTTCGAAAATTGTTCATTTTCAGAACCTGGATCTATATGATATAGGTTACATGTTAGTTCTAAGTTACATCATAGTTCTATATGATATAGGTTATATGTTAGTTCTAAGTTACATCATAGTTCTATATGATATAGGTTATATGTTAGTTCTAAGTTACATCGTAGTTCTATATGATATAGGTTATATGTTAGTTCTAAGTTACATCGTAGTTCTATATGATATAGGTTATATGTTAGTTCTAAGTTACATCGTAGTTCTATATGATATAGGTTATATGTTAGTTCTAAGTTACATCGTAGTTCTATATGATATAGGTTATATGTTAGTTCTAAGTTACATCGTAGTTCTATATGATATAGGTTATATGTTAGTTCTAAGTTACATCGTAGTTCTATATGATATAGGTTATATGTTAGTTCTAAGTTACATCGTAGTTCTATATGATATAGGTTATATGTTAGTTCTAAGTTACATCGTAGTTCTATATGATATAGGTTATATGTTAGTTCTAAGTTACATCGTAGTTCTATATGATATAGGTTATATGTTAGTTCTAAGTTACATCGTAGTTCTATATGATATAGGTTATATGTTAGTTCTAAGTTACATCATAGTTCTATATGATATAGGTTATATGTTAGTTCTAAGTTACATCGTAGTTCTATATGATATAGGTTATATGTTAGTTCTAAGTTACATCGTAGTTCTATATGATATAGGTTATATGTTAGTTCTAAGTTACATCGTAGTTCTATATGATATAGGTTATATGTTAGTTCTAAGTTACATCGTAGTTCTATATGATATAGGTTATATGTTAGTTCTAAGTTACATCGTAGTTCTATATGATATAGGTTATATGTTAGTTCTAAGTTACATCATAGTTCTATATGATATAGGTTATATGTTAGTTCTAAGTTACATCATAGTTCTATATGATATAGGTTATATGTTAGTTCTAAGTTACATCATAGTTCTATATGATATAGGTTATATGTTAGTTCTAAGTTACATCATAGTTCTATATGATATAGGTTATATGTTAGTTCTAAGTTACATCATAGTTCTATATGATATAGGTTATATGTTAGTTCTAAGTTACATCATAGTTCTATATGATATAGGTTATATGTTAGTTCTAAGTTACATCATAGTTCTATATGATATAGGTTATATGTTAGTTCTAAGTTACATCATAGTTCTATATGATATAGGTTATATGTTAGTTCTAAGTTACATCATAGTTCTATATGATATAGGTTATATGTTAGTTCTAAGTTACATCATAGTTCTATATGATATAGGTTATATGTTAGTTCTAAGTTACATCATAGTTCTATATGATATAGGTTATATGTTAGTTCTAAGTTACATCATAGTTCTATATGATATAGGTTATATGTTAGTTCTAAGTTACATCATAGTTCTATATGATATAGGTTATATGTTAGTTCTAAGTTACATCATAGTTCTATATGATATAGGTTATATGTTGGTTCTAAGTTACATCATAGTTCTATATGATATAGGTTATATGTTAGTTCTAAGTTACATCATAGTTCTATATGATATAGGTTATATGTTAGTTCTAAGTTACATCATAGTTCTATATGATATAGGTTACAAAATGTATGTAAGCCTAAGTTACCAATTTGCTCTGGCTGGGTAACATATTAGTTCTAAGCCTAACTTAGGCTTAGTACTAACACGTAACCTGGAAACTGCAATCTTCTATATATCATATAACACGCCCTATAGGGTAGAGACCGCGCCCCACTCTCACCTTGCCGCACCCGCTTTAATATGTAACATACGGAAACCACTATGTAACTTACCTTATATAGCACTAAAGTCTAACTTGCAGAACTCATATGTAACATGAAGCATAACTAATATGTAACCCTAGAGGTCAACTTTGGAGGGCCATCTCGACACCTATGAGGTCCACTTGCCCCGCAGGATAAGAGGTTTTTGGGTTAGAGACAGACATCTACAATAAAACCAGGACTGCTGTCATTAGTTTCTTCTTACCCCTTTAAAGAGCCTTCTGACAAAACGCCAGAAGTGGAGAGAAAGGAGCCATCGAAGAGGAAGAGAACTTCCGAAAAGCAAGAAAGGAGAGAAAAGCAACGAGAGAAAAGTTGTCGGGAATGATATATTTTTATACTGTTGTCATTGTGTTTGGCATATTGTATGTTTATATTAAAGTATTTATGTTTCATTCTGGGCTCGGGTTAAATAAATGTACGTTTATGTATAACTTTGAATGATATATTTATATATTACTATATAATATGTATTATTGTTATATAAATATCAATATATCATGTGACTTTTTCTTAAAATATGCACTGTTATTTTTTATTTTTCATAATAACCCTAACTCTAACCTCAACCCTAATGGTGCAGTTCGACACTATAGATACCAGTGACGCTCCACACTCTAAATTCAACCCAAATTTGGGTCCTCTAACCCATTGGACTACAGAGCCTCAAGTTTTGGAAATCTCAGTTGAAAAGGACTGAGTGTCACTTTGAGAGGTTCTATCTTGTTACCGGAAGTACATAGGAACCCCATTTTTTCACCATGAACTGTCCAGGGGTCTTTCTGCTGACCATTTAGAGGACAAAATCCAAACGTGTGCAAAAGTTATTGATAACATCTCTTTCAAATTCCAAAGTCTGTGTAGGTTTTCATACACTTAGCCCCAAATAGGCTTCATGGGGTAATAGACTAAGGCCACGAAACGTTTTCGCATTAAAACAATTTACTCAATCCCCGTAAAGTAAGGCAGAATGGGAATTAAAAAATTTATGACCCCACTTCAAATAACCCCTGACTGCTAAGGGGCAAGTGGGCCCAATAGGGGTAGAGACTGTGCCCCATCCTCACTCTGCTGCAAATGTGCCCCCTCCAGGTCTTTGGACTTTATATCTACACGTCTTACAAGGATGGCAATCCGTTGTATCCGACAATAATGGGGCAAGTGGACCCTATAGGTATCAAGGGAGCCCCACATTCTAAACCAACCCAAATTTGGGACCTCTAACCCATTGGACAACAGAGCAACAAGTCTTGGAAAAATCCTCATTTTCAAGACCTGGAAGTTAAGCATGGTTACATCTTAGTTCTGTATGATATAGGTTACAAAATGTATCTAATCCTAATCACCAAGTTACCAATTCGCGCTGACTGAGTTACAGATTAGTTGTAAGTTACATCTTAATTGTATATGGTATACGTGGTATCTATATCATATAGCACGCTGCATAGGGGTAGAGACTGCCCCACCTTGACCCTGCTACAAATGTGTGCCCTATAAAAAGTAAAACTAAAAAGTAGCAATCCGTTGTACCCAAACCCTAATGGGGCAAGAGGACCTCATACGTACCAAGGGAGCCCCACACTCTGATCCCAACCCACATTTGCGTCCTCTTGCCTATTGGACCACAGAGCAACAAATCTTCGAAAATTGTTCATTTTCAGATCCTGGATCTATATGATATAGGTTACATGTTAGTTCTAAGTTACATCATAGTTCTATATGATATCGGTTACAAAATGTATCTAAGCTTAAGTTACCAATTCGCTCTGTCTGGGTTATATATTAGTTCTAAGCCTAACTTAGGCTTAGTACTAATATGTAACCTGGAAACTGCTCTCTTCTATATATCATATAACACGCCCTATAGGGTAGAGACCGCACCCCACTGTCACCGTGCCGCAACCGTGTGGCCTTTAGCCTCATATACGTTATTGCTACACGTCATACAAGAAAGGGTGGTAGTCTATAGAACCCCAACCCTAAAGGGGCAAGTGGACCCCATAGGAAGATGGGAGCCCCACACCCTAATTCTAGACCAAATATGAGTTCTCTGACCCTAACCAATCCTTAGTTATGGCAATTTGAAAAACGTCCCAAACAAAATTTTGGCTTTCAAAAGTGGGTCTCATTCGTCCTCGTCCGAGAGGGTCACTTTAGTGCTATATGATATAAGTCACATAGTAGTTTCCCAGGTGACACATTAGTTCTGGAGGTTACGCTTAAATCAAATTGACAATTAAAATATAATTCTGATTCTATAACGTTGTTAATTCTTTTTTCAGTAATGGGCAAAGGAAAGCAACTCTTGGAAATAATTAAGTTACATTATAGTTCTATGATTTAGGTTACAAACTGTATCTAACCCTAAATCACCAAGTTGCATATTCGCTCTGACCTGGCCACAAATTAGTTCTAGGTTACACTTTAGTGCTATATGATATGGTTAGGGTTAGGGTTATGGGTTACATGGTAGTTCCACAGGTTACATATTAGGTCTAAGCATAAGTTAGGGTTTGAACTATTTTGTAACCAAGCTCAACTTCCTGGTCTGAAACCTAGGGTAAGATAACTGTGACAACCTTATCTAGAAAGAGTTACATATTAGTTCTATATGATATAGATTACATGTTAGTTCTAAGTTACATTTTAGTTCTACACGGTATAGGTTACATATTAGTTACGCCCATGTTACATATTAGTTCTGCAGGTTACAGCTTAGTGCTATATGATATAAGTTACATACTAGTTCCCCAGGTTACATATTAGTTATGCCCAAACCCACGTCCCAACGTAAACTAAATCATATACTGAAACTGAAACTAATTTATTTTATCAGAACGCCTAATTTTACATACATGTATTCACTGGCGTTGTACAAAAAAAAATAGTAAAAGAGATGATATGCATAAAAGGTAATAGTAGAAGCATAAGATAGGTAAGTAAATAAGTAAATAAAACAGACAAGTACATACATTCTACAAAACTGAATCAATGTCTAGTACGATACTAAAATGGTTTTTTCTTAATTGTATATTAAAAGTTTCTAAATAAACGAGTTTTCAATTTCGCCTTAAAACTGTTCAGTGATTTCGACTGTTTTATCTCTAGAGGTAGATCGTTGTAAGTCGAGGTCCAACGGTTCCGAAGCTTCTGTCACTGAACGTCTTGTGTCTATTAAAAGGAACGTTGTAGCAGCCGTAAGAATAGTGAGCGGAGCGTAACTTTTGAATTGGCACTTGTTTGGTTAAAGGTTTGGTTATATATAATGGTGCTTCGCCAACAGAACAGTTATACATAAAAGTCAACAATTTGAATTGTATTCAATGTATTTAACCCTCAATCACCAACGTACCAATAAATCTTCATTTTGAGAAGCTGAAAGTTAGGTTTGGTTACATCTTAGTTCTGTATAATATAGGTTACATGTTAGTTCTATATGATATAGGTTACAAAATGTATCTAAGCCTAAGTTACAAATTCGCTCTGGACGGGTTACATATTAGTTGTAAGTTAGATCTTAGTTCTATATGATATAGGTTACAAAATGTATCTAAGCCTAAATCACCAACTTACAAATTCGCTCTGGCTGGGTTACATATTAGTTCTCAGTTACATCTTAGTTCTACATGACATCAGTTAGGCTTGGTTACAAATCAGTTCTAAAACTACCTAGGCTTTGCACTAATATGTAACCTGAGAAACTGCTATGTTAAATATATCATAGAGCATGCCCAAAAGGGATAAGAATGCACCCCATCTTCACCCTGCTGCAAATGTGCGCCCTCTAGCCCCATGGACTTCATAGCTACATGTCTTTCAAGAAAGGATAGCAATCCATTGTACCCCAACGCTAATGGGACAAGTGGACCCCATAGGTATCAAGCGAAACCCAAGCTCCAACCTCATCCCAAATTTGGGTCCTCTAACCCATTGGACCACACAGCAAGAAGTCTTGCAAAAATATCTATGTTAAAGACCTGAACGTTAGGCTTGGTTGCATATTAGTTGTATATGATATAGGTTACATGTTTAGTTTTATATGATATAGGTTACAAAATGTATCTAAGACTAAATCACCGAGTTACAAATTCCCTTTGGTGGGTTACATATTAGTTTAAGTTATCTATGATATAGGTTACAAAATGTATCTAACCCTAAGTTTGTTTGTTTGTTTGTTTGTTTATAGCCGCCTGAGCAATTTTTCAGCTATCCGGCGGCTGTCACCATTACCGGTGACAGGGCTGCAAATTTAGGCCTATGCTCGGCACTCAGGGCCTTTGAGCAGGGAGGGATCTTTATCGTGCCACACCTACTGCGACACGGGACCTCGGTTTATACGGTCTCATCCGAAAGACCGGCACCCACGTCCCACAGTGGGATTCGAACCCCCGACTTAAGGATCATCAGATCTTTGAGCCCGACGCTCTAACCACTGCGCCACGCGGGCGGCTCCAACCCTAAGTCACCAAGTTACAAATTAGTTTAAGGTTCTTAGTTCCCAATGATATAAGTTACAAAATGTATCTAACTCTAAATTTTCAAGTTACAAATTAGTTCTATGTTACATCTTAGTTCTCTGTGATATAGGTTACAAAATGCATATAACCCTCAATCACCAACTTACCAATAAATCTTCATTTTGAGAAGCTGAAAGTTAGGCATGGTTATATCGTAGTTCTATATGATATAGGTTATATTTTAGTTCTAAGTTACATGTTAGTTCTATATCATATAGATTCTCAGCCAAGTACCAGGTTACAGATTAGTTATGCCGCAACTTTTCAGGCAAGTAAACAACCCCAACGTTTAAGCTCTTACCATTTCGGCTTTTAAAATTGGGTGTCATTCGTCTTGGTCTGCGAGGTAACATTTTATTGCTATATGATATAAGTTACATTGTAGTTCCTCGGGTGACATTAGTTCTGGAGGATACAATTGAAATAAATTTACAATTAAAATATAATTGTGATTCTATATCGTTTTTAATTCTTTTCTAGTAATGGGGAAAGGGAAGCAACTCTTGGAAATAACTAAGTTACATTATAGTTCTCTGATATAAGTTACATAGTAGTTCCCAAAGTTACATATCAGTTCTAAGCCTAAGTTAGGCTTAGAACTATTTTGTAACCAAGACTAACTTCCTGGTCCTGAAAACAAGGGTAAGATAACTCTGGCCTCGGTAAGGGTTAGAGTTGTGTTTTCTAAGTCCAGGTTGTAAATTAGTTCTGAGTTACATCGTAGTTCCATATAATATAGCTTACATATTAGTTCTAAGTTACAGTGTAGTTCTATATGATATATGTGTAGGTTACAAAGTAGTCCCGATCAGGTTACAGATTAGCCCTCTTAGTGTCGTGAGTAGGGTTAGGGTAAGGTTACATTGTAGTTCTGGCTAATTTGGGTTGAGCAGCTGAAACACTATATTTGTGAAAATTCAACTACTATGACAGAACAAAGCCAGGCAGAATCCATCACCTGGGATCAAAAGGGTACCCTTAGATCCCTAACATATTGATAGGACACGCCCCTAAATGCTCATTAAGGGACACTACTGGGCCTCCAAAAATATAAACAAAATTTGAAAATTGACAACAAATCTAAATATTTTTCATTTCTTGGCCGGAACTTAAGGGGCCAAATTGGACCCTTTGGGATCTTTTTCTATCCCTTGAACAGCTAAAAAAAATATTAGGGTCCTATAACTCCATCCGTCTTCTCACACCGAAAGATATTAAAAAGGGTGATTTTTTTCAGTAGGGATCAAAGACTCATCAATATCTTAGTAATCCATAAGGCAGGGAAATTGTTCTTTAAAGGGACGACGGCCCTTGTATCTGAAGTTAAGGGGTTAGAGGGGCAGTTTCCTTGAAGGTTTTATTAAGGAGTAATAGGCCCGCAAACTGGACCTCCCAAATGTCATCTTTTGACCAATTTTCAAAGTCTAGGGTTACCCTAGAGTAACCCTTGCAGGGCCATTTTCGACCCATAGAGATCCAGTTCCGTCCCTTTAAGAGTCCGCAGAATAAATGGGGTCATTCTATCTCTATCCATCTTTTCACACTGACGCTTGGAAAAAGGGAGGGCTAAAATGTAACTTTGTGGTCTAAGAAGGGGTCTGTATTTCAGTGGCCCTTTATCATAGGGAGTTGATCTCTTAGGGATCTACGGTACTGGGAGAGTCCCATAAAGGGGTTATAACACCATTTGTAACCCTTTTTATTATGGAAGTATTTGGCCTCTACAAATGACAACAAGTCCAGGCTAATCGGACACAAGTCGGACCAATTTTCAAAATTTTTTAAAACTGTTTTTCAAATGTCAAGGTTCCAGATCGAACCCAAAGCGATCAATTCCTAACCCTTTAGGGGCCGCACGTGCAAATTGGATCCTTTTATCTCCGTTTGTCTCTTCACACTGACACTTTCAGAAAATGGTGCCTTTTTCGACTATTGCTAAATAGAGTCCTCTCTATCTTGGTTGACCTTGACCCTAAAAATGTGGTACTTTAGGGGTCAAAGACGTCCAAAAAGTTCTGTATTTGGCCAGAATTCTGAGTCCTTCAAGTGGTTAGTTTCTGAGTAATAAACTCTGAAAATGCGTCTTAACTTCCGACATTTTCAAGGGACATCAACAAGGTCAAAGCCGTCTGTATCTCAGTTGTCCTTCGTTGTAAGGAGATGAACGTTTAGGGCCAGATGGGTCTCGGAGGGGCCTCTTGGGTGTCCAAAATTCAAAGTCCTACGTAGAATAGTTTTTAAGCAACAAAGTAAGAAAGGGTAGAAAAAGGTCGATTTTCGGACTTAGAAATTTTTAAACCTGCTCTCAGGTTACACTGGTAATACCAAGTTACAAAGTAGTTCTCAAAAAAAGGGGCACGTTGCATTTTCATTCCAGACTACATAAGTGACATTTTAGCTCTGAGGTTACATACTGTATCTGTCCAAGTTACATTTTAAATCTAGATTTAAAATGTAACCTGGCTCCAGGTTACAATTTAAATCCAGATTTAAAATGTAACTTAACAAATCGGACCTCTAGTATTACAAAGTAACCCAGAATGCTTAGCCCAAACCTTAACCCTAACCCTAACCCGGATAACAGAATTCCAAGTGACCAATACAGCCAATGAAATTGCATTACCGTATAAGGTAACATACATTAGATAATAACAATTGCCTTCCTTGAAACAACAACCAATAGTTACACATTGATATATTATATTCCATTTCTATACAGCTTTCGTAACAAAACAAGTAGTACTAAATCATCTCATAATTAAGTATTAATGATCAGTCTTCTTAAAGATAGTAATTGCTTTATATAATTGTTGTGTATTTTTCAGGTAGCAACGTCGATTCTAATGACAAAAACAAAAGAAAAACTAAAGCAGCATAATTAAGAAATAATTAAATTGGCTTAATTGGGTTTTATTGATTTGATGAAAAATGAAGTGCTCCTCCAAATATTCAATACAGTAGTTTATGTAATGGTCCACAAAAACAACGAATAAGAAATCAATAACATATCTATTTTAAGATTTGGAATTTTTAATCTATATATAGAAAAATCATCATTTGCTTAAATCAAGTGACCGTTTAACCTGTAACCCTAACCCCTAACCCTAACCCCCCTAACCCTAACCCTAATTAGTACCGTGCATCCAAACTTCCTGATGACATAGAAATATTTTTTGGTTTTGGGGAAAACGGGGTTTTGAGTGTAGAAGATAGCTCCCCTCAAACCTCGGACGAAAGGTATAGGAGGATGGCCAGGTTCGGTGAAAAGGCTATCGTTATCAAACCCTCCTATGTTCCAATAAATGGTTAGGGTTGACAATTTACCCAATGAGGAGTAGCTCCAAACCCTCTCTAACTCTGGTGGAGGGATGCCTCCAGCTCCCCCCTAAAAGGGGCCGCCATCGATCCAGGGAGTCAGAGGATATGAGTAAGTATACCCAACTACCCCTATTTAAATGTACTGTTCTGAAATGACCTCATTTTTTGAGCTAGGGTTAATTTTTTTATCACTTGATTTTTATCGCAATTTTTACCCTGGTCCGATGGGGAATAGTCCAAAACGTGCCCTTCCAAAAGGGGAACCCGACCACCCCATCCTGGGGGGTGTGGAGAGACTTTATTTTTAGCGTGGTCGCCAAATCGCCCTCTTTGTGTCAATTCGCGAGCATTTTCACCATTAACCTTAACCCATAGTTTTTCAGTAACGGGCCTTTCAAGATTTTTCTGTGGGTACGGTTCGACAGAGGGGGAGTCATCCCTTGGGGACTGGCAAGTTTCGAGTCTGAACTTAGTCCCGTTAAAGAGATATTCATGTTCTAAAATAGTCGCCAGTCGCCCTTAAGTCGCGTGGTTAGCCCTCAATTGGTTTTTGCATTATTTGACCCCTTTCCTCTAAGGGGTTAAACCCCTTGACCCGACCCCTAAAGGGTCCCCATCCCTCCCCCATTCCCCTAGAAGGGTATCCCAGAAGATGTGGGGGGCGGTCGGTGACACTTAGTTGAATTATCGGAGGTCTTGTGGGGTAGTCTTTCACCAAAGGACAATTTCCTTTTTTGGGCATTTGGAGTGGGGCCGGGTCTGGTAACCCGACAAAGCTAACCCTTGTAACTCCTAAAACATGAGGTCGGGGACAATTCAAAGTTGTGGTCCCTTCCGAATTATGCTTAGGGTTGGGGTCAGGTGGACCCTTTTCTGAAAAGCCAGGACCCTGACTTTTTGACCCCTTTCTGGTCCTTCAATTATCTGATTTTCCTGTAAATTTTATTACTATCCTGTTATGGACTTCGGAGATATGCTCCTTCAGAAAAGGTCCATTTTCGTCAGGGTTACCCAATTAGCCCTTATTTTCTGAACCCGTATCTGCATTATTGTTAATAATTAAGACTTATGCTTTTCACATGTTCAAGAGAACACTTTGGTTCCATCTCGTAAAATTTTCAGCTCCCTAGCTTAAGATCTTAGTCCATTTCCAGTCCCCTAGAAAATTGAAAATTTCGACGAATTCGACCCAAAGTCATTCTGACGCCCTGACCCTAACCCGGACCACCGACCCCATGAAGGCGGAGACCTTTCCCCTAAAAGGGCCCTAAAACAAATTGGGTCCCTCTATCTCCAACTACCTCAGAACTACAAGTCTTTGAAAAAAGGTCGAAATTCGAAAACATGGATTTTGGAAAGTCAGTTCGATGTAACCCTTTACAGGACCCCAATGCCCTTGAAGGGTCCAATGTCCCTTGAATGGATCTCAAAAGGATCCAAACATCAACGCTCTAACTGTCGTAACCCTAACCCAAAATTCGAACGTTTTCATTTCAGTCCCCTGACCCAATAGGGGCAAGCCGTTTGGTGGGGAACTAGAAGGATCCCCTCAAAGGGCTGTCCTACAATTTGGAGTTTGTATTTCTATCGGTATGGACAATACAATTATAACCCTAACCTAGATGCTAACCCTAATTTTCACTGGGGCCCCTGAGATCTCATAACTCCGTCACTATTAAGAATTGCCCTTTTAGAGTCCTAAAAATGAGGCTTAGGGGCAGCTGTCGCTACATTTATAGCTCCCTAGCTTTCAATTTAGATCCCTTTCTGGTCGTCCCAAAAAGGCAAATATTTCTATATATGCGACCATACGTCACGTTGACCCCTGACCCGTAGTGGACCTTGTGACCCCACAAGGGGTTACAACCGTCCCCAACTAGGGCACCAAAAGAAATTGGGTTCCTCTATCCCCACCGACCTCAGAGCTACAAGTCTTTAAAAAAGGGTCGAAATTCGAAGACATGGGGTACTATGGAAAGTCGGTTCGACGTAACCCTTTAGAGGACCCCAATGTCCTTTAAGGGTCTGATGCACCATGGACAGTATAGAGTGAGCGCTCCTTAAAAATGACCAAAATTCAAAAATTCACAATTCAAAAACCCACCAGGGGAAAAGCTGATCGAAAGTACTTAGGGACCCCATCTTTTAGACCCTGACTCCTTGGGGGGTTCTTGGACGAACCCTTGAAGGGCGAATCCAAAAGTGGGGCAGAAATGGATTGGGGTCACCATTTTAAAATGGTTGTGTTATTTTTGAGTCTTTGTCCCTTCGACCCCAATTGACCTCATGGCGCTACAGAGTAGGGCCAGCCCTTCGTCCACTCGAGAGGGGTATTGTCTGTCTCCATCATGTAGGGTTCAGTAGAAAGTGTAAAATAGCATCTCATATCTCAAGACCGGAAGTACTTAGGGACCCCATTTTTTAGACCCTGACACCTTGGAGGGCAGATCCCAAAGTGGGGCAGGAATGGTTTAGAATCACCATTTTAAAATGGTTATGTTAATTTTAAGTCCTGCCCCTTTCGACCCCAATTGACCCCATGGGGCTACAGATTGGGGCCAGCCCTTTGTTCACACGAGAGGGGTCTTGTCTGTCTCCATTATGTAGGGCTCAGTAGAAAGTTTTAAAAAAGGTCAGATTTAGGGGCTCATATCTCAGGACCGGAAATACTTAGGAACCTCATGTTTGAGACCCTGACTCCTTAGAGGGATCTCGGACAACCCCTTGAAGGGCGAATCCCTAAGTGGGACAGGAATGGATTGGGGTCACCATTTTTAAATTGTTGTTATTTTTGAGTTCTGCCCCTTTCAACCCCAATGGGGCTATAGATTGGTGAGAGCCCTTTTTCACACTAGATGGGTCTTGTCTGTCTCCATCATGTAGGGCTTAGTAGATAGTATAAAAAAGGTCTCATATCTCAGGGCTGGAAGTACTTAGGGACCCCATTTTTGAGACCCTGACTCCTTGGAGGGTTCTCGGACGACTCCTTGAAGGGCGAATCCCAAAGTGCGGCAGGAATGGATTGGGGTCACTATTTGATAATGGTTAAGTTATTTTTAAGTCATGGCCCCTTCGACCTCAATTGACCCAATGGGGCTAGAGAGTAGGGCCAGTCCTTTTTTACATGAGTGGGGTCATGTTTGTCTCCATCATGTAGGGCTCAGTAGAAAGTGTAAAATAGCATCTCAAATCTCAGGACCGGAAGTACTTAGAGTCCCCATTTTTGCAAGTTTAACCCCTTAAGGGGTTGTCTGACGACCCCTTGAAGGGCAAATCCTAATGTGGGGCAGGAATGGAAGCCTAGCCCAAAAGGCCCGAAATGGACTTGGAAATTTTCAAAGTACCAAGTTTAGCCCAAAAAGTCACAAGCCTAGCCCGGACAATAACAAGCCTAGTCCCTATGGACTTGAGTTTTTCACTGAGTAATTAGGTGCAAATATAACCCTTAAAAGCACCAAGTTTAGCCCGAAAAGTCACAAGCCTAGCCCGACAGGTCAAATTGTCACCCAAAAGGAGAATTAGAATTTTTCAAAGCACCAAGTTTAGCCCGAAAAGTCACAAGCCTACCCTGAAAAGTCACAAGCCTAGTCCGAAAAGTCGCAAGCCTAGCCCTTATGTACTTAGAGTTTTTCAATGAGCAATTTAGGTGCACATATAGCCCTTAAAAGCACCAAATTTAGCCCAAAAAGTCACAAGCCTAGCCCAGACAGTCGCAAGCCTAGCTATTGAAATAAAGTTTTTAAGACCGAATATCACTTTTGTTTACATTTTCATTGTAGAGAGATTCTCGGGATTTTCTTTCTGCTCTAATATTCTTATTCTTGGTCACATATGATTAATTTTGGTATTGACAAATTTGTCTTAGTGAGCCGAACACGTTCCTAACAAAAATTTAGATGTAGGTGGAAATATAAAGTTTCTAGAGTCGAACATTACTTTTTCTTGATGTTGCCGACAATTCGACAATGTGGTTTGGCTCCCATCTTCTTTATTATATATATCATTAAATTTGATATCTAAAATTTGTCTCAATGAGACAAACACAATGATATCAAACTCACACCTGCAGATAGGGAAAGAAAAATTCAAGAGCAGAAAATCATTCCTTCCATTTTACACCTTTTGAAAAACGACCTATGCCATTTTGTTCATCTCGATGAGATGAAAAGTTTAGTGTAATTGGATATTTTTATTTTTGGTTGAAAAATAAAAATTCTATTTCAATAAAACTGCAAAATTTGATTTTTCAGGGAGCAAAAATAAAAGCTCTTTGGCTCTTTTTTTTTTTTTAATTTGTTGACATATGCTAATGCTCTTCATACCAAAATTCTTGTCTTCATGAGACAAACAAGATAGCATGACAACTAACTCTGTATGTAGAATAATAAAATGTTTAGACCCAAAAAGACATTTCATTGATTTGCTTGAAAATATTGAAAGTCCAAAATAACATTTTCAGGGAAGAAATCATTATTATACATGCTGTAAGAAATCTGATGACCTATATTTCCTCATCTTGATAAGACAAAGAAATTGGTGTCATTGGATTTACTCTAGAATGAAAAATTAATAAAACTCCCCCCCCCCCCACCAAACTGTCAAGATTTACAATCATTTTTCGTCGAAGAATGACAAATGCTTTTCAGCCCTAAATTTCTCATTTATTGCTATATCTTAAGTTTTTTATATCCAAATTTTAATGACACAAACACAATGACACCAAGAGAAATGCTCTACATGGAAAAAGAGCACTTTAGACCTGAAACACTAGTTTAGTATGTGCATTTCTTGTGTGTTCAGTCAAAGTAATGTACATAGTATATCAACTCTAAAAATAAAAGTAGGTACAAATATATATCAACTGCTTTATCATTCTTTGTTGTGATGCTTCCAAAAGAAATAATGGAAAGAAAATAAACATCTTTTGCCTTCTACATTTTTCAGAACCCCTATAGAATGTGTAATTTTTGTCAATAAAATCAAAATATTGTACATAGTATATCACCTCTAAATATTAAAGTAGCTAGAAATATGTTCTACACTGCTTGATTTATTCTTTGTAGGGATGCTTTCAAAACAAATAAGAAAGGAAAATAAAGATATTTTGATTCCTACAGTTTTCAGACCCCCTCTAGTATGTGCATTTTTGGTTACTTTGATCAAAATATTGTGCATACTATTTCACCTCTAAAAAAAAGTAGATACAAATATATTACAAACTGCTTGATTTATTCTTTGTAGGGATACTTTCAAAAGAAATAAAGAAAGAAATTGAAGATATTTGCCCTCCCACAATTTTTCAAACCCCCTTTAGTATGTGCATTTTTCGTCGCTGAAATCAAAATATTGTACATAGTATATAAACTCTGAAAAGAAAAGTAACTACAAATATATTCTAAACTGCTTGATTTATTCTTGCTCTCAAAGGAAATAAGAAAAGAAAATAAACATCTTTTGCCTTCTACATTTTTGAGATTTCCTTTAGTATGTGCATTTTTTGTCTGTTAAATCAAAATATAGTACATAGTATATCACCTCTAAATATAAAAGTAGCAACAAATATGTTCTACACTGCTTGATTTATTCTTTGTAGGGATGCTTTCAAAACAAATAAGAAAGGAAAATAAAGATATTTTGATTCCTACAGTTTTCAGACCCCCTCTAGTATGTGCATTTTTGGTCACTTTGATCAAAATATTGTGCATACTATTTCACTTCTTAAAAGAAAAGTAGGAACAAATATACTCTAAAGTGCTTGATTGTTCTATGTACGGATGAATTTCAAAAGAAATAAGAAAAGAAAATAAACATTTTTCCCCTCCAACTTCTTTCAGATCCCCCCATATTATGTATATTTCTTGTTGCACACTAGGTGCATACTATATTACCTGTAAATATAAAAGTAGGTACAAATATATTGTAATCTGATTGCTTTATTCTTTGTAGGGATGCTATCAAAAGAAATAAGACAAGAAAATACACATTTTTCCCCTCAACATTTTTCAGGCCCCCTACGATATGTGTATTTTTAGTTGGTATAATCAAAATAATGTGTATAATATATCAACTCTAAAAATAAAGGTAGATACAAATATTTTATAAACTGCTTGATTTATTGTTAGTATACTTTAAAAAGATATTATTAAAACAAAATATACATTTCTTTCCTCCAACATACTTCAGAGCTCCATTAGTATCCACAGTTTTTGCAGGTTGAATCGCAATAATGCCTGTTTTCTCCTAATTGGAGATTAGGAGCACTTTCTTTCTACATCCGTAACCTTAGTATGGTTAACATGTTTACCTAGGTACCTTAGACACTTCGCTATTTATATAGTACAGACAAATGTAAAATTTTATATGTTATCGCTAGATCCACTGACAATAGATGAAGATGTATAGTGTAATTCCACCATCATCAGTCTACATTGATGATGTGAATGAATATTTTAAATTCAATAAATGACAAGCAAAGGAAACAACAGGACAACATCGACATATTGTAAATTTATTACAGTTTACCGGAATCAGAGCTATGATAACTACTGACACTGAAAACGAACTTTGGGAATTTTGAAATTTCCTCTTTGATATCAACCTGTATCATCAATAGTCTAAAGATTAATTTGTAAGCAGATAAACGTTCAAATCACGCTCTAGAATTTTCACACATGTGGAGACGTCACTATTGCCAGTGAAGGGCTGTACAATGTAGGTGGTGTGGCAAGTCTCCTGCAGTGAATATTATAAATTCCAGCTAAAATCAAAACGCACTTTCACGAAATTGATCAAATAAAATCCTCAAAAAGCTACCCGATTAAGTAATGTTGCTTTCGTTTCAAGTCTATGGTGTTGCTGTATGAAAGCACTTTATTTTTCAAATGAAAAACATACGTTATCATATACATAGTATAAATGGACATTAGCACTCAATTTAGTTGAGGGTAGAAAAAAAATACAACTAAACTAAAAAATGGTTTTCAGCGCTATGAATCCTACAGATAAACTTCCAAACAATGTTCCTTCACCAAAAATAGACAAAAATTTATATACAGAAATACCCTTTCATTAAGTAAAGTTTCACTGCTGTAGTTTTTTTTTTGTTTGCTTTTGTATAAGTTTGAAAAGAATGACCTTTGTTCTTTTAATATTTGGTCTTGATCTGTAATATGTTTTCCATCAAAATCAATGAGTTCTGATATTGTTTTATTTGTGAAGTTTCTTTTTTCTAATTTACAAAAGTAATCTGTGTTTCTTTCTCCCTTTTCATACCATGTGGATTTTCACCTTAACATTAGACCCTCAATATATTTTTGTCTTCAATTTTGAAGGGATTGATATTTTTCTTCAAGGAGTTTTATATCCCCCATATTTCCTGATACATTTACTTTAGTTTCTAATTCCAATATTTCTTTCTCAAGCACCTTGCTGTCAGATTTTGATTTTTTCCCTCTAGATGAGGAATACTCAATAGTTACTTACCTTATTTTCATTTTCAAGATTTCCCAAAATAATTGATCACTGATATTGAATGTTAATGTGTCCTGATGTTCTGTATCACCTGAAACCAGATACTCATTTATAGTTTTAACTATTCACTCTTACTCTGTCTGTAAATTCGTTTTCATACAATAACCGAGAATTAAACTTCCAGTATCCTCTACCTCTATTACTTTCATTGGTTCTGAACCAAAGTATAATTGCTGAATGATCAGTTCTATATCCAGGAATTATTCTAGTATCCAATACTTACTGAATATACATTCTGAAATAAGGAAATAATCAATTCTACTTTGAATAATAGGATTTGACCTTCTCCATGTAAACTGTATTGCTTCTTCATTCCAAATTCTCCAGGGATCAACAACCTCTTACTCTACCTTAATATTGGATATTTTCATATGTGCTTTAGCATTGTTGAGATTTTTAACATTGAATGTGTCCTTTTCTTTATCCTGAGCAACATTCCAGTCACCACACATAATAAGTGACATATTTTCGAGATTGACAACTTCAGTCTGTATTTTCTGAAATAATTCTGGAGCATCTGTACTCGGTCCATATAGATTGACTAAAGTAAATCTTACCTTATTTGCAGTGATATCTAATAAAATATATCTACCCATGGGATCTTTTTGTATAGAGTGAATTTCAAATTCAAAATTATTTTTGAACAGTATTGCAACTCCAGCAGAGCTACTGGTATAACTACTGAAAACAGATTTAACCCCCCATTCAGACTCCCATAACTTTTCAATTTCCTGTGTACTATGAGTTTCTTGAAAGCAAATAATAGACACATGTTTGTTTCTAACCCAATTAAAAACATCTCTCCATTTCTGATTGCTTGATGAAAAACCCCTAACATTCATACTCAATATATTTCAGGTTTCTGTCTTTGACATATGAAAACATTTTCTCTGATCAGGAAGCTGTCAGTGCTATACATCTTATGCATATTCATGAGATGTTGACATAAAGATACACACACATACACAAGCAGACAAAAACTCTCTCTTACACACACACTATGAGATTGACATGTTACATTCACATATATATTGCTAGGCATACCTTAAAGGCCTACAGGCAAATGTCACACTTGTCTCTAGCTACTCCTGTCTGATCTGGTCATTTCATTCAGAGATCACTTTTTCACTAATGAATTTTTTGGTCAATGTCATCAGTCACATCTAATTTATGGCGTTTCCCACTTTTGTCCATGGCAAATATGTACCTATTAAAGTACCATGCACTCTCTATCACATGTGCTTTTTCTTCTGCTCGTAGCTTTTTCAGTAATTGCGCATTCATATTGGTGATGTGGTTGACCATGGTAAAACTGCTCTTCAACTTCTCCCTCTTTGTGTTGAATGCTTTCCTCATCTCACTAGTAAGAAACTTTACTATCACTGGTCTGGGATGGTTTCTATTGCTGGATGGTATCCTACGTATTGCCAGGATGTCTCTCGGATCTACCGCTACGCCACTCTTTTCCTTCACTATAGTGCAGAATTCCTCTTTTCAGTTCTGACCTTGGTGTTCTCACCAATGAAGAATCTTTATGTTGTTTTTTGGTGAATACTGCTGGTTAACATTTCCCATAATGATGGCTGTATTTGCAAGTCTGGTGATCTCTTTAATCTCGTTGTCCAATTTGTTGAGCCAAGTTTTCTGTTTTCCGATGTTATCCATGTTGGTCTCATTGTCCATCACAAGGCCATCTACCTCTGTACCAGTAGTTGTCTGACCTTTGACACCTCTTCGTTGTGTAGCTGTTTTTGTTTCTCAAACTCTTCCTCTACTTCAGTTTTCACCTCCTTAAGAATGTCCTCCTTTATTGAAGATTTCAGTTCTTCATGGATTTCCTTCTTCATTTCATCCTTAAATTCAGCTACTATACTTTTAACAATGTCTCTGATATCATCATTTGTTACAAGGTTCTGCAGTGTCTCTTGGATGGATTCCAGCACAGTCTTTACCTTCTCTATCTCTGATGTGTCTTCACCTGTAGAAGAAATCCTTCTTTGTTTTGGTGCTGCTTTATTGGACAAGGCTGAAGTTTTCTCCTCTGATGGTGCTGTTGGAATAGACAATGATTGTCATTTGTCTGGTCTGGTAGAATTCTTTCCACTTGATCGCAGAACTTTTGTTTCCTTAAGTTCCTTTTTTCCAGACTCGGCCATTGTCATTCAATTAGTAACAACCTTTTAACACACACACTGCTCAAGTCCATAACTCTGCTCAGGTACTTTGAACTCAAGAAATAGCAAATTACACAAAGTCCACTTTTCCAAAAATCAGTACAAAGAACAGCATCTACAGGTGCAGAATGTTAATGTCTTCATTTGGTGTTAAATTCACATCCGAAAATCACTTAAAATATTTTAAAATCCACATAAAACAGGACAGCCTCAGAAACACCACCTAGCTCAACAAGCATGACCTTGACCCGCAACTTGTCAAGTTCTCATTCTCATCCACAAGACTCATTAAAGTCCCAAGCTAACCCAAAAGACTCGTTAAGTTCTCACGCTCACACGAAAGACTCTCCAAAGAAGAATTCATGTTCAATTTTAACAACTTCTGTTCCTCACGACATGGAAGTGATTTCTATTAATTTCTATCCGCTCTATTGACTGATCTACTCAGGAAATGAATTCCCCACAAACAAGATAAGTCAACAACTGAACGACAGTCAACGAAATTAAAATCCTACGAATATGGGAAGTCTTTCTGAATTCACGAATTCAGAGTCCTTTAAACATGGTATAACCTCCAAAACAAAGAGATGAAAATCCTGCTGAAATCACGAGATTAATTCCTGATGAACAGGTGATTTCAGTTATAGATGCTATTAATTTTACTACGATTTTAATATTCGTAAATAAGAAAGCATTCTAATAATTTTCACAATACTCAGGTATGTGGAACCAGGAGGACACACACACAGACGCACATAAACACAGACAGACACTCACAGACACACACACAACACACACCTAACACCTACACACACACACTCAACACAATACACATACATATATACATACACGCACACAACATACACACACAGAGACACACACACACAACATCTACACACACACAACACAACACACATGCATATACACAAAACACATACACACACAACACAACACATACATATATACACACATGAATACACACACACACAACACAACACACATGCATATACACAAAACACATACATGTGATAATGTGTTATTTTGGAATAATTTCAACTTGAAATAATCTAAAATAAACTTTTAATAAACCAATTTAAAAACTTGTAAATAGATATAGCAAATGTAAATATTTAATTAGGATATATGTACATACTACTAACCTGCACAGCATGACCTATTACTAAGTATTACAGTAAGAGTTATCTTTATTGGTATGCTCATTAAGAAGTTTAGAGGTCAGTGGCGTTCTATTGGTCACTCTAGGTATCTTTGATTTTATTAGAAGGTCTTAGAGGTCAAAGTTCTTTAGAGTTTTATTCTAGAAATTTAAAATCACTTCAAAGTCAGTAGTTGGAGAGAGTACAAGTATTTCATAGTTCTCCATTGCATTTGCCATTTGAATATATTGTTAGTTATTGACTTCTACTGGACAGAATATAGAAGACCTTCAAAGTAAGTTTCTTATTTAATCATTCCTTTTAACAGCTTCTAGTGTGTGAATGGAAGTATAGAAATGAATGAGTTTTAGATTTTTGTAAGAGAGAGTGAGCACTGATCAAGTAAAGTAAATGTATGGATTCAAATGAATTACACTGCTATTTATTGGTAGATATTATTATATCAGCCTTGATTTAAAGACATAGAATTATATTTATATATGTGTCTACATAGTGTGAATAAGTGTATTACTTATACACAGGTTTGGTGATCTATATCTTATACACCTTGGACTTAGTCCAATAGAGTTAACCACCTGAATCCACAATTCGGTAACTATGTGTATATTACTTTACTATTGTAAATATTGTACAGAAGTATTGTAAACTGATATGATTGATATTTATTATATTCAATCTATTCTTTCTATTTTACTTGAGTAAATTAGGTGTTAATTTTGTAAGTTGAGATTCAGTGTAATGTGCATTTACATTTAATTCCATATGATTAGTGTACATTTGATATCTGGATTTTATGATAATTTATGCGATAATTGATATTGATGTTACTATTGTATATTTATTTATTGTTATGTGTTTTGTAGGGTGATTTGATTGATTGATTGATCTATCTACCTATCTTTTGTTATCACCATCTTCAATGACTCGCAAATATAGAATCTGAGAAACTACCAACTGTGTTGTGTTCATCAATACACCACGGTTACATACACACACAACACAACACATACGCACAACACACATACATATATACACACATGAATACACACACACACACACAACACAACACACACTACAGATGCACCCACAACACAACACACACAAAACACACACACAAACACAACACCACACACACATATAAAGATGCACAAACATACATATATACACAAACACACACACAACACAACACACATGCATATACACAAAACACATACACACACCACAACACACACTACACATGCACCCACAATACAACACACACAAAACACATACACACACAAACAAACACCACCACACACACATATATAGACACACAAACACACACAAATATATATATATATATATATATATATATATATATATATATATATATATACGAGAGACACTTTTTAAGTTCGTAGAGTAAGGCGGGTGTTTTTTAAAAACGCTTGAAATATAAATATTTTTTCTATCTAAGACCTTCGAAATATGCCCCGTCTGCCTCAACACACATTTTACACCGATCTACCCATTTCCGGAACGCCGCCCGGTAATCCTCTCTAGGTATATGTTGCAGACACAGGTAGACCGCACTGCCTATACGACAACGAGATTCAAAAAGGTGCCCTGCAAGAATTTCCTTTAGTCTTGGAAACAACCAAAAGTCAGGGGGACAGGTCAGGGCTGTATGTGGGATGATCTGAGACATCGAGCCCAGATTCTTTCAGATATTCCTGTACCGTAGCGGATTTATGGCCCGGTGCGTTATCATGGAGTAATTTGATGCCGCAGACACCGGTGCGCGGTTTGCGTTTCTGATAGAAATCAACAAGTTGAGCAAGATCACTTTCTCTGTAAAACTTTCCAGTGACAGAAATACCTTTCGGGACTGGAATTTGAAGGACTGGACCTTTCGAATCAAAGAATATCGCATACAACATGCGATTTTAATGTTTTGCAACGGCGCGCAATCACAGGTTTGTCGCCCTCAGATGAAACCCAAACCTTATTTTTAGCCTTAGAATCGGGTTGAAAATGATAGATCCAGGTTTCATCACCTGTATCTCTCTCTTCCAAACGACGTGGGTCACATTTTTCAGATTTTTTTATATAACTTGCGATGCAAGTCTAACCCGATTTTGTTTCTGCTCGTCAGTGAGCAAATGGGGCACCCAGCGTGCGCAGATCTTACGTAGCCCAAGTCGTTCACGCAAGATCTTTAAAACACTTGACGAATGACTGTCACTTAATTCTTCTATCTCTTTTACGGTATAACGTGCGTCTTCTTCAATTAACGTTTTCACAGTAGCAACTTTTTTTCCGTCAAAACATAAACCGGCCTACCCGCTCGAGGGTCATTTTCAATTGACTCCCGACCATCATTAAAACGACGTACCCACTTGCAAACTGTAGCATATTTTAAAGCACAATTCCCATAAAGCTTTTGCAAATCAGCATGAATTTCCGTTGACGGAAACCCGAGGTGTGCTCGAATCTTACAATATAACCTTTGTTCAGAGATTTTTCCATCCATATTGAACGCTGTATTTTACGAATGTATAAAACCACGTGTTGAAAATACCCAGCGCAGCGCGCACGTGGACCTTGTGCGCCGCATACCGTGATACCGTTCGAGAGAGGAATGATTACGCAAGTTCTTTGTAAAAAAAAATCGTGCATCTTCAAAGTCGCGTTAAAAAGTTATAGGCTTACTCTACGAACTTAAAAAGTGTCCCTCGTATATATATATATATATATATATATATATATATATATATATTGGTTGATTGATTGATCAAATATTGTTTAACGTCCCGTTGGAGAATCTTTTCACTCATATGGAGACGTCACTATTGCCGGTGAAGGGCTGCAGATTTACGCCTATAATCTGCGCTTATGGCCTTTGTGTAGGGAGGGATCTTTTACGTGCCACACCTGCTGTGACACGGGACTCATCCGAAGGACTGCCCCATTTAGTCGCCTCTTACGACAAGCAAGAGGTACTGAGGATCTATTCTAACAACCCGGATCCCCACGGGGTATATATATATATATATATATATATATGTATATATAGTAAGAAAAAAGATTGGTTCACGTCAAACACATTTATAAACAATATAGCGCTTTCGCCCGAAAGCTCTTCAGTAGTGTATAGCAATGAATAAATATACAAATTAACGACTTTTTAATTTATTGTAAACAATGAACACTAAGGGTAGGTAGCGTTACTAGGATATAATTTTATTAATAGAAAACTGACTGTAAACAAACAGACCATGGGTAGGTAGCGGTACTAGGATATAATTGTATTAATAGAAAACTGACTGTAAACAAATAGACCATGGGTAGGTAGCAGTACTAGTTTATAATTGTATTAATAGAAAACTGACTGTAAACAAACAGACCATGGGTAGGTAGCTGTACTAGGATATAATTGTATTAATAGAAAACTGACTGTAAACAAACAGACCATGGGTAGGTAGCGGTACTAGGATATAATTGTATTAATAGAAAACTGACTGTAAACAAACAGACCATGGGTAGGTAGCGGTACTAGGATATAATTGTATTAATAGAAAACTGACTGTAAACAAACAGACCATGGGTAGGTAGCGGTACTAGGATATAATTGTATTAATAGAAAACTGACTGTAAACAAACAGACCATGGGTAGGTAGCGGTACTAGGTTATAATGATGTTCTCAGAAATCTGACTGGGATCTTGCAGCAGAACTATATATGCTCTATAGCATCCTTCTCCCGACAATAAAGACTAAGGAATTTCATGTCTGGAAATATTATAAGTGCCTTAGATAATGTTTATGCAATATGTAAAAACACCCTCTTGGTGGAAGAAATTCCTAGAGTCATTTGTGTTCAACGAGGTAAAATTATTTTAAGGGCACTTGAAGGACACAATCCAACACACTGGATACTGGTTTGATATGATAATAATTATGCTTTTGACTTAGCTTTTAATGAATACAAATATAAAATTCCTTTAAAAAACGAAGGGACTTGTAAATTTTTTTACGACGTTCAAAAGTTGAAATATATTACCCCTCCCTATCTTCCTCTATATACCTTTTCCTCGCTGTTTAGGACCTTAAATTTGAAAAATCAGGGTAATAAATCACATTGCATATAATGTATTCATTTGACTTATATAAATATATATTTACTTTTCCTCAGTTTCGACAAAAAAGTTGGTTTGTATCAAGTGTTGTTAGATAAAGGTAAAGCATATAGATATGAGGCTTGAGACGATATCAAGTCAAGGGGCAGGGTTGGTAAGAATGGTCATACTACAAATACATGTATATACACGTGTCGTCTTTCTCACTCCAAGCACAGTCAATATAAAAGTGTTCCCAAAGACAAAGAAATGAAAACATTGCTTCCATAAATTTTTACAGTGTAAATTGCGTACGAACTGAATAGTTTGATAAGTATGCAATCCCTGATACGCCACGCTTTGCTGCCTTCTGTTATTTTTGTACATTTTTGGACTACTTGTGTTCTAAAAGAATCCAGATTATAACAGTTTTACATGTATCACTACAAAATTTGAAATGTGTAAAACTTTCTTTTTTAAAAACATCTAGATCCACGCCTCCTATCCCTGGAATAGGATCTTCTTATGCGTGATCGATCTATGCCCTACGAGCTCTTCCGGTTCGAGAGGTGCATTGTTTATTTGATCAGCTGTTTTCATCTTCCGTACAGATTTCACCGCATGCGATCAGCTCTTCTCTAACAGTATCGGTAAGACATTTCACTTGTATGTAGATATAATGAAAACAGGAATTTTTTATCTCATCACATTTTAAATGTAATTCCAGATTTCTATTTTCACACCATGTATTTGCAGCGTGCAAGAAAAGTTGCATTGTTGCATGGTCAGTCATGTTGTTAACTGTTGTATATAAACCAACATACAGTGCATCAAAAATGTACATGAGATGATCACGAGACCTTTTGCGGTTCTTGTAGGAGTGATATTGATTTTTATTTTGCGACAATGTCAGCCCGCCATGCTATATGTTAGACTCGCTCCTTCTCGATATAATGTCATATTGAAAATGAAGACTTCATGACATTTAGCTGGCACATCTACGATAACAAATTTTGTTTGGTTTATAAATATTTCAAGGACCGTTCTCACAGTACAATACACGAATCACGAGACAAGGACCTTCGTTTTAAGTTACATATTCACATGTTTGTCCACATAGTTATTTGAATTCCTGTTTCGAAGTTAATTCGTATGAAGTTATTTTTAGGGTTTAAATTTCATTTCCTCTTTACAAGTTAGTTCGTATGAAAATTATTTTTCAATTCCTGTTTTCAATGTGTTTTTCACAAGTATGAACAACAATTTCATATTTATTTCTTATTTCAAAGCGTTTTGGATTAAATGTGAAATTTTCACTATATATATATATATATATATATATATATATATATATGTGTGTGTATATATATATATATATATATATATATATATATATATATATATATATATGTGTATATATATATATATATATATATATATATATATATATATATATATATATATAATATCTTCACCTCAATAATTTTATATATAATGAACGTTTTACACATTTTAAACCGCGAAACATAATATTCTGATATGAGGTAACTAAATACAGGGTGGGGCAAAATTTGCAACACCTGCCAGTATTCTGTTGTGACCGATGATATCATTGACAACAACACCTATGTATGTAGGTAGAAATATTTGCAAGACGATGTGATGTGGACTATTAACCTACGCATAATTCTGACTGAGTGGTCTTCTCTTTCTTTGAATGTTCATCCAAATTAGATTGGAATTTTAAAAAAAAATTCACAATCAAGTTAATTCTTTCTATTGTTATTATGATTTAATCGTAAATTCCCAGAATTAGAAGAAAAAAATGCAGATATCTGTATAACGTTGTATTAAGCGTGTGGTTTGTTGATACAGTATTCTGAGATGTGACACTGGTGTCACCTTTGGCATCTGGTCTGTCTAAGTCACAGTACTTATTCAGATTGTTATTTAAACAAAAATGAAACAAAGTTTGAAAGGTGGAGCTAGGTAAATAAATTATCACACCTGTAGCTACTAAATACACATACGTGACATTTACAAGATAATATGATACCCAATTTATTTGTCCACTCTCAGATAAAGGTTAGTAGATCTACCCATCAGAGGCATGTCGCACACGTCCTTAAAAAATCCCAAGGGTAATTACAAGAGCGACCGTATCAAAATGTCGCACTGTCCTCCATAGAAATAAGAGCGACCGTATCAAAGTGTCGCACTGTCCTCCATAGAAATAAGAGCGACCGTATCAAAGTGTCGCACCTGTCCTCAATAGGAATAAGAGCGACCGTATCAAAGTGTCGCACCTGTCCTCAATAGGAATAAGAGCTACCGTATCAAAGTGTCGCACTGTCCTCCATAGAAATAAGAGCGACCGTATCAAAGTGTCGCACTGTCCTCCATAGAAATAAGAGCGACCGTATCAAAGTGTCGCACCTCTCCTCAATAGGAATAAGAGCGACCGTATCAAAGTGTCGCACCTTGTCCTCAATAGAAATAAGAGCGACCGTACCAAAGTGTCGCACTGTCCTCCATAGAAATAAGAGCGACCGTATCAAAGTGTTGCACCTGTCCTCAATAGAAATAAGAGCGACCGTATCAAAGTGTCGCACCTTGTCCTCAATAGAAATAAGAGCGACCGTACCAAAGTGTCGCACTGTCCTCCATAGAAATAAGAGCGACCGTATCAAAGTGTCGCACCTGTCCTCCATAGAAATAAGAGCGACCGTATCAAAGTGTCGCACCTTGTCCTCAATAGAAATAAGAGCGACCGTATCAAAGTGTCGCACTGTCCTCAATAGAAATAAGAGCGACCGTACCAAAGTGTCGCACCTGTCCTCAATAGAAATAAGATCGACCGTATCAAAGTGTCGCACTGTCGTCCATAGAAATAAGAGCGACCGTATCAAAGTGTCGCACCTGTCCTCCATAGAAATAAGAGCGACCGTATCAAAGTGTCGCATCTGTCCTCAATAGAAATAAGAGCGACCGTATCAAAGTGTCGCACTGTCCTCCATAGAAATAAGAGCGACCGTATCAAAGTGTCGCACCTGTCCTCCATAGAAATAAGAGCGACCGTATCAAAGTGTCGCACTGTCCTCCATAGAAATAAGAGCGACCGTATCAAAGTGTCGCATCTGTCCTCAATAGAAATAAGAGCGACCGTATCAAAGTGTCGCACCTGTCCTCCATAGAAATAAGAGCGACCGTATCAAAGTGTCGCACCTTGTCCTCAATAGAAATAAGAGCGACCGTACCAAAGTGTCGCACCTGTCCTCCATAGAAATAAGAGCGACCGTATCAAAGTGTCGCACTGTCCTCAATAGAAATAAGAGCGACCGTACCAAAGTGTCGCACCTGTCCTCAATAGAAATAAGAGCGACCGTATCAAAGTGTCGCACTGTCCTCCATGGAAATAAGAGCGACTGTATTAAAGTGTCGCATCTGTCCTCAATAGAAATAAGAGCGACTGTACCAAAGTGTCGCACTGTCCTCAATAGAAATAAGAGCGACCGTATCAAAGTGTCGCACTGTCCTCCATAGAAATAAGAGCGACCGTATCAAAGTGTCGCACTGTCCTCAATAGAAATAAGAGCGACCGTATCAAAGTGTCGCACTGTCCTCCATAGAAATAAGAGCGACCGTATCAAAGTGTCGCACTGTCCTCCATAGAAATAAGAGCGACCGTATCAAAGTGTCGCACCTGTCCTCAATAGGAATAAGAGCGACCGTATCAAAGTGTCGCACCTGTCCTCAATAGGAATAAGAGCTACCGTATCAAAGTGTCGCACTGTCCTCCATAGAAATAAGAGCGACCGTATCAAAGTGTCGCACTGTCCTCCATAGAAATAAGAGCGACCGTATCAAAGTGTCGCACTGTCCTCCATAGAAATAAGAGCGACCGTATCAAAGTGTCGCACCTGTCCTCAATAGGAATAAGAGCGACCGTATCAAAGTGTCGCACCTGTCCTCAATAGGAATAAGAGCTACCGTATCAAAGTGTCGCACTGTCCTCCATAGAAATAAGAGCGACCGTATCAAAGTGTCGCACTGTCCTCCATAGAAATAAGAGCGACCGTATCAAAGTGTCGCACCTCTCCTCAATAGGAATAAGAGCGACCGTATCAAAGTGTCGCACCTTGTCCTCAATAGAAATAAGAGCGACCGTACCAAAGTGTCGCACTGTCCTCCATAGAAATAAGAGCGACCGTATCAAAGTGTTGCACCTGTCCTCAATAGAAATAAGAGCGACCGTATCAAAGTGTCGCACCTTGTCCTCAATAGAAATAAGAGCGACCGTACCAAAGTGTCGCACTGTCCTCCATAGAAATAAGAGCGACCGTATCAAAGTGTCGCACCTGTCCTCCATAGAAATAAGAGCGACCGTATCAAAGTGTCGCACCTTGTCCTCAATAGAAATAAGAGCGACCGTATCAAAGTGTCGCACTGTCCTCAATAGAAATAAGAGCGACCGTACCAAAGTGTCGCACCTGTCCTCAATAGAAATAAGATCGACCGTATCAAAGTGTCGCACTGTCCTGCATAGAAATAAGAGCGACCGTATCAAAGTGTCGCATCTGTCCTCAATAGAAATAAGAGCGACCGTATCAAAGTGTCGCACCTGTCCTCCATAGAAATAAGAGCGACCGTATCAAAGTGTCGCACTGTCCTCCATAGAAATAAGAGCGACCGTATCAAAGTGTCGCACTGTCCTCAATAGAAATAAGAGCGACCGTATCAAAGTGTCGCACCTGTCCTCCATAGAAATAAGAGCGACCGTATCAAAGTGTCGCACCTTGTCCTCAATAGAAATAAGAGCGACCGCATCAAAGTGTCGCATCTGTCCTCAATAGAAATAAGAGCGACCGTATCAAAGTGTCGCACCTGTCCTCCATAGAAATCCAAGGGTAATTACAAGAATGTTCGTATCAAACATTTGATACAATACGATGCAATACTATAAATGTAGTTAGTAAGTTTTATCTATGAATAAGGCCTAAATAAATCATACATTGTTCGTTCAATTTTGCAATATACTTGATTGTTTCAAGCCCGATCTGCCTTTCTAACCAATATCGGACCACGGACGTTTAAACTAACCTTCAATTGTCTGTTAAAGATATTTATTATTACAAACTGGACTGTATGAAGTACGCAGGCGCACAGCGTCATAGTTTATATCCTCGCGTATTTTAAATGAAATTTATTTCTTAAATATTCCAATTTTCTTACTTAATGTCCAGTATTCACAATACAGCTACAAGTTTTCAATATTGTACATATTCACCTAAAAGTGACACTTTTTATTCATATGTCGCATAATAAATCAAGGATATACACGGTCAAATATCCGCTGTCCTCACCAGGAACCAGACAGGGTGAATGCCACAATAAAACAGCGTGAACGCTCAGACATTATTATCTCTTGTTACCCGTGTCCGTAGTTTCCTTGATAAATACAGATTGTCTATTTTAACGGCTGGGAATTTCCAACTGAAAGAAAATATAGTCCTCTTACACCCTAGCATCGCGTTTAATATTTGTTCATCAACTCTCTCGATCAATATTATTCGCTCACTGGGGAGGAATTCAAAATTCAAGGTCATAATATAATATGAAAATTACCGTATCGCAAATTTGGGTACATATTTCGCATTGTCTACTATCTGCAAAAATGTGGAAATTTCGGAGTCTTCGCCATGGAACCAGGTCTCAGATCCCCGGCCTTTTGGCCCCCCCCCCCCCCTCCGATAAAAAAGCTGGATCCGCGCCTGCTGTGAGTTTCCTCCTATTCATGTTTTCAAATTGTTATTATATACTCTGAAGAAGTAGTTGTTTGTAAATTCGACTTTGTGCCCACTTTTAATCAAAGTATATAAATTCATGTTTTCAATTTGGTTTCTTATAAGCATATTGACATCACATGAGTCTAGCGTTTGCAACAAGCCCATTGAAGTAAAAACATGTATGGATATGAATGCTGATGTTTTATTTAGTTATTCAAAATACAAACACACAAAGAGACATTGACAGATATATGAACATGAATTGATCAGTCTTCCTCCTGTGTTTTAGTGGATATCAGCAGTTACAAAGATGAAAACAGCCCTTTAGTCCACACGAGCAAAGTGTCCCGTAGAGAACATCTAAGGTAATTTATATATTGACCAGGTAGAATATCTTATCTTAAAACAATGTACTTACCGTGTCCAGAATTTTTATTACTTTTTACGTTTTTATATAGAAACTATATGAACTGCGACATTTTTTTTTTCAAACAATTGATAAGGGAGTGACTTAATATTACGAACTGCATTGCGATAGGGCTGTTAATAGTGAAGTTCGCTATCTGATTTCAGATGGTGAAGGAAGTCGGTGATACCAGCAGACCGCAGAGCGGAAGTGCTTCCAGAGAAGATGTGCTTTCTTCTGAGGACACGCCCCCGGCACCCCCAGATGGCGGATGGGGCTGGGTGGTGACATTTTCCTCTTTCATGACTAGTTTCCTTGTCGATGGCGTCTGTTTTACCTTCGGACTTTTATTTTCGGAATTTCTCGATTATTTTGGAGAGAGTAAAGGCAAAACTTCTCTTCTAGGATCTGTGTTGAACGGGGCCTATCTTTCTCTAGGTATGGATAAAATTGCTGTAGTTTGTATTATGTAAAAATATGCGCTGACACGGTCTTTACTGCCTTTAGAAAGATTACGAACAGGTATGTAAATATAACCAAGATAGCTAATAACACTGCAAGGTTCTAGCACTAAGATCACTCCGTACTAATCACGTGATAAAGTTTTAATATGTTATAATTAATTCAAACAAGTAAATGCTGACAATCTAATGAACTTTTATGATATTTGTTGTTAATCGATATTAAATATTGCATCACGTGATATCTGAAACGCGCAGTCTACATGCAATTCCCTACACCGATTACAATACACAAACAGTTCACTCTGAGACTGGATCATAGGGTTCATTTTAACATTAAATACTGATTCAGGAGAGGGGCTGCGTCTGATGCGTGCGTACCTACAGAAAAAAAAAAAAACCCAGTAAAACTAAGACATCTTCAGGAAATACACAAAGTGACTTAACTGAACTGTTGGAGATGATATTATTCAGGGATGTTATTTGTATTTATTTACGACACCGATAAGACGTGCAGTCCTAAAGCTGCAACTGGCATGCGCAAGATCAGGGAAGGGGTCTGGTTTTGTTATACCTACCGTAACACAAGAAATCTAGCTGTATATGATTTCATTGTAAGGTGGAGAAATAAGCAGCGTGATTGTACATATAAACTGAATGTAGACTGCTTCTTTTTGTACCGCTATGCTTGTTATCGCGAGATTTCGTAGGTGGATATACGGAAAAACCTTAACATTGACAATCAGTGTGAAGGTGTATTGTTCAACACGGACTCAAGCCATTCTGTCAAAGAAAGGAAAATCTGTGGTGGCAGAAAAAATACACTCTGCTGTTCATTTTGTCAGGGTATCCAATTTAAACCGTTCCAATACCAACGAAACATTGATGTAAATACTGCTTTATATGGACATATGCAAATAACTTGACAACTGGAAGTTCAGCTTCAGTACATTAAACATGGTGCACAATATGAATCGAAAAATTGGAATTAATCGACATTTTTAAAACCGGTAGAATAGAATCGTAAACTGCAGATTGTAAATTCATATATTGAATGAGAAACATGTAATATCACTTTTGTTTATGTAAAGAAACCAGCAAATGTTTAGAAAGATCGAAAATGTTGCGGGAGTGAATCATCCCCTCATCTACACCATTATGGAGATCTCAAGGAGTTGTAGCTCTTTCTGCTCTATTATTGCAGCTGGGGTACATCTTGACAGGCGCGGATCACAAGAACACTCAATGATTCCGGTCTTGTTCGATCCATTGAAACGCTTTTACCGACTCTTCTGATCAAACCACCATAGTAATGATATATATTCATTATCTTGTGCAATGTTTTTGTTTCAAATATGACATTGGTTTACAATGTATTTTTGTATCATCAGGTCCCATAGTGGCAGCTTTCTGCAACCGGTTCGGCTGTCGGCGGGTCGCCATTGCTGGAGGAATCATGTCTTTCCTGGGTTTTTTCTTGTGTTCTTTTTCCCCGAATTTAGATGTCATGATTTTCTTGTATGGATTTGTTGGAGGTAAGAAATGAAGACCAGAGAATTTTAGTTATCATTCGTAACAGAGACTGGTTTATGTCTCTGCTGAGAATCGAACCTGGGACCTCTAGTACGACAGTCCAGTGCTCTACCGATCGAGCTAAAGGATTTACCCACAAGACAGTAGTAGGATGGCCATGTATCTATCACTACCAAATTGTCTCCTCCAGAGAGAGAGAGAGAGAGAGAGAGAGAGAGAGAGAGGTGTCCCTACTCTCCCGGATTGGTATTGAATATGGGGCAAAGTTCTGGGGAATCACTCTCAACCGCTAGAGATTACCCGGGTCCCAATGTGGGCGCAAAATGTAACAGAGAACTTGGGACCTCTGGTACGACACTAAACAAATTGTATAGTAAAACACTAACCAAAATGTAGTTTGAAAACTAAACTAAATAAATTGTACTGTGAAAAACATTCAACAAATTGTATTGTGAAACGCACTAACCAAAGTGTAGTTTGAAAAGAACACTAAACAAACTGTACTGTGAAAAACACTAAACAAATTGTATTGTAAAAAGCATTAGATAAATTGTAAAGCCTCTAATTAAATTTAATTGTAAAAGCACCAAATAAATTGAACTGAAAACCATTAATTAAATTGTATTATGTCATTACTAAATGTATTACTAAATGTATTGTACTGTGATATCACTGATATGTTAGAGAAGCTCGTTGTTGTTTTACTGACATGACCAATTCACAAATTCAGTTCTTCAAATATCAACTCTCCATAAATAATTCGTTTTCTCTGAAACAATGTAAATTTGACCACACGAAAATAAATTTCACAGAAATCTGATATGACTATAAAAAATCTGACAAACATTTACATTTAGCATCACGCTAAAATAGACTGATTTTAATGAAGATTGAATAATCGTAATGACGACAGTTAATTAATAACTACATAAACATGCAACAGCAAGAAGCAACACTATTTCACCTGTAATATGGGTAATTAATTCCTTATTGATTTGTAAAGGAACGCTCACTTAATATATAATAGAACAAAACTGAGTAAATTGGTTCGCGTTATGCATAAATTATCTGTTAATTCAAATTTCATGCTCTTATTGGCTTTAACACATTTTTGACAAAGAAGTTGAGATATGGAAGAACAAGGCATGATAACTTGTAAATTACTTGTTTTATATTTTAATGTTGAATTTTGACACATAGTACTAAAAAATATTGATGGTAAAATATTCTTTGATTCATAATATAAATATTTTAACAATTAGATTCCAGGTTATGTTCGATACAATATTTTGTGATATAATGAACAAACTGTTAGTAGTACTAATAGTAGCAGTAGTAGTAGTAATAGTACTAGTACTAGTAGTAGCAGTATTAGTAGCAGTAGTAGTAGTAGTAGCAGCAGTACTAGTAGTAGTAGTAGTAGCAGTAGTAGTAGCAGTAGTAGTAGCAGTAGTAGTAGCAGTAGTAGTAGCAGTAGTAGTAGCAGTAGTAGCAGTAGTAGTAGTAGTAGTAGTAGCAGTAGTAGTAGCAGTAGTAGTAGCAGTAGTAGTAGCAGTAGTAGTGATAGTAGTAGTAGTAATAGTAGTAGTAGTAGTATTAATTTAGTAGTAGCAGTAGTAGTAGTAGTAGTAATTATGGTAGTAATAGTAGTATTAATTTAGTAGTAGTAGTAGTAGTAGTAGTAGTAGTAGTAGTAGAATCCTTTACGAGAAACACCAATTCAGATTATTGGTCTTTTCTTTTTTGTTGATATATATTTTTTTATTATCATTTTTCTTTCCTCCGTTCGAGAAATTTTCAATATTCATTTATTTTTAAGTTCACATCATTAGATGTAACAGAAACAATTAGGGTTAGGGTTACATTTCATGGGCATGACACACCTACGGTAATAATCAACAATTCATTGAAAACTACATAATATTTGGCCTTGACAACTTCTCCCAGTGACATTGCCGTTGTTTGGACTGGCGAACCACAACACAGACAAGCCAATGACGTAGTATATGTCGCCTGTGATTGTCTTGATTAAAACATTTTACTACAAAAATACGCTTATATTTAAGTGTCCATTTGATATTTGACTTAAGATTATAACGCATGCATTATCCAAGTGATCATTGCGATGTTTACCGCCCTCTGACTGAGATCAAGAATCTTCACAAATTACAAGTCACAAGTGTGTTTTCCCAATGACCTTAAATGACAACTTTCATTTGAGTTACTGAGTATTAATGACGTCATATTTCACTCTCTGTCAAGTATTATAGATTTAGTATTTATCCATTACATTTTACATTACATAAATATCGAAGAATTCAAAGAATTTGCAAATGAAATCCTTTTTGAAAAAAATTTATAATTACGTAAATATTAAAGAATTCAGACAAATTTGCAGAAAAATCCATTCTTCTAAATGATGAAATTCGTACAGCATTCTAATAATTGGCTGAACCAATCATGAAATATGTTTATAGGGAGTAAAATGTGTATGAAGTGGGAGTAAGACAATTCAACACTAGTAGATAACAAACGGAAGGAGAACATGCTGTGAACGTTCATGTATGTTTAATGTAGCATTTCCAATTCATAAGGACAGTTAGAAATCAACATGAAAAAATAGGAAAGAATGTCCACCATGACGAACAGAACATTTAACATGTATGGTGTGACGAACAGAGCAATGAACCTATAGTCCTAGCTTACCGTGACTTATGCTTACAGTGTATATCTTTTACGTTCCCTGAACAGGTGCAGGTTTTGGTTTGGTGTACCTACCGTCCATCGTTATGGTGGGCTACTATTTTGAGAAGAAGCGTGCATTCGCCACAGGTATAGCTGTCTGCGGAAGTGGAATTGGAGGGTTTGTGTTTGCCCCTCTGACGGCCTTTCTTCTGGAAAGATACTCCTGGCAGGGAGCCTTGTGGATTCTGTCGGCTGTAGTACTTAACGCTGTGGTCTTCTCACAAGCATTCCGGCCGCTGTATAACAGCAAGAAATTAAAGCACAGAAAGTGCACCCAACACGTAGATTTGAAAGATAAAGAATTGAAACCATTTTCAGCTCTAGATCTCGAACTTTGTGAAAAGCATCCCGTTTACAGATGCAAATCTGTGGAAGCTGTTCATGTTTCCAATGGTAAACACCACACGGTTGTAAGACTTGCCCAGAGTCAAGACATTTCTACTCTCGTCGAGAGAAACCCACATCATCAACACCACAATATATTAAAACCTTTAGCTAGGAATGATATATTTTACAGTGGAAGTCTGAAGAATATTCCACACAGTGGTGAGAGTAATTCTAGATACAGGGGATCATTATCTAGTTTACCCGGGAAAATGAATACTGGATTAGAGAGTATCGACAAACATCGAAACATATGCTCCAAACTGGCAGGATCTCTTGCGTCTTCCTTCGATTTTAGTCTTCTTAAAAGTCCGACCTTCATCATATACGGTGTCTCATGCTTTCTTTGTATGTTTGGTAGGTATGCGCCTTTTCATTATTATTACTATTATTATGATTATGTCCTCCAGGTGCTAACGAATTACAGTCTGTAACCTGTTCGTATTTGTAATTTCTAATGTTCGTCAATTCGGCATCAGTCAAAAGTGTTTGTTGCCTGAGTCACTCAGGTGAGTGATTGCTATCCGTGCCCATCTGTCGTCATTCACTTTATCTCAGTGACTGGATAGCAACTTTTCACTGTAACTGCTGTTTGATATTTTTTAGGATAGGGGTATAATAAGATTTAAGGACTGGGACTCCTACAACTGATATAATCTGTAATACTCTTTACTACTAGGAATCTAGCCATATATAGTCAAACTGAGCATGAAAGTCTGAAAGAAATTGTGAAATCACAAAAATTAGAATTTCAAGCAACATCGAAGCCTGTATAGAAATTGAAATCCATGGCTCTGACTTAGAATTTAAAGCTTAGGAGCGGATCTATTTGGATCCTACATGGGACATTTATCAGATTTCTTGATTCCTGATAATCTAAGAAAGATTATACTGAACATGGTAGTGTTCCGCCACCAGAATTGTTATGTTTATGGCCCCAGGGTCTAGTATTTCAGGTTCTATAGTGGAGCTATGTGGATCACACAGTGAAATGTATTAAATGTTTGAAATATTTGTTCTCCTGATTGTGTAGGAAACAAAGGAGGAGTAAATAAAAACCTCTTCGAAAATCATGCAGTTCGTCAAATATACAATATGTAAACAAATTAAAAAAGAAATGGAAGCCTGCTGTCTGACATGTTTCATACCAATTGCTAGGGTGTTCTTGGCACCCTGATTCTGACTGCGGATTACCTGATTAAGATATAGGGCTTACGGCAGATGTGACCTATCGACAGGAAATGCTTACTCCTCTGAAGCACTTGATCCCTCTCCTGGTATGTCCAGGGATCAGTGTTTGCCCATCTCATTTGTATTGTCTATAGTAATTACGAGAATTGAGTACTATATGTTATCGTAGTCTTTTGATGAAAATCCTCAAAATAATTGTCTTATGAAAAGTTAAATGTCATGCATAAATTCCTACATTTCGTACTGCACTTTGCGGTCAAGCATTTTTCCAAGCAGATTAAAAACTGCAGACTTAGGAGGATAGACCAGTAGCATGCCCTTCAATATACTGGTAAACGTCTTAGGTGTGATAAATCGCCGGGATGTTGTGCAGCTGATACCATGAGAAACTTTTGTTTGATAATGAAACTAGAGGTGACCCTATCGATTTTCAAGTCTCGGAACATGTTAACATATATACAACAATTGTTGCCCGACCAATAACTAATGAAGCTGATAGTCATCAAAGTTCATACACAGTGTACCAAGTTGTAAGAACGTTTTGTCATTACAATACAATATGTCAAAAATAAGCAAAGAAGTAGTCTTATCATGACCGGTATAACGAAACAGCCAGTTTGGTTTACAGGGCAGAGACAATGGAAAATTTTAACAGACAGTACGTTTTGCCCGACCAATAACTATAGAGCCATTAAACTGGTAATCTTCATATTTCATAGGCTGACGGGTCGTGATTAATAGCTATACGTGATCAGAGTTAACTTTCAGGTGGTCAACATTTAACATGCATGCAGCAATCGATTGCTATAGAAACCTTACGTGATAGTCATCAAACTGATTCACTAGTGGCGTTCCCCAGCAGCGATAAAAAGGCAAAACGAATGTCTAATAGTAAATAAATTCCATAAGAAGGTTGGTGGTGATGATCACAGGCATCTGACATAAGGACGCTACTCAAAAAATCAGAGAAGGGGGGGGGGGGGTATAGCAGTATTCATATTCAGGTGCCTGTGGTGACTACTCTGTAGCAAGTGACCACCAAAAGATTTCAGGACAAAAGGTTACCATGTGTAATTTGACATATGACAGGTGCTCAGGACTTTTAGCAGTGAGGGTTCTTAATTATGCTAAATCCTAATATTACCTCGGTTTTTAATGTATCCCTCGACATTTAAGTTTCACTGCCGCGAACTTGGCGAAGGAACGTCCGTTACCATTTCTGACGGTCTGGGATGTCTGAGAAGGAAACCCACAACCTTAGATATGCAGACAAGCGCTGTGCTGGTTACGCTACCGTGACTGTATACATTCACTAATGTAAACTTGCATATATTTACACAGTTTTAGGAGTTTTTAGCAGTGGCGGATATAGAGGTGGGTTACGGGAGTTGCAGCCCCCTGTAATTGACTAAGTCATTTTTGTACTTTTGGGAATTCACCCCCCCCCTTTTCTTAGGCGGAAAGGGTACAAGCTTCGGTCGCAACAATTTTGAAAATTTTCTGAATGCGCCTTTTTTTAGAGTCAATGTAAAAGGTCATTGTCACTTGTAGAGAGGAAAATTTAAATTGTAACATGTCTACGTTTCAGAAAATATAGAATCTATTTTTTATGAAATATGTAGAGTTATATCTTACACAAAAAAATCAGGCTCTAGCTAGTTTTTAAAAGTCACAGTGTGGAGTCTGAGACTTCAATGTGGCGAGGAGATTTCCCTTGATGTAGTTTAAACAGGAAATATGATAAAGTATTTTCACATTTCGTAATGTGTTTTACATAAATTAGAAAAAATGTATAATTATCACCGTCTTTTTTCACATTTATTTCTTATATTCCAACAGGCTTTTTCATTCCATTCAACTTTTTGCCAGACTTGGCAAAAGATCTGAAACTTGATAAAACGCAGGGAGCCACACTGATTTCTGTTATTGGAGTAAGTAACACTGTCACTCGGTTGCTGGTGGGCTTCGTCACGGACCGTCCGTGGGCAGACTCCCTCGTAATCAACAATCTCGCCCTTATGATTGGAGGTGCCACAACCTTTGCTGTTCCTTTTTACAACAGCTTCGTAATTCTGATCGTTTACAGTGTTGTGTTCGGGGCTTCTATAGGTTGGCATTTTTCTTAATATTGGTAAATGTAAATGAGAGTTCAACAGAGTAAATATAGTGTGATGTTGACAATAGGATATGTTCGCTCTAGTAATTGGACTAATTACTTTTCTGACACATTTTTTCAGCGGCTTTTGTTTCCCTTCGTTCCATTATAATGGTGGAGTTGATGGGGATAGAGAAACTGACCAACGCCTTCGGTCTGGTTGTGTTATGTCAAGGACTATCCTCCTTCATAGGGTCACCGATAGCAGGTGTGATGATAAAATAAACATCCATAGGGTCACGAAAAACAGGTGTGATGATAAAATAAACATCCATAGGGTCACTAATAGCAATAGCAGGTGTGATAATAAAATAAACATCCATTTTTTTTTTGATTTTTGTTGTTTTTTTTTTTTTTTTTTTTTTTTTCTTCATTCCTGCGGTTGTTTCCTGTATCGTATATCTGCGCTGTATTTCGACACATTTTAAAACTATGCTTTCAGAACATCACAAAATCAAGATTTGTACTGCATTTACAGGGTCCTTATCGGATCAGACGGGTACCTACAATATTACTTTTTACCTGGCTGGAGTGACTATGTTTTTGGCAGGAGCAATTTGTGTGCCGCTGCGAAGAGTTGCAAAGTGGGAAGGACTCCTGACAACGACGGAAGTGGACTTACAAACCGGAACTGCAGACGACGGACCGGAACATGTACCTATGCTCAAGGAGAAATCTCAGCCAAATTCTCAACATTCCGGAAGTTAAATAATTCAGCTTTATGTTTTCTGATTTAAAATCGTTTTCTTTTTATCTCGGTTTTAAACTTTTATTTTTCTAATAGAAATAAATGATCCAATGATGTAATTAAACTGCAATACAACTGTTTATGTTATGTCCATGTGGTATTAAATTTAGATGAAGACGTTAAGTGTTTCAACATGCAAATTGAATTAGTATTTATGATGTGGAAATTACCATTAAAAGAAATTACACAGTAATCATTGTTGTCATGGAGACATGCATTCCGATTTCGTCTCTAGACACAGGAATCTGACGTGTTATTAACTATAAATTGATTTAAAAATCCGGGAAAAAATTATCCACCTCTAGTGTAAAAGTTTTCTTTTATAGAAAATGGAGGATAATTTTCTTCCGGATCTTTATTTCCATTTGTGCTCTTGGCGTTTTATTTGTTCGATTTCTTTGTAAGTTATTTAGCGTCTCATTCAACATGTAGAAACATCACAAGCTTTCGATGAAGAACCTATCGGGCGGATCCAGGAATAGAAGTTGGGGGGAGCAACACCTTAAGGCCCCAACAGGGTTCGGGGGCGAAATCTCCGGAAGCTCCTGAATTTTATGAATTTTATAAAGCTTAATGTCTCTTAAGCAGTCATTTTTACCATTTTCTGTCATTTCTAATGAGATAAAATTAATAAAATGATACAAATTTTAAGGGCTTTTAGAATAAACTATAAGTCTCCCCAGAAAAGTAACAATAAAAATCATGTCAATCATTTCTATGGAAGTGGGGGAAAATGGTTGCTACTATTTTTTTTCTAAACAAGAGATCATTATTTACCTTAAATTTGAAAATTTTAGGGGGTAGGTGCCGAGTGCCCCCCCCCCCCCCCCCCCCCTTTTTAAATCCGTCTCTACCTATGCATGTATTTAAGGCCGTAATAGTAACGGTTCTTTATTGTGCTGCTGTGACACGTGACCTCCATTTTATGGGTCATGTCCGAAACTCCCAACACTAAGGAACTGCCATTACCCATGTTAAACTGTTCATGTTCATGAGGAAAATGACTGTCATTGGTGATGATGTCGAAGGCAAAATTCAGTGGAAATGTAAAGATTTCTACAGTTCATCATTGTGGAATGCATACACTTACTGGCGGAATAAATTTAGAGTCTCATCTGAAAATTATAGATCAGTCCAACATTTGAAGTAAGACTGAAGTTATTTGGAACGTTTCAGCAATGCAGGTTCCACCACTATGTACAATATACAACTTGACGCAAACGTCGGAGACCACCAGGCCGCAGAAGAATTTTTCTAAAGATTGGACCACACTAACGACTTATACATTTTGTATTCCCTTAAAGACAAAGTTAGTAGCAACAAGCTTATGCAGTTCTAAGGATAACGATTACAAAGAGTGTTTATGTGCATATATATATATAATCAAAGTTTTCATCTCCCCTTATTACCTCAAGACCACTTGAATATATTACAAGTAGTGTTATTTTACAAAACTAGTCTTCAATCCATGTAACACTGCACCCTATTTTTGTATTTGATGAATAGATACAAAGAATATAAAGGAAATAAATTGAACCCGAAACAAACGTAGTACAAATTGACAACTGAGAATAAATATATAATTAAATTCTTTGATCCACTCCTTTAGTTTGCTATCTAACACATCACATAAGGGTCTCCTTATAAGGTATCACATAGGTAATTATTTTCACTATATATTACTATAAAGGGAAAAAAATCAGTTTACAAAATTGATGCCAAAGAATGCACTCGGAAATATTCTATGTTACCTCTCTCGTCTGCTGACACCAGAAAAAAGACACCCTACACGGCATTTTCTAAATAATTTTACCCGCAAACAAGATTACCCTCAAATCCACGTGTTTTTCACATCTGTGTAAACAGCCCGAGTGCTCCTCAGGAAGTAGCCTCAGCTACCAACATCAAATAGTTCCACTGTAAACAATTGATTATTTCTTCAAATTACACAAAATTTCCTAATCAGGGGTACAAAACATAAGAGAAAAGAAGAAGGGGAAATGAGAAAAATCAAGCATTAAAGAAATTATTCTTTTAAATATACGGAAGTACAATTGCCAAAGTTCATTTTGATTGGACAATTTGTGTGATACCCATAGTAGTGTTGAAATTTTGAGATAGTAATGATAATGCCCGGTCTCATATTGTAGAGTTAATTTTCTGAGATAATAATAACACTGAGACCATACCCCTAGTCTCATGGCTGTTAGCAGTCCTCATTAAATAAAGTAAGCATTCAACAATAACGCCCGGTGCAATTTTGTAGTTGAGTTTCTGAGATAGTGATAATAACATTTTTAAAATCTATATAGCGCCTTAATCAATTAACATCTCCAATACGCGTCACATTAAAATGTACGATGGAAAAACCAATCTCACGACATTGCTCTACACATATATATAAAATGATCATTTATTAATATCGAGAGGCCCATGTGTTACATCGCTCACCTGAATTACCTCGACACTGCTGTTCAACTGTTACGACTTTTAAAAGATTATTTTCAGTTTTTATTTCAATGAATTTTTTTTATTCGATATGGTGGCCCCAACCTAGTCCAGAAGAGTCTTGACAGAAGTGAACTCGAATTCAGCATATCATTAACATGTAGTGAGGCTCTGCATCTCTTGACATGATTTGCATTGATTAATTTCCCGTATATTTCTGTATAACACTTTGATCACCCATGGTCCCACACTATCACGAGACCCCTGAATTGAACAAACTTGAATTCATATTGCCTGATGATGCTTGTATAATAATCATGGACGCCCTCTTCTCACTATGAAGTTTTTTAAAGATGTTACTCTTCATCTCATTATGTTAAATTTTGATCTCCTTTTGTGACTCCATCCTACATCTATGGGTCACAACTTGAAGAAACTTGAATCTACTTATCTGGGGATACTTGCATATTAATATGAAGAGCCATGGCCATGCCGCTCTTGAGAAAAAATTTTCCTACCTATTCGCATGTAAAACTTTGATCCTTTACATTGTGGCACCGCCCTACTTTCGGTGACCACAATTAGAACAAACTTGAATCTACATCATATCAGGCCATGTGGCAGCTCGGGTTACAATACGTCATCAGTACCCCTTGCTTGTCAGAGAGGCGACTAAATTGGGGGGGGGGGGGGGGGGGTCCTTAGAATAAGATCGCAAAACCCAAGGTCACGTGTCACAGCAAAAACCTCTTCCCGTTCAAAGGCCGTAAGCTCCGAACAAGGGCCTAAAATGTTCAGAGTTTACAGATGGACGAAAGGACCCTGTTAACAACATTATACCCGGAATTTCTTTAGAATGGTTTAATACAAATGCAAGTTAGAAAATTACCTGAATGCGGATTTCCTACTCGAAATGCATAACTTGAGGTCATACGTTCGTGTCATTTTTTTTTAAATCCATAACCACTTTTACGCGTAGTTTGCATTCATTAAAAAAAATTTTTTTTTTTTACAAATTCTATATATTCATGAAATTTTGAGACATTTTTATTTCGATTTTAAATTCTAATTCTTCAAAATCATTGTCTATCGCACTGTGCTTTCACTTCATCAATAAGATGACTGACACTGAATTCGCATATTAATGCAAAATTAAATCTCTTACAACATGAGAGTTATAGCATGTACACCAGACGGTCTTGAGGTCAAGTTTAAGTCAAGTTAAGGATAAAAATAATTATGAAATATATTTTACAAAAGAATTTTTGTGGCTGTTTCATTCATAAGGTCTGATGGGGTCGCTGCGGAAACTTTTGATAATTGGTTCATTGATGGGCCAAGAATATTTAGAGCGAGGAAAAAACAACATGGGTTTGAACTTTGAAAGAGGTAGTAATCTACTGTGCGTTTATTTTACCTTGAATTTTTTGCACATATTTATTTGGTATGCCATTGCAATGTACATGGTATTTGACGTCATTAAATGAAATGAATCTCTTGTGTTGGTTTAAATATCACTTTATGTCCCATTCTAGATTCTTTCGCTCCTGTAGAGACGTCAACACGACCAAGATAAAATACCACACATTTTGATCTGTGTGTGACGCCGTAACAGTGAGGGTCCTTTATCCGTGCCAACGCCTGCGTTGACAAGTGACCTCCGAATGTAAGGTCATATCTGAAAGATTAGATACTTTCACAACGATCACTGTTAAAAGTTTTAGGTTTGACGCGGTACTGGGATCGAGGATCGAACTCTGATCCCCAGATGGGAAGCGAACACCATAACCACTGGGCTACTTTTCAGATAGATGTAGAGGGCATTTCTTATCACAGAGATGTGGCGTTACGAAACCGAGGTTATAGAAAAGGTGATTTAGCGACATCAAACGACACGTAAAATAAAATTCTAAAAATCAAAATGGCGGCGTGATATACCTTGTTAATAGTTTGTTTTGCAGGAAGAAATTCTTTTATTATAGGTATTGAAAACGTCGAGCGCTTGTGGTAGGAAGCTTCACTCTCAAGAGTATTCTGTTATTCTTAAAGATGAAATCATGATTTTTGGGTCTTGACCATTTTTTATACCCACGTATTACAAACTAGAATAATATGTGACATGCAAAAGGCTGATACATGCTCTTGTAATGTCAAGACTACCGTGTAGATTATGACACCGCTGCTGCTCGGCTTGTCAAATAGTATCACCAATAAACTGCATTGTGTGCAAAATACAGCAGCGAGAATAGTCACTAAGAGCATGACCACATCACATCGGATCAGCCTTCATTGGCTTTCGTTTCAGTATATATCCCCGTATTGTCCGCTTAGAAACTTGAGATTGGAAAACGGGATGCTTTTGAACGTACCCCTGAGTTGAACTAAGACTTATGGAGAAAGATGCTTTGAATATTCAGCGCTTTACAGGTTGGTTTACGTCGTGCCAAATCATTGGACATTTTTAATCAACATCTCAAGACTCATTTTCAATGTTTAACTGAAAATGACAATTCTTAGTTTATTTTTTTTCAGAATAGTTTACAGACTGTCAGATTTTACCGGAATATGATATTCCTTCAATCCTTAAAGCAATATAAGCTGTCAAAATTGTTATTTTGGGGTCCCTAAAATTTAATCGAAAATTTTGTAAACATTTACCTTGTAATACCTGATTTTATCGATTAAAATTTTGACATGTTGTTTTTTTTGCATTAAATGTAAAAATTGTTCGACGGTTGAAATTAAGTCTTCCCGTACCTTAATTTTTCCGTATGCAATGACCAAAAGGTGAACTCATTCGGCAAAATCAAATGCTCAAGCGCAATATTTCCGGTAAGCACGAAAGATGTCTGACACGAAAGGTTCGAAGCGAGGGAGAAAGCCGACTTTGACTGATTCAGGACGAAAAAGACGACGAACGGAAATAAATGCAAAGAATAATAAGAATTTACATTGGTATCAATCGTTAACAATGCCAAAATAATGATGGTAACTAGAATTTTATCTCACCTCGCCGCCCATATTTTAATGACCCGGATACAACCCGATCCACCCCGATCAGCATCAGAATCATTCGTGTCAACATCGGTTATCTTCGGGATTGTCGCCGACGATTAATCAGCTGCCGTTGTTAGGGTCAAACGGAATGTCGAGGAATATATTTTTCATCACGTAAAGGTGTGTAAACGATGCATAAGAGAGGAAATTCGATGCAGTTCTTTTTTTCAATCATATCAACGTTCATTTAACCTCTTTTAATGCCACTATAATAAATTGCAATTTTGGCAGCTTATATTGCTTTAACGCAGAACATTTTTTATTTTCTTACTTATATTTGTATGCTTTTAATGTGAAGCGCTTTAGAGATTTTAAATTGATGAAGGTGCTATACAAGTTTTAGCATTGTATTGTATTGTATTGTATGTGCATACGTTTTATGAACTGTGTAACCTTCAATCACTCAGATTCACTTATTTAATTACATTCGGTCCCTCAATATTACAAATTTTAGTCAGAAAGCTTCACATCACGGAACACTGGTCAATCATTCACCAGAAATAAACTTAACACGGAAGTTCGCATTACTTGTCTAGTGGCCAATGATTATATAAGATGATAGCCAAATTTCCGCTTCTTGTTCCGATCCTTAGTTAGGATATATGAATGTATATGTGTATATAATTGTGTTCAGTTTGAATAGCAGATATGTGTATATAATTGTATTCAATGTGATATAGCGATGCACTGGTACGTCGGATTATCAAAATAACAAAACAAAAAACAAAAAAAACAAAAAAAAAAAAAACAAAAACAAAACAAAACAAAAAAACAAAAAACAAAAAACAAAAAACCAAAAAAACAAAACAAAAAAACAAAAAAAAAAAAAAAATAAAAAAAAAAAAAATAAAAAAAAAAAAAGAAAAAAAGAATTGATATTTTTCTTATAATTTATTCCATTCTTGCAGTTAAAGGGACCGACTCGCTCCTCTGAAATATTAAGGATTTGCTTGTTTGTACCAAACACGTAGTTACTGATGTAATCCCGAACAGTACAATTGACAGAAGTTGGTACTTAATGCGGAGTCAAATTAATTTATTTATTTAATGTGGAGTCGAATTTACTTAATGTGGAGTCGAAGTTACTTACTTAATGTGGAGTCGAATTAATTTACTTACTTAGGCGAAACGTTGAAGATAACGAACAGTGATCAATCTCATAACTCCCATAAGAAGTACAAAATAGAGAGTCGGGCAAACACGGACCCCCGGACATACCAGAGGTGGAATCCGGTCCTGGGAGGATTAAACATCTCCTGTCGACCGGTGCAATGAATAAAAGTTTCAGAGGTGCATGAAGAGATGCTGGCAAATGCGTCAGAATGTTTTAGAACCGAAATTCCTGAGTTCAGGTCTTACGTTGGTGACTTACACTTTCGAATTCCCTCTTGTCTTGCACACAGTTATGTGTCAACTTAGCAACGGGGAGGGGGGTGTTCTTCCAAGTTGAGTTGACCTTTAAAGTCAATCTTGCATCACCGCCAAAGCCGCTAAAAGTTTAAGTCTTCTAAAGTAAATACATGTCCATTATTATGTAAAACATTTCATCAGGAGATTCGTAAGCCACACACGTGATCTGAGATCATCATGTACATACAGAAATGGATAAGGCGAAATTTGAATTTCACTTTATCGGATGTTTGATGTGAAGTATACATCTTGTTTGGCAAATTACGCATTGTTAAATATTTTCCTGATATGATGTCGAATTTAACGTAACACAACAGGAATATTTTGCATATGCTAGTACAGGCATCCTGGTCGTCTTACACGCACACTATGGTTGGTAGTAGCGTGTTTGACTGATTCCATCAGTCATACGGGACACATATGGTTTTTTGCATGATTGACAGGCAACATCTGACTGTCATCAACAGCATAGTAAGGTAGGTAAGACGTAGTGCCACCTGCTGGTAAGACGTATCATCGCGATATATTGCTTCTAGGGAAATATCTAAGATGCAGTGTGTTCATTCATGATTCTTTAGACTAAGAATTTATTAGGTGGGTTTTTGTTATAATAACCGTATGGCGCGTGCATGGGAGAGTTGGGAATGATAGCGCCACCTGCTGGTGAGAATTAGTATAACAGTAAGACAATAAAATATTGATAAAAAGTAAAAATATTCTCCGAACAGTTAAAATGATAAATTGTACAGTTTATCTCCAAGCTCTCATTAATTACTCTTACCCTTATTATGAAACAAATTAAAGAGAGGGAGGGTTGGCTGTGTAACTTACACCCCTGTTGACAAATTGAAATTGAAATATAATGACATTCACAACAAACCTGACATTGCTTCACAAACGATATGGAACTGAAGTAGTAGAAAGGAAGATGTTGTATTGTGTGTTCATTTGAATTAGATTGAGAACTGCACGCTTATTTCAGAGAATTGAAATTTTTAACATGTAGATCAGATTCACTATTTGACACATTCATGATGAAAAGTGAAGATGACGAGCCATTGTCAATCTTATGATCCTATAAAGAGTAGCGAAAATACGGGCCCCTGGGAACAACGTCCCTGTTAACTGATCACACCCACCGTGACCCCGTATCTTTATGATCAGTAAAATTGAAGGCATACTATTATATGTACATACACGTGATGTTGATAACGGATGACCGTATGTGTACTTATTGTTGTCTATTTCAATTTTGGTGCAATATATAGGGGCCGATGTACTATTGATGTAATCAATTTTTAGCGCTTTGTCTACATAATATATGATGAAGGCTAAACAGGGATGTTTATATTTGAACGCAGTCCTAATTTAGCAGTCTTGCTTCTTCACAGCAGGTGTGGCACGGGACCTCGGTTTTTGCGGTTTCATCCGAAGGACCGCCCCATTTAGTCGCCTCTTACGACAAGCAAGGGGTACTGAGGATCTATTCTAACAACCCGGATTGCCACGGGACTATAAGAAATTCAATAAAATAAGATACACAAAAAGTATGTACGATTTGTACTGCCACCAACTGACCTAGAAATTACACAAAGGTAGCAGGACTGATGTGCCTACTATAAGGCTTGGGAAAAGAAAAAAAATCAATGTGACATTCCACGCTCGTCTCCTCGATCTGTACTTGCTTTTTCTACTGCTAGCTTTAATTTTGTAGGTTTCTGATTTGAATCTTGTCTGAATTTCACACTCGATGTACTCTTTTATGAAAAGTTAAGATAAGGTGCCTATGAGGAGTAAGTCTGTTGACCGACGAACACTAAATACAATCGTCCACGTTTGATAATTGTTTAATAAGGTTTTTATTAGTCTCATATGTACGTTATTTTTTGTAGTTGCATTATGATCATCAACTTGTTCAAGTTAACAAAAAATAGTAATTAAAAAAAACAAAACAAAAAAAACAAAACAAAACAAAACAAAAAAAACACCCAAAAACAAAAACTTGGCGAGCAGTTCTCCAACTGAACATGATATTAAGTCTTTCACCGTCACAATCTTCTATCTCTCTCACTAGTCACAATCTTCTAAGTCTCTCAGTTGTCACAATCTTCTAAGTCTCTCACTAGTCACAATCTTCTAAGTCTCTCACTAGTCACAATCTTCTAAGTCTCTCACTAGTCACAATCTTCTATCTCTCTCACTAGTCACAATCTTCTAAGTCTCTCACTAGTCACAATCTTTTAAGTCTCTCACTAGTCACAATCTTGTAAGTCTCTCACTAGTCACAATCTTGTAAGTCTCTCACTAGTCACAATCTTGTAAGTCTCTCACTAGTCACAATCTTCTAAGTCTCTCACTAGTCACAATCTTCTAAGTCTCTCACTAGTCACAATCTTCTAAGTCTCTCACTAGTCACAATCTTCTAAGTTTCTCACTAGTCACAATCTTCTAAGTCTCTCACTAGTCACAATCTTCTATCTCTCTCACTAGTCACAATCTTCTAAGTCTCTCACTAGTCACAATATTTTAAGTCTCTCACTAGTCACAATCTTCTAAGTCTCTCAGTTGTCACAGTGATACTGTCACAGTAATTATAACAGTTTAAGAAGTGTTGTAAAATAGAACTCATCCATTGTTTTATTTTATTTATTCAAACAAACTCTTCTATATGAGAACAGAAATAAATAATTTGCTATGGCCTTAAACTCAACATTTAGATATATCGACGACGTTTTATCTATTAACAATAAGAATTTTCATTAATATGTCGATTCAATATATCCTAGTGAACTGGAAATAAAAGGCAAAATAGAGTCTTCCACATTTGCTTCATATTTAGATATTTTGTTGAAGATTAATGTTAACGACTAACAACACAATTTTATGACAAACGAGATGCAGTCAGCTTCTCCATCGCCATCTTCCCATATTTGTGTAGTAATATTCCATTATCACCTGTATATGGTAATCATCTCTCAAGTGATTCGATACGCAAGAGCACGGAATGCTTACTTCAAAACAAGTAAGAGAAGAATGCATGGTTAATGACCTGTTCTGTCCACGATTCAACTTAGTCCTGGCGAACGACAATTTACTATCCTGGAATGACGTTAACTCTACCGTAATACAACAGGGATGCTCTGCATATGCTAGTATAATCATCCTAATTGTATGAAATGTCATGGTCTGTGGCTAGCGTGCTAGCGAAATCACACCTATTATTCGGAACGCTATTAGTTTTTTTTATTCTTTTGCATGACTGACAGTCGGCATCTGACTGTCTTCAAAAGCAAGGTAAGGCATCTAAGATGTGTTTTGTTAGGTCATGCTTTTTATACTGATTTAAATACGTATTATTTCATTCACTAAATCAAGACAGGGAATTCATGACGGATGTAATCGGTCAAATGGGGATGCTTACTCCATCTAAGCGCCTCATTCCAACTCTTTTATTTCGAGGATCCCTATTTGCCCTTTTCGTTGTAGCATTTATGAGACTGGTCACTCTTCGTTATCTTCACTTTTTTATATACTGTTTTTGGGGGAGATATTTCAATTTCAGTGCGTTCCTTTTATGACTCTATTAGATTAACAAATACCTGTAGCTGTAATTTAGAGACCACGTGACATCGTGCGTGGGCAGATACCGCCACCTACTGCTGATAATTATACTTAGTGTAGTAAAAGTGTAGAATATTATTAAAAACTACAAAGTCAAAATGTGAAATAGTAATGATAAGAAAGAAATTCTGTCTTCAGTATGACCTCATTAATTGCTGTTTTATTGTAAAACAAGTTTGAAGCGAGCATCCCCCGGTGTAATGTGCATTGATATTGGCTATTCTTTGTAAATTACGACATAGTAAAATTCACAACAAATTTGACATACCATCAAAAAGGATATTAATGAAATGAAGGTCTACAGTATCTGCATATGCAATTCTACAGAACTTGGTTACGTGTGAATCCTTTATTTGATCATGATAAAGGGTTCACGACACTCATGACTGGTCAACAGGGGATGCTTAATCCTCCTAGGTACCCGATCCCACCGCTGGTGTTTCCAGAGGTCTATGTTTGCCCTGCTGTCAGTTTTGTGTTCTTTATAAAATTTACGAGATTAATCACTGCTTGTTATCTGCACCTTTCCTTGTAATGTCTTATATTAGAAGTTAAAAATTTGCCTCAATCGGCTTGCCATATTTACGAATTACACTTCTGATGCACTACTAGTCATATGTACGAATTGCACTTCTGATGCACTATTAGTCATATTTACGAATTACACTTCTGATGCATTACTAGTCATATTTACGAATTACACTTCTGATGCACTACTAGTCATATTTACGAATTACACTTCTGATGCACTATTAGTCATATTTACGAATTACACTTCTGATGCACTACTAGTCATATTTACGAATTACACTTCTGATGCACTATTAGTCATATTTACGAATTACACTTCTGATGCACTATTAGTCATATTTATGAATTACACTTCTGATGCACTATTAGTCATATTTATGAATTACACTTCTGATGCACTATTAGTCATATTCAAGAATTGAGCACCTTCTAAGCTTCAGGGCATATGTAACTATAAATAGAGTTTCCTGTGACATATTCATGATAGAATTGTGGAAATGTTATAGACGTGGGCTTTTAACTTCCTTTTGTTCATCGTGTATCCCTTTGATCTATAAATAGAACACTGTACTGTAGTACCAAAAGTCTTTGGTTCGAATCCCAGAATAGTTCTGGCCGCCACTTTAAAATACGGGTACTTTCTGGTGGGTATAGATTAAGCTCCGGGTACTTTCTGGTGGGTATAAATTAAGCTCCGGGTACTTTCTGGTGGGTATAAATTAAGCTCCGGGTACTTTCTGGTGGGTATAAATTAAGCTCCGGGTACTTTCTGGTGGGTATAAATTAAGCTCCGGGTACTTTCTGGTGGGTATAAATTGAGCTCCGGGTACTTTCTGGCTTTTTAAAGTTAAGCTCCGGGTACTTTCTGGTGGGTATAGATTAAGCTCCGGGTACTTTCTGTTGGGTATAAATTAAGCTCCGGGTACTTTCTGGTGGGTATAGATTAAGCTCCGGGTACTTTCTGTTGGGTATAAATTAAGCTCCGGGTACTTTCTGGTGGGTATAAATTAAGCTCCGGCTACTTTCTGGTGGGTATAAATTAATCTCCGGGTACTTTCTGGTGGTTACTACTAATTGCCTCCAGAACTGTGTCCAGGGATTTGAGATCTCTCTCTATGGAGGGAGACAGAGTGTTAGGTGTTTATAGACACTGTTTTCCCACTAACGAGTTAACCCTTTAACGCTGGATTCATGTGTAAGAGGTTTTGGGGTTGATAAACCAATAGAAACAAATATTGTTTCTTTTACAGAAATAAGTTCGTCTCCAGTACGACTGTATTTTTTTCGCTAAAAAAAAAATTAATAAAAAAAATCAAAAAAAAAAAAAAAAAAAAAATTGAAGACAAGACTTGCCAGTATCATGTACAAATACTCCTTAAAGCAATATAAGCTGTCAAAATTGTTATTTTGGGGTCCTAAAATTTAATCGAAATTTTGTAAACATCTACCTTCTAATACCTGATTTTATCGATTAAACTTTTGACATGTTGTATTTTTTGCATTAAATGCAAAAATGTTCGACAGTTGAAATTAAGTCTTCCCGTACCTTAATTTTCCCAACATTATTTCCGTATGCAATGACCTAAAGTTGAACTCATTCGGCAAAATCAAATGCGTAAGCGCAATATTTCCGGTAAGCACGAAAGATGTCTGACACGAAAGGTTCGAAGCGAGGGAGAAAGCCGACTTTGGAATTTTGCGTAATGTTTCGAGCGATCCCTTAAAACTATCATAACTAAAAAACATACTATCATAACTTAAAAACATATAACATCGTTAACAATGCCAAAATAATGATGGTAACTAGAATTTTATCTCACCTCGCCGTCCATATTTTAATGACCCGGATGCAACCCAATCCACCCCGATCAGTATCAGAATCATTCGTGTCAACATCGGTTATCTTCGGGATTGTCGCCGACGATTAATCAGCTGCCATTGTTAGGGTTAAACGGAATGTCGAGGAATATATTTTTCATCACGTAAAGGTGTGTAAACGATGCATAAGAGAGGAAATTCGATGCAGTTCTTTTTTTCAATCATATCAACGTTCATTTAACCTCTTTTAATGCCACTATAAAAAATTGCAATTTTGGCAGCTTATATTGCTTTAAAATTTGTTTATAGTCTAGTAACATTCACAACAAAGGTTTATAAAAAATAAACCTTCAGGGATTGGTTTTTTTGATTATTTGCTTGTTTGTTTTTACGTCCCGTTGAGAACTTTTCTCTCATATTCAGACGTCAAGTGAAGTACCATTATGCTTAGCGCTCAGGGCCGCGTCAGTGAGGGTTCTTTAACGTGCCACACCTGCCGCGACACGGGACCTCCGTTTTTAAGGTCATATCTGAAACACCGGTGATTCTCACTTCTAAATGCTGAGCTTTTGGCGAAGGAGCAATCACTACCCATGTTTATGGCATACGTTTGACGAGGCCATAGCACAAGAGAGGCTCGAACTCACGACCTCAAGTTACAAAGTGAACGCTCTATCACTAAGTTACCGCGACTGGTCTGGGGATTGGAGGTTCAGGGTTGGATAATCTAGTTTGGACATAATAATCAAACACTCATCAGATAGGTAAATCTATGAAATGGGAACGGTTGGTATTATTTTCATCTTAGTAGATTTCCGAGGAAAAAGTAACTTGTCAATGTATCAAATAAACTAGATTAAAATATGACAAATGAATATTTATGCCTGACAAGCCTCTCTCTCTCTCTCTCTCTCTCTCTCTCTCTCTTTCTCTCTCTCTCTCTCTCTCTCTCTATATATATATATATATATATATATACATATATATACACTGTTTAACAGATAGCTGATAACACTTTATCAATCAATACTAGCTACTTGTGCATAGACTCATAGCTTCGTCAGTTTTTGACGGGAACTATTTTTTCTTAATTTGTGATCGCTTGGGGATAGGTACATGACCACCCCATTCTGCGACTTAATACAGTAGTTAAATGCAGCACACTGTTGCATTTTTCAAAGTTGTGCCGTAAAAAACTCCTTTGTTTACATTACAGTGGGTCTTTCTGACGTCATCAGCAAAGGGAGATAAGCCACGACTTCCAAAGATCATTTTCGTGATCAAGTAATTTGATCACCTGTATTGACGATATATTGCATTTAAAAAAAATAATTAAAAATGAATTCCTTTTTAATAAACCTTGATCAATGAATTTCCATGCATAATTCACTATCTTCAGAATATCGTTTCATATGACCCATAAGAATTTTGGCGGTGGCGCGCATCTTGCTCCGATCAGTTTTTCTCAAACTATAATCTACACGTGTTAAAGTACTAATGTTTACCGACTCTAAACAATGTTTATAAGAGAAAATTATAGTTAAACACGCCAATGTATGATTGATAAGGTATCTCTCTACGCTCCACTAAACGACCGCCCATCGTAGTTTCTGAATGTTGCATGTAGTGTACGCGTAGAAATCATCGTTATTTATAGTTTACAGTAGAATACAGAGGTGCAAAATAAAGAATCTGGTACAGTTTTACAACTCCACACTATAATTGGCCGTAGATTACTCGCAATTTGGTATTCTTGGTTATTCATTCCTTTATTAGAGTTTACATTCTCAGATTACAAATAACCCCGTGGGGATCCGGATTGATAGAATAGATCCTCAGCACCCCTAGCTTGTCGTAAGAGGGGACTAAATGGGGCGGTCCTTCGGATGAGACCGCAAAAACTGAGGTCCCGTGTCACAGCAGGTGTGATCCCTCCCTGCTCAAAGGCCATAAGCGCCAAGCATAGGCCTAAATTTTGCAGCCCTTCACCGGTAATGGTGACGTCTCCACATGAGTGAAAGATTCTCGAGCGGGACGTTAAACAATATATAATGAATCAATGAATCAGATTACAAATATGGAATACCCTGTCGCTAACTATAGTCAGCTCCTGTATTCTGTAGTGGATGGATAGATAGATAGATAGACAGATAGATAGATACTGATCGGATGTGTTTTACACACTAATCGGATGTTTCTTATAGACCCTAGCTTCAGCTTATCAATGAAATGATACTGTTTATGTTAACTGCAGTTTCCGGGATAATGAACTTCTTCGTCCAGACCAGAGGAATGGACGGGTTAGAAGTTAAAAATGAATGTGGCGCTACACCAAAATTTTCACTTTCATCATTTCCGAAATATTTTACATGCTGTCTGCAAATAACAAATGTTCGGATTTTCCTGGGCCATTTGAGCCTGCACTGTTAAAATAGTGTCCCAGATGGCGCTAACATTGGGCCAACGTTGGACCAACGCAATCAGTTACATTGAACCAATTACTGGTAAATGACATTGCCCCAAAGTAACTTTGATCATCGGCCCAATGTTGGCCCAACAGAGTGGGCTAACGTTGGCCCAATGTTATACAAGTTTTCTTCTGGTATTAGCCCAGCATTGAATCAACATTGTTGGCCCAACGTCATAAACAGGTTGGCCCAATGTCATGTGTGTTTTCTGCTGATACTGGCCAAACATTGAATTAGCATTAATGTTTCCTCAAACATCAATTAACTATTTCTGATTTTCAGTTAAACACTGCAATATTGTGAGCAAATTTTATAGATGATTCCAATTAATCCCATAAGAACCTTTCAGTTACAAAATAAAATCACATTATAAGGTGGATCACTGTTTAGGGTCAATAGGAAAAGCCGTAAGTTTATTTTTAAATCGGCTTGAAAACAAATTGCCAAATAAACTATAGTGCACCAGAGCGATAAGTCATGTTAATATACTGCTGCGCAAAACAAAAGGTAGGGAAACTGATGAATTCGCGTCAATAATGTTTATCACTTAGCAGAAAAGATGAATTCAAACAATAACTTTATATCTTTTTAGACTGTTTACATACAAGAACATAATTATCGTAATTGTTAGTCGCTGTCCTCATTCTGTGAGTTCTGTTCCTTTCTTTTTTTCCCTCCCTTTCTTTTCGTCCTCCTTCACAGTCACACGCGTGCCGAAACCACTCTTTGATAGCATTGTCAATTTCACTGTGTTAAGGATTTCCACACAAATGGTTAGCTCGAACTGGTCCTTTCAATAAAAGTCAAATGATTAATCTGAATTTATCTCCAGTTAAAATGAAAAGTGTATAATTGATAGCTATCTACTTTTACTGGTAATACATTTAAATTTTTGTACATTAAAATTGAGGTGTCTATAGAGTTTGACTAAGTAGTATAGCATTTTTTTTAAGAAAATAAATATACATCATTTTTTAACTTACTAGTTAAAGAATCCATTGAAAATGCCAATTTTCCTCCGTTTTCCATCCATTTGATTTCTCTACCCACTTTGTTGACAAACATGAAGGCATTGCCAAGTAACATCCTGACCGTTTTTATTAACTTTCTTCATTTTCATGATTTCTCTACCCACTTTGTTGACAAACATGAAGGCATTGCCAAGTAACATCCTGACCGTTTTTATTAACTTTCTTCATTTTCATGATTTCTCTACCCACTTTGTTGACAAACATGAAGGCATTGCCAAGTAACATCCTGACCGTTTTTATTAACTTTCTTCATTTTCATGATTTCTCTACCCACTTTGTTGACAAACATGAAGGCATTGCCAAGTAACATCCTGACCGTTTTTATTGACTTTCTTCATTTTCATGTTTTCTCTACTGATAGGTACATGTATAATTTTAATCTGAAAAAAAATATTTTCATTTCATTGAAACATAACTACAAAGATAACAGATTAAGACGTACGGATTTAACAAATTCCTAGATCTACCAGATTAAGAATTACGTCAAGCCCGAATATATTTGTGATTACCCCCCCCCCCCCCCCCCCCCCAAAAAAAAACCTGTTTCCTTGCCTACGAATTTTTAAATGACATTTTCCAAATGTACAGTATAAACCTCGTCATACATTATTTGTGTTAAATACCTTCATGTTTCCATATTCATATGCCAGTTTATTTCGGCTAGCTATCTGCTTCAGTGTATTTGTCAATCCCTAGAGAATAACTTTTAAAGGTACATTTACCATAATTTTAGTCGTATTCTCAAATCTAAAATTACTACATTAGAGTACCTAAAACATTTTAATGTAAATTGTGTGTATACTTACATGATTTTAGTAGAATGACACTATTCGTACATCAGCCTGGCCATACAATGCTTAATCTGACCTACTGACCAGTGCAGAATGGCAAGCCTCTGAAAATGACATAGAGAGAGCCATTGCCATGGCAACTGGTCAGTGCCCTGCTGGCAAGACAACCACTTCCAAGATTTTAAGCTAAACTGTGGCATCTATAGCTCGTGATGCTAAAAATAAACTACTTTATTTGATACAGAGAATAACGAAGTTAGAAAAAATACACGCTATTAAATTTGCAATAAATACTGAATAAGTGATTGAACATTTTAAGAATGTCATATAGAAATATTTTCCCCAAGAAAGTTTTTCTTATCAGGATAATACGTCTAGCTTTTCGTTAACTTAAGTTTGCTTTGATTTACACGAGGTATGTTTGAGACACTGTATTTACCACATATGAAATCTTTTATGAAATCTGAACATTAAATGTAAAATCAAAATTTTTGGTAAACATAATTGACCAATGCTTTGCTTGTACATTGGTTTGATATATTGCTCTCATGTCAAAGTCTATGTATAAACCCTCAACAGAGATTGACGTATGATATCATTTATTGGTCAAATGCAAAATTAACTGCCATTCTGTCTTTTATTATTATTTTATTTAGGATTAAGAAAGTGTTACGTTGACATTGGCCCAATGTTGGGTCAACGTTGTTGAACCAACGCCAACCATCGACCAACAGTCCAACCATTTGCCAACGTTGGGCCAGCGTAGCCATGCTATATGTGGTATTATATCTAATCAAATGAATATTTGTTAAATAAAATAACTAAACACAAAATCTTACAGATCCGTAAAATACCTACATTTGACATATCAATATAAGCACTTTTAATGTTTAAGTGTTTAAGTCTATTGTGCTGGATAGTTACTTCGTTATTTCCTCCTATATTTTCAACATTAAATACAGTATCACACATGAAACCGTTAACTGCATACCTTTGTGTATATCAGCACCACAAACGATGAAACATAATGCTGAGACAGCTCAGAGTGCACCATTTGCTTTATGCTGAAATGTAAAATACCGTAGACTCTGTGTGCTTGGTCATATAAGTAGATACGATCCCAGCTAAATCGACGGAGTGGGTTTCCCCGAGGTATGTCTGTGTGTACAAGACGTAAAGAACGCTGAAAAAAATCTTTCAAGAATTATGAATTTTACAAACTCTACAAAATTGTACCAAGAGGTATTAGCGAAAAATGTCATGCGTCCAGTAACGTGAACTCACCATGTAGTAAAAACAGGTTTTGAGACCGCCCCTAACGTAGCATTATGTATTTACTAACCGAACAGCTGATCGTGCCGTGCACTTTGCTCAACGAACGAAGCTCGCACATTCTATTCTTTTAATAAGGAGAAAAAAGACGTGTTTCTACATTGAATTGTCATGGCTATCGATAAATTTGGTGAGGAACTAGACGCCTCTAACGGGCGGCAGGACAGTGGTAAGATCTGGTTTAATCTAAGTTTTGGAACTAGTAACGAATTAAATCAATATCTTCCCATTCATGAAATTGTCCAACCCGATGTGCTACTGACATACGATTTTAAGAGCAACTGGGGTGAAGACCTTCGCGTTAAATGTCGCTAAAAATTTGACTTTATAGAATATAGAATCCAAGTATTGCACTCTCGTATTTTTTATTATCGCTATTATTTGGTCGATTTGTAATTTCCCTATTGATTGTGGAGATACTTAATGTAATGCATAAAACTCAGTAAGTGGGGAAATATGGTGGGTTTTTGCAGGAACTTAACTATGACGACGATTTACCATGTAGACTATTTAATCATTTAAAAATAACAAACATATTCATTATAGTAATTTAGGTAAAATCAAAGGTTTTGACAAACACTCAACTTTCTCAGGAAATATACTCGTTGTGAGTATAAAGGTCACTCTTCACATCGTTAAATTAATTCATATTTTATCAAATCAGTGTAATACTTGTCGAGCTAGTTATGTTCAAACTTTACATGCGAGGTATTTTTGTTAAATATATACCCAACAGACACATGATTTGAATAATGTCCATAACACCTTAATCCGTAGACCCCACTAAAATGTACTAACATGGGAAGAGATTATTCACAAATATGTTACTTGTATCTCTCTTCAAATAATGGTAACGGATACTTAAGATAAAAACTCGGAGAGTCCATTACGAGTAAGGCTCGTGTAAATCTGACCCACATCAATCCCGCGCGGAATCCTGTTCTCACACACGGAAAGATTGGTTGACCTAGTGGTCATTTAATGCCGGAAAAACAAATACTGTTAACGAAATAGGGCAACACGCACGAATCGTGTGATCCTAGGAATCGGAAGACAGAACAAACACGTGCCAAGGCTTGCAATTGGGTGCATCAGTGTGCTCTACAAAACTATGTCATATTATAGTGCAAATTACATGATATAATGAGCACAGAATGTCGGAAATTTAACGTCAATATGCCCCTTTCCCCTTACAATACTTACAAAAAAAGTATACTAAAACAAATATTTTTATACAATCCAGGGGATGACGAATTGAAGCGTATGAGCGATGTCCTGAAATTGTTAGAAATGGAAAAAAGAGACAAATCTCAGAATTCCTCGGAGACGCAGAGCACGTGCTCAGAGCAGTCAAATGAAAACTTGGCGCCAGATGGAGGCTGGGGATGGCTGGTCTGTCTGGGTAGCTTTGTCATCAATTTTATTCTGGATGGAACAATGTTTTCGTTTGGGGTGATGTTGATGAGCCTCCTAGAGTACTTTGACGAGTCCAAAGCCAAAACATCTTGGATAGGATCTGTCCTGCTGGGGCTAAGTATGATATTAGGTGAGCTCCTCTCTATGTCGAGAATGAGTATGTCGAGAATGAGTATGACATTAGGTAAGCGTCTCATTCTGTTGAGACTGAGCATGACATTCTAACTATATCAACCGATATGTTCCGTGGAACGTAGTATTTGAAGATTGGCATAAAATAACTTTTATAAAACAATAATATTTTTAAAATTTTGTTTTTCTAGTTTGCATTTAAAAACTGATATTGTTAGTGTGTAATTTCTGTTCGTTTGACAATGATCCAATGACTTTGATTAGCTGAAGGTTGTATATTGTTTTACCGTCCCGCTCAAGAATTTTTCATTCATATGGAGACATCATTGCCGGTGAAGGGCTGCAAAATTTAGGCCTATGTTTGGCACTTACGGAGTTTGAACAGGGAGGATCTTTATTGTGCCACATCTGCTGTGACACGTTGTCTCCGTTTTTCATGTATCATCCGAAGGGCCGCCCCATTTAGTCGCCGCTTACGACCTATTTTAACCCGGAGGATTTTGCTGATGCTCAATAACCCAGAAATGTGTGATAAAGGCACATTGTTGCTTCTATTCTAGTTATCAAAGTCTTCTAAACTTATGGTCTGTTTGAAAATGCCATTCCAAATTTTCCAGGAGAATGGTACGCGGTCTATTTATAAGTTGCGACCCACTTGCCAGACTCGTGCAGAACAAGTGTAAGTGACAGTAAACACAAAATAGATAGAAGGAATGCTAATGGCGAGAAACGGGGACACTGCAACTGTTACAAGGCCTACAGCAAATAGCTTTGTCTGACTGGATGACGCCATGTTTCTGACACTATTCATGACTGCAATGCGCACTAAGACACCTGTCCCTTTCACATCACCCCGCCTAGTGTTCACAAACAGGAATTAATATGAACAACAAAATTATCCTTGTCAACAGCGACCACGTAATTCAGTTGTAGGTACAGAAAATATACATGTTTTATTTAGTGTTCATGCGTACAAATTGGCGAGCGGAATATAAAAATAATGGCTTTCGATATAAAGGAGTGTCCACATTTTGTAAGGTATACCAGATTTATGTAGGCTGATTTCTTGTTATGTTAGTTTATGCTTTATTTGATTTCCACTGAATTTCCCCCATGCTATGTCCACTTCCTGACCTTTTAAATATTTACTAAGGGCACCTGCGGAGACGTACAGTGTACAAAGACGACGCATAAACAAGATCACACAAACAAACCCCTCAACTTAACGTTCTGGAATATTGACCGGTTTCCTAACAGTTGCAATGCAGAAGGGTCGATCTCAGCAATCTCCAAATTTCTACAATTTTGCGGAAATAAGTTGCGTCCGGTTATAAACGTTTCTTTATCAGCAAATAATATTTTCTTTGTATATTTGTGATTTGTTGTAACGTGCGATGATTTTGCTCCTCATACACAATATTTATGACATTTACATTCAGTACAGAAATTATACCATTAGAAAATATTTCTGACCTTGTGGATTTAGCACACAAACCGTACCATTCATCAACATGATTTTCAACTTTCCATTCCGCACACATGTCTTACCATTTATACACTATGCTTCTGACCTTCATATTCATAACCGACATAGTACATAAAACATTAATTTGACATCCAGAAACAATAAGCTGACCTTCAGAAACAAAAAATTGACCTCCAAAAAGAAAAGTTTGACCATCGCAGTCAGCACAAGAATTGTACCGTACAAGAGCAATTGTTCAGGCTACGCATTCAATACAGAAATCGTACCATTCTAAAACAATCTACTACTTTGTTCTTTGACGATGATGTAAGGCACGTTCATGTTTTTTTTTTGTTGTTTTTGTTTTTTGTTTTTTTTGTTTGTTTTTTTTTGGTTTTTTTTGTTTGTTTGTTTGTTTGTTTGTTGTTTTTTTTTTGATAAAAAGATTCCAAACTTACCTCAAGGTCTCAGGACTTACACTTTGATATTACATAACTTCGAGAAGTCTTCAATCATATTGAGAAGTCGCCATTTGTAGGTGGAGTATCTCAAACTCATACTTATGCCAGCCGCAAAATGTGACCTTCTCTTTTTAAGGTCATATCCAAAAGACCCGTGATTCTCACTTCTAAATACCAAACTTTGGGCGAAGAAACAATTACTACCTATTTTTATGTCTTGGGTTTGACGAGGTCATGACACAAGCGGGGCTCGAACTCACGACCTCCTAGTTACGAAGCGAACGCTCTACAACTGAGCTACCGCGACCGATACAAAACAATTTTTTCATGATAAGCCATCAATACCTGAAATATAGCGTGTGTTAATGATTCTACCTTTCATATTATTTGCATTTCGTCAGGACATTGTACCCTATCTTGTGGAGGGCAACGAATGATTAAATGCCAATAAACCAATTGAAGTATAGACATTGAACCCTAGTCTCTGTGTGACTGAAAGCAAGAATGACAGCTTTGTGTTCAATCTGGTTTGACACCTCTAAACTCCGAGAGCGCTACCTGTTGGTGACTCTTCTTACAGCTTCGTCCAGGAAATCGGGTCATGTTGTTACCATCGATATTATTATCATTGTTACTATCACTAATCATCTATCCGCTTCTGTAATCTTCCTGTGTAACATTTAACACTGGACTGTTTCGTGATTGAATATCACTATTTCGTACTAGGAAGGTCATTCTATGTTGTCTATAGGACATTTGGAACGTAAAAATCCTAGTATTTTTCTTAAAGCAAATGTCTTGTATGTGCTACATGTTGTCAGTTTAAAAATTTAATCAGATTTAAGACATTTTTTTTTTGCATAATACTACTGTTTTGATTCGTCTCTGTAATGCCACTGTCTTTACATTGAATGGGATCTATGTAGAGCACATTGTCCTTTTGTTGTAACTTGGATGTACTCAGTTGTCATATATATCTAATCATAATTCTATTATACCATTTAATGGAAAATTACTTTATTGATAAACAAGCAAAGGTAGCGAACAGTGATCAATCTCATAAACCCTAAAAAGAACGCAAAATTAAGGACACTTGTTGTACAAAGTTGAAACAAATCGAATTATCTGTTTCCAAATATTTCTACATGAAATGTAAATAAACATGCGGGCTATGTGTGTGTGGTTGGTTGTATATTGTTTACCGTCCGCTCGCAAATCCTTCAGTCACATGAAGATGTCGCCATTGCTGGTGAAGGGCTGCAAAATTTAGTCCTGTTCTCGGCGCTTATGGCCTTTGAGCAGAGAGGGATCTTTATCGTGCCACACCTGCTGTGACACGGGACTTCGGGTTTTGCGGTCTCATCTGAAGGACCGCCCCCATTTTGTCGCCTCTTACGATAAGCAAGGGGTATTGAGGACCTTTTCTAATGCGGATCCCCGCGGGAAAGCAAACTATGTAAAAATAGGAAGATTACAAACTGAGTTAAGCAAAGTTGATAAAATTATTAGTGTTTACCGGGTATTTGCTTTTTAGAGCTTTCCCCTATAGAGACATCTGTAATCGCCTGAAATCTTTTAACACGTTGATAAAAAAAATTGTTGTAGGCGAAATAAGCATCAATAGATACTCTATACAGTAAGGGGATTTTCAAGTCCGTATTATGTTATAGTAAAAATTGGAAATCTTCAAAAGAAGGTAGAAAATATTTTAGCTTTTAGCACTTTAAGATATATATATATATATATATATATATATATATATATATATATATATATGTATGAGTGCTCATAGGGTAGTTATCAGTAGAGGATATTTATGAATGGCAGATATGATGTATTTGTTTTATGTTACAGGCCCCTTCGTTGGTTGGCTGTTGGATAGATTTTCCATTCGTCAGGTGACGTTATGTGGGGCCCTTGTCGCCGCCTGTGGGTTCATCACCAGTACATTCGCTCCAAACGTGGAAATTCTAATCTTAACTTACGGGGTTATCGGAGGTAAATGATCAATCTGATAACATTTTCATGCCCCATTTACAAGTACCCCGAGGTGTTGTCTTCATTGTGTAGAGGCATACCACATGTAGTTACATTATGTATATACCAATTAGGGAGACTTCCGTACAAATCTAGTGTCCATCTCTGAGCTGTGTCTTATTTGCATTAAGGTTCACTGTCCTGTGTAAATGTGGGAAATATTCATGGTGAGAACCTAAATATTTCACTGCTTTTACGAATATTTTTTTTTCTTATTTTCTTTAAAATTCCCACACTAATCTAGTCACTTCTACAGATTACCATTTCTGAACTAGTATTTAAATACAATATATCATGACCTTGCAAAACACGTATGTATGTGGGCATATTGGAATATTCAAACTTTTCTCTTATTAGGTTTATTTAAAGTATTCCTATTGCATCTGCATCATAAAATATATCTAACTTCCTGTGCAAATTATTGAATCCATAATCACTAAGGACTGATCCATATCACTCTGTACAACTGCATATTTATTTACTAAGGACTGATCCATATCACTCTGTACAACTGCATATTAGTTTACTAAGGACTGATCCATATCACTCTGTACAACTGCATATTAATTTACTAACACCGATCCATATTACTCTGTACAACTGCATATTGATTTACTAAAACTGATCCATATCACTCTGTACAACTGCATATTAATTTACTAACACCGATCCATATTACACTGTACAACTGCATATTGATTTACTAAAACTGATCCATATCACTCTGTACAACTGCATATTGATTTAATAAGACTGATCCATATCACTCTGTACAACTGCATATTGATTTACTAAGGACTGATCCATATCACTCTGTACAACTGCATATTAATTTACTAAGGACTGATCCATATCACTCTGTACAACTGCATATTAATTTACTAACACTGATCCATATCACACTGTACAACTGCATATTAATTTACTAATACTGATCCATATCACTCTGTACAACTGCATATTAATTTACTAAGACTGATCCATATCACACTGTACAACTGCATATTAATTTACTAAAACTAATCCATATCACTCTGTACAACTGCATATTGAATTACTAAGACTAATCCATATCACTCTGTACAACTGCATATTGATTTACAAACACTGATCCATATCACACTGTACAACAGCATATTAATTTACTAACACTGATCCATATCTCACTGTACAACTGCATATTGATTTACTAAGGATTGATCCATATCACACTGTACAACTGCATACTACTTTTCTGATGTGACTATAATGCTCTTTTCATGACATCCTAAGTACATTGATTTAAAAACATGAAAGGGCACTTAGAGGATATCCCTTAGAAGTGTTTTTCTTGATACGATAACTTCGGGTGTTCTATGGATTATAGCCTTTCAATATGAAAAATAACTATTGCTAGATTTTAACCTTTGCGCCTCACGATATAGCCCGTGAGAACCCGGTTAGAACAACCAACCAACATCTTTAGGACAATATTAACTACTGTGAAGGAGAAATTTCAAACGTATTTTGCCACGACATATATCAGAAATGATGTAAATCAAATGTGACATTTAAAAGGTTCTAAAGAATGTTTAGTAAATTATAAATTTGAAATCACTAAACGTCAAATCAACAACATCAAAACCTATGACTTTTCAACGCTTTGAAGACTATTTCTTACGATGAATTACATACTACCTCTTGACATCATAGAAAGTTGCTTCTTCTAAAAAAATGAAAACAATATGAAATATTCATACCTAGTGATCAATCATTCAAATGTTCTTTGTTAAACATCACTCTGATACGAATAAGCATTCTAAAGTTGATATCAAAAAGACGCCAGAGTTCCTCATTGACAATATCGTCGTAGGTTTTGATGATCAGGTCTTCCAACGATCGATCTGTTGCAGTTCCCATGGGCACGAATTGTGCTCTTTTATTGACTGGCCTGTATTTGTGTTTTTGTGAGACATAGTTTGTTGGGGAGCTTCTACACTGTTGTGAACTTGATATTAGATACATTGATGATTTATCTATGTTTTATCTATTAACAATAATCATTTTCATTCATAAGTCGATTCGATACATGTATATCCCATTGAATTCGAAATGAAGATATCACAAAGTCTTCCCCGTTAGCTTCATACTTTATATTTTATTGAACATGGACGACTTCTCCATCATCAGTTTCCCATATCTGTGTGGCAGTGTTCCATTATATCCTGCATATATGTTCGTGTTTTTCGACTGATTCGACGCGCAAGCGCTTGTTCTGCGTATGATCATATTTTGGATGGAAGTAGGCTACTGACAAAGAAGTTAATGCTACAGGGATTTCAACAGTTTTGTTAGCATTTTGCAAATTTCATGGTCGGTATGACGATTTGCCCATTTAACCTTTCGTTGGGTAAAATCCGTCAATTGTGTTTCATAACAATTGAGGTCGGATATATATGTTTCTGAAATTAAAGTAAAATTCTAACATATTTTACTAATTATCGTTTATCAATATAAACAAATATTATGCCACAAGAGGAAACCCCTAGTTGAACCATTACGTCATCATGCAAATGACGTTGATCTATTTTTATCCTCTAGATTTACAGTTGTTTATCACCTCGGTATACATGGAACATGCACTCAAATCACTTACAGTTTGGGCTTAACATATCGATGTTGATATAATAAATTTAATTAGTGTTCCGAACCGGAACAATATCATTTCGTTCTTAACAATTTTCATAATCTTTATCAAAATATAGGATAGTTTCCAAATTCCTCGCCAATCCTTATTTAAAGAGGCAAAAAAATCCCACCTTCCATATCAAAATATGCAACTAGTTATCCTCTGGAATATGTCATGATTGAAAGAAAGTATAGTCATCGTTCACCTGTACCATAGCGTTTAATATTGCTACATCAACTCTCTTGACAACTTCACTTCACAGATTGGGGGCGATTTTAAGGTCACAATATAACATAAACAGTACTGTAGCGCATACTGAAAACATCTGAAAAGCATTTGACATCCAAATTTGCACAAATACAACTTGAACACTTGATAACGCTTGTAAATAACAAATATTTTGACATTTCCCCCGCGATACCATTAAATATATATAGGTCGTGACGTTTTTTTATATTGTTACGTCATATAGTGTAGAGTACAGTGACGTACAGTTTGTAATTTTTTTCTCCGGACGCCTTAACGACACTGTGTGGTTGAACTATTCGCTGTACCTGAAAATATTCAAGATGGCGTTGTGATTTCTAAAATATGAAATGTCCGTGTTGCATTTTCCGAATTTCTGTTGCAATTTTTTCTGAAAAATCGCAAAATGCGAAAAATGTGAGTGGCAGCGCGAGCGAGTGAGTGGTTTGATATCGAATACACAGACTAGCGTCACGACAGTTAGCAAACGTTATCACAGCTGTCAGATAGAAATTAATATTAAACAATCAGATACTATATTTTATAATTGTATGTATCTTTTCAGGAATCGGTTTTTGTATGATGTTTATTCCTAGCATCATTGTGGTTGGTTTATATTTCTGTCGAAGGAGGGCGCTAGTGACAGGAATAGCGATGAGCGGTTCCGGTGTGGGAACATTTGTGTATGCCTACCTCTGTGAAGCTTTGCTTTCTGAATTCAACTGGCGAGGTACAGTCTTAATAATGGCCGGCATATTGCTGAACTGTGTCGTCTGCGCTGCATTATTCAGGCCACTATCAAACAATTCTGTCAAGAAACCGTGTCAGGCAGCAAAAGGGAAAAAAATATACGATTGTGTTCAGTGTTTTGACTCAACTGAATCTTCAAACACTAGCCTAGATACGAAAGGGGAACAATTTTATATCGGAATAGAAAGCCTCAGAAATGGGTCTACTCTATTCAGTTCTACCTCGGTCTTGGACAAGAGAACACGAGCCTGCAATTCATACATGCAAGACATCTCAAACCGAGAGTCAAAAATGTCTTCGAAGAGAATGTATTCAAGTGCAGGCGTACTAAATCAACCAGACAACAAGGGACAGCAATGTAATTTGAAAGCTTTCAATCCACTTATCCGAAAAGATATATACTACAGTGGAAGTATAAAAAATATACCTAAGAGTTTTTCGAGCTCTGAATCTATCCATAGTGACCAAAGAGAGGAATTGTCCGAATTTGAAATAGAGGTGAAAGAGGTCAAGGACACTTTTAGCTGTGGCTGCTTGCAGAGGCTTGGCGGAACAGTTGATTTGTCTCTGATGAAGAACACAAAGTTTTCTCTCCTGCTTCTGTGCATGGTGCTGTGGACAGGTAACATAATCTAACACACTTTTCGATCCATTTTAGAAGAATATTTCACTTCGTCGTGAAGAGCACAGAATACTGTAATCATTTGAGAAAGATATTTTTCCGCTTGCTAATCTAACTTCAGACTTTAAACATTTAGCGATATTTGCTATTCAGTGCTTTCTCACGCACATGTTCGCCTACGTATCTACACACTTAACTACCTGAGCGTAAGATATATATATATATATATATATATATATATATATATATATATATATATATATATATGAAAGGCTAAGGTAACTTAAGTAACTAACAATATTCAATCTCGTAATTCCTATATTCACTATCACTTACGTCCGAAGGTATCACAAAAGTGCTTACGTTTTACACACGTGATACCATGCGATATATATATTTCTATATATTAGGCACCAAAAGCGATGCTACTGTAGATTCCTTACTCTCCGTGAGACTTAATACAGCGAAGTGACTCGCACAAAAGATGTCAGAGATTTCAATTAGCGAGAAAACCGGTTGGTCTTATCAAGATTCAAATTTTTTTTTTTGTAATGTAATCCATAATATGAAAATAAAAGCGAGTAATTTCTGAGTGATGTTTCTTGATAAATTACGTAATGATAACTTTCTCGATCACAGAATAATTTTCTCGCTAAATTACACAATAATAAGTTTTTTCTTGTATATTTGGGATCTACATTATCGGAAGTAGTGAAGAATAAAACCTGAAAGAGAAACTGGGGACTATATCTGAACCGTTCAAAAGTGTTTGAAAATTTCCAAGTATGGACGTGCATCTTAAATGTTAAATGCGTAGTTTTCACATGCTTGTTCTCATTATGTACTTTGCGTTTTGTCTGAGTTATATGCATGTGTTATTCACTGCTGAGTTAATTCATGTAGTAAGGCGTACACGCACAGTACTCATAAAACAGATGTATTGTACATCTGGGGTTTTCTGGGCTTTTTAATTTTACCATTTTTTATTTAATTTCTTTGTGATTAGAAAAAATATATTTCAGAATCGGTAGACTAGTACGGTTTGCTGAAAGAACTTATGAATGATTAATGACGATTTTAGAATAAATGGTTGTAAACTTTTCTTGCATGATTTGTAATAATTGAACGCAGAGCAGAAATATACATACCGGAACTCTGTTTATGAGCTTGCAGTTTCACAATTATACATGTGTACATATATCATCCACCTTTTGTTTCTCTGTGTAACGGAACAGGTGCGTAAGGTTTATACGGCGCATAACGATTACTTGTTTTTCTATGCATGTTGTAAGAGAAATGACCATATTTTGATCTTTATTTATACTAAAAAGATAATTAGAATTTTGTAATTTGGATATTCAAATAAAGCATCTTTAATTTGAAAACTTCTAATTTTGTGACATTTCAATATGTATCTGTTCCAATGAATAGGTATTGAATATACATTGTATAGTTAGCTTCAGATTCTTTCTTTCAGTCACTTCTGTTTTTCAGGGGGTCGGGGCGTCGACGTGATAAGGTGGATAAATGGTTCCTCTTGCACGTGATAATAGGTCATGTGAACGTCCGGCAGTCTAGCTACACAATATGCCCATGGTGAATGCCAGGACGGTATATATATAACGAAAAAAATACATAAGGGGGGTCCCGATGATGTTCAGCTGCGTTTCGTTTGATCATTTGCATGGAAAATAATTTTAATTTAATGTAAAGTAAGAAAAAAGACGTTAACGTCACGTCTCTGTTTGTTGACGTTGTTTTGTGTGTTATATCCCTAAATGATTATATACCTCATTTCACTTATTTTATTGTTGTTTAAATAGCGTTTAGAGCAGTATGGACTTTACGCTTTACAAAATAAATTTATTATTATTATTATCATTATTATATAAAGGAGACAAAGATGTCTGAATTTCATTTTGATGTAAATTGTGAAATAGCTATGTTGTATGAGAGATTTGTGACAGTGAAACTATAAACCCACAGACTTACAAACACGAAATAGCTATTTCATTCATAATACAACTACAGTTAGGATATTCTGGATTATAGCATGGAAAGTTATTTTTGAAGAAAAGATAATAATTACTATATATGTAATTTTACAACTTTGATATTATTGGAATTATTTTGTAAGACTTGTCTTATCATTGTCTGGGGTAATCGATCTACTCTTTCGAATAATCAAGCTTCTAGTTTTCTTTTTCACAGTTTGTAATTCTCTAGAATTTATGCAATTGGTGAAAAATTGTTGTGTTGTATTTACAAGTAATTTTGTATGGAAAACTATATCACTGTAAGGCGCTCTTCGGCAAATGATCAATACATACCAAACTCGATATTAGAAATAGTTTATAATGAATTATTAGCATATGAAGTTAATTTAGATGCTAAGTTTTGCAGGATAAAGAATCAAAACCACACTTTACAACATTTAGCCAGTAGGTGGCGCTGCACATAACCTTGACCATTGTTTCTTTGTAGATGGTGTTTAAATTTTCGTCGAAAGTACGATGATACTTTTTAAATATTTAATTTGCTTTTTTCTAGATAAAAGAAAAATTCTAATTACACAGTTTATATTTTAAGAAAAGAAGAAAATACTTACATTTTTTTCCTCTCTTTTAATCTGTAAAACTTTGGTATTTTATAATCTGCTTTTCGTTTTCCAGCACAGTCCATTACGATGACATTCCTACCAGATATGGCTGTAGCTAATGGTATACCACGTGATAAGAGTGCAAGTGTCATTTCCATCTGTGGAATCGCGAACACAGTGGGCCGGATTATGGCGGGCTTTCTCACCGACACATTTCACGTCAGCAGCACAGTCATCTACTTGGTTGCTTTAACGATAGCAGCTGTTACCAACTTCTTGTTTCCTTGGTGCTATGATTACAACACGATCGTCGTATGTTCAGGAGTATTTGGCTTATGCATGGGTGAGTTGTATGTACTGATAACAATTACAGCAGGGTTTAAAGCAACGACTGCACTCAGTATTCATATTTCTATATACGATTATAAATGCTGTTGTTTTAAACTATTCATAAGGATATTTTAAGCTATCCGTAAGGATGTTTAAAGCTATCTGTAAGGATGTTTTAAGCTATCCGTAAGGATGTTTAAAGCTATCCGTAAGGATGTTTTAAGCTATTCATAAGGATGTTTTAAGCTATCCGTAAGGATGTTTAAAGCTATATGTAAGGATGTTTAAAGCTATCCGTAAGGATGTTTTAAGCTATTCATAAGGATGTTTTAAGCTATCCGTAAGGATGTTTAAAGCTATACGTAAGGATGTTTAAAGCTATCCGTAAGGATGTTTTAAGCTATCCGTAAGGATGTTTAAAGTTATCCGTAAGGATGTTTTAAGCTATCCGTAAGGATGTTTAAAGCTATCCGTAAGGATGTTTTAAGCTATTCATAAGGATGTTTAAAGCTATCCGTAAGGATGTTTCATGCTGTCCGTAAGGATGTTTTATGCTATTCGTAAGGATGTTTTATGCTAACTCGGTGTTAAATTTCAGCCAGCATCGTTTGCCTTCGAACCATTGTGATAGTTGAACAACTGGGAATCAAGAGACTTACCAGTGCGTTTAGTATGATCGCTTTTTTCCAAGGCATTGCCTTCATTCTGAATCCCCCAACAGCGGGTAAACTTCATTTTCATAATTTTATTTGTTGTATTTATTCATAATTTGAGTATTGAAATATTTTTCTATATGTATATTTATTTTTCAACAGGTTTGCTTTACGACTACAGCAATTCCTATCTCTATCCGTTCATTCTATCCGGAAGTATGTATTTGATTGCCGCTCTTGCCTGCGCTTTGATATTGCTCAAAAACTGTGTTTCGCCTAAGGACACAGAAAGAGACAATATATCTATTGTGATAGACAGTGAAGGAACCTCTACGGATGAATCTCTACTCAATGTGCAAAATGATGGCATAATGTTATAAATAATCGTTGTATTACAACTATTTAGCGTACCTATAAAATGCAAAACATGTGATCGGGTACAATCATTTACGTAAATAAAATGCCGCAAACAGCCGTATACATTGTATCTTAAGATCACAAGATATCCAGGATTTTGGACACATCGAATGAAGTAAGATTTTCCAGAGTTTATGTGGAATTTTCTACTATTTCATCACACTACAATGTAAATCAGTCATTAATACATGAAATGCACTATTGAAAAAGCCGTTTTTAGAAGGAGTTTCAGTTTTGAGTAATGATTTATATCGATTTTTTATATGTAAAGATTTGTGGATAATGCAAAAGTCAAGGTGGTTTCATAAACTAAATTGTGGTAAATATGGATTTTTAGCAATAATAAAACATTTGCAGGTAGTTTTATAAAGTCTATAACAATTTTATATATATATATATATATATATATATATATATATATATATACAGAGAGAGAGAGAGAGAGAGAGAGATTGAATGACTTTACCTTCTCCATCTTCAGTTTCCTTTACTTTATATAGTAAAATTCTATTATTATCTGCAATCTTTGTTTACGTCTCCCAACTGATGCGATACCGCATAGATTTTTTTTTTTGATTTTTTTTTTTTGGGGGGGGGGGGGCATTTTGGCAGATTCCGGTCTACAAGGTATACCATTAATTTTGGTGGATAACGTTTTGAAGTCGTATTAATTGATTTACACAATTTAAACATATACTGATGTACTTAAATTTAGTTATAATGAAGCTTTGGAAATTTTCAAAAGAAAGCAAGATTTTATACCCTTTAAAAAGGTTCTAGGGTATGCAAGAGAATGTTCTGGGTATGATCAATTTTTAAACCGTGATAGGCTACTGATAAATTAATTGATGTGATTGTTGATTGTGTCAACAATCTCGTTTAGAATCAATATTCGCAAATTCTATGATCGTTATGATGATCTTTGCAGATACAACCTGTCATTATGTTGAATGTTGTCTAACGCATCTCCTACCAATGGTTACACCGTTCTTTTCATACCGATTCTGACTACTTGATTTCTTCGTTGACCTGATCAAGATAGAGGGATCATGGCGGGTGTGACAGGGGATGATCTTTTTCCTAGGCAATTTATCGCACCTCTGGTATGTCCAGAGGTTCGTGCTTACCTTACTCTGTTACTGGTTTTGTATTCTTTATAAAATTAATTACTATTCCACATCTTCACCTTTTTGATGCATAGGGAAAATTTTGCATCAACTTTATTATATGTCAGAATACAGTGATATATATTAAACTTCTCTCTAGTGACTTCTTGGTATCATTTGTGTTGTTTACAACAATGCGTTCAATTGTTACAATGTCTTAACAACAATCGTGAGTTTTACCAACAGCTTGTCGTGTTCCTCCAAACTTTATGAAGTATGATTATTTATTCGTTGTAAGTATACTCTCAGGGATAGAATTGTTATATAATTGTGATGTTATATAAATTAAGGATTCTACCTCCCTCTGTAATTCAAAATCTGTTTTACTCCTAAAATATTAAAATGTATTACAGTTTGTGCATTTTATTGGCATTTGACTATATTCGTTTGTAAGTCTGAGTGAATTATCGGTACGTGATATAAAAATATTTTTTACAGTCGCCTAAATAGTTCGAACGAGAGAGTAGGTAATTTGAATGGTGCTCAGAATTATGCAAGATATTCATATTTCTCTGTATTGTAAAACTGAACACTGACATGTGAGATATATACTAAAGCATGCCGACTGCTGACATTATGTTTTATAATGTGACATTATTGTATTCCCGTGTTTTATTGTACATATAAGTATATGATATATCGATGCATACAGAGTTTAGACGTCAAAAATCTATTACATCATCAAATCATCAGAGATCAAATTATTACTGGTCTTCTACCACTGCGTTGGTCAAGAAAATAATTTCTTGGTTTTTCTATGTATTATTAGTTGATATTCCAAAAATAAAACATGTTTGCTAATCATTCATCTTATGTTGTAAAAGTAGGTGTTGAGTAGTGCATGAACGCGTTGCAGCACTAACATACTGACATGAAGTTATACTGATGAAGTTATTAAGTACGAAATGTCCATCAATCCACATTTTCTATACTTGTTCTACTGCATCCAAACCTTTAGCTCACCTGAGGTGATGGGTGAATTGCGCTTTCCTGATCACCGACAACAGATCTATTTAGGTTTCTCAAGTGAAGGCCAGAGACACTTCAAAGGGGAGATAATCAAGAAAAGGCAAAACTGGGGTCTCTTAAAATTCTTTGCAAGAACGACTTCGCCAGAAAAAGTTATATACAAGAGCTTTGTGATATAGTGCAGATTCACGTTTGTTAACATCATGGCCCCGGCGGTAGGGTGGTGCCACAATAGGGGTGTCACATTAAAGTCAATGAATTCTACTTTGTTTCATGTAATGTTAAACTTGAGGTTAGATTGTCGTTGTTTACTTTATCGAACACTCTTGTAACCTGTATGGTACCTCATGTAAATACGGGTTTAAATACCCTTTTAAATACCTCACTTCACTGGATCATGAATTTCGCCAGTCCGTGTAAATCAGTCTGGACGTGGCAGTCCTTAGAGAAAGACGTTCTAATACTTCTCTTGAGTAATTGACTTGTTAGTATTTTGCACCTTGATGAGACCCGCTAGCTAAAGTGTTGGTCCAGCTTCTCTGAGGTCCTACTACACTGGTTCGTGGGTGTTGTCCGTTAGCTGACGGTAGCCCTGTTGTGTGGACAAGGAGACCAGTAGCCCTTGTACCGGAACTCTGCGTGATATGGACGCTTGAAGAAGGACCGACGTTCGCCTTATACAACTGGATAGAGAGCATTCTTCATCTATTCATCTAAACTCATTAAACATCACCCTTTTGTCATTACTGGGTCGCCCTCGGTCATCACGTGACAAGGGGATCAAGGTTTTTCAGGCGAACATATGGGGAGAGTCTTTACGTATCATCTCAAGAACCACAGGGCCAAAAAAATTAAATTTACATCAAAATATCAGACATTCACGTTTATTAAAATCGGATAGGGTGGAGCTACAATAGAGGATCACTGCTTTATGTGCGAACATATAGAGAAAATATTTTTAAAATCTGGGCCACAAAAGTTGACAAATACATAAAAGCTTCCTGACAGAGTATGTTGTTCAAATCAGGGATTTAGTCAGGGTAACGATGGGGAGATCAAAGTTTTACATGTTGATAAATAGGAAAAAAATCTTTAAAAGTCTTCTCAAGAACCACCGGATCATAAAAGTTGAAATTTACATGAAAGCTTCCTAATGTCGAGTAGATTCCAGTTCGTTCAAATAATGACCCCCTTCCCTGGGGATAGTGTGGGGCTACAATAGTGGATCAAAGTTTTACATGCAGATATGTAAAGATCGTAGGGAAATTTTAGAATCTTCTTCTCATGAACCTTTTCCAGAACACGAAGATCATGTTAGCTATATTGATGTTGAGGCATCGCCATATTATGTGAATTCAACTTCGATTATGTTATTACCCTTAGAGACTACACTGAGACCACCATATGGGGAAAATATTCTTCACGGGAACAAAACATCTTTGGAAAATCACAACAGCTGTACAACAACAGGTCCGAGGTGACTCAGATGAGCGATGTTGCCCATGGGCTTTCTGTCATTACAACCTTTGCAGTGCTTAGATGTCGACCATTTTATACATAGTTCCCCTTAATGCTCTTGTTCTGGTCGAGTTGTCATTTCTATTAAAATCACTTAAAAGGTCCAAAATTTAGAGAATTGTCGATAGAGCTTTATCTCTCTTATGAATTATATCAGACAATCGGCTAAATACTTAAAACTTTGTAAGAATGGATTAACAATACATAAGAGGAATATTACACTCTTGTATTAGACACACTGAAACCAAAAATGTTTCAATTCTATGTTAATTTAAGAAAAAAGTGGTGAAAAAAATTACATATTTTGTTTGAAGAATATATTTAGTTTCCACTGACGAAGCCAGTAACAACATTTTCTTGGTTAGTAGTGATTCTTTCACATACATTTTAAATAACTATGGCTTTAATTCCACATTTGGTAGTTCAACTTACACCCCCTTTCAAATGACAAAATTCTTCAAAGTTGCATATCAGTTCTAAACACATTTAGTATCGCAGTTAATTGGAAGAATGAATATGAGTTATCGTACCTATACTGGATTTCTATTCTTCCCAAAACCCATAGAAACAGAGATACATTGCAGGATCCAGCAAATGCTATACCAAGCCCATACCTACTACACACGAAAAGTTTAGCTGTCATACTATAATAAGAACAAATATCTTACCGAGGCCTTCAACTCGACATTTAGATATATATGGACAACGTTTCATTAATAATAATCATTTTCATTCATATGTCAATTCGATATACCGTGGGGATCCGGGTTAGAATAGATCTTCAGTACCCCTTGCTAGTCGTAAGAGGCGATTAAATGGGGCGGTCCTTCGGATGAAAAGCAGGTGTGGCACGATAAAGATCGCTCCCTGCTCAAAGGCCCTGAGCGCCAAGCATAGGCCTAAATTTTGCAGCCCTTTACCAGCAATGGTGACGTCTTCATATGAGTGCGAAATTTTCGAGCGGGACGTTAAAACACATATAATCAACTGATTCGATGGTCATTAGTTTGCTCTGCGTGTGATCAATTTTTAAATCGATTGATTAATTGATCGATCGATTGTTTTCCGACATACTCAGCAATTTTTCAGCTATCTGGTGGCGTCCAGTTTTTGTATTGTAGGAAGAGAGATCCCAGGTACAATGCACCCTGGAAGAGACCATCGACCTTCCGAATGTAAACTTTCTCAGATATATCGATGCGAGCGAGATTCGAACCTGGTCCGACTAGAGGCAAGATACCTTGTGATTATCAATTCGATGCTATAATCACTCGACCACGGAGGCCCTCATTTTCAAATGGAGACAGGCTATTGACAAATCAGTTGATGTTACAGAGATATCAACATTGTCGTTTAAAGTCAGCATTTCGCAAATCATATGGTCGTTATGACGATCTAGTTACCAATACAATCTATCATTGTGTCAAATGCTGTTTGACGTATTTCATATCAATTGTTAGTCCGTTCTTTACACTCTGATTTTGACTACGGATTTCTCCTTTTTTCTGATCAGCATATAGGACTCACGGCGAGTATGACAAGTTGACAGGAGATACTTTATCCTCCTAGATACCTGATCTCACCTTTGGTATATCCAGGTGTCCTTGCTTGCCCAACTCTTCATTTTGTATTCTGTATAGGAGTTATGAGATTGATCACTGTTCATTATCTTCACTCTTTCCTTCTAGTGATCTAATTTGCAAATACAACCTGTTATTAGGTTGAATGCTTTCTGACGTCTTTCATACCTATTGTGAGACCAATTTTACTTATTGATTTTGATTAAGGATTATTCCGTTTTTCTGACCAAGATTTAGGATCGACTGCTGGTTGGACCGGTGAACATCGTTTACTCCTCCAATGCACCTGACCTCACCTTAAGTGTGTTGAGGAGTCCGTGTTTGCCCTACTTTCGAGTGTTATTCTTTGTGGGGACTATTTACTGTTTGTCATGTTTAATTTTGCATTATACATTGTAATAAATCTTATACAAATTCATCGTAAATTCAAACTCGTACAAGATGTATCAAAGTCACACGGAAGTAGATTCAATAGATATTAAAATAGGTCCACACGATATAGAAATATGTTCGCTCGACATCAAAATTTTCTCACCGAATTTTGGAACAGTCCTATTCGATATTGGAATACGACAACTCGATATTTACATAGGCTTATGTGATATGGGAAAAGACCCACTCGATATTGAAATAGACCTATTCACTATCACAAATGTTCAATGGATATAGAAAAGGGTCCACTCCATATTGGTATAGGCCCAGTGACTATTGGTATATCCGCACTGAAGATTGGTATAGGCCCGTTCGATATTTGAATATCCATACACGATGTTTTAGATGCAGAATTTAAAATTAGGTCATTCAGAATTCTTAAAGCAGGTTAAAATACACTTCAGATTGGGTTCTGTCTTAGTGATGTTGATTCAATCATCGTAAAAACATAACAATCCATCATTTTAGCTAGCTATAAATGTGGAAAAGTTTTATAGATCTAATAATTTTTTGCAAAGAGGGATAAACGTGATAGATGATGGGAGAATAATCCCCCCCAGGCAGAATCCACAATATACACTATTTATTTTCCCCCACTGTGCCGTGGGGATCCGAGTTGTTAAAATAGGTTCCTAAGTACCCCTTGTTTGTCGTAAGAGGGACTAAATGGGGCGGTCCTTCGGATGACACCGCAAAAACCGAGGCCCCGTGTCACTGCAGGTGTGGTACGATCAAGATTCCTCCCTGCTCAAAAGCCATAAGCGCCGAACATAGGCCTAAATTTTGCAGCCATTCAGCGGTAATAGTGACGTCTCCATATGAGTGAAGAATTTTCAAGCGCGACGTTAAACAATATATAATCAATCAATCAACCACACTATGCCGACAATAGCTGCAATTTATTTTTCCCCACTGTGCAGACAATAACTACTGCGCCGAGAATGAATACTATTTATTTTCCCAACTTATCGACAGTAAATACTATTTATTTTCCCCACAATGCCAACAATAAATATTATAATTTTTCCCCAGCGTGCTGACTATATATACTATTTATTTTTCCCAACAATGCCGTTAATAAATACTATATATTTCCCCCCATTGTGCCGACAATAAATACTATATATTTCCCCCCATTGTGCCGACAATAAATACTATTTATTTCCCCCACTGTGCTGACAATAATTTTTATTTATTTTCTTTCACTATGCCGTTAATGAATACTTTTCATTTTCCCGACTCTGCCGACAATAAATATTCGTTTTTCCACAATGTGTCGAAAATAAATACTATATATTTTCCACACTGTGCCGACAATGAATACTATTTATTTTCCTTACTGTGCCGACATTAAATACTATTTATTTTTCTCCCATTGTGCCGACAAAGAATACTATTTATTTTCCCCACTGTGCCGACATTAAACACTATTTATTTTCCTCACTGTGTCGACATTGAATACTATTTATTTTCCTCACTGCCTCGACAATAAATACTATTTATTTTCCTCACTCTGCCGACAAAGATTACTATATATTTTTCCCACTACGTCGACAACAAATAATATTTATTTTCCTCACTGTGCCGACAATAAAATACTACATATTTTCCTCACTGTGTCGACAATGAATGCTATTTATTCCCCTCACAGTGCTGACAATAAATACTATATATTTTTCCCTCACCAACAATGAATACTATTTATTTTCCTCACTGTGCCGCGGTAACTCAGTGGTTAGAGCGTTCGCTTCGTAACCGGGAGGTCGTGAGTTCGAGCCCCGCTCGTGCCATGACCGCGTCAAACCCAAACCGAAAAATAGGTAGTGATTGCTCCTTCGCCAAACGCTCGGTATTTAGAAGTGAGAATCACGGGTCTTTCGGATATGACCTTAAAAACGGAGGTCCCGAGTCACGGTAGGCGTTGGCAGGTTAAAGAACCCTCACTGCTACGGTCCTGAGCGCTAAGCATAAGTCTAAATTTGTGGTACTTCACCTACAGCTGGTGACGTCTCAATATGAGTGGAAAATTGTCGACGGGACGTAAAACAAACAATCAATCCTCACTATGCTGACAATAAATACTATATATTTTCCCCCACTGTGCCGACAATAAATACTATATATTTTTCCCCACTGTGTCGACAAAGAATACTATTTATTTTCCTCACTGTGTTGACAAAGAATACTCTTTATTTTCTTCACTGTGCCGACAATAAATACCATTTATTTTCCCCACTGTGCCGACGATATATATCTACATGTAACTTCTGTATATTTCCTTATTTCCTTTGCTAAAACTATCAAAGATACTTCGTAACAAATTAGTCAATTCAATAATGGAATAAACGTACACCAGCATCTGACAATGATTTTTGTCCTACATTTCATTTTGTACAATACAGACACTCTTATTCTCATAACATAGTGAAGTTATTAATGTACATTTGGAATATGAAGTCTATAAATTATATTTCTAAATTTACAGAAAAGGTAAATAAACGAAGATCAGACAAATGGCATTAAAGCGATAAAACCTATTTTAATCATAAAATTATAACTTCGATGAATGCATCATTGAATCAAACAAACCTAACACACACACACACACACACACACACACACACACACACACACACACACACACCATTATTTTAGCATTATTAATGCTTTTTAAATCCTCCCGTATTCTTTCTATAAAAGGTACATATTTTATTCACACTAGGTACAAAATCAATTGATTTAATATACGTAAACCACGATAGTTGAAATATGAAATTGTAATAAGGTCTTTGTTACAAGATTATGAGTTTATTTTCACATTTTCTCAATGAATGAATCCTCTTTTCTTCACACACATTTACATTTCAAGCCTCACTCTTCACTTTCCTCACACATTTTCCTCGCAATCTTTTATCATTGACTTGTCCTCTTCCTCGGCAATAACGATTTCGCCGGCGTCATTGCCCTTCGCCTTTTTCTTGAAACATGGGAGATGCAGTACCAGGTGACAGCCCGCCCCGAGGGCAAACATCACTCCCCCCAACCAGAAGGAATAGTTGTACGAACCCGTGGCCGTGTACACCGCCCCTGGATTGAAAAGAAATGGTTTCTGTCAATTTATAGGTCTGATGTAAATTTAGATTTATTAATATTTATAAATGTGAATTCACATATAACTAGGAATGGCTTTTATATAATGCAAGAAAAGTTCTATCGTTTATCTTCTTCTACAGTGAAAGAGGTTAAAAACAAACTACTTCGAAATAAGGATCTGAAATTAAAACATAATGATAAAATACAAACTGTAACATTATACAAGTACTTTCTTCATACATACCAGCGGCCGGAGGCCCTAGCACACCTGCCACGCCTCTAGCCAGGGTCACAAGTCCGAAAGCATTCGTCAGCTTTCTCAGTCCAAGCAAATTGCAGATAATGATTGAGGTTAACGAGATGTAGGCAGCTATAAAGAAAATAGAACAAGTCAATGACTTCCTTTAGTGCAGTATTTGCATTCAGAAAAACCCTTTAACTGAAAATGAATTATTACTATTGTCGAGGTGTCTTTCATCTTAGGATTAGGGTTAGGGTTATATATAACTGCAAGGCACAGACGTATTCTCTTATAGATCCATATCTATAGATTATATTTGAGTTTTGCATTTTTAATGATTTCACCTTCTGATGGAAACGTAATGTTCATATGATATTTTTAAATATATTGTCGGTCTGATTAAGTGTAAAAATTAACATACCAACGCAGAGACCATACAATACTGAAAAACCAATTAGAAGCTCGTAGCTTTTACAGAATGGTTCCACGAAAAGAAGAACAGCACTCAGCACTAACGCTGCGTTGTTGATAACAAGGGCATCCAATTTCAAAATGTCGACTAGAAGTCCAGATGCAATTCTCCCCACCGTGTTAGTTATACCTAATTGAAAAGAAAATATTCATATACTGAGGAATAACCACACAATATTAAATCGAAACAACAATCCAGTTCCTAGTTTTATCCACAGTTTTACCTATGATAGAGAGAAGAAATGCAGCATCAGATTTGGCAATCCCGAGCTGTAAAGCGTGATCGACGACGTATGTGAAAGGAACATAAAACCCAGTCATAGCTAGAAGGTTTCCAGCACAAATCATGAGAAAGGAAATATCAGTAAGCAGAGAGATATCCAACATGTCTTTCAAAGTGTTAACTACTGACAATGGCATACATGTACACTTGTCCCAACATGATGAGGACGGGTTATCGGGGATGCTGGTGATGCTCGCAATGTACTGTTTCATGTCTGATTGTGAAGACTTGTATTCGGGTATGTTCGTAATACTGCCACTGTAAAAAATGTCTTGTCGGTACATGGGGCGAGAATAGTCTGATTTCGTCATGTGATGGAATGAGTCACCTCTTAATCGAGGAACAGATCGGAAAGGCTCTCCTTGTGTCTTTGCATACCCGTTCTCAATGGTCGGGTGGATTTCATGGGCTTTCACACCTGTTAAGAAACCGCTAGTATTCTCAGAGGATGCAGTTTTAGTTTTGTCCTCCTGTTTTTCTTTTATTTTCGTTATTTCTTTTAAGTTTGTAAAATCATCTGCACCCTTCATGCTAGAGTCTGAGTGGGCATTGCGTTTTCTATTTCCCATCGCTTTCTTTCTTGCATTTTCAATCTCTGCTTTCCTTAAGGATCGTTTCATCTTCTTTGTTGGTTCAAGCGGTCTCATTAGCATACCAAAAACACAAGCATTTAGAACAATACCAGCTTGAATCATTACTAAATTTCTCCAGTCGAATGCATCCAACATCATAGCATTTGCTGGTGCGAAAATGAACGTTCCCACTCCGGATCCACAGAGCGCTATTCCAGTCGCTATTGCGCGTTTCTTTTCGAAATAGTATCCCACAATCACAATGGCGGGGAGATATATTAGTCCAAATCCCAAACCTTGTGGCCGAAAAATATAAGAATCATAGAATAGTATGTATTAAGAATATGTTTTTATAAAAGATATGATTGAAATAATCTACTTTCTAACCTTACCCCCTAAAAACCCGTATGTTAAGAGTAGAACTGTGATGTTTTCCGAGAAAGATGCAGCAAGAAATGCTAGCGTAGCAAAAATACTTCCCGCAACTGTCACAATTCGGCATCCAAATTTGTTCGTCAATCCGCTGACGATAGGACCTGCAATTAAGGACATACGTTTACATTTGCTAGTTTCATAATGAAATGGTGAAGATAACGAATTGCCATCAATCTAAGAGGGGCCTCCGTGACCAAGTGTTTAAAGCATTGCGCTCAAAATCACAAGGTCTCTCACCTCTAGTCGGCGCGGGTTCGAATCTCGCTGGCGCCGATATATGTGAGAAAGTTTGCCAGTTCACTTTCGGAAGGTCGGTGGTCTCTTCCCGGATACATTACATCTGGGTTCCCTTCTTCACCTACAAAAACTGGACGCCACCAGATAACTGAAAAATTGTTGAATGTGGCGGAAAACAAACAAACAATCAATCAATCTAAGAACTCGTATAAAGAATACAATGTTTAAATGTAGAGGCTCCCCTGGACACACCAGCTGTGTGATCAGGTGTCGACCGGGCATACCCATCGTGAGCCCCATATCTTAATCAGCAAACGGAATAATCCGTAGTCAACACAAGTGTGTAAGGAACGGCCTACCAATTGGTTTGAAACATGTCAGACAGCATTTGACCATATTGGTAAATTAGATCGTTATAACGATCATAGAATTTGCGAAATGCTGACTTTGAATGAGACTGTTGAAATCCCTGTAACATCAACACCTTTGTCAGTAGTCTGATAGAAGGAGAAACTGAAGTAATCTCTTTTATCATAAAGTTGAGTTGTTAATTGATATTCAATAAAATATCTAAAACTATCTAAAAATGATTATTATGATTGTATACTGCGGGACGCTCGAGAATCTTTTACTCATATGGAGACGTCACCATTGCCGGTTAAGGGCTGCAAAATTTAGGCACATGCTCGGCGCTTATGGCCTTTGAGCAGGAAGGGATCTTTATCGTGCCACACCTACTGTGACAAGGGGGCCTCGGTTTGTGCGGTCTCATTCGAAGGACCGCCCCATTTAGTCGCCTCTTACAACAAGCAAGGGGTACTGAGGATCTATTCTAACAACCCGGATCCCCATGGGTCATCTAAGTATGAGAATCGATATATATATATATATATATATATATATATATATATATAGATGAAAATGGTTATTGATAATATTGATAATAGATAAAACGCCATCGAAATATCTTCATGTCGAATTGAAGGCCACAGCAAGAAGTTTTTTCTTCCCGTGTAGAAGCTTTTGAATATATTCTGATTCATAAGACTATCAAAACATACTCTCTAATAAAGGAGCACAATTGCTGCCCATGGGAATTCCAACAGACTGTTGGAAGACTTGATCAACAACGATTATGACGATCTTGTCATTGAGGGTCTCTAGAAGGAAAAGGCTGGGATAACTAACAATATTCAATCTCGTAATTCCCACAGAAAATGCAAATAAGAGAAATTAGCAAACACTTACCCCTGGCCATACCAAAGGTGGGATCATGTGCCTAGGAGGAGTAAGCATTTCCTGTCGACCGGTCACACCCGCCGTGAGCCCTACATCCCGATCAGATAAACGGAGGAAACCGTCGTCAGAATCAGTGTGCTAGGAATGGCCTAACAATTGGTATGAAACACCTCAGACTGTATTTGACCTAATGGAAACTTGTATTGGCAAACTATCTTTATATAATATTTGCCAAATACTGACTTTGGACGAGACTGTACAAACCCCTGTAACATCAACCTTTCTGTCATTAGCCTTCCTCAATTTAAAAACTGATTATATGCAGAACTAGCTATTGCATGTTGAATCAGTTGGGAGATATAAACACCATACACAGGTGATGATGGGATATTGCCATATAGATAAAGGAAGTGGACGATGGAGAAATTGAAATCATCCCGTTTGTCATAAAGTTGAGTTGTTAATTTGCCGCCAGCATCTATTTTCAGTAAAATATCAAAGTACGATTGTTGATTGTTTGTTGTTTTTCGCTACACTCAACAATTTTGCAGTTATTTGGTGGTGCCCAGTTTTTGTAGGTGGAGGAGAGAACCCAGATACAATGTCTCCGGGAAGAGACCATCGACCTTCCGAAAGTAAACTGGCAAACTTTTTAACATATATCGGCGCGAACGAGAATCGAATAGAGGTGAGAGACCTTGTGATTTTGAGCGCAGTGCTTTAACCACTCGGCCATGGAGGCTCCTCAAAGTACGAAGTAGATGTGGAAGAATCTGTGATGTCTTTTATTTCAAGTTCACTGGTATATATCGAATTGACATATGAATGAAAACTGTCATTGTTAATAGACAAGCTGTCGTCATACATAGAATGTTGTTCAGGGGAAAAGAATATCCATTGCCGAAGCCAGGTTTTACACGATGAAAACTTTGATAAACAAAGAAAGTCTTCTCTCCGATGTTCAGCCAAGACTTATGTTATTGCGTATAATCTCGTCGTAAAATATTTAGATAAACACATGTAAGTATTAATAAGTATAGAAAATGGTAAAATGGTAAAAATGGTAAGATCTTTTTCGAAAAGCTCGGCCTGGCAAGAATACCACCCGTATACACTATATAGTGTGTTGATTGAAACAAGGAGCTTTCGGGTTGGAAAAAAAAAGTCATGAAACCGATAGCAAATTTTCATTCAGTTATATATATTCATAATTAATTTTCTAAATAATCGAATATTGAATTATATGTATGTTTAAAACAGGGTGAAATACCTGACACACACCATGGTACGGTAAAGCAGCGATTGATTAGACCACGCAGTGATGGCATGGATGGTTACATAAACATACGTTACACAACAACTGATACGTGTATTTTCTTAGTAAAATTAATCAGCCAATATAAAGCATTAAAGATATTTAAAAGTATTTATAGTCTTTGGAACAACGGGGTATCAAACCCAGGAACCTTCCGTTACAAGTTAGGTGATCTAACCACTCAGCTGCCCTGTCCGATGTAAAAAGAGTAGGTAATATTTACTGCATTACAAATTCGAAACCTATTTTAAAGGAACTCTTTATATCGAGAAGTTGAAAAAATAATTTTTAAAGAAAATGTCAGAAACGTCGCATATGTCCTTAATATGTATGTACATGTTTGTAGGTCTTGTGAGGCTCGGCTGTTGCTTATACAATAGTTGATGATGTTCTGATGCATTTTGTTACCGAGCGCGTCCAATTGAAACTTTAATCAGCACAAAAACGGTGATATTAAACATTCCGATCGATCAGCATAAAAACTGTGATATTAAACATTTGGGTCAGCATAAAAACGGTGATATCAAACATTTGGATCAGCATAAAAAAGGTGATATTAAACATTCGGATCAGCATAAAAACGGTGATATTATACATTCGGATCAGCATAAAAACGGTGATATTAAACATTCGGATCAGCATAAAAACAGTGATATTAAACATTCCGATCAGCATAAAAACGGTGATATTAAACATTCGGATCAGCATAAAAACGGTGATTTATACATTTCGATCAGCATAAAATCGGTGATATTAAACATTCCGATCAGCATAAAAACGGTGATATTAAACATTCCGATCAGCATAAAAACGGTGATATTAAACTATTATTATTATTATTGTTATTATTATAACATTTATATAGCGCTAAATATAATTAAATTACTCTAAAGCGCTTTACATAATTATTTGAAACTGCACAATGAATATACACAACTAAAATTAATTGAAAATAATATGGGCATACAAAATATAAAAGGCGGTTTAGATATAGAATGGGTTAAACAGTGATTATAATATTCGACAAACATGTTCAGCACAGATTAAGATCTAAATATTAAATTGATGAAAGGGTCAGTTAAAAAAAGCTAATTTAAAAAGATGCGTCTTAAATAACTTTTTAAAACTGGCCAGGTTGTCTTCGAACCTTAAAACGGCTGGCAGGCTGTTCCACAGTGCAGCTGCACTGACATCGAAACGCCGATTTCCATAAAATTTGGTACGTGCCTTAAACATCCGGATCAGCATAAAAACGGTGATATTAAACATTCGGATCAGCATAAAAACGGTCATATTAAACATTTGGATCAGCATAAAAACGGTCATATTAAACATTCCGATCAGCATAAAAAAGGTGATATTAAACATTCGGATCAGCATAAAAACGGTGATTTATACATTCCGATCAGCATAAAATCGGTGATATTAAACATTCCGATTTGAAGAAATAACGTTTTTGATTATTCTTTTTTCTGAATAAATGTGATATTTCATAGTGAAGTAATCTACATTATATGTTATTTGTATACATCTATTCCATAGAAATTTTGAATTAAACTATAATCTCTTAAAAGGATACACAATTGCATTTAACTTTGCGTACCTACTCATATTGATTTTGAGGTTAACACGTAAAGGTCACCAAAGTTAATGATATACCCGTGTGAAATATTTGAAGGCAATATATTGAGACCTTCTGATTCACGTCATCAAACTTCTTGCATATGCAGTGACAGGTAGATGATGACCCATTTTGATTTTCACAACAAAGGTCGCCAGGTTTAATGCTATATCCAATATCCTGAGATCATCATCAAACTTCATAAGCACATTAACCTTAACAGGTAAATGACCCCAATTGATTCTCAGTTTAAGGCCACAGTTCAAGGTCACCTGGATTGATGTCTATATCTATATCAAATATTATCCAACCAAAACTTTAAGAACCCTTTCCTTGACGAGCATCACACTCCATGATTATAACATATAGATCAACATTGTAGTCCGTGAGGATCTGGGTTAGAATAGTACTCTTTGCTTGTCGTAAGAGGCGACTAAATGGGACAGTCCTGAGTTTGCAAAACCCTAGGCCCCGTGTCACAGCAGATGTGGCATAATATAGATTCCTCCATCCTCAAAGGCCGTAAGTACTGGGCATACGCCTACATTTTACATACCTTCAACGGCAGTTGTGACATCCCCATGCGAGTGAAAAAGTCTCAAGCGAATATACAATATACAACCAACCATGTATATTGATTTTCAGGTCAGCAGTCACCGTTGACAAGTATTTTCAAAACTTCTGCAAAACTGTTCTACTATTAGGTATATTCAAAATTTCAAAAACTGGCCATTAGGGTTAAAAAGTGTCAAAGTTTTATACACAGATACATATACATATATAATAATCACCTGTTGAATGAAAAAGTGAAGAAAACGAATAGTGATCAATCGCATAAATCCTAAATGGAATACACATTAGAGAGTTGGGCAAATACGGACCCCTGGATATATTAGACGTAGGATCAGGTGCCTAGGAGACGTAAGCATCCCCTGTCGACCGGCCACACCTGCCATGAATCTCGATGAAGTAAACAAAGTAATCCGTAGTCAGAGTTCGGTTTAACAATAGATATGAAACACGTCAGACAGTATTCGACCCCATGAAAGGTTCTGTTGGCAAACTAAACTGTTATAACCACCCAGAATTTGCGAAATGCTGACTTTAAACGAGACTTTTGAAACCCTTTAACATAAACTTGTTTGTTTTGCCTCAATTTAAAAACTGATCATATGCAGAACACGCTCTTGTGTATCGAATCATTTGAGATATATAAACACCATATACAGGTGATAATGTTATATTGCTTTATAAAAATGGGAAGTTGACGATGGAGAAGTTAAAATCCCACTGGTCATAAAATTGAGTTGCTGCTTGCCGTTAACATCTATTTTGTAACAAAAATCTCTAAATACGAAGCAGATGTGGAGGACTCTGTTGTGTATTTTATTCCGAGTTCACTGGGATATATCGAATCGACATATATATAAGAAATGACCATTGCCAATAGCTAAATGTGTAGAGTTGAAGGCCGTAGCATATACACACATTAATTATTTGTAATAATTTATTAAAACTGCTACATGATATGGTCAGAGATGGTCATTAATTTTGCAGATGAACAATGTGGCCCATAGACCTCTTTTTTGGTTCTAAGTTATTTTGAAAATCAGAGCGAATCTCACCTGCACATAGATAGATTCCACACAGCAGGGATCCCACCAAAGACACCGTCCCTCTGGTTTCTTGGAAAACTTCCACCCATTTCGGGAGAAGAACGCCAAAGGAATAGCCGAGACCATCCACAATCATGTTACACATAAAGGAACTGAGAACAATGGCCCAACCCCATCCTCCGTCCGGAGGTGTGGGGATGTAATCACTAGGGTCTACCTCACTGGAATCCACCGAGTCCCCAGAGGCACGTCTCGTTTTCTTCTCGAACGCCATAGGTTGATTTGAAGAACGTTTCCAAATATTTTAACAGTCTAAGCCTTTGTTATAGCCACTGGTCTAGGTCTCATTCATATTTCTGTTTTGATAAAATCTTCCTCTTCTATGTATGACACGAGGGCTGATGTTTATGGAATCTGTGATAATAGTAGCTGAATAAATAAACAATATTCTGCGTTAAATGTCTCTGGCCCATTTGAAAGTAAATCGCCTTTCAAATCTCATGGACCATGCTTATGCTCGTTATTTACACTGTTTTGTAAGACGTAATAGAATTCAATGGTAATTTGTATGCAACAGTTTGAAATATGCCCATGAACGCTTTAGAGGGGTATATATTTACACGAAACCAGACTGTCTCGTCACTCAAGAATAAATCAATCCAATGTAACAATGTGTCTAACCATAGGGTGGACATAATTTATATTTCCATTGAGCACGATATGTGACAGAACGAAATACAATTTTGTTTTCCCCTGATATTGTGCATGGAGAAAAATACATCATTCACCTTGTTGGCCACAAATTCACAGGAATGGAGGAGTAAAAATTGATATTTATCATCGATTGTTACAAAGCCTTTTGCATGAAATAGTTGCTTAATATTTTATATGTATTGATAGACGCTTGGCGTTTCGTAATCACTACATGATCGTCATATGTGTTTGTCACATGCATGCATTTCCTCCAATCTATGCACCGTTCGCGGTATCGTAATGGTTATACCGATCACTTCGTAAACCGGAAGTCGGAAGTTCGAGTCCTGCCCAAGACGTAAAATGACGGACACGCAGTAACAGCTACATTGCCAAACACTCAGCATGTAGAAGAAAGTTATGGGGGTGTAGGGTGACCTTAAAAGACTGAGGTCCTGTGACTCGGTACGTGTTTGCATGATGAACACTCGCTGCTAAGGCCCTGTGCCCCATACATAAATGTAGCTCAGTGACACTTAACCTACAGCTGGTGAAGTCTCAATCTGCGTGAAAAATTCTAAATTCTCAAAGGGATGTACAACAAATAAAATTACGGAAAACTAATTCCAACGAAAATGGAATGTAACTTTTCATTTGCTAATGCTTACTATTCTGATCATCTCCCTTTGGCTACCGTTTCACCGTTATGTAGGTTTGCTGTTAAACACTTTTCGATGTTTGCTATTAACTCTAATACAATCACATACAGAATTATACAAACCAAAAAAACTGGATACATGGACGTGTTTATATATATATATATATATATATATATATAGAGAGAGAGAGAGAGAGAGAGAGAGAGAGAGAGAGAGAGAGAGAGAGAGAGAGAGACGAGGTCGTATCAGTAAGAAGAGAGAGATTAGACTCTCGTTCAGAACAGTTGGGATTTTATTGATAATTCCAATTTGTCGACTTTCTGTTTGTACCCAGGTTTTATGCTTAATTTTAGTGCTAGTCTGCATTCTTTTTTTTCCACGTAGTTTTCATTTGTATGTATATATTCTGGCGTCCTGAAAAAGGGGCAGGTCGTCCCGAAAATCTGATAATTTCATTTGTTCGTGTCGTTGGTCATTTTTCCGAAAAAAAAAATAAGGGACTTGTAAATTGTCTAAGAAGTTCAAAAATTGAAATATATTACCCCTCCATATATAACTATACATAATTTCCCCCACTGTTTTGGACTTTAAAATTGAGTACTCCTGGGAGTAAGTTGCATTTCATACGTTAAACGATATCCATTTTATATAATCATAAATTCAATTTTTATTTTAATCTATCTAGAAAATTTTATAACAATTGTCGTTAAATGGAAATACATTAAAGACGGATCGACGACATTTGAATTGTTCGTAATACCTCCCCATCTGTTATATTGCACACATCGTAAAAGATGACAGAAGAGACTAAATGATAGAGTTTTAGTTGTTTAATCGAAATATTTAGGTCAATAGTTGGACGGATGTTAAATACTGGACATCTATATCAATAGTGTCATGCCTCGTGTCAGAAAGCAGAAGGAGATTGCGATTCCAACTGTCAATATTTTTCTATGTATACTGACACTTGGAGTGTTCAATGTGATAACGCTGACCTTGACTTGAGGGACCCCGTCCTTCTTACAGGAGTCTGATTCTACGAAGCCGCCTAGTGTTTGTGTAACGTCTTTTATCTGTGGTTTAAAACACACATTTACCTTGTTTATGGATCTAAAAGAAAAGTTATTTTCGTTGGAATTTGAAGATGGCTTTTCTTAATCACCCAATTATCAATATAATTCAGTTTGAATTAGATGGATAGAAGCACTCTTGACAAAATGCCACATTCTCAATGAACCGTACGCAGACACAGAAGTTATTGTATAGTCCCATGAATTGTAAATCCATGTTACACACCACTGACGACTTCCGTCATCATTATAAGGAAAAATGATTTCTATTTAACGATAAGAATAGTAATTACTGATGAGTCTGTAATTCATAGTAATTAATTCATTTGCTGTAAATTTGTAATTCATAGTAATTAATCTATGCTGTAAATTTGTAATTCATAGTAATTAATCTATGCTGTAGATTTGTAATTCATAGTAATTAATTTACTTGCTGTATATTTGCTTAACTTTTGGATAATTTTTGTGGTAGTCCATTTTGACAACAGCTGTGGATTTAATGTAGAAGTCCTGTACACGGGGATAGGGATATTGATGTACTGAGTTTTCATTTGAATATCCCGGTATTTGTCCGGCGTTGTCCCTGAAAGCAGCTAAAGAAACATTCATCAAGGATATTCACTAAAAACTAGTCCGTGAAAAGTACAGGACTTGATCATCTTCCTACTTTAATATGAATATGCCTCGACCTACTAAGATATATAGTGCGATATGTAGATGATATCAGCGGAGATTAAGAACGCCATCAGTTGACCTGACCTGATAAGTTGTCCCTGAACCTTTCAGTGACAATATCAAACTGGAGATAAAGATTGTGAAATTGACGTATAATTTGTTGGTTTTCTTTCAAGGACCAAGATATACTGGAATTTCAAAAACTCCAGACCAGTTTCTAGTATGCGCACTTTGCTCCAACTTATTGGGTTATCACAAAACTCGCTGTAGATTACGCCGAAAAACTGCCAAGCGGTTCATAGACACCGCAATCTGCACAATTAATTTCTTGTAATTTAATTTATTCCTTTGAATTATAAATTTTACACAATATCGTTAAGCATTAATAGCGTCACAGAGTTTATTGTAGAAAGTAATGTATTTGAAAGACAAAGTATGCTGCTCAGTCAATCAAAATATTTGTTACAAACGAAATCGAATTATAACATGATGCATGTTGTTTAAATAGATTAAGTGCCAGTGGGTTTGCAGCCATTGTGATACCGCGCAGTAATATTTGTTACGTCATATGTGTTAAATATTTGAGATTAATCCACCAATCCACTAACAATATAAGTTGCTGAGCGACTGTTAGCTAAGGATTATATAACAGTCTTAGAGTACAATTCCGAAGAGGGTAAGAGTTGCTCCAAAGTCTCTCTCTCTCTCTCTCTCTCTCTCTCTCTCTCTCTCTCTCTCTCTCTCTCATATATATATATATATATATATATATATATATATATATATATATATATATATATGTGTGTGTGTGTGTGTGTGTGTGTGTGTGTGTGTGTGTGTGTGTGTGTGTGTGTGTGTAGAAAACATGTTGTTCCTAAATTCTCAAAAATCACAGATTGATCTGGAATTTTTTAATACAGTCTGACTCTTGTACATGTGAAATATAGCTTCTAAAAATTGTACAGTGTACTAGACAAGTCTGTTGATTGGACCAAGGGCAGATAAGTTCGTACAAACACACACACAGAGGTAGATAGATAGAGAGAAAATCATAAATTTTCTACTCAAGCATTATACACATAATAATTATGGTTTTCAGTAAAAGTACCCTTCTACTTCAAAATATGAAAGTCGTGCACTCCTATCAGATAAACACTTATTTTCATCATTGCATACTTCATAGTTGAAGAAACTGATACTTAAATATTTTAATCAAACAATCATCTGACTCAGGCACTTGTGATGTTATATTATAATTCTGTTCATGAGCAACCATTAGTCATATCACATTAAGCCACAATCTCTCTCTCTCTCGATAGATAGATAGATAGATAGATAGTTAGATAGATAGATTGATGGATTGATTATATATTGTTTAACGTCCGCTCGAGAATTTTTCAATCATATGGAGAGTCACCATTGCCGATGAAAGATTTAAAATTTAGGTCTATGCTCAGCGCTAAGGGCCTTTGAGCAGGGAGGGATATTTATCGTTCCACACCTGCTGTGACACGGGACCTCGGTTTTTGCGGTCTCATCCGAAGGACCGCCACATTTAGTCGCCTCTTACGACAAGCAAGGGGTACTGAGGATCTATTCTAACCCGGATCCCCACGGGGTTATATATATATATATATATATATATATATATATATATATGTGTGTGTGTGTGTGTGTGTGTGTGTGTGTGTGTGTGTGTGTGCTAAGGTAACGATCAACAGTACTAAATCTCGCAATTCCTATAGAAAATACAAATCAGAGATATGGACAAACACCTGAGGAGATATTAGGTGCTTAAGAGGTGTAAGCATGCTCATCTGTCACATCTGCCGTGAGCCCTATATCTTGATCAGGTAAACGTAGCAATCCGTAGTCAGAATCTGTGTGCCAAGAACAGCCTAACAATTGGTATGAAACACGTTATACAGCATTTGACTTGATGGAAAGTTGTACTGGCAAACTAGATCGTTATAACGACCATAAAATTTACGAAATACTGACTTTAAATTAGACTGTACAAACTCATGTAACTTATTTTTCAGTAGCCTGCCTCGATTTAAAAACAGATATATATATATATATATATATATATATATATATATATATATATATATATATGTGTGTGTGTGTTTGTGTGTGTGTGTGTGCAGAGATTAGCGTGCTTTTGTTCGTGACAGAGGATCGTCGTGGATGCGAACACCGATTTTGTCTTGATTATATCAAACTTAAAGTGTAAAAATACGTACGGACTGCTCTGTTGTCTAGATATCGGGGCTGTCTAGCGTACTGCCACACACTGCTAGGAGTTTTGGTTCCGCAGGTCTTGATGTGGAATCAGAGTGGGGATGGAAGAGGGTATTCATATATAATGAATTTTTCTGCCCTGTATGATGTCATATTGTTCGCGTCGTTGGCAGTTTTAGTGCTTTGTATGAAATATTAAACTATTAAAACAAACCCTGTGTTCTTGTTGTACTTCGTCTTTTGTTTGTGCTGTCGTATAAGGCAGTGACTAAATTATTTACAATTTTCCAAGGGATATTTTCACAATGTGAAATTTTGTTTTTCGAAGTTACCGAATTTATACACGTACATAATTCTTATTAGAAAAACAAATTGACACAATCTGGAAAAGGGATATGCCGCTCCAGTAAAATGTCCAAAGTCTTACACAGAAAGGCTAGTCACCAACATGAATGTTACTGGATGTCTCTGAGGACCTCCATATTGTCGAGATAAGCTGGACATTGAACTGATACAGATAGGCTCTGGGGTCAACAACAGTCCATTGCTCACAACCGACTCATTCATAAATTTATGTCAATGGAATGCCGTTACTGTTGTGGATAAGATGTACTAACTGAATTGAATTCAATCAGTGAGCAATATTTTTTAGTAAAGAATTTCTTCCATACTATATGGAGTACGTTGATATACCATTACTTTCATTAGCGGTCTTACGTAAATAGAATCTAACTCATTTCTACAGATAATATGCAATATTCATTCATCACAATATCACTGGGTGTGTAAAAATTCAACATTATCATGGTAATATATAAGACATCGTGTCAGTTATATGCATTACTCAAGAATTTTCAGATTTTTCAGAGAGGCAAATATTTGTCGATAGGTCAATTCTGGACAGCACATCGTATATAGTATCGAAGTGTCCAGGAGAACTGGACTTTCGATCTAAACTATCCTACCAAAATTAAGATCACAATAACGCTCTCGGAAACGAAAAACAAATTCAATATCCACCGATACCATAGAGCTACACCGTTCCGTGCACTCGATAAAGTCTGTCATGAGGGGGGATTTTACTGTTAAACGACTCTAATCCTTTGGTGTTAACCAGGGAACTTTCTAATCAATTAGCTGAAATGCTCATCAGATCATCTGTAATTTCAAAGAATTTTAAGTCCTAACTTTTTCGAGTTGAATTACGCTGTTTCTCATTATTCATGGGATACTGAACGAATCGCTTCTATTCAAATACAGAAGGCCTCCGTGGCCGAGTGGTGAGAGCATCGCGCTCAAAATCACAAGGCCTCTCACCTCTAGTCGACGCGAGTTTGATTCTCGCTCGTGCCGATATATGTGAGAAAGTTTGTTCTTTTACATTCGGAAGGTCGGTGTTCTCTTCCCGGGAACATTGTATCTGGGTTCTCCCCCAACCAATAAAAAAAACCGGACGTCACTAGATAACTGAAGAATTGTTGATGTGGAGAAAAATAACAATCTACTCAAACACTACTACATTACTTATTGAATATTTTCAAAATGATATTTTATATAAATAAATAACAGTATGACCCCCTCTCTCTCTCTCTCTCTCTCTCTCTCTCTCTCTCGTTAAAATACATGGCAGGAATAATATATTCCGTATCACATGCAAGACATCAGAGCTTATTACATTCTGATAGAGAAATGGGGTGTGTTAGGGTTAGGTGAGGAGTATCAGTGTTTTAGATTTTAGGAGCCTGTTTACATTTAAAGGAATGAATTTCACAATTTTACGTTTACTATCTGCGCAATATTCCGGTGGAGAGGCTTTTTAATGAAGCAATTTCGCACTAAATAATGACTTACAATGTATGACATAACTCGACAAACTTTAACCGATACGTTACTCGTATATGTATGAGCATTAAACTTTTAAAAACCTTGAACCAAAATAAAACTGATAAACGTGCATATTGGCACGGGTTACTGTGAACAGTTGATACGTTTGTAAATAATTACAAAGTATATAACGTTAAGCTAATATTTTATAAAATCTTGCAAGCATTAAGCTGATAGGCATAAATATGTTCAAGGTTTATGCTTCAGACATACAAATAGGAAACGACAAGAAACAAAGGGGATGCTATTTTTTTCTAAAAATATTGCTTAATCATTAATCAAAACTTACCGGAAGAGAAATCTCAAAGTCTATTCACAACTGGAATGTAATGGGTTAATTTTATTCTTGTGCAGCGCAAGACTGTCAGCTGATTAGTAGTAAAACGTGACTGAGAAGTATCTTGCCTTGTTACTCATAACTTCATTATAAGGTTCGATAAGCTTAGTGTCTACTCCAGTCAGTTACGGTAACCTCCTGCTTGGTGCTTGCTGTCCCGTGGTCTGGTCTACTCCACACCTATCTTACTCCTTTGTTTACTTTTAAGTTTCGAGTTGCTTCTGTGATTTGTGCAACACGCGTTATCGGATTACTGTAGGACGAGACGATACCAGTACAACTATTTCTGCACGTGTTATCACAGGCCTAAATAAAACAGGTTTCGATAACCAAATTTAACTGTTATAGCTAACATTTTTCTGTGCTTCAGTAATTCCTTTGAATAAAATTAAATGCATAAAAGCATAAAAAGAAATTGAAAATATGTTCTTGTTGCTGTTTTTTATAAGAGGAAGAATATGCAAACAGATTACCTGTATTACTAACCTATCCAATATCAGCTGTATCCCACATATACCTATATAAATCCTCCTATTTAAAATTACCTGCATTTCCTGTTCAATTTTCTAAGTCCAAGGTACCTGTTTATCCCGTCTGATTTCCCTTATCCACATTTACCTGTATATCCTCTTTAATTTCCCATCTCCAGCATCAGCTGTATATCCAGCCTGTTTCAATTTCCTCTTTCCCAGTTCTCGTGAACAGAATTTAATTTGAATTATTCATCTTATCGATATTGATTTTGTTTGAAGAATTTAGATATCTTTTCCTCTTACAATATTCATAATAAGGTAACTTCTTTACCTACTATGATCCATTCCTGACTCCAAAATAATGATTCGATTCGACAATTCTGAATTTGAATAATATTTTGAAAATTCTGAATGTGCTCATGATGTTATCTAATCTTTATTCGTCCTTGAAAGAAATTTCTATATATAGTAATCTCTCTCTCTCTCTCTCTCTCTCTCTCTCTCTCTCTCTATATATATATATATATATATATATATATATATACATGGCGGCACGAATCATCACTAGCACTAAGAGAAGTGACCCCGGTGCTGATTTCCTTACATTAGTTTCCTGTTGACAATCGAACCCGGTACAAAATTCTTCTGTACATATGTAAGGTAATTAAAAAGATGACACCACAATACTTGGAAGAGGTGATTAGGGTGCATCAACCTCACCGTTCCCTTAGATGTGAAAACTTACTGACATTGACGAGACCGAGATGTCGAACCTCTACATATGGAAAAAAGCGTTTGGATGTGGCAGGAGCTACTCTCTGGAACTCTTTACCAGACAATCTCCGTCTTTGTCCGAGTTTGAACGCCTTTAAAAAACATTTAAAACACATTTTTTTAGACTTGCCCACTATTAATGCTTTAGCTAAGTTGTTATATCCATTTATGAAAAAAAATTGGTTATCGACGCTTAGGTTCTATCTTAATTCAGTTTAGTATTGATACGACATTTTGTACGCATTTATCGTACTTTGATATGACATTTTGTACGCATTTATCGTACTTTGATATGACATTTTGTACGCATTTATCGTACTTTGATACGACATTTTGTACGCATTTATCGTACTTTGATATGACATTTTGTACGCATTTATCGTACTTTGATACGACATTTTGTACGCATTTATCGTACTTTGATATGACATTTTGTACGCATTTATCGTACTTTGATATGACATTTTGTACGCATTTATCGTACTTTGATATGACATTTTGTACGCATTTATCGTACTTTGATACGACATTTTGTACGCATTTATCGTACTTTGATACGACATTTTGTACGCATTTATCGTACTTTGATACGACATTTTGTACGCATTTATCGTACTTTGATACGACATTTTGTACGCATTTATCGTACTTTGATATGACATTTTGTACGCATTTATCGTACTTTGATACGACATTTTGTACGCATTTATCGTACTTTGATACGACATTTTGTACGCATTTATCGTACTTTGATACGACATTTTGTACGCATTTATCGTACTTTGATATGACATTTTGTACGCATTTATCGTACTTTGTTTTATTGTCTTAAATGTAAAGCGCTCTAAGATAATTTTTCATTAGATAAAGCGCTATATGAATATAATAATAATAATAATAATAATAATGATAATAATAATAATAATAACTAAAAAAGTGTTGAGTGTGGCGGAAAGCAATAATCAATAAATATATAGTGAACACTTTCTATATAAAATTGATATGTTCTATATATAATGAGAACACATTCAATATATTGTGAACACTTTCTATATATAGTGAACACTTTCTAGATATATCGAAACCTTTCTATCTATAATGAACACTTTCTAAATATACTGAACAATTTCTATATACAGTGAACATTTTCTATATATAGAGTGAACATTTTCTATATAGAGTGAACATTTTCTGTACAGAGTGAACATGTTCTATATAGAGTGATCATGTTCTATATAGAGTGAACATTTTCTATATAGAGTGAACATGTTTTTAAGAAAGCAGAAGTGACGAATGAGTTACGTAGACTACATGAAAACTTCGTGCTAGTACCAGCAGATAAAGCAAGTAAGAACATTGCCTTTGTTTGTAAAAGTTACTATTATAAATGTCTTTTAAATGAACTGGGATTTACTTCAACATCTGGGAATCCTACTTATACTCGAAGCAATTTTACAAAGGATGCAATTCTTCATAATCATCTTTCAGTTTTAAATATTTTTGACATTCCTAAGAATCAGGATCAGTTTGAATTACCATACCTTTATTGGGTTCCGAAATTACATAAAAATTCTTACAAACAAAGATACATTTTTGGTTCCAGTAAGTGCTCTACCAAGCCATTATCTTTATATCTTTATTGCTAACTAAACTGCTAACAGCTATTAAAGAGTCACTTCAGAGATACTGTTCCACTGCATATTCCAGAAGTGGTGTCAATCAGATGTGGGATTCTCAAAAACTCTAAGGAACTTTTAGAAAATATAAAGTCTCTAGATTTTTCTAAAATTGACAGCATCAAAACGTATGATTTCTCCACACTTTATACAACAATTCCTCACGATAAATTAAAATCTAGACTTTTTAAGATAATAAATAATTGCTTTTTGAACAAATATGACACTCGAAAATACCCGCACAAGTACTCTGAAGCAGACATTAAGAGTATGCTTGGCTTTCTTGTAGATAACATTTACGTAGTGTTCGGAAACCAAGTCTTCCAAGAATCCATTGGTATTCCAATGGGCACTAATTGTGCTCCCTTATTGGCAGACTTACTTTTATATTCTTATGAAGCGGATTTGTTCAGAAACTATTACAGGATAAAAACAAAAAACTTGCCGTGTCCTTCAACAATACATATAGATATATCGATGACGTCTTATCAATCACAAAAGCGCTCAAAATCACAAAGCCTCTCACGTTTGTCGTCGCGTGTTCGAATCTCGGCCGCGGCGTTATGTGAGCAAGTTTGCCAGTTTACTTGCGGAAGGTCGGTGGTCTCTTCCTAGGTACATTGTGTCTGGGTTCTCTCCTCCACCAACAAAAACTGGACGCCACCAGATAACCGAAAATGTGTTGAGTGTGGCAGAAAGCAATAAATAATCAATCAATCAATCAATATTGACTCTAATGGCAGACTGACAACTACATTATATGACAAGCGTGATGACATCAACTTTCCATATCAATGTAGTAATATACCACTTTCGCCTGCTTATGGTGTGTATATCTCCCAGTTGATTCGATTCTTCGATACGCGAGAGCATGCCATGCGTATGAGAATTTTTTAAAGCGAGGTCAACTACTGACAAAAAAATTGACGTTGCAGGGTTATAACGAATCTCGTTTGAAGTCATCATTTCGCAAATTTTACAGTCGCTATAATGACATTGTTTGCGATTACAAAGTGTCTCTGGGACTTATGTTGAATGATTTGTTTCATACCCTTTGTTAGACTGTCATTTTTCATACTAATTTTGATTACGGATAATCCCGTTTACCTAATTTCGACTAAGGGCTCACGGCGGGTGTGATCAGTCAGCAGAGGATGCTTACTCCTTCATGGCACCTGATCCTACCTTCGCTTTGTCGGAGGTCCGTGTTGCCCTACACTCGAATTTGTATATGTCTTGAGTATCTATGGTTACGATTTACACATTGTTTACTTCGCCATTCGATATTCTATATAGAGTGAACATGTTCTATATAGAGTGAACATGTTCTATATATGCCGTAGAGCCAGTTATTATCTATCTATGCATCTAATGCATTTACAAATGCCTATGTGCATTACTATTATTTCATACTTTTAATTTTATGTGTATATATGTATTGAATGATACAATCCTCCAATGGATTAGCTATTCAATAGTCGGACAAGCATAACGCTTGGTGAGTTCTCTGGTATAAAGTGCCTGAGTTCCCTAATTATTCCTTGACTAAGGTATTCGTAATCTGTTTTATTTCATTTAGTTTTAGTTTTGTGTGTTGTGATTGGTTTGGGATTTTTTTTCCTTCTAAGAGTCTTTTATGTCAGTTCGGTCTTTGTCTGAACTTCAAAGCGACCAGTCCAGATTGGTATATCAGTTTGACATTTTCACAGACCCGATCATCTTACTTGAGACTGACTCTTCCTCTTCGTTGGTTTGAACTTTATATGGCGACAATTTTTTTGTCACATGAGCAGTTCACCATCATATATATAGGCCTATGAACATAGAATGGGCATAATAATAATATTGATTAGAATATACATATCCTGCCAAATAAACATATGTTCTACGAACCCACGACAGGAGTTGGATTATTTCTTTGACACCTATCATCAACAAAATCCTGTTACATATATATTGAACACTTTCGATGAAAATATAAATGTTATATAATGCAAACCCTTTCTATATATTCTGAACACTTTCTATATATTCTGAACACTTTCTATATAACGGGAACACTTCCTGTATTATGAACACTTCCAAAATATAGTGAACACACTCTATATAGTGAACCTTTTCTATATATAATAAATATTATATATATATATATATATATATATATATATATATATATATATATATATATATATATACTTCCTATATCGTATATAGTGAATGCTTCCTATATATTGTATCTAAATATAGTGAATACTTCCTATATAGTGGACCATCTAAATAAAAAGGTCAAGATAACTAACAGTATTCAATCTCGTAATTCCTATAGAAAATATAAATCAGAGAGATAGGCAAACACGGTCACATCCGCCGTGAGCCCTATATTCCGATCAGGTAAACGCAGCAACCCGTAGTCACAATCAGTGTGTCAAGAACGGCCTAACAATTGGTATGAAACACATCAGACAGCATTTGACTTGATGGAAAGTCGTACTGTCAAATTAGATCGTAAAATTTGCCAAATGCTGACTTTAGACGAGGCTGTACAAACCCCTGTAACATCTCCTTTTTTGTCAGTAGCCCGCCTCGATTCAAAAACTGATCATAAGCAGAGCAAGCTCTTGCGTATCGAATCGTTGGGAGATATAAACACCATATGCAGGTGATGATGGAATATTGCCACACCAATAAAGTTGAAGATGGAAAAATTGAAATCATCCAGTTTGTCATAAAGTTGAGTTGTTAGTTTGCCGTCGGCTTCTATTTTCAGTAAAATATCTAAGTACGAAGCAGACGTGGAAGACCACCTGTAACCATAACTACCATCTGTAATTATAACTTCCACCTGTGATAAAAACTTCCACCTTTAATGATAACTACCACCTGTAATCATAACTACCACCTGTAACCATAACTACCACTTGTAACTATAACAATCACCTTAAACCATAACTATCAAAAGTAGAGGTGCATGTATCAAAGCTATATGTACAATTTCTAACTACCACCTGTAACGGTACCATATGAAACGAGTCGCGGAAGTTCAGTGGTAGAACGTTCGCATCATAATCGGGCGGTCGTGCTTTCGAGCCCCGCTCGTGCCATGGCTGCATCAAATTAAGACTTAGACATTGAAGAGGTAGAATTACGAGATTAAATACTGTTCGTTATCTTGGCCTCTTCACATGGTAGTGATTGCTCTTTTTCCAAACGCTCGGTAGTTAGTGGCGAGAATCACAGGTCTTTCGGATATGACATTAAACACGTAGGTCCCATTTCGTGGCAGGCTTTGGTACGTTCAAAAACCCTCACTGCTACAGCAGTAAGCGCTATTTGTGGTTATTCACTAACAACTGGTGGCGTCTCAAAATGAGTGAAAATGTGTCAATTATAAACGTACAGAGTGATCCGATGACAACATTCTGTTGTGTGCCGATTTGTTCTTCACTGGTACAAATCTAGGTCGGAAAACCTAGAGATTAATTGACCACTGCTGATGTTCTGAAGTCTTCAGGACAATCACCTATTGCACTATAAGGTCAACGCCTAGTCATACAGGGAAGCACAGGTTTAAGTTCTATTACTATCAGCACCTGCGTAAGATTTAAATGTTATTAAATATCCCGTAATCGTCCGCGCTTTGTTTATTTCTGTAAGATGTAGAAAATCGCATTATTCAATCAAAGGAAATCGCCATCCTCAACGAATACCAACGGATTATGATAATTATCTTATCAGTTTGAATAATTCCGTGACGTTCCCAGTGAATTACACGCTGATGAAAATGTTGCTAATTTCCATTTGGTAACTTTACGAAAATACATTGATTAAAAAGAAATGATCACATTACATTCACAGTTTCTAACTAATAAGCATGACTATGACTTTCAGTTGACCCTAATGTCTCAGATATCACCATAAGTACCAACTGTAACAATATGTATTCTCTGTATCCATAACTACTGACTGTAACAATAACTACCATCTGTAATCACAACTAGTATCTGTAACCATAACTACCAATTCTAGCCAAAAGTACCATGCATAACCATGAGTACTAACCATATCCGGACAGTGACCTGGGAACAAAATCCGTAGATCTTCTGTTGTGTGCTGATCTGTTCTTATCATTGGCACAAATACCAATATACGCCGGGAAACCCAGTAATGAGAATACCTACAGACTAGATGACCGCTGTTGATGTTCTGAAGTCTTCAGGACAATGACCCATTCCACTATGAAGTCAACGCCTAGTAATACAAAGCAACACAGGTTTAAGTTCCACAAATATCAGGACCTGCTCAAGATATAAATCACGTCCGCGCGATTTTTTTTACCTTTCTAAGATGTAGAAAATTGCATTATTCATTCATATATTCAAGCATATCGCCATCCGCAAAAAGTATCAATGAATTACGATAATCATCTTATCAATATAAATATATCTAAATCTGTCGCATACACAGTTCATTACACGCACATGACGTTGTTTCTAATTTCCATTTAACAATCTCGTGGGGATCCGGGTTAGAATAGGTCCCCAGTACCCATTGCTTGTCGTAAGAGGAGGCTAAATGGGATGAGACCGCAAAAACTGAGGCCCCGTGTCACAACAGATGTTGCACAATAAAGATCCCTCCATGCTCAATGGCCGTAAGCGCCGAGCATAGGCCTAAATAATGCAGCCCTTCACGGGGATGGTGACGTCTATATACGAGTGAAATATTCTCAAGAGGGACGTTAAACAATATACAATCAATCAATCAATCAATCCATATAACTGTTGTGGAAAAATACACTGATAACACGAAATTATCTTATTCCATTTACTGTCACTAAATAATCTACAAGTTGACCTATAAAATAAGAATATCAACGTTGTTGAAAGTCGCAATATACTTCAGAATTTACGAGCTCTAGGTAACGAGTACGTCAGTTACAGTGATAATTTTGAATTTGGCGCAACTATAAGAGATTATCTGATATCATGACAACCGAAGGTAAAAAAGGTAAAAATAGATGCCATCTACAACAGGGGAACGTAAAAGAAATACAGTCTATGACATTATATAATGAGCCGTTGTGCTGGCACTTTTGAACAGGAATTAAAGAAACACTACAGACCAATTTGTGCAAAAAACATGGAACGAAATATCTTAACACAACTCAAATTTTGTTGCATAGCCAAAGGTATGAACATTGCGAAAATAATTTATTCCTAAAACCGAAAACTATTTCTTTATCATAATTGTTGATGGCTAAAACAAAAAATAAATGAATTGAGTCTCCTCTTTTTGGAATTCAGCAAAATCATGCGCGCAGAAGACAAACAAGCATGGCATCCAGTGAGAAAAGCCGTACAGCAGATAGACCCAAAATGTTGACAGATTCTGGGAGAGAAAGTATGAAAGTAGAGTGAGATAAAACTCAAGCGCGAACTAGTTAACCAGGAAGATCAGTATGTTCGCTGGATACCATAGCTTCCTTATTCCTCGAGTGCTTAATATCGCTAAATGCCTAAAAAAAAGTCAGATCGGTAATCATAAATTCGCGAGTAGTCTATTGGTTAAGAGTTTTTTCAGCAGAGAAACGAGTTATTTTATACCGCAAATGATCCTTCTCTTTAAATTACGCCGCAATAAATTTCTCGTGTATATTTAGGAACCTACAGTAAACAAGAGCTAGACAAAATACACGGGACTTGCGAAGATACTGGTTGATACGCTAGTCTAGTAAGTACCAAATCTTAACGCGTGAAACTTACTTTAAAAGCACTGCTATGCCATGGGTGTTACCGTTCAGAATTCATTATAACTCAATTATACAAAACGGAGATCCATCAGTTGGTATTCAAGCGGAACACCAGTAAGAAATATTTAAATAACCTTTTTAAGCAAAAACAACACCTTTGCTCTCATTCAAAATCATTTGATATTTATAATTCCGTGTCAGCATGGAGACACCTTTGAATTCCGGACGACTTTCAAAATGCAGCTTCAAACAAAATGATATTCGTGAATTTAAAGTGTTTTAAATTACCAGCATTGATATAATTCGATCATTTTATCGAGATGTGTTTTATAAAACAAACGATTAAGATGTGAAAATGAGCCTTACTGTCTCTTTAATGAAACGTGTACAGTAGAGGAGTGAAACATATTCATTAAGTTAGTTGGTTGATTTACATCACATCACGACGTCTCATCGGTGAAGGAGAACCTTTAAACATATTGTGCCACTACATATGCCAGAAGTGGTGTAAATCAAATGTAGATTCTTAAAAATTCTGAAGAACTTTTAATGAATTTGAAATCACAAAACTTTTCTCAAATCAACATTAAAACGTATGACTTTCGAACACTTCACACGACCATACCTAACGATAAATTAAAATCATAGACAGTTGCTTCTTCAATATAAATGGTAAGAAATTGTAAAAGGAATTATTTATATCTAGTGAGCAGTCATCCAAAGAAATATTTTGTTAAACACCAATCAGACTTCACGTACAAGTACTCTGAAGTTGGTATCAAAAAGCTGCAAAAGTTCCTCATTGATATCTTTGTAGTCTTTGGTGATCAGGTCTCCCAACAGTCTGTTGAAATTCCCATGGGCACGAATTGTGCTCATTTGTTAGCTGACCTGTTTTTATATTGTCATGAAGAGGCTTCAAAAGTTTCTACATGAGAAGAAAAAAGTCTTTTGTTGTGGCCTTCAATTCCACATTTAGATATATTGAGTTTTTATATACTAACAATGAACATTTTCATTCATATCTCAATTCGATATATCCCAATGAACTAGAAATAAAAGACACCACAAAGTCTTCCACATCTGCTTCTTTTATAAATATTTTATTGAAAATTTCTCCTATCTTAAATTATATTATTTATATGGCAATATTTCATTATCACTTGCATATTGTGTCTATATCTCCATCTGATTCGATACGTAAGACTTTGTTCTGCATATTATCAGCTTTTAAATAGAAGGAGGTTAAGACAAACAAGTTGATGTTACAGGGGTTTGTACATTCTCGTCTAAAATCAGCATTTCGCAAATTCTTTGGTCGTTATAACGATCTAATTTGCCACTACAACCTTGCATTAGGTCAAATGATGTCTGACGTGTTTCATACCAATTATTAGAATGTTCTCATTACACTGATTCTGACTGCGGATTACTCCGCTTACGTCATCAAGATATAGGTCTCTCGGTGCGTGTGACCAGGCGACAGGGAAGGCTTTCTCTTGTAGGCACTTGATCCTACTTCTGCTATGTCCAGGTGTCCGTATTTGCCCACCTTTCTGATTTGTATGAATTACGAGATTGAATAATGTTCGTTTTTTTTAGCAATTTCTACGAGAACATTTTACTCAGATTGAGATGTCAACAGATGTAGGTGAAGTACCACAAATTCCGACCGACATGATTAGCACTTACTGTCGTAGACGTGGGGTGTTTTTTTAACGTAACAACCCCTGTCGTGACCTCCTTTTTAAAGAACATATAACATCCGAAAGGCCCAAGATTCTCACTTTTAAATTCCGAGCGTTTGACGAAGGACCATGGAATTACTACCTAGTTTTACGCCTTAAGTTTGAAGCAGCAAATTGACACGACAGGGACGCGAACTTACGATTTCCCGGTTACGCAGCGAATGCTCTACGAGTGAGCTACATCGATCGGTCATTAGTTTTGGTATAAAAATATCAATGGCAAAAACTGAAAATGTAAGCATGACTTTTCCTTCTGTACTCAGCTTTTGAAATTTTTGAATCACTTTATAGTTTTGAATTGGTGTTTCCACTAAAATGGGTAATTGATATTTTTGTCGATTGGTTTGAATATATTTCTCACGTAATCGGTTAAGTGATATTACCTTATGGGCTTATTATCTGATGCAATAAATGAACAAGAGTACAAAAAACCCGATACATGATATGTCCGTGAAATGCTTATATAGAGTGTTTTTTTTTAAAAGATATGATTGTAGATCTTTGCTTCATATAGTACCAGTCATCATCAGGCTGTGACATTCTTTCTTTGCATTGTCTGAATAAAAGGTCTTAGCTTAAACATTTTCAAGATATAGATATATAGATAAACCAAGAGTTCTGTTTGTAAAATATTTCCCCAAATTTTACAAAGTTCAACAACCTGTAAATATTGTAAACATCAAAGAAAATGAAAAATTATGGTGAATCAAATCCTTCTATTATGCACCTATTTAACATATTTATAAAGGTCCTAGTTCCAAACCTGTTAGAGAAGTTGAAAGGACAAACCATGCCCTTTATTTAATATTACTCAAAACTAACTAAGTTCAACAACCTGTAATTTCATCAAAACTTGAAGAAAATCACAATCCTTGCAAAATGCACATCTTCTTCCATACTCATACAAATTCTTTGTACATTAAAAGGTCCTCACTTAAAAACTACGGGTGGTGGGGGGGGGGGTGCAGACAGACAAATTATGTACCTTCTATGTAATATTTCCTAAAAAAATGGTTATGTTCAACAATCGAACAATACTCAAATTTCGTAATTTGAAGATTAGGTGTTAGTGAATTTCAAATGCTGTGGTTATAAGTGAAATTAAAGAGGCATTTATTAATGTTCATTCTTAATTTTCATCACTGTTTGAAAAATAGATTTGTTCATATTTACCAATAATGCACTGAAGTTCTATTTGTAGTAATGATATGGATCTCTAGTGACCACATTTAGTATCCATCAATTGGACTTTGTAATTGGACAAATATTTATACCTATTTACATAATTTAGTTTGATTTTTCATTTTGTTAATTTCAGTTTTAGATTAAGGTTATGTTGAATTTATGCTTTCTTCATTTCTGATTATTTTCGGCTTCTTCCCACTAAATGTCTTCTCTTTCAGCAAGGGCAGTTGAATTTCCCCCTTTTCAAATGCAGCTACACATTTTGTCCATTAATTTTCCAAGAGTTTGGTAATGTCAGAAAAGGTGTCAATCCGGAAATATTGAAAGGTTTCAAAGTGAGAAGGACCTCTATGATTAGGACCATCATGAAAAAACAATCTCATCTCCATCCAAATGCCACCAGGTGTTCTGTCCTTCCAGCAGGAAATCAGCAATTCTCTCACAGTGAGTTTGGAATAGATATGGTTTTCTCTTAGCATCTCAACTGGAAATCTAGTGTTTTCAGCTTCAGGAAGCAAACCAACCTGTTGAGTTATTGTTGATTCCTGTTTCTAGTAGCTATAGAGTCTGTTTTGTTGTTGTTGGGCATTGAACATCACAATGGCATTATCTATTATTTTCCCGCAATGTCTGTTGGAGGTATTGAGAGACATTCCTCTCATGTCTTCAAAGGATCGTTCTTGCTGTTCTGGAATGAGAGATCTGCGGCAACAGATTTGAAAAATCTGAGGAGAATGGACTGTTATGCAATGAAAATGACACCCATAGAATTTCCGGAGAGTAACTTTACTGACTGTTTTGCAGAGTGCTGAACAGAAAGCATTGATTGTGTATAATCTGAGGATTGATTTTAGAGTTCTTTCTCTTTAGTGGCTGTAGTATAATGATATGATTTCAACTATGGAATTGCAGAGAAGGACGATATCTTTAGAAATGGTGTTTTCTGTGAATTTTTGATGAACAAATTTGGCAGGTTTAACAGCAAAAAGCCTGGCATCAGATCCTTTTAGTTGGTTGTTGTCACCTATGGTAGCATTGGTAACTTCTGAAATTCAGTCTCAACCTCTTTGTTCTCAATATGTGCAGGGAGTTCATTTATTAAATTTTGAACATTGTTTGTGAGGTCATGTAATGGTTCACAAGGTGGTATTTCATACTTGGACAAAGACAGAACATGAATGTCACTGCTTAAGAGTGGTGGAGGTCTCTGAATTATATGCAGAACTGCTGCGAACTCTTCACTCATTTCTCCTACAATTTTCCTATATCTATCAACACCCCTGGCCTCCAGTTCATCATTGAGTGCTTCTTTTGTTCAAATTGGATAGAGGATTTATGTTTTTATCAGAAAAATCCTTCCAATAAACTCCCGATTTGAAGATATCCATTCTCTTATCAAGTGGTATTAGTTTAAATTGGAAGACACATTCTAAATGTGTGTGTTCTTTTACAGAAATACCACACAGATAGCTGTAGTGACCTCCACGTTGATGTTCAGACTCAAACTGTCGTCTGGCAGGTCCATCACCACTGAAAACACGAAGAACATCATAAATTGCAGTGCCCTGATGATAAGTTGGAAGGTGGATATAGTTGATGTCCTCCAGTCTAGTGAATGTAAATGAAAGCTGGTCAATATCACTGGATTTGGACTGCCCCAAGATGTATAAATAAGGCTTCTCTACAACAGACTAAATATCAACTGGAGGCTTGTCAGAACATTTCTGATGGAATTCCTTATCTGTCAGGAAGATTGCAGGATCATACAGAGCAGGTATCATAAAGCTGACATAGCTGTGATTCAGTATATCTGAATGATCATGCCAGATCTTAAAGTGCCGTGTATGCTCCACTCCCATCAGTTCCTCCAGCGCAGATGTTGGTTCACTTGGCACATTGATCTTCAGCTTTTGTAGTCTGTTGTGTACTTCTTCAAGTGATGTATTTTCATAATCATCCTTCTTCCATCTGAAACAAGGCCCTTGATCAATATTCATTTGGCGCCGGATTCTTTCAATGGGAATCTTTCTGTCGTATAAGACTACATCTTGTCTCCTGAAGGACCCCAGTTGATGTAATTCTGTTTCTTCTGTATGTTTTGGGGGCAATCTTCACTCCTCAATAAATCTCATTGTTGTTTGAATTTCTGTGGATTTCAGTGTGGAGTTTCCGTGTAGGTTGAGATGCAGGAATTAATACCTTTTGTTTAGAATTTTTATGGCGGGTACGTCTCACTCTCTGGATATATTCTCTGCCATTTACTCTTTTCTCACTATTGAAAATTGCAGTAGTTATCCTATGAGACTTTGCAGCTTCCATTAGCACCTGACCTGCATTGTTTAGCCGTGCTCCAGATTTGTTTTTCACATCAAATTTGATACCCAAATTTCTCCAGCTTACCTTTGAACCTGGTAGAAATGCCATCAGAAACGTTTTGAATTCGTCTCTGTCAAAGAGGTAATTTTCCAGCTTTCCAACATGCGTTTTTGGTCTGTTGACTCCAGCTTTCAGACTTTTTATCTTGGAGGCACTTCTAATTTGAGCCGCTTCTGTGGTCTCGAAACATGTGTCCATTCGATCTCCATCTCTCCGGGTATAAGAATTCCCAGATGCAAGGAATGACATTACCTCATTTTCATTGTTAGAAGTCAGTATTGAGATCTTTTCACTATTCTCCCTTGATGATTTTATTCTTTGCTTTTCCTTTTGGTTGCTTGGCAATTTTTGTGTTAAGTTGTATTGAGAAGTTAGTGTTTTTCAGACTTTTTTGAAAAGTGTTCTCCATAACTAATTCCATTGTTATCACCAATTCTTCAGCTCCGTCAACCAGTCTATCTGCATGTGACATTTTTATTTCTTGCGCCAGTTCAGTTGTTTTAGCAATGATACATTTTTCAAGGTTATACTGCCATGATGGAAATTGATCTCTAAATAAATTCTAAACTTTGAAATAAAAGTTTGTAAATTTCTGTTGTATCCTAATACCTTTCCTTTCTATTTAAGTCAAATCTGCACTTTATTTTAAATTTTACCAATGGCTTATGTTTTATTGGTTTATATTGAAAATTTGCATCTATAAAATTATTGACTGACCAAACCAATTGTTTGAAAATCAATTTATTGGCTTTTCTTAATCATGCCATGCACTTATAATTTTGTTTCAGTTAGTCGTGGAATAATTCAACTTGGAACATTTTGGTTTAGAGATTAAAATGAGATTTTACTGTGTATGTATATAGAAATGTGTTTCTTATAAGTTCCATTGAAAGGCTCTTTTTATTTCATTAAATCTGAAACTTTAACAAGCTTTTTTTGTTATGTACCAGTCACAGTTGATTCAAAGTGAAAATGATGTGGTTGAGGGAGGGAGGGGGTGCCACAATATATTTTCCGTTTAGATGTAAATTGACAAAAGAAAACAAGAAAAATGGAATGTATCCATCATTTACTGAATACTTTGGTGAAACAGGTACAAAAAATATTCAGCTGGATTATAATGTATATTGTCACTACGACAGTACGAGGAGAGGAAGCATTGCCCACGACTTAATTGGAGAAGTTCGCTCATGTTTTCTGTTTTATTCGCCCAAGTAATGGCAAGGTAATATCTGAAAAAGAAAAGCAGTGTAATTTATTCATCAAATAGGTAGCACGTTTTGGGATAGAAAAGGCAAATAGCGATATATTGTTTGAAATTCAAATTTAACTATTACGCACTCCGTGTAGATAAAGAGTTGTGTGCCCTTTAAGGATCTGAATCGCTACTGCTTTTGAAAAAGGGGGTTAAGTTAAGGAAAATATTATCGTTTCCTTATCCACATGTTTTACGAGGACATAGTCTAAATACTTTGATTTGATACTCCACACACAGTTTACGAAGGGTTCAATAAAAGTGAAAAGCGTTGACAGATCATTCAATTCGCCTTGTTTTCGAATTCAGAACCGAAATGTAAGGGATGCCATCGGAAGCGCGTAAATGCGATACTTTTTGTCAATATTACGTATAGTGAAAGTTCACCGAACGAAACAGCATTGGTTTTCAGATTCAGAATATAATAATGTATTCATAATAGCAAAAGCCTGGAAGCCAGAAGTGGGTTACGCCCTTTTAAAACCATATTTTTTGTTCGACCAAATAAAGTGTATATAAATAACAATATCACGTGGCAGACACGTGATGATACATATAGTAATGTGCTGTTGCATACCCGAGATATTATACGATGATTCCTGCATATACAGGAAAACATCTGTAGTATCGATAAGTTCGCAAAAAAAAAAATATTGCATAATTTGGGGGGGGGGGTGTTAATGCATATTTATTGCATATTATTTCTATAGGACCCCTTAACAGTCCTGTGTAAGAGGTGACTAAATAGAGCGATCATTCGGCTAAGACCGCAAAACCTGAGGCTCCATGACGCAGCATGTGTTGCACAATAAATATTCCTCTCTCCTAAAAGGCCCTATGCGTCGAGCATATTACTAAAGTTTTCACCGACAGCGGTGAAGTCTCCATATTAGTGAAAGATTCTCGAGCTGGACTTTAAACAGTATACAACCAACCACAAACACACACTTTCCAAAACTGAGTCTTTTTCACTTTGCTCACACATTTTCCTCGCAATCTTTCATCATTGACTTGTCCTCTTCCTCAGCAATAACGATTTCGCCGGCGTCATTGCCCTTCACCTTTTTCTTTACACATGGGAGATGCAGTATCAGGTGACAGCTCGCACCGAGAGAGAACATTACTCCCCCCAACCAGAAGGAATATTTGTACGAACCGGTGGACGTGTATACTGCCCCTGGAATGACAAGATGAGATGATTTATCAGTAAATGGACCTTTCTTCTAATTTCGGATTTAATCTGATTTCTACATGTGAATATACATAAGTATAACTTTTGATAAATGTCTATAATATAACAGAAGTCTTATTGTTTATTTTTATTTGAAATAACAGATTGAAAACCAACTACTGCGAAAGGACGATCCTGGTATCAAACACAATACAAGCTTTAAATGCTATTGTCATATATGTACAATATTATATATGTACTTCTTTCATACATACCAGCGGGTGGAGGCCCTAGCATCCCTGCAACGCCTCTAACCAGAATTACGAGACCGAAAGCGTTTGTCAGTTTTCCAAGTCCAAGCAAATTGCAGATAATGATGGAGGTTAACGAGATGTAGGCAGCTATAAAGAAAGCAGAACGTCAGTGGTTTCCCGTGGTAGAGTATTTCAATAACTAGTAAGGTACAAGGGACACTTTTAAAGTTCGAAGAGTGGGGCGATATTTTTAAAACCGCTTAAAATATCAACGTTTTATTTATCTTAGACCTTCGAAATATGCCCCGTCTGACTCAACACACATTTTACACCGATCTACCCATTTCCAGAACTCCGCCCGGTACTCCTCTTTAGGAATATGTTACAGACACTGGTAGACCGCACTGCCTATACGACAACAGGATTCAAAACGTTGCCCTGCCAGCATTTTCTTTAGTCTTGGAAACAACCAAACATCAAAGGGGGACAGGTCAGGGCTGTATGGGGGATGATCTGAGACATCGAACCCAGATTCTTTCAGATATTCCTCTACCGTAGCGGATTTATGGGCCGCTGCGTTATCTTGAAGTAATTTGATGCCGCGTACACCGGTGCGCGGTCTGCGTTTCTGATAGAAATCAACAAGTTGAGTAAGATCACTTTCTCTTTAAAACTTTCCAGAGACAGAAATACCTTTCGGGACTGGAATTTGAAGGACTGGACCTTTCGAATCAAAGAATACCGCATACAACATGCGCTTTGATGTTTTGCAACGGCGCGCAATGACAGGTCTGTCGCCCTCAGATGAAACCCAAACCTTATTTTTAGCCTTAGAATCGGGTGGAAAATGATAGATCCAGGTTTTATCAACTGTAACTATCTCTTCCAAACGACGTGGGTCACATTTATCAGATTTTTTTTATAACTTGCGATGCAAGTCTAACCTGACTTTGTTTCTGCTCGTCAGTGAGCAAATGGGGCACCTAGCGCGCGCAGATCTTACATAGCCCCAGTCGTTCACGTAAGATCTTCAAAACACTTGACGAATGAATGCCACTTAATTTTTCTATCTCTTGCACGGTTTAACGTGCGTCTTCCTCAATTAACATTTCCACAGTAGCAACGTACTTTTCCGTCAAAACGGAAACCGGCCTACCCACTCAAAGTTCATTTTCAATTGACTCCCGACCATCATTAAAACGACGTACCCACTTGCAAACTGTAGCATATTTTAAAGCACCATTCCCATAAACCTTTTGCAAAATCAGCATGAATTTCCGTTGACGGAAACCCGAGGTGTGCGCAAATCTTACAATATACCCTCTGTTCAGAGATTTTTCCATCCATATTGAACGCTGTATTTTACGATAATGTATAAAACCAATTGTTGAAAATAACCAGCGCAACGCGCACGTGGACCTCATGCGGAGCATACCGTGATACCATTCGAGAGAGGAATGAATACGCAAGTTCTGAGTAACTTCATAATCGCGTTAAAAAGTTATATGCTTACTCTACGAAATTAAAAAGTGTCCCTCGTATCTTTAATATCTAATACAACTGCATATTAATCAACAAAGCAAGAAAAGATATGCGTAAATGGTTATGAATTTATATTTCTCGATCTTTTGTTTTTAACTTCGGATATATAATGGTAACAACTTTGATTTCGAAGTATATGATCTACCAATACATAGGCCATACAATACTGAAAAACCAAGTAGAAGCTCGTAGTTTTCACAGAATGGTTCCACGAAGAGAAGAACAGCACTCAGCACTAACGCTGCATTGATGATAACAAGGGCATCCAATTTCAAAATGTCGACTAGAAGTCCAGATGCAATTCTCCCCACTGTGTTAGTTATACCTAATTGAAAAGAAAATATTCATATACTGAGGAATAATCACGCAATGTTATGAAATCGAGAGAAGAATCTAATTTCTATTTTCATCCACACAGATTTACCTATGACAGAGAGCAAAAATGCTGCATCAGGTTTGGAAATTCCCAGCTGTAAAGCGTGATCTACGAGGTATGTGTAGGGAACATAAAACCCAGTCATGGCTAGAAGGTTTCCAGCACATATCATGAGAAAGGAAATATCAGTGAGCTGAGAGATATCCAACATGTCTTTTAAAGTATTAACAACTGACAATGGCATACATGTACACTTGTCCCAACATGATGAGGACGGGATATCGGGGATGCTGGTAATGCTCGCGATGTACTGTTTCATGTCTGATTGTGAAGACTTGTATTCGGGTATGTTCGTAATACTGCCTTTATAAAAAATGTCTTGTCGGTACATGGGGCGAGAATAGTCTGATTTCGTCACGTGATGGAAAGAATCGCCTCTTACTTGAGAAACAGACAGAAAAGGGTCCCTTTCTGTCTCTCTATACCCGTTCTCAATGGTCGGGTGAATTTCGTGGGCTTTAGTATCTTTCATGAAAGCACCAGTATTTTCAGAGGATGCAGTTTCAGTTTGGTCTTCCTGTTTCTCTTTGACTATTTTAATTTCTTTTAAGTTTGTCAAATCATCTGCATCCTTCATGCTAGAGTCTGAGTGGGCTTTACGTTTTCTATTACCCAATGTTTTCTTTCTTGCATTTTCAATCTCTGTTTTCTTTAAGAATCGTTTCATCTTCTTTGTTGGTTCAAGCGGTCTCATTAGCATACCAAAAACACAAGCATTCAGAACAATACCAGCTTGAATCATTACTAAATTCCTCCAGTCGAATACTTCCAACATCATAGCACTTGCTGGTGCGAAAATGAACATTCCCACTCCGGATCCACAGAGCGCTATTCCAGTTGCTATTGCGCGTTTCTTTTCGAAATAGTATCCCACAACCACATTGGAGGGAAGATATATTAGTCCAAATCCGAAACCTTGAGGCCAGAAAATATATTGAGGATGTTAGAATAGTGTATATACATAATATATTTCAATAAAAGACATAATTGGACTAGTCTACTTTCTAAGCCTTACCCCCTAAAAATCCATATGTTAAGATTAGAACTGTGACATTTTTGGAGTAAGATGCTGCTAGACATGCTAGCGTGGCAAAAATACTTCCCGCAACTGTCACAACTCGGCATCCAAATTTGTTTGTTAATCCGCTGACAATAGGACCTATAATTAAAGACATGTTTACATTTACAATTTTATTATTGAAATTATTTCTTACTTAATTTGAAAATCAGATGGGGTCTCACCTACACATAGAAATATTCCATACAAAAAGGCTGCCACCAATGATACTGTCTCTCTGGTTTCTTGGAAAACTTCCACCCACTCTGGAAGAAGAACTCCAAAGGAATAGCAGAGACCATCAAGAATCATGTTACAACAAAATGAACTGAGTACAATTACCCAACCCCATCCTCCGTCTGGAGGGGTGGGGATATATTCACTAGAGTCCAACACACTGACATTCCTAGAGTCACCAGAGCCATGTCTCGTTTTCCTCTCCGACGCCATAGGTAGGTTTGAATAACTTTTTAAAAATAACTTAAGAATCTAAACCCCTGTTGTAGCCACTGGTCTAGGTCTCATTCATATTTCTTTTTTTGATTAAAACGTCCTACTTTTATGTATGACACGAGACTTGATGTTTATGGAATCTGTAATAATAGTAGCTAAATATATACATGAGGAATATTTTGTTCCAGCTGACAAAGCTTGTAACAACATTTTAGTGTTTTTGTCAGGCTTATTATTACAACTGCATTGCAAAAGAGCTTGATATCAATTGCACATTCAGTAATCCCACATAATTCCAACTGTCGCTTCAAAGGATGAACGTATTTCAAATTCATGCTGCACTTTTAAATACATTTAATATCACAGTCAATGGAGTGGAGGAATATGAGTGCCGTACCTATAATGGATTCCCAAACTCCATAAGAACAAAGACACATTGCTGGGTACAGTATCTATCAAGCCCCTACGTTTGTTTCACACATACATATCTACTGCTGTCTATACACATACATATCTACTGCTGTCTATACACATACATATCTACTGCTGTCTATACACATACATATCTACTGCTGTCTATACACATACATATCTACTGCTGTCTACACACATACATATCTACTGCTGTCTATACACATACATATCTACTGCTGTCTATACACATACATATCTACTGCTGTCTATACACATACATACCTACTGCTGTCTATACACATACATATCTACTGCTGTCTATACACATACATATCTACTGCTGTCTATACACATACATATCTACTGCTGTCTATACACATACATACCTACTGCTGTCTATACACATACATATCTACTGCTGTCTATACACATACATATCTACTGCTGTCTATACACATACATATCTACTGCTGTCTATACACATACATATCTACTGCTGTCTATACACATACATATCTACTGCTGTCTATACACATACATATCTACTGCTGTCTATACACATACATACCTACTGCTGTCTATACACATACATATCTACTGCTGTCTATACACATACATATCTACTGCTGTCTATACACATACATACCTACTGCTGTCTATACACATACATATCTACTGCTGTCTATACACATACATATCTACTGCTGTCTATACACATACATACCTACTGCTGTCTATACACATACATATCTACTGCTGTCTATACACATACATATCTACTGCTGTCTATACACATACATATCTACTGCTGTCTATACACATACATATCTACTGCTGTCTATACACATACATACCTACTGCTGTCTATACACATACATATCTACTGCTGTCTATACACATACATATCTACTGCTGTCTATACACATACATATCTACTGCTGTCTATACACATACATATCTACTGCTGTCTATACACATACATATCTACTGCTGTCTATACACATACATATCTACTGCTGTCTATACACATACATATCTACTGCTGTCTATACACATACATACCTACTGCTGTCTATACACATACATACCTACTGCTGTCTATACACATACATATCTACTGCTGTCTATACACATACATATCTACTGCTGTCTATACACATACATATCTACTGCTGTCTATACACATACATATCTACTGCTGTCTATACACATACATATCTACTGCTGTCTATACACATACATATCTACTGCTGTCTATACACATACATATCTACTGCTGTCTATACACATACATATCTACTGCTGTCTATACACATACATACCTACTGCTGTCTACACACATACATATCTACTGCTGTCTATACACATACATATCTACTGCTGTCTATACACATACATATCTACTGCTGTCTATACACATACATACCTACTGCTGTCTATACACATACATACCTACTGCTGTCTATACACATACATATCTACTGCTGTCTATACACATACATATCTACTGCTGTCTATACACATACATATCTACTGCTGTCTATACACATACATATCTACTGCTGTCTATACACATACATATCTACTGCTGTCTATACACATACATATCTACTGCTGTCTATACACATACATATCTACTGCTGTCTATACACATACATATCTACTGCTGTCTATACACATACATACCTACTGCTGTCTATACACATACATATCTACTGCTGTCTATACACATACATACCTACTGCTGTCTATACACATACATATCTACTGCTGTCTATACACATACATATCTACTGCTGTCTATACACATACATATCTACTGCTGTCTATACACATACATATCTACTGCTGTCTATACACATACATATCTACTGCTGTCTATACACATACATACCTACTGCTGTCTATACACATACATACCTACTGCTGTCTATACACATACATATCTACTGCTGTCTATACACATACATATCTACTGCTGTCTATACACATACATGTCTACTGCTGTCTATACACATACATACCTACTGCTGTCTATACACATACATATCTACTGCTGTCTATACACATACATACCTACTGCTGTCTATACACATACATATCTACTGCTGTCTATACACATACATACCTACTGCTGTGTATACACATACATATCTACTGCTGTCTATACACATACATATCTACTGCTGTCTATACACATACATATCTACTGCTGTCTATACACATACATACCTACTGCTGTCTATACACATACATATCTACTGCTGTCTATACACATACATATCTACTGCTGTCTATACACATACATATCTACTGCTGTCTATACACATACATATCTACTGCTGTCTATACACATACATATCTACTGCTGTCTATACACATACATATCTACTGCTGTCTATACACATACATATCTACTGCTGTCTATACACATACATACCTACTGCTGTCTATACACATACATACCTACTGCTGTCTATACACATACATATCTACTGCTGTCTATACACATACATATCTACTGCTGTCTATACACATACATATCTACTGCTGTCTATACACATACATATCTACTGCTGTCTATACACATACATATCTACTGCTGTCTATACACATACATATCTACTGCTGTCTATACACATACATATCTACTGCTGTCTATACACATACATATCTACTGCTGTCTATACACATACATACCTACTGCTGTCTACACACATACATATCTACTGCTGTCTATACACATACATATCTACTGCTGTCTATACACATACATATCTACTGCTGTCTATACACATACATACCTACTGCTGTCTATACACATACATACCTACTGCTGTCTATACACATACATATCTACTGCTGTCTATACACATACATATCTACTGCTGTCTATACACATACATATCTACTGCTGTCTATACACATACATATCTACTGCTGTCTATACACATACATATCTACTGCTGTCTATACACATACATATCTACTGCTGTCTATACACATACATATCTACTGCTGTCTATACACATACATATCTACTGCTGTCTATACACATACATACCTACTGCTGTCTATACACATACATATCTACTGCTGTCTATACACATACATACCTACTGCTGTCTATACACATACATATCTACTGCTGTCTATACACATACATATCTACTGCTGTCTATACACATACATATCTACTGCTGTCTATACACATACATATCTACTGCTGTCTATACACATACATATCTACTGCTGTCTATACACATACATACCTACTGCTGTCTATACACATACATACCTACTGCTGTCTATACACATACATATCTACTGCTGTCTATACACATACATATCTACTGCTGTCTATACACATACATGTCTACTGCTGTCTATACACATACATACCTACTGCTGTCTATACACATACATATCTACTGCTGTCTATACACATACATACCTACTGCTGTCTATACACATACATATCTACTGCTGTCTATACACATACATATCTACTGCTGTCTATACACATACATATCTACTGCTGTCTATACACATACATACCTACTGCTGTCTATACACATACATATCTACTGCTGTCTATACACATACATATCTACTGCTGTCTATACACATACATATCTACTGCTGTCTATACACATACATATCTACTGCTGTCTATACACATACATACCTACTGCTGTCTATACACATACATACCTACTGCTGTCTATACACATACATATCTACTGCTGTCTATACACATACATACCTACTGCTGTCTATACACATACATATTTACTGCTGTCTATACACATACATATCTACTGCTGTCTATACACATACATACCTACTGCTGTCTATACACATACATACCTACTGCTGTCTATACACATACATACCTACTGCTGTCTATACACATACATATCTACTGCTGTCTATACACATACATATCTACTGCTGTCTATACACATACATATCTACTGCTGTCTATACACATACATATCTACTGCTGTCTATACACATACATATCTACTGCTGTCTATACACATACATACCTACTGCTGTCTATACACATACATACCTACTGCTGTCTATACACATACATATCTACTGCTGTCTATACACATACATATCTACTGCTGTCTATACACATACATGTCTACTGCTGTCTATACACATACATACCTACTGCTGTCTATACACATACATATCTACTGCTGTCTATACACATACATACCTACTGCTGTCTATACACATACATATCTACTGCTGTCTATACACATACATATCTACTGCTGTCTATACACATACATATCTACTGCTGTCTATACACATACATACCTACTGCTGTCTATACACATACATATCTACTGCTGTCTATACACATACATATCTACTGCTGTCTATACACATACATATCTACTGCTGTCTATACACATACATATCTACTGCTGTCTATACACATACATACCTACTGCTGTCTATACACATACATACCTACTGCTGTCTATACACATACATATCTACTGCTGTCTATACACATACATACCTACTGCTGTCTATACACATACATATTTACTGCTGTCTATACACATACATATCTACTGCTGTCTATACACATACATACCTACTGCTGTCTATACACATACATACCTACTGCTGTCTATACACATACATACCTACTGCTGTCTATACACATACATATCTACTGCTGTCTATACACATACATATCTACTGCTGTCTATACACATACATATCTACTGCTGTCTATACACATACATATCTACTGCTGTCTATACACATACATATCTACTGCTGTCTATACACATACATATCTACTGCTGTCTATACACATACATATCTACTGCTGTCTATACACATACATATCTACTGCTGTCTATACACATACATATCTACTGCTGTCTATACACATACATATCTACTGCTGTCTATACACATACATATCTACTGCTGTCTATACACATACATACCTACTGCTGTCTACACACATACATATCTACTGCTGTCTATACACATACATATCTACTGCTGTCTATACACATACATATCTACTGCTGTCTATACACATACATATCTACTGCTGTCTATACACATACATATCTACTGCTGTCTATACACATACATATCTACTGCTGTCTATACACATACATATCTACTGCTGTCTATACACATACATATCTACTGCTGTCTATACACATACATATCTACTGCTGTCTATACACATACATATCTACTGCTGTCTATACACATACATATCTACTGCTGTCTATACACATACATATCTACTGCTGTCTATACACATACATATCTACTACTGTCTATACACATACATATCTACTGCTGTCTATACACATACATATCTACTGCTGTCTATACACATACATATCTACTGCTGTCTATACACATACATATCTACTGCTGTCTATACACATACATATCTACTGCTGTCTATACACATACATACCTACTGCTGTCTATACACATACATATCTACTGCTGTCTATACACATACATATCTACTGCTGTCTATACACATACACATCTACTGCTGTCTATACACATACATATCTACTGCTGTCTATACACATACATATCTACTGCTGTCTATACACATACATATCTACTGCTGTCTATACACATACATACCTACTGCTGTCTATACACATACATACCTACTGCTGTCTATACACATACATATCTACTGCTGTCTATACACATACATATCTACTGCTGTCTATACACATACATATCTACTGCTGTCTATACACATACATATCTACTGCTGTCTATACACATACATATCTACTGCTGTCTATACACATACATATCTACTGCTGTCTATACACATACATATCTACTGCTGTCTATACACATACATATCTACTGCTGTCTATACACATACATATCTACTGCTGTCTATACACATACATATCTACTGCTGTCTATATACATACATATCTACTGCTGTCGTTATAACAATCTAATAGAACATTCCATTAAGTCAAATGCTGTCTGACGTATTTCATACCAATTGTTAGGCACACTGTTTCCGACTGCGGAGTACTCCGTTTACCTTACAAAGATATAGGGCTCACGATGGATATGACCGCTCAACAGGGAGTGCTTCATCCTGCTAGGCACCTGATCCTACCTCTGGTATGTCCAAGAAGCCGTGTTTTCCCATTTATGTGATTGTATTGTTTTAGGAAGTACGAGACTGAATACTTTGCCCGATTTTTCGAAAGCTGGTTAACCTTAACGCTGTAAGTTTAACAATTAACACAGAGTTAAATCTTAACGATCAGATAATACAATGGTTAGATTCAGCTTTTCAAAACAAATTCAACCCAATGGTTAGCTAACACTGTGTTAATTGAGTTAACTCACGCTAATCACTTGATTACACATGATGATGCACATCCACCTTGTATGTAAATAATAAGACTTTGTTGCAATGAACTCGGGCGTAAAAAAGTGTTTGTGATTTTTTGTGATCTTTTAAAATAAAATTGCTTTATCATTTATTGTCATTATTATTATTATTATTATTATTATTATTAATGCATTAGTTTAATGAGATTATAAAATACTGACTTCTTATTGAATTAAATGATTTTTATTTAATTGTTTACTTGTTTCAGTAGTTAAGCGTACGTTTACGGTAACCAAAAAAACACCAAAAAAAAGTGGGGGGGGGGATGCAGAGGACTGGTACTTGCCACGAAAATTGATATAACATACCGGGTTAGGATTAGGGTTAGGGTTAGATATAAGACATACAGTCCACTACATTAACAAATAAAACATATAGTCCACTACATTAACAAATAAGACATACAGTCCACTACATTGTTTGATACAGAAATTTGTAAATTTTTTTTTTTTTCAAATTAGGAAAGTTGAAATATACTTGGTGAAAATGATGAAATAACAAATACATTGTTGTTGCGAGTTTTGTCAGCTGGAACCAAAACCTACTCCTAATGTAACCTATCTAACTTTTTATTACTTCTGGTTTATTAATCACAGAAGGATAGATGGTAAGCATTTTTGTTTTGACATGTCTGATACGGGACCTTAAAAACGGAGGTCACATGCCACGACAGGTGTTGGCATGTTACAGAACCGTCAGTGCTACGGCTTTAAGTCTTCTGGTACTCCACCTACAACTGGTAATGTCTCAAAATGAGTGACAAATTCTAAATTGTTACTAACACAAACAATCACACATAAGTACCATTTAGAACCATAGGTGTCAATTATAAACGTAGAGAGTGATTTGATGACAACATTCTTTTGTGTGCCGATCTGTTCTTATCAGTGGCACAAATACTGATCTAGGTCGGAAATCCAAGAGATTAAATGACCGCTGTTTACATTCTGAAGTCTTCAGGACAATGACCCATTCCACTATAAGGTCAACACCTAGTCATACAAGGAAACACAGGTTTACGTTCCACAAATATCGGGACTTGCTCAATATATAAAACACGTCCGCGATTTTTTACCTTTGTAAGATGTACAAAGTCGCATTATTCAATCAAGCATATCGCCATCCGCAAAGAGTATCAACGGTTTGCGATAATCATGTTATCAATATAAATATATTTAAATTTGTCGCATACATCTAGGCAGTTAATAACACGCATATTACATCGTTGCCAATTTCTATTTGACAGCTGTGGCAAAATACACTGATAACACGAAATGATATTATTCCATTCACTGTCACTAAATAATATACAAGTTGACCTACAAAATAAAGATACCAATGTTGTTCAATGTCGCAATATACTTCAGAATTTATGAGCTCTAGGTAACGAATACTAACATAGAGAATTTACAGAGATAATATTGAATTTGGTGAAACTATAAAAGAATATCTGATGTCATGACAAGCGACGTAAAAAGGTAAAATTAGATGTCATCTACAACTGAGGAACGTTAAACAAATACAGTCTATGACATTATATAATGAGCCGCCGTGCGGGTACTTGTTAACAGAGATTAAAGAAACACTACGGCCAATACAAAAGAAAGGTACATTGACCTCCCCTTTTTGGTATTCAGACGCATGCGCGTAGAAGGCAAACAAACATGGCATCCAGAGAGAAAAGTGTACAGCGGATAGACCCAGAATTTTGACAGATTCTGGGAAAGAAGGTGTAAAAGTCGAATACCCACAGTTGATCTCATCTTCTACTCATCACCCATGCGCAAACTACCCAAAATATCGTTGGTAAATATGCAAACTCGTCTATTATATAAAATCAATCAGATAGTCTGATAGTAAATTTGGAAATCTTCAATTTTAAAGATATGCTTACTTTTTGTTTGAACATGCCAATCAGGGCAATAATGGCGGCGCCGATTAAAACGTCCGAAGTTTGTTTTAAAATGATGCGAAACAAGTTATATACATCACTGAAATTAAATAGCAGTCAAGGGCAATATGGGGATACATTTCTCAAACTGGAATTGCACCATTGAGTGAATTTGTTTGTGATGCTCGTACTACGGAATGTTTATGTTATTGCCGAACACACATTCGTAACGCAAGCTCTGATTCGCCAAATGCTACTGCAGCTCTGAAGAGACAACAATCAAATGATCAGTGCATATTAAGTACATACGTCGATATTTTAGCTAATTTGCCCACTGGTGATGAGTAGAAACTAGATCAGTTGTGGGTCTCCGACAAAGCAAGGTCCGTCTTTGCCCATCTCTCTGATTTGTATTTTCTATAGGAGTTACGAGATTGAATAATGTTAGTTATCGTAGCCTCTTTAAGATCCATGGCTTACGGCAGGTGTAACCGGTCAACCGGGGATGCTTACTCCTCTTAGTCACCTGATCGCATTTCAGGCATGTCCAGGAGTCCGTATTTGCCATCTCTCTGAATTCTATTCTGTATAGGAATTACGAGACTGAGTACTGTTCGTTATATTGGCCTTTTCATTACAACCAACAATGTATCATGATAGAGAATAATAATAATATTAATACCATATTTATATAGTACCCTTTCCATACATTTGTATGCGCAAAGGTGCTTTACAGTACATAAAACAATTAAATAAAACATTGAAATAAAATGATGTAAACATAAGATACAATACATATGCTAAATAAGTATAAAACATCAGTTTCGGGGCAAATTAAAGTAAAGATGATGAGATAATGTGTGTGTGTGTGTGTGTGTGTGTGTGTGTGTGTGTGTGTGTGAATTAAAACTATATATAAAAAAACCCCATCTAAACTTGATGGAGGCTAGTTACTGAGAACAAAATAAAATAAGGAAAATGAAAACCTAATCTTTTTCTTAAAAATCATTCACAATGCCCTGCTTGTAAATGTCATTGTGCTTCGGATTTTTCACATATACATATTGGGGTTTTAAAAAGTCAAGAAGTATTTGCTGAAAATTAGAATATTTCTCATATATTTTCTTGTCAAATACAGTATATGATATATTTAAAGTTTAAGGATTACCTGGTATGGCTTCTATAACGATGAATGTTGCTAAGGCGCTGTCGATCTGTATCTATTACAGGAACTAAATAATCAAAATAACAATCTTTTCCAAACAATTTCCATGCCAAATACAGTTCAAGGATTTTTTTGTCAAACTCTATTGCAGTATACCATAAATATACTCCTAAATTCCTAGTAATTATACATACAAGTTGATGTTATAGATGCTTCAAATGTCTCGTTTAAAATCAGCATTTCGAAAATTCTATGGTGGTTATAATAATCTTGGTTGGATATACAACCTACATTAGGTTTAATGTTGTCTGACGTGTTTCATTCTAATTGTTGGACCATTCATTACTTACTGATTTTGACGACGGATTACTCAATTCACCTCATCATGATATAGGGCTCACGGCGGGTGTGACCGGTCAGTTGGGGATCCTTACTCGTCTTAAGCACCTAATCACATATCTGATATATCCACGGGTTCCATTTCAACCATACGATACGACACTTTTCTACCTTCTATAATTTGTCTATGTTGTAAAACACTTGATTTACAACACATTTCAGTAGATTAACACTATTGTATGTAGAAGTACAATGATACAATGAAGATTTCCAATATCACGTTGTAGAGACATGGTATTTCAGACTTACTGTAGATTTGCTGAATAATATTAAAGACACACACCGTTATGCTTTTAATTTGTAATGTTATTCTGAAGACATACACCTCAAATTCCGTGGGACTCCGGGTTAGAATAGGTCCACAGTATCTTTTCTTGTCGTAAGTGTTGATTAAATTGGGCGGTCCGTTTGATGACACCGCAAAAACCGCGACTCCGTGCCACAACAGGTATGGCACAATAAATATCCATCCCGCCTCAAAGGCCGTCAGCACCGAACATAGACCTAAAATTTGCAGCCCTTCGCCGGGAATTGTGAAGTCTCCATATCAGTGTAAAATTATCAAACAGGACGTTAAACAACACACACACATACACACACACACACACCTCAATTTTCTTCACCTGCTTTACACATTTTCATCCCGATCTTTCATCATTCTCATATCCTCTTCCTCAGCAATAACGATTTCGTCGGAGTCATTTTCCTTTGTCTTTTTCTTGACACATGTGAGATGCAGTACCAAGTGACACCCCGCCCCGAGGGCAAACATCACTCCCCCAAACCAGAAGGAATAGTTGTACGAGCCGGTGGCCGTGTACAGAGCCCCTGGATTGAAAAGATGAAATGATGCATCAGTAAATAGACCTTTCTTTCTAATTTCAAATTTAATCAGATTTCAATATATGAATTTACATATAACATTTAATAAATTTATATAATACAAAAGAGGATTTATCGATTCACTTTTATTTGAAATAACGGATTAAAATCCAGCTACTGCGAAATAACGATCCTGGTATCAAACACAATGCAAGATATAAATACAATTGCCATATGTATACAATATTATACACTTAGTTTATAAATACCAGCGGCCGGGGGGCCTAGAATTCCTGCCACGCCTCTAGCTAGAGTTACGAGTCCGAAAGCATTTGTCAATTTTCTCAGTCCAAGCAAATTGCAGATAATGATGGAGGTTAAAGACATGTAGGCAGCTGCAAGAAAAACAGAACAAGTCACTATTTTCTATATATTTCATATCTTATATAACTGTAAGGCACAGACATATTTCCCATAGATTCATATCTATACAATATTCTTTGACTTTTGCATATTTAACTATTTCAACTTCTATGGAAACGTAATGTTGGCTCCGTCTTCCTGTAGTGTTTTTAAATACGCAATATATAGTTGGTCTCATTAACTGTAAAAATTAACATACCAATACATAGACCATACAATAATGAAAAGCCAACTAGAAGTCCGTAGCTTTCACAGAATGGTTCTATGAAGAGAAGAACAGCACTCAGCACTAACGCTGCGTTGTTGATAACAAGAGCATCCAATTTCAAAATGTCGACTAGAAGTCCAGATGCAATCCTCCCCACCGTGTTAGTTATACCTAATTGAAAAATAAATCTTTATACGCTAAGGAATAATCACACAATGCCATCAAACCTAGAAAAGAATCCAATTTCTAGTTTTATCCACAGTTTTACCTATCACAGAGAGCAGAAATGCAGCATCAGGTTTGGAAATCCCGAGCTGTAAAGCGTGATCTACGACGTATGTATAGGGAACATAAAAACCAGCCATGGCTAGAAGGTTTCCAGCACATATCATGAGAAAGGAAATATCAGTTAGCAAAGAGATATCCAATATATCTTTTAAATTGTTAACAATTGACAATGGCACACATGCACTCTTGTCCCAACATGATGAGGACGGGATATCGGGGATATTGGTAATACTCGTGGTGTACTCCCTGATGTCTGATTGTGAAGACTTGCATTCGGGTATGTTCATAATACTGCCACTATAAAAGATGTCTTGCCGGTCTATAGGACGAGAATAGTCTGATTTCGTCACGTAATGGAAAGAATCGCCTCTTAATTGAGGACCAGACAGAAAAGGTTCCCTTTCTGTCTCTCTATACCCGTTCCCAATCGTCGGGTGAATTTCGTGGGCTTTAGTATCTTTCATGAAAGCACCAGTATTTTCAGAGGATGCTGTGTTATTTTCGTTCCCTTGGTTTTCTTTTATTTGCCTTATTCCCTTTAAGTTCGTAAAATCGTCTGTCTCTTCCATGCCAGTGTCTAAGTGGGCGTTACGTATTCTATTACATGTTTCCTTTCTTGCATTTTCAGTCTCTGTTTTCTTTAAGAATTGTTTCATCTTCTTTGTTGGTTCAAGCGGTCTCATTAGCATACCAAAAACACAAGCATTCAGAACAATACCAGCTTGAATCATTACTAAATTCCTCCAGTCGAATACTGCCAACATCATAGCACTTGCTGGTGCGAAAATGAACGTTCCCACTCCGGATCCACAGAGCGCTATTCCAGTTGCTATTGCGCGTTTCTTTTCGAAATAGTATCCCACAACCACATTGGAGGGAAGATATATTAGTCCAAATCCCAAAGCTAGTGGATAGAAAATATAATTAGGATATTACAGTAGTGTATATACACAAAATAAATTTACAAAAGACATAATTGGACTAGTCTACTTTCTAAGCCTTACCTCCTAAAAATCCATATGTTAAGATTAGAACTGTGCTACTTTTGGAGAAGGATGCGGCTAGAAATGCTAACATGGCAAAAACACTTCCCGCAACTGTCACAACTCGGCATCCAAATTTGTTCGTCAATCCGCTGACGACAGGACCTACAATTAAGGACATGTTTATATTTACAATTTCATTATTGAAATTATTTTTACTTAATTTGAAATCAGACCGGGTCTCACCTACACAAAAACATATTCCATACAACAAGGCCCCCACCAATGACACTGTTTCTCTGGTTTCTTGGAAAACTTCCACCCACTCTGGAAGAAGAACTCCAAAGGAATAGCAGAGACCATCAAGAATCATGTTACAACAAAATGAACTGAGTACAATTACCCAACCCCATCCTCCGTCTGGAGGGGTGGGGATATATTCACTAGAGTCCAACACACTGACATTCCTAGAGTCACCAGAGGCATGTCTCGTTTTCCTCTCCGACGCCATAGGTAGGTTTGAATACACTTTTCCAAATAACAATATAATCCTCTGTTGTAGCCACTGATCTAAGTTTCATACAAATTTCTGTTGTGATATAAACTTCCTACTTCGATGCGTAAAGCGAGAATTGATGTTTATGGAATCTGTAATAAAAGTAGCTAAATAGATAAATACTTTTCAGTATTAAATGTATGTACCCTAACTAAAAGCACACCGCCTTTCCTATGCCATTGGAATCCAAGTTAAAATAGGTCTTCAGTGCCTCATGGTTGTAGTAGAAAACAACTAAATGGGGGCGGTCATTCGGATGAGACCGGAAAATCCAAGGTCCTGTGTTACAAAGATGTGGCACGATAAAGATCCCTCTCTGCTCAATATCCGTAAGCGCCGAACATAACCCTACATTTTGCAGCCCTTCATTTTCAAGGTTCTAACGTCCTAAATTCAGAGAACAGTCTTTCAATTGGCAACAGAACTTCATCTCTATTATGAATTCTGTCGAAGATTGTGCCAGACGATGGGCTAAATCTGAAAAAGAACTTTATATCTTGTCAGAATGGATAAAAAATATCAGAGGAATATTGAAATCCCGTATCAGACATGTGAAAACAAAAATGCGTACCAGCTATCCTTCTGTGTTTAGTAAATCCCAAGTGACAAGAGTTAGATAGATTACATGAGGAATATGTTTTAGTTCCGGCTGATAAAGCTGGCAATATTATATTTGTTTGTAAGGCTCATTATTACAATTATTACATTATTATTATAATTAGGAATTACGAGATTGAATACTGTTAGTTATCTTAGCCTTTCCCTCCAATTGTGACGTCTCCGTATGAGTGAATAATTCTCAAACGAGAAATTAAACAACATACAACTAACCAACCATTAAATGCATGGGGAATGAAAAATATCCTTATGCTTCTTATTTACATTATTTTGTAAGACGTAATTGCACTGAATGGATAATTTTATGTCACATTTTAAGATCGGTGATGTAATACTTCAGAGGAGTATCTACTCCTGGGAAAATGTAACATTACGCTATAGTACAAGTGTATTAGATAAAATGGACACCTGACGAATTGAAATTTGATTTCGATAGCTGTTGTATTGATGTTTACGATATCGTATGATACAGAATGAATTTGCATGAAACTTTTGTAACTATTATTTGTTCTTCCCACATCCTCAACTTGTTACAGATCTGAAACTCTTACAATAACTCAGAACATGAATTTTATTGAGCGTTTAAGAACTCTAAAAAAATGTTTACTCATATTTGAGTAATTCTGATGCCTTGCCTTTATGCAGCTGATCGTCTTTACGCCATTTGAAATGGCCCAGGCCAGGATTGTAGAAGAGTTTGAATACAGCGTAACACCGTAAGATTATTCTGGAGGATACGAGGGATCCTTTTTAAGTTCGTAGAGTAGGGCGGTCTTTTTAAAACCGCTTGAAATATAAAAAAATTATCTAAGACCTTCGAAATATGCCCCGTCTGCCTCAACACACATTTTACACCGATCTACCCATTTCCGGAACGCCGCCGATACTCCTCTTTAGGTAAATGTTTCACACACTGGTAGACCACACTGCCTATACGACAACGGGATTCAAAACGGTGCCCTGCAAGCATTTCCTTTAGTCATGGGAACAACCAAAAGTCACAGGGTGACAGGTCAGGGCTGTATGGGGGATAATCTAAGACATCGAGCCCAGATTCTTTCAGATATTCCCGTACCGTAGCGAATTTATGGGCCGCTGCGTTATCATTGATCATTGAGTAATTTGATGCCGCGGACACCGGTGCGTTGTCTGCTTTTCTGATAGAAATCAACAAGTTGAGTAAGAACACTTTCTCTGTAAAACTTTCCAGTGACAGAACTACCTTTAGGGACTGGAATTTGAAGGACTGGACCTTTCGAATCAAAAAATATCGCATACAACATGCGATCTGATGTTTTGCAACGGCGCGCAATGACAGGTCTGTCGCATTCAGATGACACCCAAACCTTATTTTTAACCTTAGAATCGAATTGAAAATGATAGATCCAGGTTTCATCACCTGTAACTATCTCTTCCAAACGACGTGGGTCACATTTATCAGATTTTTTTTATAACTTGCGATGCAAGTCTAACCCGACTTTGCTTCTGCTCGTCAGTGAACAAATGGGGCACTCAGCGCGCGCAGATCTTACGTAGCCCAAGTCGTTCATATAAGACCTTCAAAACACTTGACGAATAAATGCCACTTACTTCTATCTCTTGCACGGTATAACGTGCGTCTTCCTCAATTAACATATTCACAGTAGCAACGTTCTTTTCCGTCAAAACGGAAACTGACCTATCCACTCGAGGTTCATTTTCAATTCACTCCCGACCATCATTAAAAAAACGTACCCACTTGCAAACTGTAGCATATTTTAGAGCACCATTCCCATAAACCTTTTACAAATCAGCATGAATTTCCGTTGACGGAAACCCGAAGTGTGGTCGAACTTCAACTTCATAATCGCATTAAAAAGTTATAGGCTTGCTTTACGAACTTAAAGTGTCCCTCGTATTTGGAAACACACAAAATTGTCCACGTTCTAAACGACCCATGTGACATCACGGCGCAAGGCAATCTTACTCGGTTTGTTCATCTACAAATCGATTTCAGTCTTCGAGCTATACAGCTAGAACAATTCTGTGTGTGCGTGCAGTAAGTTCCGAGAACCGTTCGTAAAAGGTTGTGGGAACAATTGACATTGTGGCAGTTCTTGAAAATCAAGGGGCAACACCAAACACAAAGTACACCCAAAGTGGCATTTGGACCAGGAACAAGCTTACACCATCCCATGTTGGCCTATTCTGAATTTAGCAAGTCATCTGAGCATAGATACGTGTTATACAGAACTGGGTGCTGTGCTATATCAGGTGCAAAGCGGATTAGACAAGGTGATCGCTTATGCAAGTAGGGGATTTCATAAATCCAAGAAAAACTACACAACCCACAGAATAGAGCTGATTTTCATGTGGTCGATTTATGAAAATTTTTCGTATTTGCAGGGTAAACTCTTTATTGTTTGTACTGACAATAAAACTTTGCGCTCAGTATAACAAAATCTGATGTTATGAGTCACCGATGGATTTCAGCTCTTGCATCTTAAAATTTCAGATTGATTATCGACCTGGAAAATCCAATGCCGACGCGGATGAATCATAAAATATATACTGAGACAATTTCTGGTGACTCAACTGAAGTTATTTTCCTGATCGGATAACCATATGTTGAGACCCTGTTCAGTAATGACGCTATTTCTTAGTTCATGCATGCTTTTACTAAACCGAAGGATCATATTGACTAGCAGACTATTCAAGATTCTTATCTCGTGTCACTTTTCGAAACAAGTGATGTTCTTGCTTACTCTTGGTGCATGAAAAGCTGAAGATAACGAACAGTGATCAATCTCATAACTTTACAAAATACAAAAATAAGAGTTGGGCAAGCATATACAAGAGGTAGGAACAGGTGTCGATGAGGAGTAAGCATCTCATGTCGATTAGTCATACCAACCGTGAGCCTTACATCTTGATCAGGTAAACGGATCAAAATCATTGTGTGCCTAACAATTGGTATGAAACAATTTAGACGAAGGGTACGTGAGGCAAAAGTGTTATTTTAATTGATTAATTACTTTGATGACTATTTATCATATGATCGAGTGATTCTTTGTCCACGATCCGAAAGCCTTAAAACGTTATATTCATCTGCGTGTGCCTTGATGTGACTGTAACATTTGATTATTGACATTTTTAGGTTAATATGATGATTTGGCTACCGTAAAGGTACAATATTGACATAGCTCTTGTACTTCGAGGGAAGCTAAAGTATTGTATTGACGATGTTCTAGTTTCCCTAGGTTGTTGGGTCTCAGCCAATCGGAAAGCACGGAATCATTCGATCATGTAACATAATTGAAATTATTCGAAGTACTCACATTTCTCTTGTTATCTTGTATGAATGATGAAAGATTAACGAAAAAGACCAAAGGATCGATTTCTGGTTGTTTATATTCTGGTTGTTTATCTATAATTCTGGGTTGCTGGTACACGTCTCGTGTCAACATTCAGAATTGTCAATATTTTTCTAGGTACAAATGACATTTTAAGTGCCCACCGTGATAATGATTGTAGGGACCTTGTCCTGTTTCAATGTCCATGCGATGTGGTTCAACTATGGCTGAAAAAAAGGAAGTTATTTTGTTTTAAGTCCATGATTTTTAAAACACGGTATCATCAAAAATAATTTGAAATGGAGTAGATGGATAGGAGAATACTTGATGATAAGCACTTGATGACAATGAAGCAGGTACACAACAAATAGACTTGATTTTGTTGTCAGTTTATCTGAATTTTCGATTCATTTTACATACGGTTGATGGCTTCTTTTATCACTACAAGTAAAACTGGAATCGATATTTGTGAGGAAGTTATTCGAATACTAGTGTAATTTGAATTTTATTAAAGATTTTCTGTCTTAGTCTCTTTTTAATGAAAACAAATATGTTATTGTATATTTGTGAATTTACGTGGCCATAGTCACGTCCGACGAGTAACAACAACCAAGTTTAAAATGTTGGGACTAGTGCATAAACGTATATGTACTGTACCTTTGTACGTTAACACTTACTCACGAAAATGAACTGATACATGTACTCCGATAGCTTATACACTTGCTTACCAACTCCAAGCCATATTAGCTCACAATTGCCAAATTAACTCCCAACCTAATCATATGTATCATCTTCCTTGTTTATACAAGCAGACAGACAGGTGCTTCGTTAGTTCAATTAGAAAAGCACATAGTGTAGTTCATAACTCTACATATATGGAATATATGTATAGTGTTAGAAAGAGAGAGAGAGAGAGAGAGAGAGAGAGAGAGAGAGAGAGAGAGTATACAAACACATGTGCTGCTTTGGATCATAGTAACAGAATTACCCCCTCCCCAACAATTTTTTTTTCTGGTTACACCCCTAATAAGGTCTGTAGGACGCTATGGCTTCAATTATCAGCTAGGACGTACAACGTTTATAATTATGAATGTACATGAAATGCTGAAATGTGTTAAAATGACGAAAAATAAATCGCAATGTGAATGTTTCCGCTATCAATTATTTACTTCCATACAATAATGCTTTAGTCATTGGTTCTAACATAAAAACAAAAGAAAAACGAATGTCAAACATACAACAAAATACTGCAAGTTTTATGAATTTTTGAAATGTCATTGGTGATTTTATGCACTGTAAATCATTTCATATGACTCTGTTAGACACTGTCTGCTAAATATACATACAGGATACTACGGATGATAGGGCCATTTAATCTAAGTTAAGATTTAAGGTGCAAATTCCAAGATTGAAGTTGAAAAAGCCAAGATTGAAGTTGATCTTTCGAGAGAGAACTAATTTGGCCCAATATAAGTCGATTTTTATACAGGAAGAGGCGACAACATCAAACTAACTAACGCTGAGGAACACGCAAAGAGAACATTCGCCGTTTACACATAGTAGTAACTAGAGTGGGTGTGGTAAAACGTTTGCGAGTTATAAACCCTTAGGAAGTTCAAGGCATCGATAGGAGGTTCAAGCATCGATAGGAAGCTCAAGGCATCGATAGGAAGGATTCCAAATCTTGTCTTGAAAATTTGTGCTCATCAACTGTCCTCAGTCCTCAACGATCTACGGGATTCTGCCTCAGATTGGTTGTTTGTTTTACGTCCTGTGGATATTTTCACCTGTAGGTGAAGTACTCGTACCTTAACTATAGACCTATGCTTAGCGATTGGATTTTGCGACACGGGACCACCTTGTTAAGGTCTTATCCGAAAACACCATGATTTTCATCGCTAAATTTCGAAAATTGCGAAGTATAAATTTAAGTCATAGGTTTGACGCAGTCAGGCACGAGCGGGGCTTCAAATCAATTTTTTCCCTCCAAAAGATGTTCCTTTGTGACCAGTTTTGGTTCCGTTTTTGAAGGAGCAAGTTGTAATTCAATAGACCCGACATATTTGACATTTAGACACATAGACCAACATATTTCCTCTTATATGGTAAGTTATTTATGTAAAAAACTGAAACTGAAACTGAAACTAGTTTATTTGATTAAAACGCCGAATTTTACATGCATGTATTCACTGGCGTTGTACAATAAAATAGTAAAGGAGATGATATGCATAAAAGGTAATATTAGAAGCATAAGATAGGTAAGTAAATAAGTAAATAAGACATACAAGTACATACATTCTACAAAACTGAATCAATGTCTAGTACGATACTAAAATGTTTTGTTTTTTTTTGTTTGTTTTTTTTTAATTGTATATGTATTACTAATGCTAATCTATTCTACAATTCCATTACTAAATGTTAAATCAGTAATTTTGCATAAAGTTCCCTTTTTCACATCCCTTTGGTAAATGGTCAGTGAGAGTGAGACTTCTATAATGTAAATATTTTTATAAGAATAATGTATATAATTTATCTCTCTGTGATATATTTTAAAGAAAAAGTATATTTTTATGAATTTACGAGATATTGAAAGTATTGTAATTAATTTATATAGATCAGACCAGTTTGGTACTGTCTATAACTGTTCAAGAGCCTGTTCCCATAAAATGGTATGAACACCTATGGTTTTATTTATTTCAATAATTAATAATGTTAATACATATTATAAGGATAATTATTGCAAAGTTTTTATTATGAAATTAAGAAATCTTTATGACTAGGGAGATTTATTATGTGGTAAATGCATGTAGATAGAGTTATCTCCCTTGATGTAAATTACATAGATATAATGCTATAATCATAATATGGTTATATATTATATTGGTTGTATATATCAGTATTGATGTGAAATTATAGTATTCATGTTTTTATTTAGCCTATATTTATTGTTATAGGGTTTTGATGATTTGATCATTTGATGATTCAATGAACAATCCATCTTTGATGAGACTCTTGGATCAACGGAATAAACGTCTTGTCTAGAATCCAATCACAGTTTCCTTGTCATCTATCATTAAGGGAAAATCTGTTATATATATTTATATATACTCTGAAAAAAAAGAAATGCATAGCCCTTTTGAAATTTTAAAAATGCAAATTATGTATTTTACCAGGTAAACTGAAATGGTCAATTGAGTAATTGATTTTTTACAGGTAAGTATGAAACTTTAAAGGTCTGTTCATTTGATTTGGCTCTCTGCCAAATTAGCTCGGCGACTCTCTAAAATTGCACATCACCTCTATCGCCATGGAATTTGGCTTACGTTTTTCACGAGAACTTTGTGCTTAATTCAACCACTACATTAAAGCGTATAAAAGGACGAAGTTTGAAGCTTGAATTCATCATAACGTTAAAATGTTGCCATGCCAAGGTTGGACCCTGCTACTCGAAATATCGTCATTGGCCGTCTCCAGGCCGGAGTATCCCAAAGTGAGATTGCACGAACTGAAAACGTAAATCAGAGCACAATTTCTCGGCTGTGGAACAGATTCCAGCAGACTGGCTCTACTAATGACCGACCGAGGAGTGGGCGACCTCGCATTACGACTCCTGGACAAGATCGCTACATCCGGGTCTTTCATCTACGGAATCGAACCGTTGCTGCAACAGCTACTGCAGTCGCAATACCTGGATTGAGAAGAATCAGCTCGCAGACAGTCCGCAACCGACTTCGACAATATGGCATTAGACCCAGAAGAAAGTATTTTGGAGCAGTTTTGACACCGTTACACAGACGAGAAAGAGTCCGATGGTGCAACAGATTGAGGGGTTGGACATTCCGCAACTGGCGTAGAATCTGGTTCAGCGATGAGTCCCGTTTTCTGCTACAGAAACGTGATGGAAGAATCCGTGTATACCGGCGCAGGAATGAACGTTTCTCTTCCTCGTGTGTCCAAGAAGTGGATAGCTTCGGTGGAGGTAGCGTCATGATGTGGGCGGCGATCTCTAATGACCGTAAAACAGAACTGGTACATGTCCCGGGCAATTTAACGGCTCAAAGGTACAGAGACGAAATTCTCCAACCTCACCTTATGCGCGTAATTGACCGACAGAGGGAGTTATTCCAACATGACAATGCTAGGCCTCACACAGCCCGCTTAACAATTGACTACCTTCAGCAGAACAACATTAATGTGCTACCATGGCCTTCCAAATCACCGGATTTGAATCCGATTGAACACTTATGGGACCAACTGGATAAACGTGTGCGCCTGCGCCAACCTCCGCCTCAGACCCTCGATCAGCTCCGTCAAACGTTACAACAGGAATGGCGAACAATTCCACGCAATAACGTAAGAACATTGATTGACTCTATGCCAAGGAGATGCAGAACTGTGTTGGCAGCTCGAGGTGGTCATACACGGTACTAACTTAAACGTGACAGGAAGTGTTCTTAACTGTGATGATCTGACTTTTTTTCCACCAATATCTAAGGTTTGGACTGTAATTTTTTTCAATTGAAACAATTCTAGTGAATATCTACATTTTTTATTGTAAAATCATAATCCAAAATACATCTACTAAAATCTTAAAAAATCCATTATGCGTTTCTTTTTTTGCAGAGTATATATATCAAATTGCAGGAAATTCTAATAATCACAATTCCTTTCTAATATTATGAGAAACATTTTAAAAATTCTTAGCAAGCAAGAGAAAAAAATGAATTTGGGGTACTTCGCAGAACCATCTTAAATATACAGTCAAGTACTTGTGCGTTATGGGTTTAACGTATTTGTAGATAGGCAGTGTGAATAATTATCTTAGATGCAAAAAGAAAGATGGTACAGTTTATTTATTCTGGAAGAAAATTATTTTTGATTATCTACCATAATCTACATATACATCGCAGAAGCTCTGTTTAGAGGGGACCTCTCGCCTCCTAATTAAAAGACAAACCAAAAATCCTCTGTTGAAAAGTAACTGAAAAATATATAACATAATATCAGCCAATAAGATCTCTCTCTCTCTCATTAATCGCACAGTTATTTATGCAAATTATGTGTGCATGTGGAATTTATGTACCTAAATGATTTCCCGATTTTACAAATCTTCAAAACTTTGAGTATAAATATAGTATTAGGATATATACATGCATAATACACAGTACTAGTAAATATTCTACTTTGATATTTTCCCTGATGGAAGACCCCTGATCGGTACGGGGTAAGTGTGTTGCAATCTGTACAACGAAGTGACAACGTGTTTATAAATGGAGTTTATCGTTTTGTTTCAAGGATTATGATAATAAAGGGAATTTTACTTCTACTAAGGATATTTTCGATCGTTTTCATGGCTAGTATACATATCATGTTCTCAAGTTATAATAGTATTTACGTATTTTCATTTTGTTTGAAGTGATTATAAATAATGACCAGTGTATATTTTATGCCTTTGCTTATTCCATTCTATCAATAGATCATTGATGAAATATCTCCGCGTTTATTGCATAATTTTGACATCTTTACTGCAACTAAACGAACACGCAAATGAAGAAAAGCTTTTTATTCTAAATATATTTATCCCAAACTGTTAGAATGTTTTACTGATGTACGATATTTTTATTGTAATTTTTGAACACGGCATTGTGTTGTAAAACTTGATTTTACTTGTTTTTGATACCATATACCTGACTGTCGGAGATGTTCGTGTTACCTGTCGAGACTCTCCGCACAGGTAAATCGTAAACACTGTTGTGAAGTGAAGCGTAGCAAACCGTATCTTATATACCAGGCAAACCCTGTTGTATATTCTACAATAGAACTTTCATTTAATATGGCGGATAAGAAGAGAAATATGGCGGACTCTGATAATACTACTATATTTATTAATTCATGTCAGCTTTAACGAGGAATTGTCCTTTCGTAGAATCTTTCTGCAAATACTGCCTGAAACGTGACCAGCTTCACTCTCATTTATTATTTTAAAGTTTATGCCTTCGATATCTGATAGGCATTTTCCCAGGGATATTTTCAAAATGTGAAATTTTGTTTTTCGACGTTACCGAATTTATACACGTACATAATTCTTATTAGAAAAACAAATTGACACAATCTGGAAAAGGGATATGCCGCTCCAGTAAAATGTCCAAAGTCTTACAAAGAAAGGCTAGTCACCAACATGAATGTTACTGGATGTCTCTGGGGACCTCCATATTGTCGAGATAAGCTGGACATTGAACTGATACAGATAGGCTCTGGGGTCAACAACAGTCCACTGCTCACAACCGATTCATTCATAAATTTATGTCAATGGAATGCCGTTACTGCTGTGCTGTAATAAATGTCGGCTGAACCGAACTCACACAAGTTATATTTTATGAGTAATGAATGCGATCTGTTTTAGGCCCTGTCGTGTAAATGTATACAGTAACACCTTCAGACACAGAACGCTAGTCTACCTTAACGCGTTTGCATGTCGCGAGACATTCAGACCTTCATTCAGATTCATCCGAGAGATGTATAGTTCGCGAACAGTTGATTTGTTCAATACAACACAAACTATGATATCCGAAAGAACCTCATTTTTATCTCCAAACTAATAAAAGAATTTTGCATGAAAACAGAGTATAAGAATAAGAAAAGTGCTTGTTGAAGTTCTTGAGTTACCTAAAATTTCATTCAGACTGATTTTACTACATGTAATATCTAGCACTGTGTTTAACAATTTTAAACTGTTTTAGATTATAGTGTAATTTATGGATTCATTTAATCTTACTTATCTAAAAAAAAAATATGTTTTATATGTTTGGTATTTTTTTATATGATATGGCATAAAAAAATTATGATATAAAGTACTTTTGAACGTGTTTTATACATGAAAAAAGTGCTCAATAAATTTGGTACATAATAATAATAATTTCGTGGCCTCGTCAAAGTTGATCATCAGAAGATTTCACTGTTAAGCATCCCTATTCTTTGAGTTATTCAGAATATTTCTATTCTTTGAGATGAGTTGCTATTCATTCGTTCGTTATTTATATTGTTTAACGTCCCGCTCGCGAATCTTTCATTCAGATGGAGACGTCACCATTGCCGGTGAAGGGCTGCAAAATCAGCGCTTACGGCCTTTGAGCAGGGAGAGTTCTTTAACGTGCCACACCTGCTGTGAGACGGGCCTGCCGTTTTTACGATTTCATCCGAAAGACCGCCCCATTTAATCTCCTCTTCCAACAAGCAAGGGCTACTGAGGACCTCTTCTAACCCGGCTTCCCCGCTATTCAGGTTCGTCTAAAATTTCAAAGAAAAGCATCTTCTTTGACTGTTTCACATTACTTATGTATTTATGGACATTTGTGTCTATTCCTTCACCTATATTTGAATTTCTAATGTTTTAGCGTTTTATATCTTAATAAGCTGTAATGATAGCCATTTCCTCATGAATACGTTGAGGATGAGCATATCCCTTGCAATGAGTGTCTACTAGCTTTCCATTGGTCCCTAGTGATTTCATCCCAAATTCAAAAGGGTATTTCCTCTGTCAAACCAATGTACAGTTGTGGCCTGTAGTGTTTACATTTTCTATAAAGTGTCATAGTGACCTTGAACTTTGATCTTTATGACCTCCAAGAGGATTTACCACCTTACGAGGGGATAAAACTTTTTAAATGAATGTGTCCTCTCTCTCTCTCTCTCTCTCTCTCTCTCTCTCTCTCTCTCTCTCTCTCTCTGATTAGCATGACATGTATGGAATTCAGTATCACATGCAAGTTTATCAGAGCTTGTTACACACCGGAAAAGGAGGTGAAAAGTCAAATAGAATATGAGCATTGAAACTATTTAAAAAAAAGACCTTGAAAAAGAAATTGAAGCATATATGTGCAGTCTTACACTGCTATAGAATGATGTTAACAGTTCGTGCAGATGAATGAGTGTTTAGAATACACTTTGATATAAAGGATTGGATTTGATAACTTTACGATTAGCATTTGTGCAGCCATGTATGTTGTAAAAGCTGTATTGCTGAAGTCGTTTAACGACAGAAAATATCATAATTGACAGAGGAATAAAATTTCAACCCATGAAAACGACAAAATAGGAGCATTTAAATCCCTACGCACAGTAGTTAAAAAATCTTGAACAAAAATTTAAATTTTTATGGATTTTAAATGCTTACATTTATATTTTTTTGAAAGTATATGCATGATAAATGCGTGATATATGCACTGTAGGTAAAACAGCGAGGATCCAGAGGCGACCCACGGTTGTACCTCTCCCACCAAGAAAGGGAATTGAAGACCGTGAAAATTACAAAACATGACAGGTTTTTGTTGAAGGCATTCAACTATAGAGGAGGTTGCAACTCCCGTAACCTCTAAATCCATCACTGTGTAAAGACATAGTAAAATCAACAAACCAAGTTCATATGTTCATATGCAATAATTTTCTCATAGCTCATGCATGATAATGATTAAACATGTAAATAAGAAATGATGAAAAATTAAGGATTGCTTTTCTTTTTAAAAATATTTTAATTGATAATTAGAACTTACCGGAGGAGAGATCTCGGGGGTCTATTCACAACTGGAACATTATTCTTGTAAAACGCAAGGCTGTCGGCTGATTAGTAGTAAAATGTGACCGAGAACTGTTTTTCCTAATTGTTATTCCAGTCCAATTTAAATAAGATCTTATCTGATCGTATCACTGGAGAAGGATCTGACAGCACTGCATTTAGGGGCAAGTAATTGACCCCAGTCTCATGAATAATTCAATAAATATTCGACTAATAACAATAGCTTGACAAAGAAGGACCAATCAGAAATCGTTTTACTAAAGCGTATTCGGATTGTAAATTCCCAATATAATAATAATAAAAAAAACAGGGGAAAAGGGAAGATTTAGGTGCATCGTGGAAGAAGAGAGACTGTTTAGCAATTTTCTTGGCATTTTACTCGATTAAAGTTGTGTGGTCCGAATGTCAACAATTTTTGTCCACTTTATAATTATAACATGTACGTATATACATTATTTCAACTGTTTTAATCCTGAGGCAGGATTATTTAAGTTTAAATCGGCGTTTACAAGCAACTGTCACTTGGCCATTTCAAATGCATATTTAGATAGCAAGTCAAATGACGTCACGTGTTCAGTTCCGACTTCTAAATCGGTGGTACTTTATCACTACAGTACCCTGCCATAAGTTTAAGAGATATAAATATACGAATACCTCTAGTAAGTCGTTGTTTTACGCTCTTTAAAACCAAATTTAAACAATGCTGCACCGAGTTGAAAACATCATGTTGGAATTTCCAGTACCGCGTGGGGCTATTTATAGATGTCTAATTTCAACTTTTCAAATAATCTTCTCAATGTTTTCCTTTACATGCAGATGTTTTCAAGCTTGTAATAAAGGGAAAGTTAATAACTTAAAAAACTACGTCATCTCCTTTAAAGTAATTCTGTACAAAAAATAATAGATGAACATCGGACCAGCTTAAACTCCCGAGCCTCTCGTAAAAAATATATAAAATCTTTTAGATCTGTATACACAATGATTCCAGTCTGGCTAGAAATGAAAGACAAAAAATCAAAACAGCCTTGTTGTCATGACTTTGCTGCATTTATCCATTTTGACCAGGTTAATTTCACCTTTGTTTGATCTCGAAGTTTTAATGAAGACAGAAATGTTCAGCATCCTTTGGGATTTGACAACACTGTCCTTTTCAAATGTGCGGGTATCTTAAAATGAGGACATTTTAAGGCTCTTCGTTCTTAACCAAAGACAGACCGAATCAGGTGTGGAAGGAAACTGATTACGTGTTTGTTTCGATCTACTTCGAAAATGTAATCATTTTATTTTGTTCTAACCATGATAAACGTCAAATGTTTGGGAGGTACAGACATTGTGTTTGTGTATGAAATATGAATAAGTATCATCTTATATATATTTTCTGTCTATTTTTCTATCTCTACAAATAAAGCCTTCTGTTATTGTCCTGAATGAACCCAGAAGAAAGCAATACATAAAACAATTCAAAATATAACAATTTATTTACATTTATTGAAAGAAAAAATACCAATAAAAGAATTACCAACTTATAATAGGTATAACCAAAGTTCGCAAAATCAATGTTCGATGTTGGTTTAACGTCGAGCTGAATTAAATTTATGCAGGAGAATATAAACTGCCAAACATCGGCTGTAAAGTCCCATCAATCCAAACTCCCCGATGCATTCTGCAGTTCTATAGAATGCTTATTGAATCCACGCGTGTGGTTAATAGCACAGGACTTACATGGATTTATACTATACTCCAGTCCTCAGAGCTTTCGTTTCTATGACACAAATAAGCAGGGTTAAGGCAAAGCAAGAATTATGTCATCTTTAAGTATAACTGACAAACATCGTTCTAAAAATAAAATATCTTGAATATGTCCTAGGTCACAGGCGTCAATCAAGTACAGATGTATTACACAACAGTATGATTCATTAAGAATCAAAATGATTTGATGGAAGTTTCAATGCATTAAAGCGTAGCTATTCTTACTTTTTATCTTCCAGGTAATTTAGATCTACTTTTTATCTTCCAGGTAATTTAGATCTACTTTTTATCTTCCAAATAATTTTATTCTATTTTTTATCTTCCAAATAATTTAGATCTACTTTTTAATCTTCCAAGTAATTTAGATCTACTTTTTATCTTCCAAGTAATTTAGATCTACTTTTTATCTTCCAAATAATTTAGATCTAATTTTTATCTTCCAAGTAATTTAGATCTACTTTATATCTTCCAAGTAATTTAGATCTACTTTATATCTTCCAAGTAATTTAGATCTACTTTTTCATGTAATTTTTTTAACCAGATGTATGTAATCGTGATTTACATTTTTGAATTAGAGCTATTTGCTACGCACATTTTTTTTTTGAATATTATATAGCACTCGAAAATTGCTTCAAATGTATGCATTCTATATGTAGTGAACATGGTGAATATAATAGTATTGTGACACAAGAAAATTTTAATTCTATTACATTAAATAAATATACCTCTTATACAATTTTCAAGTGATAATTCTATAGTTGTTTTCTTCAGCAGCACGCATTAAGCATGAACCCTTTTGATGACTATTGGGTCCATTCAATTACACCGAGAGCAAAAATTTAATACAATTCGTAAAATGGTTTAATAATACATCTAATTTTCATTGATATGAATTGATGTACATTAATATTAATTGCATTCAGATGATATCCCATGTTATATTACGTTCGGCAAAATACATTTCATATTTTTAGTTATCTTAGCCTTTTCATGTAAAATTCCCTGTTCCATTTTCCGTTCCGCGTTTAAGCAACATCCCAATGATTGTCTACCCCAGTGTGTTTCAGTTGCCTCTTGTTTGGAATCCGTGCTCGGACACTAAACAGCTACTAACTCCTTTGTTTAATTTATAGGTTTCCAGCTGCTTCTTTAATATTTTAAACACGCGTTATCGGATTACTAGACCGAAGACGACGAGATGATATCCGCACATCTTATCACAGGGCTAACTACGTCTTTGTATTAACCATTGTAACGAATTACATGACCAAATAAATAATTTCAATTACATTTAATTACTAATATTAGGGTCTCCTCTGACTTTTTGCCTTCGTAAGAATCAAGTTAAATCAAAACTTCGCTCAGGAGACAACACCGGAATTATATAACGACAAAACCAAAACCGTACAACGTACTAAGATCCGGGAATACAAAATACGACAAATCAAAAAGATCACACATTAAAAGTCTGACGAAAGAGATGGATTTTTAAATCTTTTTTTTAAAACAGTCAACTTTCTGAATCTTCCTGATTTTAGATGGAAGGTTGTTCCATAGAACAAAAATCCACGTTATTCTTATATAGTCTTGCCTTCTCTGCATTCCTACATTAACCTCAGTTTGTATTATTTTGTGTCTTTTGTATGTATTTATTGTTCCTAGTTTTAATTTATTTTACATGTAAAACGCTTTAAGGTAATTGTGTTGATTAGATAAAGCACTATATAGATGTACAAAATATTAATTATAATATTTAATAATTAACTCTTACTCCCGAAGCGAGAAACTTGTTGGCTAATCAACAACTCTGGTGCTCTCCGACATAGCCCAAAAATAGGAAACCTCGCTACGACGATTTCCTAATCTTTTACAAACGTGAGAGAGATACGATTGTCAAAATTCACCAAAACACTATATGTAAAGCACAGTCACACAGAAAAATAACCATGCCCAGAGTTTTCTGACAGTAAAGCAGTCACACAGAAAAATAACCATGCCCAGAGTTTTCTGACAGTAAAACAGTCACACAGAAACTTAATTATGCCTAGTGCTTTCTGACAGTAAAGCACAGTCACACAGAAGCATAACCATGCCCAGTGTTTTCTGACAGTAAAACAGTCACACAGAAAAATAACCATGCCTAGTGTTTTCTGACAGTAAAGCAGTCACACAGAAAAATAACCATGCCCGGTGTTTTCTGACAGTAAAACAGTCACACAGAAAAATAACCATGCCCGGTGTTTTCTGACAGTAAAACAGTCACACAGAAACATAATCATGCCCAATGCTTCATGACAGTAATGCACAGTCATACAGAAGCCTAACCATGTCCAGTGCTTTTTGGCAATAACGCACAGAAGCATAACAATGCTTTTAGACAGTAAAGCAGAGTCACACAGATACAAAACCATGCCCAGTGTTTTCTTACAGTAAAGTACAGTAACACAGAAGCATAACCATGCCTAGCGTTTTCTGACAGTAACGCACAGTCAAAGAAGCATAATCGTGTCCAGTGTTTTCTGACAGTAAAGCACAAGCACAGCCACACAGGAACATAACCATGCGCAGTGCTTTCTGATACAGTACCCCGGATTTACACCAGCTTCATGATCACTCTCAGAGAATCGAGTGAGCAGAGTAAATAAACAGCGTGATGTTACGTAATTGGTTGGCATTGATTCCTGATTGGATCGTAATCTGATAAACTAATGACTTTTCTATATAGTGATCACTCTCTATATACAATTTTTATATCTAGATAAATGCTATCTGTACAGCTTACACTTTCTACATATAGTAACCCGTAACATTATCAAATAATACCTTCTTTATATAGTTCACACTTTCTATATATAGTAACCCGTAACATTATCAAATAATACCTTCTTTATATAGTTCACACTTTTCTATATATAGTAACCAGTAACATTTCTATATAATAATAATCACGCAGTAAGTTTCTTAATCTTAAATTTACTAAGAAAAGATACCGACAACATAAGCAATATTCTTAATGCTGAAAAAGTTCAGTCGTGTATTCCATTAAACAAGTTCAGGTTTGCACCCTGTATTTCCAAGAAACATGAGGGTATGAACTGCAGCGCTTTAGCCTGCACATGTAATGAAGCGCGGTAGCGCTTCTTGAAAAGTGTGCCGTCGTGAAACATTCCAATCCATGCCTTCATGAATTTTCAAAAATAAAATCAATTTATTACATTTACAATCTACTTCATTTCTGTCGGGATTCCCGGTCATTAGGACTGAAGTACTATATTAAGATTCATGCCCACATTGTTTACCATTGCAGGTCATGGGGAAATGGTTATCATTGGAATTTGCAGGTCATGGGGAAATGGTTATCATTGGAATTTGCAAAGATATGGAAGACAATGTACGATGTAAATGTATGTATGTGTAGCACGATAAAGATCCCTCCCTGCTCAAAGGTCGTAGGTGCTGAGCATAGGTCTAAATTTTGCGGCCCTTCACCGGCAATAGTGACGACTCCATATGAGTGAAAAATTCTAGCGAGCGGGACATTAACAATATACAACCAACTAAACACACGGGATCCGAGCCCATAACTCATTCTTGACAAGAGGTAAAAAACAATCAGAAAAAACACTACAATACTAAACTGATTCAATCTGGAAGTGACTCACCAAGAACTTATAAAGTGCATGTGCTAGTGCTAATACTAAGGCTCAACTACCTTTTTAGCATTAATGGTAGTAAACAAATGACAATGTATGTTGTGACCTTGGACTTTGACCTCATAACAAATCAATTTATGGATGTCTTCCTTTCTTGATTAACTACGTATATATTAAATATGAAACAAAAAGTTATTCAATATATTGCGTCATTACGACAGCAATGGCAGACAGACGGACAATATTATTCCTAGAGCCTGGTAAGGAGAATTAGACAAACATAACACAAGAATTAAAGAAATTCAATGAACGAAGAAACTAGGTTTTACAATTTTTATTAAACAAAGTCAACCGTGATGAATTCAAACTTTATCTCTATCTCCTTAAGGGCCTCCGTGGCTGAGTGGTTAGAGCGTCGCGCTCAAAATCACAAGGCCTCTCACCTCTATAGTTGGCGCGGTTTAGAATCTCGTTCGCGCCGATATTTGTGATAAAGTTTGCCGGTTTACTTTCAGAAGGTCGGTGGTCTCTTCCCGGATACATTGTATCTGGGTTCTCTCCTCCAACAATAAAAACTGGACGCCACCAGATAACTGAAAAATTGTTTAGTTTGGCAGAAAACAACAAACAATCAATCAATCATCTATCTACTTATAGATGACCAGAAATCAAATTCCAATTTCCAAAGTTAAAGTACATCGGAGAAAAACATTTTAGAAAAAATCCGGAAAATCTCGTAAAAATCAGAGAACAGTGAATAAAACATCAATTTAATTTGTAAAGTCGCTTTAACATCAATCAACAAATTTAATTTGTACAGTTTCCTTAATCAAAACATGGTTTAAAAGTCTGGAAAACCAAGTTGTGATAGATGGTCAAAGGAACAGACAAACGGTCGGAGTAGAAACTGACACAAGTAGTCCCCCTTAGCGAAACAAGGAGTTATGGACGGTAACATAGATGGATGCGCCTCTGTATAGTGCTTGATAATATACTTCTCCTCTATAAATAATTCATAGCATAGCATTAAAGAAATTGAAATATTTTACATTATATTTTTTTTTTCAGATGCTGCGCTGCTTTAAAGAATGCATAACTAATCTACCTGTCTCTTTGACTTTGTTGATATGACTTTCTCTATATCTATTGTAATGACAGTGTCTACAAAACAACAATCTTAGCCAGACAACTGTCACATTAAATAGAGAACTTCTCTTGTGTTTTACAATCTGTTATATATTATATCACACAGCAGGTATCGCAATCCTAAATTCTCGGAAGTCATATCCATTTCCTAGCCATGTACACGTCAACAGAATACATATGAATGAATTAACCAACCGTCTTTGAGTCTTTAATTCAGTTAAAGACAGATAGGAGGTAAATATAGGAGTAGAGTAAAATATTCAATTTGTGCCAATGTGTCATTTTATTGATAATGTGTCATTTTATTGATAATGTGTCATTTTATTGATAATGTGTATAGGAAATGGTAGATCTTTCCTCTCTTTTATTTAGTTATGTTGTAAAATATTTGCCTTCAAATATCATCTTTAGACTTACAATATCATATCGTAGAGGGACAATTCTACATTTATGACTAAAATGTGAAAATATCACACTTTAGACTTACAACACCATACTGTAGATTTTTAACAATATACTGTACATTTACAACACCATACTGTACATTTATAACACCATACTGTACATTTACAACACCATACTGTAGATTTACAACACCATACTGTACATTTACAACACTATACTGTAGACTTACAACATTATATTGTAGACTTACAACACTATATTGTAGAATTACAACACTATATTGTAGAATTACAACACCATACTGTAGAATTACAACACTATACTGTACTCTTACAACACCATACTGTAGACTTACAACACCATACTGTAGACTTACAACACCATACTGTAGATTTACAACACCATACTGTAGATTTACAACACAATACTATAGACTTACAACACCATACTGTAGATTTACAACACCATACTGTAGATTTACAACACTATACTGTAGACTTACAACACTATACTGTACATTTACAACACAATACCGTAGACTTACAACACCATACTGTAGACTTACAACACCATACTGTACATTTACAACACCATACTGTAGACATACAACACTATACTGTAGATTTACAACACCATACTGTAGACTTACAAAACCATACAGTAGACTTTCAACACCATACTGTAGAATTACAACACTATACTGTACTCTTACAACACCATACTGTAGATTTACAACACCATACTGTAGACTTACAACACCATACTGTAGACTTACAACACCATACTGTAGACTTACAACACCATACTGTAGACTTACAACACCATACTGTAGATTTACAACACCATACTCTAGACATACAACACCATACTGTAGATTTACAACATCTTACTGTAGACTTACAACACCATACTGTAGACTTACAACACCATACTGTACACCTACAACATCATACTGTAGACTTACAACACTATACTGTAGATTTACAACACCATACTGTACATTTACAACACCATACGGTAGACTTAAAACACCATACCGTAGACTTACAACACCATACTGTACATTTACAACACCATACTGTAGATTTACAACACTATACTGTAGAATTACAACACCATACTGTAGATTTACAACACTATACTGTACAATAACAACACCATACTGTAGACTTACAACACTATACTATAGACTTACAACACTATATTGTAGTTTTACAACACCATACTGTACATTTACAACACCATACTGTAGACTTACAACACTATTCTGTAGACTTACAACACTATACTGTACATTTACAGCACCATACTGTAAACTCACATTTTATTCTGATTGATTGATTGTTTGTTTGTTTCACGTCCCGTCGAGAATTTTTCACTCATATCGAGACGTCACCATCTGTAGGTGAAGTACCACAAATTTAGACCTATGCTTAGCGCTCAGGGCCGTAACAGTGAGGGTTGTTGAACGTGCCAACGCCTACCGTGACACAAGACCTCCGTTTTCAAGGTCATATCCTAAAGACCCGTGATTCTCACTTCAAAATGCCGAGCGTTTCGCAAAGGAGCAATCACTACCTAATTTTCGTCTTAGGTTTGACGCAACCATGGCACGAGCGGGGCTCGAACTTACGACCTCCCGGTTACGAAGCGAACGCTGTAACCACTGAGCTACCGCGACCGGTCTAACTTATAATGTTATATTGTAAATTTACAATGTTATGTTTTAGAATTACAATGATATATTGTAAAGATACAGTATTATATTGCGTACGTACAATGTTATTTAGCAAACTTGCAATGCTATTTTGTAAACTTACAAAGCTATTTTGTAAATTTACAATGTTAAAATGAAGACACACAACGTGATACAATAGACATACAATGTTCTATTATAGATTGTTGAATCAGGAAGATATTCTGACAATCCTTTTTATGAATGATAAGATGAAAATAACGAACAGGGATCAACCTCATAACTCCTATAAGGAGTACGAAATTAGGAGTTTAGCAAACACGACATGTTGGACATACCAGAGGAGGGATCAAGTGCCTAGGATTAAAGCATCCCCTGCCGACCAGTCACTCGGCGTGAGCCCTCTATCTTGATAAGGTATACGAAGCAATCCGTAGTTAGAATCGGCGTGTAAAGAACGGTCTGATAATTGGTTTGAAATACATATGACCGGTCGCGGTAGCTCCGTGGTTAGAGTGTTCGCTTTGTAACCGGGAGATCGTAAGTTCGTGAAATGGCCGCGTCAAACTTAATACGCAAAAATAGGTAGTGATTGCTCCTTCGCTAAACGCTTGGCATCCAGAAATGAGAATCACGCGCCTTTCGGATATGATTGATTGATTGATTATTTGGTGATTTCCGCCACATTCAACAATTTTTCAGTTATCTGGTGGCGTCCAGTTTTTATTGTTGGAGGAGAGAACCCAGATTCAATGTACCCGGAAAGAGACCACCGACCTTCCGAAAGTAAACTTTCTCGCATAGATCGGCGCGAGCGAGAATCGTGTCACGGTAGGCGTTGGCATGTTAAAGAACCCTCACTGTTACGGCCCTGAGCGCTAAGAATAGGTCTAAATTTATGGTACTTCATCCACAGCTGGTGACTTCTCAATATGAGTGAAAAATTCTCGACGGGACGTAAAACAAACAAACAAACAATCAATCAATCACAAGACAACATTTGACCCAATGACAGGTGGTACTGACAAACTAGATCGTTGTATCGACCATAGGATTTGCGAATTGCTGACTTAAAACGAGATTGTTGGAACTCTTTTAACATCAATGTGTAGCCTGTCTCCATTTAGAAACTGGTCATAAGCAGAACAAGCTGTTGCATTAGTTGAGAGACATAAACACCAAATGCAGGTGAGAATGGATTATTGCTTCATGAATATGGAAAATTCACGATGGAGAAGCTGATGATGGAATATTGTCACATAAATAAGGGAATTTGACGATGGAGAAATTCAAATCTCGTATGTCATAAAATTGAGTTGTTAGTTTGCCGTTAATATCTATATTCAATAAAATATATAACGAAGCAGATGTAGAAGACTCTCTAGTGTCTCTTATTTCGAGTTCACTGGGATATATCGAAACGACATATGAATAGAATATGAATAGAAATGGTCATTGTTAATTGAGAAAACATCGTCGGTAAAATTATGAAAATGTCGAGTTAAAAGACTATGATCATTGTGTCACACTTCTCAAATAGCTTAACTATTAACTTATCACATGTCTTTGTAACGATACACAGATCATATTATGTCTATCTATAACAATTCACATCAACAAAAATGTTTAACGATTTATAATGATGAAGTTAATTTGGGTATTTAGTGGCACCGGTCAAAATGGCTGTGATAAGGGAATGTGCAGACGATTTTACAATTTTCAGTCACTTGGAGCTATTACAGATTTCAATTTATGAATTGAGGTAAGAAATTCAACTTAAAAATGATATATAATGTTTCACATTTTATGCAATTATTTGTTGCAATGCACAAACATTCTGTTTAGTCACACAGTGCCAGGGCCCAGCTAAAACTCGACCAAAAAATAATAGTCATGTTTCTGAATTCATTTCTGCATATCTTGGGAAATATACGGAATTTCGGTATCAACTTTCGCAGTAATATAGATTGGTTATGTGTGATCATATTACAATACAGAATAGAATTTCATACCATTTATTTTACTTCTTTTACATCGGCAAACTTGTGTACCCTATATTTGGAGTTCCATACCTTTTCTCTTAAATAGTAAATTTCGAACCCAAATGATACAATTACCTGTGACCTGAGGGCCATAAATACCACCTGTTCCATTAGTATCACCTCTAACTATAAGTACCACCTGTACCTATAAGTACCACCTGTACCTATAAGTATCACCTGTACCTATAAGTATGTACCTATAAGTATCACCTGTACCTATTAGTACCACCTGTACCTATAAGTATCACCTATACCTTTAAGTATCACATGTACCTATAAGTATCACCTGTTAACATATAAATATCGACTGTACCCATAAGTACCACCTACGTCCATAAACACCAACTATAACCAAAAGAACAAACTATTACCATCAGTGTCCATTGTAACATCACAGTGATCTGAGGACCAACTCTAGTAATCTGCATAGCACTGTTGTGTTCTGATCTATTCTTATCATTGACACAAATACCAATATACGCCGGGAAACGAGAATACCTACAGACTAAATGACCGCTGTTGACCCTCTGAAGTCTTCAGGACAATGACCCATTCCACTATAAGGTCTACACCTAGTCATACAAGGAAACACAGGCTTAAGTTCTATAACTACCAGAGTCATACAGAGAGGTACCAATAGAAGTCCATAAGTTTTAGAACCTACTCAAGGTTTACATGATATTAAACCTCGAGGTTAGGTTAGTACTCGTTCGCGCAATTTTTTACCTCTGCAAGATGCAGAAAATCGCATTATTCAATCAAAGCAAATCGCCGTCCGCAACGAATATCAACAGATTATGTTAATCATTTCATCAGTTTGAATAAAAAAAAATAATTTAGTAACGTTCGCAGTGAATTACACGCAGATAAAAATATTGCTAATTTCCATTTCAACTTTGCGAAAATACATTGATAAAACGAAATGATCACATTACATTCCCAGTGAATAAATAATCTACATGACCCTCAGCTGACCTGCAAAGTAAGGACATGCAACAATCGATTACAGTGTACCTCAGTATGAAATGTTCAGAAACTATTCACGACATCGTATCAAAACGAAAGACTGAGAGAGTTATGGACAATGTGATTCCTGGGTAATAAGGGTTTTCGCGGGTGTTCGAGTGGGGCAGGGGATAAACAGAGAACTAACAAGACAAACAGAAAACAAAAATTAAACAGGTTCAGAAAACCATGACATTTAGCTTTATAATTTGCATTTAGAAAAAGTCAACCTTAACGAAATTGAATATGTATCTCTATCGCCTTATAGATGACCACATATCGACAAATTTCAATTTCCTACGTTGAAATATATGGAGAAAAGTCTGGAAAATCTGGTAACAATCGGTAAATCGTGATTAAAACTTGAACATAATTTATAAAGTTCATCATAAAACAGCCATCACATACCAGATTGGAGATTCCTAAATCAAAAACATGAAGAAGAAAATCCGGAAAGCTGAAATAGACGCGCAAAGGAACAACAACCAAAACGGACGGAGTGGAAATCAGCGAAACAAGGAGGGTAATGATAACATAGACGACATCGCCTCAGTTGCGTTTTCTCACATCTCATTTAATATTTGTATAGTGCATGAAAATAAACTGTACATCTAATATAATGATTTTACAGTGCATGGAAATAGAAATAAACTTCACATGAAAAGGCTAAATTAATTACCAGTACTCAATCTCGCAATTCCCATAGCAAATACCGATCAGAGAGATGGACAAACACACATCCCTGGCCATACTAGAGGTGACATCAGGTGCCTAAGAGGAGTAAGCATCCATAGTCGACCGGACACACCCGCCGTGAGCGCCATCTTGATCAGGTAAATGGAGTAATCCGCAGTCATGATCAGTGTGCCAAGAACGGCATAACAATTGCTATGAAACAAGTCAGCACAATGGAAGGTTGCACTGGCAAACTAGATCGTTATAACGACCATAGTTTGCTAAATGCTGACTTTAGACAAGACTTACAAACCCCTGTAATATCAACTTGTTTTTCAATAGTCTGTTTCGACTTAAAAACTTATCATATGCAGAAAAGGCTTTTGTGTATGGAATCAGTTGAGAGAAATAAGCACTATATGCTGTTGATAATGGAATATTGCTACAAAAATAAGGGAAGTTAACAATGGAGAAATTGAAATCATCCTGCTTGTCATTAAGTTGAGTTGCCAATTTGCCCTCATCATGTATTTGCAATAAAATATCCAAGTATGATTGATTGATTGATTATTTATTGCTTTCCGCCACACTCAACAATTTTTCAGTTATTTGGTGGCGTCCAGTTTTTGTGAAGGAGAGAACCCAGATACAATGTACCTGGGAAGAGACCACCGACCTTCCGCAAGTAAACTGGCAAACTTGCTCACATAACGCCGCGGCCGAGATTCGAACACGCGCCGACAGAGGTGAGAGGCTATCCAAGTATGAAGCAGATGTGGAAGACTCTGTGGTGTTTTTTTTTATATATAGTTCACTGGGATATATCGAATCGGCATATGAATGAAAATGATCTTTTTTAATAGCGAAAATGTTATTGATATATCTGAATGTCAAATTGAAGGCCATATTTGATTTACACCACTTCTGGCATATGTCGTGGCACTGTACGTTTAAAGTTTCTCCTTCACAGCATTTATTTTTTTCGTAAGAAGCAAAGATAGGGGCTTGGTAGAAGATTTACTGGATCCAGCAATGTATCTTTCTTTGTAAAGCTTTTTGTGAAGTTTAGGAGTCTAGTATTGGTACGGTAACTCTTGTTCATCCATTCCATTTACCATGATATAAAATGTATCTAAAACTAAAGCATGGTTTTGCAGAACACCATACAGTAAGCTTACAATATCACACCGCTATATTGCAAACTTACAATGCAATAATGAAGACATACAACGTAATATTGTAGACCTAAAATACTCCATACATCCGGAAGATGAAGTTATGAGATTGGTCACAGTTTATCATCTTCACCTTTTCAATAATACTTAAGAAGGTAAAATAATTAACATTCATACTTAATTTGGAAAGATTTTTCATACACAAATCTATGACTGATATGTTGGAGTTCCTCTTTAACATTATCTGCGTGGTCTTCAGTTATTAAGTCTTCCCGCTATATTTGAGAAAGTTTGCCAGTTCACTTTCGGAAGATCGGTGGTCTCTTCCCGGATACACTGTATCTGGGGTCTCTCCTCCACCTACAAAAAAAAACTGGACGCCACCCAGATAACTGAAAAATTGTTGAGTGTGGCGGAAAACAAACAAACAAACAATCAATCCAATAGTCTGTTGGAATCTCATCGGCACGACGTGGGCTCCTATATTCGTTGACCTCTTTTTATATTCTTACGAGGCAGAAAGGTTTCTACACAATACAAAATTTCTTGTTGCGGCTTTCACCCCAATATTTAGACGTTTTAGTTGTATGCAATGTTCTCTTTCCTTCATATGGTGATTTTAAATATCCTTGTGAATTGAAATAAGACATCACATAGTCTTCCATATCTACTTCATATTTGGATATTTTATTGAATATTTAACTCAGTTTTATGATATACGGGATAAATTTAGCTTCTTCATCGTCACATTCCCATATTTATACATATCAATATTCCATTAACACTTGTATATGATGTTTGGAAATTGGAAGTTGTTTCCCCGCCCTAACGCCCCAGGGGTACAGGGGTCTATAAATTTACATATTTAAATGTCCCAATGATGCTTTGTACCAAATTCAAAGAACACGTCAAGATAACTAACAGTATTCAATCGTGTAATTCCTATAGAAAATACAAATCAGAAAGATGGACAAACACGGACCCATGCTCATACCAGAGGTGGGATCATGTGCCTAGAAGGAATAAGCATCCCCTGTCGACCGGTAACACCCGCCGTGAGCCCTATATTTCGATCAGGTAAACGGAGCAATCCGTAGTCACAATCAGGGTGCCAATATCGGCCTAACAACTGGCATGAAACACGTCAGACATCATTTGACGTAATGGTATGTTGTACTGGCGAACAAGATCGTTATAACCACCATAAAATTTGAGAAATGCTGACTTTTGGCGACACTGTACAAACACCTGTAACATCAACTTGTTTGTCAGTAGCCCACCTCGATTTAAAAGTGATCATATGCAGTACAAGCTCTTGCATATCGAATCAGTTGGGAGATATAAACACCATATGCAGGTGATGATGGAATATTGCCACATAAATAAGGGAAGTTGACGATGAAAAAATTTAAATCATCCCGTTTGTCATAAAGTTGAGTTGTTAGTTTATCGCCCATGTGAATTCCATCAGACTGTTGGATTGATTGATTTATTTATTATATATTGTTTGACTTCCCGCTCGACAATTTCTCACTCATATGGACACGTCACCATTGCCGGTGAAGGGCTGCAAAATTTAGGCTTATGCTCGGCGCTTATGGCCTTTGAGCAGTGAGGGATCTTTATCGCGCCACACCTGCTGTGACACGGGGCCTCGGTTTTGCGGTCTCATCCGAAGGACCGCCCCATATAGTCGCCTCTTACGACAAGAAAGGAAAATATTGAGGATCTATTCTAACAACCCGAATCCCCACGGGGCGACTGTTCGAAGACCTGATCACCAAAGACTAGGAAAATATTGTCAAAGAGGAATTCAAGCATCTTTTTAATATCAACTTCAGAGTACTTGTGCGTGGAGTCAGAGTGGTGTTTAACAAAATAATTTTTGGAATGACCAATCTTTAAATATGAATATTTCCTTTTCCCATTTTTGTTCACGAAGCAGCTGTCTACGATGTCAAAGAGTCTAGTCTTTAACTTATCGTGAGGTACGGTCGTGTAAAGTGGTGTAAATTCATAAGTTTATTGTTAATTTGAGAAATGTTTTGTGATTTCGAAGTCACTAAAAGTTCTTTAGAAGTTTTAAGAATCCATATTTCATTTACACCACTTCTGGCATATGTTGTGGCACAGAACGTTTGAAGTTTCTCCTTCACAGCAGTTAATATTTTTGTAAGGAGCAAAGATAGGGGCTTGGTATAACATTTACTGGACCCCACACTGCATCTTTGTAAGGGTTTTTGTGGAGTTTGGGGATCCAGTATAGGTACGGTAACTCATATTCATCCGCTTCATTGACTGGGATATTAAATGTATTTAAAATTGAAGCATGATTTTAAAGAATTTCATCTTTTGAAATGGCAATTGGAGTATACGTGCGATTAATAAATGTGGAATTAATGTCAAGATCGTTTAGAATATAGTTGTAATAATGAGCCTTACAAACAAATACAATGTTCTTGCCAGCTTTGTCAACTGGAACCAAAACATATTCCTCATGTAACCTATCTTACTCTTTTATCACTTCTGATTTACTAACCACAGAAGGACAGGTGGTACGCATTTTTGTTTTGACATGTCTGATACGGAATTTTAATATTCCTCTTATAATTTTTATCCATTCTGACAAGGTATCAAGTTCTTTTTCAGATTTAGCCCATCGTCTGGCATAATCTTCGACAGAATTCATAATAGAGATGAAGTTCTGTCGCGTATTGAAAGACCGAAGTTATCTGAATTTAGGACCTTTAAAATAAGTGATTTTAGATTTTTAACTATATCAACATTACCAGTAATGACATGTCCAGCTGGATTATAGTTAAAAGAAGACGTAGAACAAGAACACATAGATGGATTGAGTGTAAGATGGCCTATATCTAGGCACTGCAATGAGAACTGAAATGGTAGTTATCAAGAAGTTAAAAATGTGCATTTGTTAATGAACGATGAACAACTCGGAATCATTTGCTCACTTTGGGTACAAAGGTACACTGCTCCAGGCTAGGTAATTTTGCACCGTCATAGAATAGTTATGACCGGTTAATATTTCATATCGTTAACATGTTTATATAAACACCACCACAAACATTTAATTCTAATACCTTTTTAATTATTTCGCAATGGTAACCTTTCTTTGTAAATTAGAACGAGGCTCGTGTGCGATTTTCATTTCTCTACTCTGCCATTATATGGTTTTATATATGTAGTCAGAATAAATAACCAGTCGAAAGTTTAGATAATCAAAAGGGCGGTGACCGGCGGGTGACCTACAAATACTGTTGACTATGTATAAGCGTGACCACGCCGAGCCTAATTTTATCAGCGGGTGCTTACATAGGTTTAATCGATATCCTTTGTATAAGATGAACGATAACATGCTCCTCGTCAATCCGCACCCCGCCGGTTTATCGGTCAAGGTTTTAGACACCGTTCCTCCACGACAAGCGATAATCGTGTTACACATATAAAGCTTACATGTATTACTGCCCTGTTAACAGGATCCTGATTTATAATCACGGTATTTGAACTGTTCCACTTACCTACAGCAGAGTAGAAAAGGTCCACCATTTAAACGAGATTGAGTAGTCTTCGTTATCTTAGCTTTTTCATATTACAGATCATTCGTTCCTTCAGTAGTCGGAACACATACATGTAATCTCATGATCTTGAATCGACTTCTGAAAACTTCTCTGGGTGTAAATACAAAATTTTAATATATAACACATACCTGATAAGATTTTCAGTGTGCAATTCTTACTTTCATTCTTTATTGTGACGCAAAAAAAAAACTATTCTTCTGTCTCATGTTAAGTTTCACACGATAGCATAAACATTTTGAAATCTACGTCACAATGTAATAGCCTACGTTTGCTCTACAAATTATGAAAAAATGCGATCATTGAGAAATAGTGAAGAAGGACAGACAATGGCTAATCTCTGTAGGCAATGCTGCCTAATCTCTGTAGGCAATGCTGCCCAATCTCTGTAGGCAATGCTGCCTAATCTCTGTAGGCAATGCTGCCTATTCTCTGTAGGCAATGCTGCCCAATCTCTGTAGGCAATGCTGCCCAATCTCTGTAGGCAATGCTGCCCAATCTCTGTAGGCAATGCTGCCTATTCTCTGTAGGCAATGCTGCCTATTCTCTGTAGGCAATGCTGCCTAATCTCTGTAGGCAATGCTGCCCAATCTCTGTAGGCAATGCTGCCTAATCTCTGTAGGCAATGCTGCCTATTCTCTGTAGGCAATGCTGCCTATTCTCTGTAGGCAATGCTGCCTAATCTCTGTAGGCAATGCTGCCCAATCTCTGTAGGCAATGCTGCCTAATCCTTCTCAGTAGGCGGTATCTACTGCCTAATCCTTCTCTACATAATCAATTTTTGTCATGAAAGAAATGAGAACTGGAGACAACGAGTAAATAGAACCTTCCATGTAACAATACACTGGAATGCCAATACATTAAAATATCCCTAAACAATAGTGTTTTACACATATGTTCTAAAACTGTTCATCAAACGAAAATAAAAACGAAACATTCACAGAAATGATAGCTCCTACGTCTGTTACCCATGCAAAAAAATAACATTGATTAACGAGTCCAAAAATGAACACATAATAATCCAATGTAGCGAATAATCATTCTTTAACAAAAAAAATATTTAAGAAGTATTAGTAATACACAAAAGCATGCAAATTTTAGTATAGTGTAAAGCGCTTTAGAGTATATTTAGATAAGACGCTATATAAGTGCATTATTATTATTATTATTATTATTATTATTAAAAAAATTGCAACCACTTCGGTGTTTCCTGAAATTTATAATGGTCAATGTTGACTATAAAATCATGCAGGGTTACGACATATATGTAAATGAACCATGACGACAAATAAACAAAACAAAAGAAAATCAAATACTTACAGGGGTGTAAAATGTAAAAGCCAATGATAAAATCCTCAATATAAGACGTTATATGTACATGTAAAATATTGGAATTCGGAATTTTACATTAAAAATATATTCTTCCAACAATAATTCGAACAATAACACAAAAAGCATAATTATATAAAATCCACACCAGAAAATATCTGCATCTAATATACATATATATATTTTTCAGCCATAAATTGTTCTTTATATGTTTTGATTTCGTCTAAACAGGGACAACAGGCTGTGCATTTATTTTAGCACAGTAGGTCATCTAAACAGCGACAGGCTGTTCCTTGGGCTGTTCCATTTCTGTCACAGTTAGGTCAGCCTCGGTCAGATCTTCCAATCCCTTCCTTTTGAAACAGGGTAAATGTAGCACAAGATGAAATGCTGCGCCAATCGCGAACATTAGACCTCCCAGGTAAAAGGAAAAGTCGTAACTCTCCGTAGCAACACGCACTGCGCCTGAAAATAGGCGTAAGAATATTGTACCACATGACTATGTTACATTTGTTTCATTAACAAGAAAACCCCGGAAAAAACAATAGAACAAAATTATTCTACGGTCGTATATTAAATGAACAGCGAGTGAAATATTGTAAAACACGCTTACAGCGAATTACAGTCGACAGTAATTTTGATTCGCTATAAACGTAATCCATTATACCCAACAAGATTATGATATGTTTTAAAACTACAGGGGATGAAAATCCACTTCGCTGTATGCCTGAATTCTCTTTTATCGACAATTCCATGAATTGCAAATTTTGTATTTCTTGCAACAAATAATACAACATAACCTTGATCCATTTGCGGGTCAAACAAAACAGCTGTTGTTCGACGACTAGTCTAAAACTGTTTCGTTATACATCTTCATTTTCAGGTGTTTTTTTTTACTAGATGCACATGGTTTGTTGATTTTGAACGTTTGACAAGACAGTGTGATTACGAACATTTATCACCGTTTCCTCTAGTTTAAAAGAAAACGCACCCAATACTCTAATTAATATCTTTCGTGTTTCTGGTCTGTGTTAACAATACATTTCATCAACAGTCAAATCAGCGAACCTCGCCATTACGGAAGCAAAGCAGCAGACCGAGAATCACGTGATTTGTGTAACCAATAGAAATAGGGCACACTATTACCCTGCTAACATTTCGTGAAGTTGATCGGTCAATAGACCACTAGTGTGAAAATTTGTTTAACAGTTAAATGATGGTTCTAAATCGCATCTGTTTTATACAGGAAAAGTTAAGGGGTACAACACCATCCCCTGTCGATCGGTCATACTCGCCGTTAGCCCTGTATTTTGATTAGGTATACGGAGTAACCCCTAGTTAACCTCAGACTGCTAAGAACTGCCTCAATTGGGTTGAAACATGTCAGACTGCATTTTACCCAATGACAGATTGTATTGTTAATAAAAATCGTTATAACGACCATAAAAATTTGCGAAATGCTGATTTTAAACGAGACTGTTGAAATCCCTGTAACATCAACTTATTTGTCGGTAGCCACCCTCGATATAATAATTTACCATACGCAGAACAAGCGCTTCCGTATCGAATCAGTTGAGAAACGCGATATGCAGGTGATAATAGAATACCGATATTGCTACATAAATATAAAGATTTCAATAATTAAATTTAACTATGTATAATACTTTCAAAACAAAATTAAGATCATTCCAAGCCGAAAATCTTGCCCGGTACTATCCTACACATGTACTTACCAGCTATTGGAGGTCCGTAAATAGAAGAGGTTCCTCTGGCCAAAGTCAGCAGACCGAATGCATTGGTCAGTTTCTCCAGACCAATGATGTCACAGATGATGATTGAGGTCAAAGAGATATATGCGGCTGGAATTAAATTAATGACAGTCGTGGTGACATGATAGGTACCTTTTATATGTGTACTCAATATCACGACATTCTATAAATGTACTCATCACGACATTCTATAAGTGTACTCAATATCACGACATTCTATATGTGTACTCATTATCACGACATTCTTTGTGTACTCAATATCACGACATTCTATCTGTGTACTCAATATCACGACATTCTATATGTGTACTCAATATCACGACATTCTATCTGTGTACTCATTATCACGACATTCTATCTGTGTACTCAATATCACGACATTCTATATGTGTACTCATTATCACGACATTCTATCTGTGTACTCATTATCACGACATTCTATGTGTATTCTCAATATCACGATATTCTATGAGTGTACTCATTATCACGATTTACTCAATATCACGACATTCTATATGTGTACTCATTATCACGACATTCTATATGTGTACTCATTATCACGACATTCTATATGTGTACTCATTATCACGACATTCTATGTGTGTACTCAATATCACGACATTCTATCTGTGTACTCAATATCACGACATTCTATATGTGTACTCAATATCACGACATTCTATATGTGTACTCAATATCACGACATTCTATATGTGTACTCAATATCACGACATTCTATCTGTGTACTCAATATCACGACATTCTATATGTGTACTCAATATCACGACATTCTATCTGTGTACTCAATATCACGACATTCTATATGTGTACTCATTATCACGACATTCTATCTGTGTACTCATTATCACGACATTCTATGTGTGTACTCAATATCACGATATTCTATGAGTGTACTCATTATCACGATTTACTCAATATCACGACATTCTATATGTGTACTCATTATCACGATATTCTATCTGTGTACTCATAATCAAACAACAAACCAATGCTACAGAACGTGTCCGAATTTCTGTTATTTTTTCTGGATAATTAACCAGTTAAAGTGGATTGGTTTTAATTTTAAAGATTCCCCATGAAATTACGTCCCCGTAAATCAGTAAAATTTTGGTTAACCACGAAAATTACTCTCCTCGAACGAAAATGATTCCACGGTAATTTAGCTAGAACTTACAGACACATAATCCGTACAGGGCAGCGAAAACTACAAGCAGAGGATACGTTGTACAGGAAGGTTCGATGAAAAGTAGCAAAGCGCTCAGTACCAAAGCTACGTTGTTAATGACCAAAGCGTCGACCTTAGTGACGTCAGCTATCACTCCGGCCAGAATTCGACCAATGGTATTGGTGATACCTGCAGTAAATAGTATCAAATATGTCAACAAGTTACACTACAGTTACCATAACGACATACACTGTTTATCCAAATTCAACGACACAGAAGAATATATCGTTCACTCACCAATCACAGATAATAGAAATGCGGCGTCTGTTTTCGATACATTTTGCTCCAAAGCATGATCTACTAAATATGTGAAAGGAACATAAAATCCAACCATAGCAAATAAGTTTCCCACACAAATCAACACAAAAGACGCGTTCTTTAATAATGAAAAATCTAACATGTCTCTTAATGTGTCTACAATGGATTTTGGCAGACAGGTACAACTATCCCAAATGGATGAGGGCGGAAGTTCAATCTCTCCAGGAATTGTTGTAATACTGGTAATATAACTACGCATGTCCGGTTGTGATGTGTATGCTGGAATTCTATTCACACTTCCGCTGTAAAAAATATCTTGCCTGTAGAGTGGTCTAGCATAATCCTTCTTCTCTATGTTATGTTGGGATCCGATACGAAGTCTGGCGGCTGAGGAATAATCTCTCGCGTGGCTCGGGACAACCACTTTAGCGTAACCATTTTCGATAAGTGGCTCCACCTCGTGGCTGTAAACACCATTAAGGATGTTTCCATCACTTTTGTTGGCCTCTTCTTCCTCGGTGGGTCTCTCCTGTATAGTTTCTTTGGATTCCCTTTTATCATCTGACCTTTCAGAACGCGGGGATTCCGGTGATGACGGATCATTGTCTCCAGTGCCAGTAAATGTTATCTTCGGAATATCGGAGACAGGGCTACCACAATAACTTTCACCTGCCTCTGAGAAAGAGTGTTTGTACCTGTCACTGTCGCGCGTTTTCACAAAATAAGCACTGGGCATGGACGTCACATCGGAATCATCATCTTTTAGTTTTTCTTCACGCCTTCGTTTAGCTTCTTGTAATCTGGCAAAACTCTCTACAACCTGAACACTGGATTCTGATTCGCCAACGTGTTTACGATTTGCAATTGCTTTTTCTTTAACGCGATCAATCATCGTCTTTTCTCTGATCTTTTTCTTCTTTTTTCTCTTTGGTGGTTCTAAAGGCCGCATCAGCATAGCGCAGACACATCCATTTAGAATTATACCTGCATGAATCAGTAACATATACTTCCAGTCGAAAGCTTCCAATAGAGCAGCGTTTGCTGGCGAAAATATGAAAGTTCCTATTCCGGATCCGGAAACAGCAATTCCAGTTGCAATTGCGCGCTTCTTCTCGAAGTAGAAGCCTACACTGACTATGGCCGGTAAATAAATCAGACCGAATCCCAAACCTACAAATGAAACCATGCATTGCTACTCAATAGTCAAAACTGACGGAAATACAGGAAAACTACTCGACAGGTGCGTGAATCTTACCTCCCATCACCCCATACGTAATCATCAGAACATTGACACTACTGCTGAAAGAGGCTAGCACGAATCCTAGGCACGCTAAACAACTTCCGGAAAATGCAACGAGTCGACATCCAAACTTGTTGGTCAAAGCACTGACCACGGGACCTGAAACAAATTAGATATCAGCAATTCATCACTGGCTTTACTGAGGTGTTTTGAACAGAGAGGAATCGTGGTCTTAATATGAATTCCAGTGGAAACTACAAATCAACAAATCATGAAGCTAATGTAATAACTTATCCAACAAAAAAACCCTGAGTGTTGTGAATTTCATATTCGTGTGCATTTGTGGCTGCATATTTCTTTCCTGAAAATAAAGTTATTAAAATGCGTTAATGTACCTACCAGCACAAAGGTAGACCCCGACCAGTAGTGAGCCTACAAGTGACACCTTGCTCTGCGATTCTCCAAACACCTCCACCCACTGAGGAAGTAGGACCCCAAAGGCGTACCCAATACCATCTACTATGATGTTACACACTAGGGAACTGAAGACGATGACCCAGCCCCACCCTCCGTCCGGTGGGGAGGGAATAAAGTCCCCCACACTGTCCACGGAGTCGTGTGATTCTCCCGATTCATGGCGCTTCTTGGCCTTTTCACTGGACATCTTACAAAGTTTGGGAGATACTGATACTTCAGGTTTTGACCTAGTCAATCATTCCCTACAACGAAGAAAACTGTCAGTAAAATAGATATTCCCTTTCTTCATCTCAGAGCAGATCGTTTAATTTCCGATATTCCAATTATCAGGGAGGTCCAAGCATGAACCTCTTAGGGAAACGGGGGGAAACAATTATAGAATTTGAATAATATTAATGAAAAAGTATTCGAAAAATTATTGTATTTTTAAGAGTTCATTCTTAGTGTAGTTGCATGCATAATGATAAACTTAAAACAAATGATATTTCGCGGATCACGGATGCTAATTTCAATTACATTATATATGTTAAATCATTAAATTAATATATATGTATATTAAGCAGATACGAAACTCCACCATCCTATGCAATACAAGGGTATCGCATACTGATAATATTTATATCGCCCACTCAGGGTACGCAACAGTCAATAAATGATAACCTCTGGTCAACATTCTTGACCCTCTCTTGAGTACCACTTGTGAATCAAGTTCAGGTCAAATCTGACAGCAATTTACTCCACAGAAATGTTTATTTTCACACGTTTAAAACGAGTATCCCTTCTCCAAGAATAAACAGACGAAGGGCTGTCACCAAATCTCTGTCTCGTTAAAATAAAGAATATACTTTATTCTGTTATGTAATGGTGTTACTGGTATTACTGACACGGAATACGGAGTACGTCCAGCGTATAATCAATGATTTTGAACAATGGTGAACATTACATGTACAAGACCATAAGCCGTATCTTTAATACACGTCACAGTGGTAAAATCTGTCCAAAAAATGCAATAACAAACATTTAGATCTACACATTGGTATACATCACAAAATACTCTCTTAAAGTCCTCCGCCCTTGTCTGACGTGATATATTAGTAACTGTCAAGTGTGTGGATAATAATCCGATAATCAATTAATCGATATCACAACGCTAGGACGAAGTCAGGCTACAATACGGAAAAATCAAGCGCAAGATCGAAATTTAACCATGCGTGCTTGAATTTGCATTGTGATGATTCAGGGATTTTGAGGAGAAATAAAAGCAACTGCCTTGTGACGTAAGCTCCGTCATTTCCTTGCCATTTTCAATCCTAGAAACACTCATCAGAGATTTATAACTTAGATCCTACCTGTGTGTACCTTCGGAAAAGATTTCAGTTTTAAGAAAACCGCATGGTCCGATTCTCTTTCTACAGATCAGCTGATTGAAGTGGAGATTCGCGCATTGCGCACCTGATTAGTCATGCAATGGTCTTTTAAAAATCTATACAGGAATTTTCTCCCGTTCAAAGGTCTAATACACAGAGATAATGGTAATTTAATTGTAAAGTTACGCTAAATCCCAACATACACACGTGTATTTCACCTGAATATTTATGATATAAAAAAACTGCACATTTAAATCATGGTGGTTTTCTCTTTTTTTATTGTCTAATATGTTTACAATTTGTGCGAGCGCCAGAATTAATTGGGGATCATAAACGTATACAATAATTTTTTTATCAGCAAACACAAACATATATGACCTACCTAAGAATTTTTTTTTTTTACTCTGGGATTAAATGTCTAAATACGATAGCATACGCCATAACAGTTTTGGATTCAAAACGAACATACGTGTTTCAATTTCCAGAAATTGATGAAGAAAATCCAGGAAAATCTAACCTCCTCCTTCACGCGTCATCACCAGATCTGTTGTTTTTATCGGTCTTAATAAACAGTTGACCAACGCACATGTTATTTGACCGACTGCACCGCACCTCTAAACACTACAGTGGATTACTCTCTGCCCGACCTTGAACTTCCTATTGTGAAAAAAGAAAACACATCCAAAGAGTAAAAGCAACGCTACCACGTTAAATGTCTCTACTGCAGAGTATAGCGATTACAGAGGCGATGGCAGTTGCTCTCACTTGGCAAATATTAAATGCAACACAAAAACGAAACAAAGCTTCCTGTCCGACCTTTAGCTTCCATGGCCTAGATGAATACATTGTCCAGGTCAACAATTTTATAAAGCAGGTGCACGTGAGTCCGCATCACATGAAAATGACTGTGTCGTTCCCTACACTGCATCTCTCATCACGACGCACAAAAGTTCAGCACAGTAAAATATAGTATTTAACTCCGATCAATAAATCTCTACACATAATGTATCTAAAATACAAATATTTCCCTAACTTGGCTGCACTTAAAACCCTCATGGTGTTTACTTCCTGAGGGAATAAACATGTTTGTACTGACCTCAATCCCTCCCCCAAAATGCCAAATAATGGAACCATGACAAACCCTTCTCTTTGTTCCCATTGGTTTATTTATATCGAGTTGTGTATATATAATTAAACGTTAAGTAACAGAAGATATGCAATAATAGCTATCTAAACAGATCACGTAACGGTGGGTGCACCTATTAAAATAAAAACTTACCACAACCGACAGTTTTCCTGTCTCAGCCCAGCTGACTGTGATAAAAATAGCTCCCCTGGTTTCCTATATACAACATCATGGCTGCGGAATATACAAATCGATCAAGGGTTCCCTGTACTAAATAAAACGTAGACCATCTGCGTCATTTTATTAAAATGGGAAAAAGAAAATCGATATTAGTTACCGTTATAGTCTGGTGATCACAAAGAAACGTGCATAAAAAGTGGAAGAAGAAATAATATATAATACATAATTTAATCAAAGAGCCGAATAAACATGTACTCCCCTTCTCCAGGCCACTGTGTGTGTGTGTGTGTGTGTGTGATACGTCCATCCATTACTTACTTATTTCGTAGAACGAGTCGAATCAGTTGATCTTGCATATTAAGCTCCGTGATTCATTTCTGCTCTGTCTCCGACAATCACTTTCTACTTTTTTAATTAGTTTTCTGTATAGGACGGTATTTCTGCAGACTTGTAAGATAATCAGGTTTCCAGTATCGAGGAATATGGAATGTTATGGACATTATTTGACTGGTAGTACGCACTGATTATAAATACATCAATCTGGAGCATTCCCCGAGACACGCGCTCGGAGTTCGTCATCATTTCTTAAAGCTGACATGAATTAATATATACGTACAAATTTCTCAAATTATCGGCCATATTTCTTTCAGATACCCCAAATGTGATTGTCACACCTGAATGATTTTCTAACTGGACTCAATCAGTGCACATCTCCGATAAGAATGTATAGGGAGTGAGAAACAATTGAAATCACGTTTTAAATCATTATGCTATGCTCCAAATTACAAATACATATTGTTTTACAGTAAAACATTCTAAAAATATAGATAAATAAGATAAAAATGCTGAGAAAGCCTTGTTGCATGCTTCCATGTGCATGCAGGTATTTGCGGTTATCATGTCAATAACAATAAAAAAAAAAATTGCGTAAAAATTATTTGCCCATTGCATACTAATAGATTGGAATAGGCAAAAAACATAAAATATTATGTTGAATCTGTTCACATTCAATTTTTGCAACATACAAGAGCATATACACGCATATGCAATGCACCTGACATTTTTTGCCAAGAAAACGCACCAGATGCGGATAGTACTTAAACAGGACCGGAGACGTGCACTCACTGGAAATGTTAGATTCTGATAAATCCTCAAAACAAAATGATAAACTCCACTGGTATCTCGACGGAACAACACGTTGTCGTTTCCCTTATACAGAATGCGACTCACCTGACTTGTGCCGATCAGGATCTTCAATCAGGGGAGATATTTTTCCTGTACTGAATACGTGACTGGTCAGTGGATTTACACTGAGCATCTGTTTGTATATTATAATTATATTTCGTGCACAATTCAGAATTGATAGATGATAACATACATATACAATAGCGATTTCGGTGAAAATATAGATATTATGAGATATCCAAAATAGACAGTTAATCGCACAAAAACATATATGAAAGGGAATATATAAACGAAAATATAGTACATGTACACCATTAATGATTTGTTGTCTTTTTGGAACCACAAAATTAATTATGGTAACTTGCATACTTTGATTGATTGATTGATTGATTGAGAGAGAGAGAGAGAGAGAGAGAGAGAGAGAGAGAGAGAGAGACTCTTCAATGCACGTCATTGATCACTGATTTAAATGCAAGCTTACAAGAATCCATACAAGTATTTTGGATTGACAATATACGGTAGTTGAAACTTACAGGAGTTGCATTGGTGCTTATAATTGAATTCGTCATTAGAAATATATATATATATATATATATATATATATATATATATATATATATATCAATTTGGGTTTGAACCGAAAATATTCAATTCTAGTTCACTGAAAGTCTATCAAATTGCAGAAAATTCTTATTATCACAATTCCTTTTTCATATTAATAGAAACATTTTGAAATTGCTGTAAAATTCTTTACAAGCAAGAAAAATAAATAAATTTGGGGTACTTCTGCCCAAACATCAAACTTTTAAATTTTTTCTGGATCCGCCCCTGGTTTGGTGTCTGTATTGAGCTGCCCACTCATTTCCTTTGGAATTTCAACTAACATTTTTTTTCCTTGGCATTTGTCTGATATATAGAAAATAAAGAACAATCTTATTAATTTTTTTGTTGTTGTTATTGCTGAACAATGTCAAAACTGCTGTAGAATAAATTCTGGACAATATTGTAGTGGCCTGCTAATATTACAAAATCACACATTTCAAAATGGCACATATCCCTACGCTGTACATATTGTAAGGCCAATGAGTAGGAAGGTGCATTCTCTGATGACAATGGAGATATATACATGCGTGTCATCAGCTGAAATGTGACGATCTATCATATTACACTAACGCTCAATTTAACCTAATTCTATGAAGGTTTCTGTGTCATGGTCACTTACTCCTTCTTGTTATTTATTGATTAAATCAGGCGTGTGGATCGACTGGATGGGGGGAAAAAATTGAGACCAAAAGAAAAAAAAAAGCTACTTTTCAAAACAACAATACCAAAAAGTATAGATAAGTAATTATAATAAAAAAAGTGTTCCGTGAACCTGCAAAACATTTACAACAGACTGACAATGGCAAAATAGATAACAAAATAAACTGAAGTCTCGACAATTGTATAAGATTGGAAAATGAAAATTGTATAAGATTGGAAAATGAAAATTGTATAAGATTGGAAAATGAAAATTGTATAAGATTGGAAAATGAAAATTGTGTAAGATTGGAAAATGAAAATTGTATAAGATTGGAAAATGAAAATTGTATAAGATTGGAATATGATTTGCGGAGCATAATCAAACAAAAAAATGAATTTATTCCTCCGTTCCTTGATAAGTTTTGGTATATAGATATCCATATTGAACTGCTTCCCTCCTTCAATAAAAAAAACATATTTCCTGTGAACTTTCAACTACCATTATATTTTTACTTGGCATGTGTCTAATGTATAGTAGAACAGAACAATCTTTTGAGGTTTTTTGTTTTTTTTTGGTTTTTTGTTGTTGTTGTTGCTGAACTACGTCAAAACGGCTGTAGAATAAACCCTGGACTATGCTAATTGTAGTGGCCTATTAAAAATTTTAAAAATCACACAACATATCCCTACGCTATTGTCAGGCGAATGATGGATGGAATTTATTTCTCGACATTCAGAGAGTGCACAGGTAATCCCATATTTTTATCTTGTTTATTTCTAAATCATATAGCATTTAATGGTAATAGATCTGCATAAAAATGACACCAAGTTTGGTTGAATACGACGAATAATTCTGAAGAAGATATTAACGCTGACAAAGATAAAATCTTGATCAAATAAAAGTTTACCTGACCCTGTGGAGAGCTCGATACCGAAGTTGCATTAATTCCGCAGTACTAAAAAATTACGATTTTTTTTTTTTTACAAGGGCACAATCACTTTATAATTTAAGAAAATCCAGATTTAAAATTGAAAAATAATTAAATCGTGAACATGGTGAAAATAAAACCATCGTGTTAATTTTCAATCTACGGTATCACATGGTGTTTAAAAAAGACAACGTTACATGCATTGACACTGCCCCCCCCCCCCCCCCCCCCCCCCCAAATTTTAAAAAAGATCCACGTGCCAGAGTCAGTGGCGGATCCAGGATTTCCGAAAAAGGGGGAAGGGGCACATGTGAAATTCAAGTATTAGCAAAAATATTCTGCCATTTTGGGTGCCAAATCTGGAGTTTTCATCTACATATACCAGTAATACCTTGTACATTTGTGGTGAAAAAAGGGAGGGGGCTATAAATCCCGCATTGAGGGTGGTACCGCATCTAAGGCGAGCTTAACATCCCACAAAAACCTGGGGATGTGAAGTAAATACTGTACGGCATAGTTTTTAAAAATCCCCTCAAAAGCTGTTTTAAAGTGCAGTCCCTCCTAATAGCCCCCCCCCCCCCCCCCCCCCCTTGCTCTGATGGTTCACCTCTCTTAGGTTCATGAAAGAGAAAAGGTTTTTTTTATTGACTCGAGGTAACGAATATTCTTGGCTGCTGACGAGTCTCCACATCTGTTGACAGCAGCGTCAGAAGTCATCGCCTGCTGATGTACCTGTAAAGCTGCCAGCTTCAAGTAACAACTTTCACATAAACACAACCCTGTTATACATAAACAATGCGGATATATTATCAAGTTTTCTGTCAAAGTCTCTATTGAAGAAGACATTAGGGCAGCCGTCCTTAAAACGGACTACTCCCACCCCCTAAAATAAGTAACTCACGTGGCATTGTCGATATTGGCGGCGTGCCCCAGATATTGTTTTCGGATGGAATACCTGATACGACTGCCTCAAAAGATCAGTCTTAAATAAAACCTACAGGCCCAAGGGCCACATCGCTCACCTGTTCAAGGAGGTGTTCTACGACAGAAAAATCTCTACCCAGAGTTGTCATTCCTTTCTTTCATTTTTACTGAATTTGTACAAAGAAATTATATTCCCTGATGTGCTGTATCCTTGCCACGGGGCAAATATTAATCAATTAGATAAAGAAAATCAAACTCATAACCTTAGAAACCATATTCGGTCAGTCTTAAAAACCTAAAGGATTAGCAATTTTAATGAATGTAATATTCAAATATACTCCTCTCTTTCTCCCCCCCCCCCCCAAAATAAAATATAAAAAGTTTCTAGATCCAGTAAGCATCTTCCCCTGGGGGCTTCAAGACAGTGTACATATCACCAGCCACTTCCTGCACCCCCGTTCTGAAATTTTTGGATCCCCCGCTGCTGTTCTCATCTTAACTTTTTGTTCACTGGAGCTAAAAATAAGACATTTTTCTACAGTACACACTGTACAACACCTCTTGAAGTTTGTAACGTTTTGTCACTCTCATCTAATATATATTGAATGAAATTAGAAGTTTTAATAAAGAAATGACCCTGTCTGGGTTTTTTTTTTGTTCCAGCTGACTGAGATAACACTTAAAACTTTCATTCAAAAACATTTTATCCAAGTTTACCGTCAATATTTCCGTCAACCGAAAAATATTAGTCATTTCCTACATCTTAAAAAATTAACATAAATCTTTGCTATTACTCACATTTTATTTCTTATCGTAATCATTATGTTTGTCCTATCAACAGCATTCAGCTAACATCACAATGGTTATGTAGCAAATCATACATTGAAACATAATACAAACATATTCCAAAATACAAGATAACCGTTTGAGCCAAATAACAGAGACACACAAAGTATGTAGCAAGAACATTCACTTAACACATTACATAATATTTGTAATGTCATGTATTTAAAAAAAAGTATGAGACTATGTTTTGTCCAATCTGACCGTTGTTATCCAGGGAACCTACACTCTATAGTATACATACCACTCAGAGAGAGAGAGAGAGAGGGAGAGAGAGAGATCCATCAAAAACCCAACTATTTTCTATTTCAAATTGATGCATAAAATATTTTAGTAATTTTACGTTACACATTTTTCATTATGGTAAATTTCAACTATTTTATTAAGAAAAATTCTATAAGCCCAGACAAACACCTTGCTCTGCTGGTAAAAAAAATACAAAGAATATTGCCTCCCTGAATCAGTCGTTTGAACTTGTGTAATTACGAATTATAGTTCGCATTTCATGCCGTGAACATGAATTTTTTGTATCGACTGATTGTATTGCAGGAGAAACTCTATGATTGTATCACAGATATGATGGGCAGGAGAGATCAGTCACGATAATTCTATTCCAATCACAGCAAGGGAAAAAATAAAGCAAAGTTTAGTTTCTCAGGCACTATATACTGCACAGATCAATTTCATCAGGATAACTCAATTTCTCTTCAACCATGTTTTATGCAGTTTTGATAAAATAATTCTTTTAAATGCATAATCGTTTATAAATTGGTGTTAACAAATATTTCTTTACATTTTATATTGAGTAATTTAAATGAATGTATCAAGAATTCAGATTAATTGGTAATTATGTTTGTAATCCATGCTACAGCTAAACAGCTTTAGAAAAATCACACAAAATAAACAAAAACCAAACAAACCAATGTGAGACTATCTGCCCTGAGAAGCTAAAGAAATCTATTGAGAGAAATTTAATGGCCTACCACTGTCACATTTTTACACAGCACTTCTTAACAAATGAGAACTCTTTATCACTAGTCTGAAAATTGCAACAACAAAAAGATTCTTCAACAGAAAACTGCTTAACAAACATCTAAAAAAAAGTCTGTTTGGATACTGATAAGGTAGCATGTTTGAACTTTATGTGTACATCTTTAAATATACATGTGTGTTGATAAACATTAAAATATAGAATTATGCATTAAAAAAATTCACATTCAATATTGTGTTGATCTTAAGTTCACTAAAATGTTCACTACAATGTATTGTCATAGCAATTGTTTGGCACTAAAAACTACTCCCTCCATAACAGTGTTTTAGAATATTAAATACAGTAAAACACAGTTATAGCGAACCTCTACGACAGCTATAAATGTGGTTATAAGCTGTTCATCATAATCACACTATATTATATCCAATGAAATTTCCATTATTTCCTTTCTTAAGGGAATAAATACCATTTCACAATACACATGAATTCATTATAAACATGTTCATTATAAACGTGTGTTACTGTACATTGTAATTACTAAGGATACACACGGCAATAAGACCACGTTTTTACTTAGTACTCTCTGTTATCTAAATGTAAAATATGGGACACAAGATCCTGGAGACTTCCATTAAACACTTATTGTACCTGATGTCATACGTCCTAGGATGAAGAGGTTTAAGTAAGTACTGTAAATTTCTAATTATACACAAGGAATTTATTATCACCTATTATCGCGAGATGCGTCACTCTTGAAATAAAATTATTCACTTTTATTTTTATGTTGCTAAAATACAAGTAAAAACTCTTGATCAACAGAGCAGTTCTCGCGATTTGACAGGTACCAGTCATTTCACGACATTCAGTACTCGCATAAAATAAGAAATCTGCAGTAAGTACCCGATAACAACACATTGCTCGTCTACACTTTGTCTACTGATCCATTACAACGTAGGTAACAGACACCCGATAACAACAAAAATGGAGGCATCCGTTGATATGTATTTTTTGCCTGTTTGGTTTTATAAAGTGCAAATATAAAAGTACTAAAACAAATAAGGAACTTGTAAATTTTCAAAGATGTTCAAAAGCTGAAATATATTACTCATCCCTATAAACACATACAAATTTTCTCCACTGTTTTGCACTTAATTGAGAAATCATGGAAATAAATTGCATTTCATATGGTAATTTGTATTCATTTTATTTATAAAAACACAAATTTAGTTTTCATTTTCATCAGTTTTGAAAAAAAGTCTGTTTATAGCAAGTACCGTTATTAAAATGTTCGTTGCTCTAGCAGTCTCTTATCAAAATGTTCGTTGCTCTGACAGTCTCATATCAAAATGAGAAATAGGAGGTGTATATCTCGACGTGCTCACTTGCACTTTCCCAAAAATTTCTTTCATTGAATGTAATGCCATTCATTGTTACTACCAGTGACATGAAATAAATCTGTTCATACAAGAAGTCATTGCTGTTAATCTCACAGAGGAAAAAATCGTCTTTAAAAACCAGAGTTTCTTGTCATAATGGCAATAACAGACCACATTTAGAGCTCTATAAAGACGCTTCTGTTGAGTTGATGAAGGGAAATACTATAGGCTGTTGTCATGCGTGTTGCTGAAAAAATAGTACACTGCTGCTAACAATACTTAAGAAATACATCATTCAATGATATACATATTTCTTTTTACAAAACTTGGGTTATATAAGAAAAGTAATATGGATTTCTACAGAGACATATATATATTTACAGGGAAAGTTAAACTGTGATAATGCACAGAAATGTTGGATTTCTTAACATTGTTATCTCCTTTTTTAGAAAAAAAAAATCTTGATTTGTTTTATACCTATATCACATCAAACTTTTCCATTAAATCACCCCCTTCTTTAAAACAACTGGTTATTTATGACTTCAAAATGGATGGAAACTTCAAAATAAAATCACAACCAAAATTTGCAACAGATAACTATAGTAAATTAAATGTAAATTGGCAAACAAACACAAAACACTGCTTAAAAATGCAGACTAAAAAAATTCTGCATCAATTTAAAAAAAAGGTATAAAATGCTCACACATAAAATAAATCAGTACCTGAAAACTCCATCTAATATACATCACTGCTCTTCTTAAATATGTGAAGTTCCAACAAAATGTTTCACACAACATAAATGTATATGCAACTTGAACTTTTTATCATAAATACACTGAAATATACACTGATTTGAGAACTCAATTACAGTGTCCTTACATGCTTATAAAATAAATATTTTTGGCAGTTCAAAACTATAACTGAAAAAAAAACAAGCCTCATATAAAATCTACTAGCTCACTGTGTATACGTGATTGTCATCATTTGCCAATAAAAGGATATAGACTGACATACTTACATTTTATAGAAGAAAAAAAATCACAAAACACTTTATATATCCGGATTATTAACTTTTATATAAATGTATAATAATTTTAAGATATTCACAATATAATCATATTCATATAAATATTTTAAAAGGATTCACAGTATATTGTAAAAATATAACACATGATAAATTGTAAGAAAAAAAATTTGTACATGAAACAGATAAACTGTTAAATCATCACAGCTGGTAGAGTTATCTTTCTTTTCTACTAACCTACAGGTATATACAATGAAACACATCAGATATTTTTGTAAATTGTGGAGATTTAATACATTTATAAATCTCTTTCTATTCAGTACACACACAAATGAGATTCTTTCATTAAAAAAAAAAAATGTTATGGATTAGCTCTGAATAATGACACAATTTAACCAAAAACAATAGTTGTGAATTCAACACAGCTTAAATTGGTAAATGTTCACGAAAAGCCATTTTCACTGTGACTCCTTCCAACAATTCTGTCGATGTTTATCATGACAACAGAGAGATATTTCTGAAGGTCTTTAATCTGTTGCTCTGTTTTCTTCATCACTCCCTCTAAATTACACAGTCTGTCACTTGTCAGGGTAATACATCTGTTGTTATGAGACATGTCTTTCAAGGAATTGGAGTCCCCTGAATTCTGTAGCTTCAGGCGAATTTCTGAATGATTATGACTGTAGAGAAAATAGGAAATAAATCAAGTTTAAATTTCTCAAAAAAATCTCAAACTTAAATTGATATTTGAGCAGTCAAAATTCAAGTAAAATCTGACTGAAGTCCAAGATTTGATTTAGTGTTTTTTCCTTGAGAAATCCAATCAGAAATGAAAAAATATCTGTTTTTGTTAGAAAGTGAAATACAATGACTTTCTTATAATTACTTACATAAAAGATAAAATTCTTGTCATATATTTCAAACTTTAAAAAATATCTTACAAAAACGTAAAAACAAGTATTCAGGAGACATACGTAAGATTGCGTAAAGATTCCTTCATCTCGTCACATTTCATCCTCATTTCTCGCATGACTCCGGTGATGTGGTGACGCATGGCTCTCTCATCATTTAGACAACTTTCTGTCACCAGGCGGAGCTGTTGTTCCTGTTTGACCTCAGCTTTCATGGCTTCAACCTGTTCTGTAGCCTGTAGAATAAAAAATTATGTAAGTCCTCTAAATTTATTTGAATTATGGAAAAATCAACAATATTAATTTTACCATATGTCACACATTTAACAGTATAAGCCCCAGTTGATGACTTTAATTTCATTATATCAAAATTCTTGGAAATATTTAATGTCAACTTTTAAAAAAAAAGCTTTCGTACCTTTAGCAGCTGAAGTGCCATTTCTTGCATTTCCCCCTCCAGACGATCAGCATAAGCCTGTTCCAGCTTGTCATTGGTTGGCATTGGCGCCTTGCTCTGCCAGCGAGCTATGGCATTGGTCATTTTTTTTCTTGGACCAAATAATCTGCAATTTTCCAAATTTCCTCCCATATTACATTACAATGTATATATCAACATTTGACAAATTTTTGTACACCTCCCCTAATTAACTCACATACGTATGTTATAACCCAATCTACGTGTGAATGTAATGGCATACTGTAAAACAGAACCAGTGAAAAAACAGTTTGTTATATATCCAATACAAATTTCAACAATTTCCTCTCATAGGAAAATAATATCACTTCAAAATAAGCCTAAATTCGTTATAGCATGTTTTATTGTATTGGGTCTTTTTAAAAGTTTTATCAATATTGGTATCAGAAGATCAAATACATTTGTAGTTATAAATCTTACTTTATTCCAATCTCCTTCAAGTCATTATCTGTCAGTGACAGGAACACTTGTAAATCCACATCTTGTTCCTCAAACACTTTCAGGTATTTGGACAGACCCAGCTGATGTAGCAGTGAGGGTAGGTCTCTAGGGTGGTCTTCATGGTCAGTCTAAAATCAGAAACAAGGCAGATTACATGTCTGGATCTGCATCACTGTAGACATCTCAGATAAAAGCAAACAAAGTATATCCACTCTAAGTTCCACGTTTCATAAAAAGTTGAATATGCCAAAGAAACATTTTAATACATGTATTATATACTGCAGAAAATTGGCAAAGTTGAACATGCTTAAAATCACAATAAAAATTTGTCAACTTTTACCATAATAGGAGGTGCACATCTTTAATATGTATATAACTACTGTGCAAAGTTTACATAATATTGATGGGAAACTGATTGAGCTACAGAGTACACAATATATGCATAAACAGCAAAATGGCTACGTTATACATGGTAAAAATTGCAACAAGAATTTTTTAAATTTGCTTATAACAGGAGGAGTATATCTTCAATACAAACACTGTGCAAAGTTTGAGTAGTATTTGTTGGATACTTTTTGAGTTACAGATTACAGAAGTATGCAATTATAAGTGTGATGGATGGACAAATGAACGACAGACGGGCGGAGTGGAGCAGCTCCCAGACCAGCTATCACCACTGGTTACACAGATAAAAAAAGGAAACTTCATCTTTTTTGTTCTCTATCAAACTTTGATTTAACATTTAGATATAATTTGTATGTGTCTGCGAAAAGTATTTGCTGTACAACTAATCTGTAAAGTCGACAATATAAAGCAAATGTAAAGAAAATAGAATAGTCAACACATCCAACATTGTACCAGTGACTAATCTATGGAATCCAAATTGAATCTTTCTTTGTACATAAAGAGAATCTTCTTTCACTAAAATTCTTACCTTTTTCTGAGCAAAGAACTGTTGTTCTGGAATACCAGGGGCAGGAAAGATATGACATCCCAGCTGTGGCATAAAGTTTGCGGCAAGATTGTTAAACCCCGGCGGTGGCACTTTGGGCTTGGCACCCTGTAGATGCTGGGGTATCTGCGTGGTTGGGTTGGTAGTGACTTGTGTAGTGGGGTGGGGAGGTTGTTTTGGTGGGGGGCGGTGCTGGTCGATCTGATGCTGTGGGGGTGGCGTATGAACAGGAACTGACTGCTGCATGATAACATCCTGAGTATTGAACTTGACACTGGGAGAGTTAGAGCGACTCTTATTGGACTGTTTCTCACGGTCTTTTAGCTGTGAAGTGGGACTCATTGCACTAGGTTTAGGCTGTGGGTTATTCTGGGAGACCTGCTCCGAAGTATTGCTTTTAATGTCTTTTTCATTTCTGGCTAAGTTTTCCAGTTCTGACTCTGAAGACACACCTGATTGGTTCTTCAGGCTGAGCTGTGCCATGGCTTTGTTGTAGCTTGATGCTGGGGACAAAGCGCCCTCATTCTCAGACAAGTCTCGCCCACCAGTGCTGCCATCTAGAGAGGAGCTATCCTGTGGTTGATAACCATCACTCTCATTACTGCTGTGACTGAGACCAAAGGCTGCCATCAGTCCTCCGCTAGATCCAGAGCTGCTCTTGATGGTCAGGGCACCTGTTTTAGAAAAGGCATTCCCATCCTCTCCTGGCTCGTTATCGTTGGAGTCTATAAAAATTAGCAGTCATAGATATAAATTCATTTTATTTATTCATACATAGCAGTTAAATTTACAATCAACAGATAATTTCTCAGAATTTGAGACTTCATTTACACCCATATCTTAAAACATACTTAATTATATTTGCACTTTTCAGAGCATGTATATATTTTACATATAAATTATGCACTCCTATAGTACAGCATGACTAGTGCCACAGCAGATCACATCAAGAGGCTGTTCTGTCGCATTCCTACAAACTTCTCTCTGTTTTCTAAGTAATGAATGCAAACTACAAAGTTACACTTGCACTCTCCATTGTCGAACATAGCCGTCTTCTCAAATACTTAAAATGATCTTTCCTTAGAAAATTTCAAAGCCCTTGTTCACATCTAAACTTGTACAAATTTTCTTAACATGAAAGAAAATAACATCATTTTGTGTTGGTGTCTCTATGTACATAGTAGTAACAGGACCAACTTGAACAGCAGTAATTTTCACCTATCAAATCACCAACAGTTGAAGGAAGCTAAAGTATTTAAGTCTACTTTAATCTTGGAAATGAAAAGGGAGACAATTCAGTACCTGTGCCCCTTCCCCCAGAGCTGTCCAAAGCATTGTAGTCTTGTAGATTAATTGGGGAAGTCACATCTCTGTAACACAGCTTGGAGGTTCCTTCATTTCCCTCATTTCCACTGGGAAATGTCATGTATCCTTTGGGGACCTTTGGTCCTTCTGTAAAACAATAAGCGGCAATCCACTGTACAGAAATGAACATAACTAATTCACCGTGATACGACTCACCACCAGGTAATTACTTCCCTGTAAAACCACTAAATCTGTTTCATTATTAACTTGTAATATCCATTTGTTTTTCTACCATTTGCTAACAGTAAATGAAATTCACTGCAACCAGTAATACAAGAAGGAATTAATATATTGTCACATTTTTTTTCAAATGGAAGAATAGATGCAATAATAAAATCATGTGTTTTTAAAAAATTTCATCTGTCTGGTTAGCATAGCAGGAGCAATCTGTTCAAGCCCCAAAAATGCAGCATTTTTTTATCTTGAAGATTTTACATCAAATTTGAAATTATATTACATTCTCTTACACCTCCTTACAACAGTAAGTTCATTTAAATATATTGTAATATTTAAGCTTATTGACCATTAACTAAGAATAACTTACATAAAAAATTTACACAATGCTAAAACTTTCAATGTAATTGCATATATGATTCAATATTTCAAATATTCTGTATGCAAATCCTTAAAGATTTCAATACATGTATAATAAACAGAATTTTAACTTCTAGCTTTTAATGACTCACTTTTGGGTGGTTTGTAGTTGTCTGTGGTTGGAGACCTGTTGATCAGTCTAGCTATGGCATCTGGTCCATCTCTAATGCTTGGTCCACGACCTTTACCCTTTTGACTTCTATGGCCTTGCTTTGGTTTAGAATAAGCTTCATCTGAGGAACTTAGTTCACCAGCATCTAGACCTACAAACAATAAGCTCGGTATCTAGAACAATCTCTAACTAGCTCACTGTCTGTACTACAGCTCACAATAAGCTCACTGTCTGTACTACAGCTCACATTAAGCTTATTGTCTATATAACAACTTACATCAAGCTCACTGTCTGTACAACACCTCACATAAGCTTATTGTCTGTACAACACCGTACATTAAGCTTATTGTCTGTACAAAACCTCACATCAAGCTCACTGTCTGTTCAACACCTCACATCAAGCTCACTGTCTGTACAACACCTCACATTAAGCTTATTGTCTGTACAACTCCTCACATTAAGCTTATTGTCTGTACAACTCCTCACATTAAGCTCACTGTCTGTACAACATCTCACATTAAGCTTATTGTCTGTACAACACCTCACATTAAGCTTAATGTCTGTACAACACCTCACATTAAACTCACTGTCTGTACAACTCCTCACATTAAGCTTATTGTCTGTACAACACCTCACATTAAGCTTATTGTCTGTACAACTCCTCACATTAAGCTCACTGTCTGTACAACATCTCACATTAAGCTTATTGTCTGTACAACACCTCACATTAAGCTTATTGTCTGTACAACTCCTCACATTAAGTTCACTGTCTGTACAACATCTCACATTAAGCTTATTGTCTGTACAACACCTCACATTAAGCTTAATGTCTGTACAACACCTCACATTAAACTCACTGTCTGTACAACTCCTCACATTAAGCTTATTGTCTGTACAACACCTCACATTAAGCTTATTGTCTGTACAACTCCTCACATTAAGCTTATTGTCTGTACAACTCCTCACATTAAGCTCACTGTCTGTACAACATCTCACATTAAGCTTATTGTCTGTACAACACCTCACATTAAGCTTATTGTCTGTACAACACCTCATTAAAGTCACTATCTGTACAACACCTCAAATTAAGCTCACTGTCTGTACAACATCTCACATTAAGCTTATTGTCGGTACAACACCTCACATTAAGCTTATTGTCTGTACAACACCTCATTAAAGTCACTATCTGTACAACACCTCAAATTAAGCTCACTGTCTGTACAACATCTCACATTAAGCTTATTGTCTGTACAACACCTCACATTAAGCTTATTGTCTGTACAACACCTCATTAAAGTCACTATCTGTACAACACCTCAAATTAAGCTCACTGTCTGTACAACACCTCACATTAAACTCACTGTCTGCACAACACCTACATTAAGCTTACAACAGCCTGTAATAAGCTCACTTTCTGTACAAGAAGCTCAATGTATTTTCAACAGCCTGTAATAAGCTTACTCTTCACACACTCAATATATTTACAACAGCCTGGGATAAGCTCACTCTCTGTACAATAAGCTTAATATATTTACAACAGCCTCCAGTATGGTGTCTTATTACAATAAGTGTATACAAAGAAACTTGCCAGCAGCTCAAGTATTGTAAACTGATGTTTGCCCGAAATTGTACTATAGTTATATCTCAGGCATTGTGTGCTACTTCACAACAAAGTAATATACGTTCATCATTGACCTTGTGTGATTTTAAAGTCCAGTCCTGGTCACAAACAGTTTTAACCGTTTAGATCCTGTCTCTTCCGCTACTTACCTGCCTCTGACCGCAGACAGGTGTTAGGCATAACATGGTTGTCAATAAGACTAACTATCTTCATATTGCTGTGTATCAGGGCTAGGGATCTGGCAGTGTCACCATTGTGGGCCTTGGTAAACACATTCACTCCCTAAAAATTGTTGTTATTTCAAGATACATAAAATATCCACCAAGTTTAGTGTACAACGTAAGATTAATTTGTTTTACTAATGAAAATACACTTTTTAAAAATGTTCAAGAGATTCTATAAAACATGAAATGATTTATATGAAATATTTTTAATGTCAGTCAAGGGTTAAACATCAGAAAAAACTACAGTAGACATACTTCTGTCTCCAAGGTCTTAATTCTGTGGATTTGCATTTTTAGTTTCATCCACAATGTTAATTCCACAGATTTGCATTTTCACTTTAATTTATGAGGTTATAATTCTACAGATTTGCATTTTTCCTTGAGTTTGTCAAGTCATAATTCCGCAGATTTGTGGATTAAAATGATGGCATGCTGGGATTGCTTTCATCACATTTTTCATAACCAGTGAAAATCAGATTCCTGATCTGAATTCCTTACATGTTGCAAAAGAAGCTGGACAATAATTTCATGGCCTTCGGCTGCAGCCTCCATAAAGGGAGTTAATCCAAGACTTGGTTCCCTAGATAAAAAAATGTATGCATGACTGTTATGGGTCAGTATCAATCAACTCTCTTACAGTATTAGCATTTAAATTACATCTGTGAAAACTTAATACCGATTCTCAAATGCATATACACATACAGTAAAACATGCTTATAATGAATTCACACTTATTACAAAGTAAAAATTATTCCCCCATGAGAGGAAAATAACAAAAATTGAAGTGGATATGATGAAGTTTGGTAATGTTGAATGGTTTTGCCGACCCTGATGGTTCGCTACAACCATGTTTTACTGTATTTTATGCTTTAGTTACTATGCTAACAGGGAGACATGGTAAGTATATGTTTTACCGTATTTCATGCTTTAGTTACTATGCTAACAGGGAGACATGGTAAGTATATGTTTTACCGTATTTTATGCTTTAGTTACTATGCTAACAGGGAGACATGGTAAGTATATGTTTTACCGTATTTTATGCTTTAGTTACTATGCTAACAGGGAGACATGGTAAGTATATGTTTTACCGTATTTTATGCTTTAGTTACTATGCTAACAGGGTGACATGGTAAGTATATATTTTAAGACCACACACATTTAATTAGGACCATCATTCTCCGTCTGTACTTACACAGCATTAATGTTGACTCCCTGCTCCAGGAGAAACTTGACCATGTTCTGGTGGCCAGCATATGTAGCATGAAACAGGGCTGTCCAGCCTTTGTGGTCTCGCGCCTCCAATTCTGCTCCTTGCTATGTTCAGTCAAAATCATCAACAAACATTATTTCTATCAATCATAGAAATTTGATTATGCAATGTTAAACTGAATATTTGTGGCAATTTCTGATATTAGTAAAAAATTCTCCAGGCTTGAACTGCATTTGATTACAGCAAAACAAGATTCAGTTTTAAAATCTGTATCTGCAATTCTGTCATGTGGATAATCAAATGCCTAAAAGTAAAACCAATCATTCTTTTTTTTTTTATTTTTTATCATTTTTCTTTAAAAATGTCAATGTATGACAAAACAAATATTATTGTTGCTAACTTTCTCACACACTTTTATACTTACACTCAACCATTTTCCTTATAGTTGCCTATATTTTTAATATATTTTTAAAAAAAGAAAATAATAATAATAAATAAAAATAATATTGAAAATAAGAAAATTTCTTGACTGCATAAAATAAGAAGATTATGATTTTTTTTATATCGTCAATCATTAAATTCTCAATATAGATTTACATAGCAAACAAACCAGCAATCTAAACTTGTATGACAAAAACAATTTCATTTTGATGAAATTACATTTAATTCAAAATGACACCAAAAAAACAAAAAAAAAATTCACCACAATGTCATTTGTTCAGGATAAAAACATATTCAGCCATCTCAGTTCCATGCAAAATCATCCCTGAGTGTAAATTTATTTTCAAGAATGCAGATTGGGTTTCAAATATCCATGTATAACCAAACATCTCTTTTTCATAATTATGACTTATGTTTTGTTGTAATCAAACACAACTTTAGAGTAACACCAGACTACAAAACACAAATGTCCAGACACCTGTACAAGGAAGTATCCCACACTTTCGTTTCCGCAGCTGGAGGCCAGCATGAGAGGGGTCTGTCCTTTATGGTTCTTGACATTCACAATGACACCCGCATCTAACAGGAGATTGACGATGTTATCATGACCAATGTAACATGCATACATCAGAGGGGTCCAGCCTCCAAGATTCTTCTTGTTGAGGTCAACTTTCCTGATGAAAGAAGGAAAACAAATGTTTGCTTACTGGTCTTTTAATACGATTTAATAATGCATGCATATACATAAGAACCATCCTATTTCAAAGGCCACTATATTTTTCATTATCAAGGTTATATGCAATATGACTGTGTAATATAAATACATTCGTACATTGCGAAGTAGAGATGCTTGATAAAATAAAATCCATTTTATCTATGTTTTGTGATGCTTTCCAAAAAATATAGAAGCCACACAATTTGGTCTTAAATTCTGACTGCATACAAGGTGCAATGACCAAAAATGCTGTAATCATAAAAATTAGCTGCCCACAGGTGTGATTTCATTTCTAGGCATTTAGTAAATTCAAAGCACCGAAAGTCAGAACTGAAAGAATCTGTATACAATTTCTCTCAAAAAGGATAAATACACTGAAGAAGGAAATCATTCAGTTTTATAAGACAATACATCAAGATACTTTTTATGAAATGCTGCGATATATTTTCCCCAGTGATGCACGATCAACTAATATCTACCTGGCAATGTATGACCTGACTACATCATACTGCCCGATGCTAGACGCTGTGTGAAGATCCAACGGAATCGGATCAAAAACGTCCTTAACATTCCAGTTCCAACCCTTCCACACAGACAGACTGCGGTCCAACAGTTCATTTTCCGACGACTCATCCGATGCCTCATACTGGTTATCCGCTTCCTGGGCCATCCTCTGTCATGTTGATCCTGCCATTACTCCACAGTACTAATAACAAAATATAACTTTCTGACTCAATATATAAAAGCTTACTGCTTATCACACGATCAAATAATTTCATGCTTTCCCACTGGGTAAGATATAACAATTCCAAAATATAAAACATGTTTGCCTGCATGTGCCTTTGATGTGAATATAACATTTGATATCTCCCACATCAAGCCAAAAATAAATTGGAATTTCAAAATTGCGACGATTATTTATTTTTTTTGGCACTTAATGAAAACTCACATTTCTACTTACTTTCAACTGTCTAGCACTATAACATGTTAAAAAAAAGAATGACTTCAATCACAAATTGGATTAAGAGAATTGTTCAATAATATTTCACCAGATATAAAGATAACCTGAGGTATCATTTAGTAAGTTCTACATGTTTAAGTAGCTGTTTTCTTGTCTTTTGAATTATTTAGTCATTTCATAAACAAAAAACCCTGCATCTCAATCACTTTTCAACTATGTCTTGCAGTCTAACTTTATACAAAGATGGTCAATCAGGTCTAATTTTGTAGGCTCTAGAAGCCAGTTTTGATGTACTAAATGATTTTAACATTTTTAAGCACTGCGATGCTTTAGCTACCCAAGTAGTATGTCAATATATATAGATCGCCTCACCCTCTAGGGTAGTCAATACTCATTCTGATTAAAATCAGATCCTCTGATCCGCTCACACAGACCTCTCATTTTCATCAGATTGTTCGATACTTTACTTCTCAGATCATTAGAGCATTGTATCCTCCATGGAAGCTCTCACCTCAAACATTCTTCTTAAATATGAAAGGGTAGTAGCATCTTAAAGTGGGAAATTAAACCTTGTAATTATGATGCCAGTCTGTGCATTTCCTTTAAGCATTATGCACAAAATCTACAATTACTAGCCATCGTTATTTACTATGTACACTGATAAAACACCTGCATAGCAACATGGCAAAAAAAATCTTTTCTTTTTTTTATTTATATGTGTTTAAATATCTTAATCTGCTGTAATTTGTTACAATAAGGACCCCATTGGAAATAAGCAAATGTGTTTTCATGGGTTATCCTTAGGTGCTAAATCAATGCCCGATACTGTGATATATATCTGTATATTTATTATATTCAAACTTCTAGTCTTAGTTATTACATGCTATTTCAAGATCAGACTAGATATGGATACATGTATTTACATTTCATTATGTCTTGAAGTTTCATATGTCTATTTATATCACCCTGTGTCATACACTGATTTTACCTGAATAAATCTATCTATTCTCTTCTAAATATCAATCTGGTTGATCTTTCAAAAAATTACACAGTGATACTAATACACTTCTATTAACATAGAAACAACAACAACAACAACAACAACAACAACAGAGCCAATCAATCATATTCATCAGAAGACAAATCTTATCAATGTACGATATTTTCTTCAATGTATTCTACCCAAGTTGCCTATCTAAAAGTTCTATTTTTAGATTGATTTGTGGATCAGCTGTTTGATAAACATGTACTTGCCTTATCAGGCAACAAAATTATGCCACGATATTGAGATTTTTCTGCAATATATCATATTCATTTCGAAAGTACTTCATATATTACCCAAAATAAGAGGATTGTCAGGAATAATCAATATATTTTTCTCTGTCCTTCTTCCAAGTTATGCATAACGAATGTCGAACTCGATTAGAATAGTTCTTTTAACAAAGAAAACAATTATGTATTTCGCCATAAGGGACAATATAGAAAAATATCTTATATATTTATTGCATTACAAGATTTTGCAAAACTTGTCTTTTGTTAGAAACCATATAAAAGTTTTGTTATTAATTAGATTTGATCGGGCTCAAATGTCGAAGATTGTTGTTCATCCGGGGAGTTCGGCGCAGACACGATGGTTCGAAATTCCACCGAAACCCCTTCGGTTGGAATATTTTGACCTTAAAATGTGACTTTATGGGAAGTCTATTTCACTGATTTCCGTGTAGGAATTAATTTCTAGTACGGTAAGCAAACGCTCGTTATGTTTAATCGTATTCACAGATATCTTTAGCGTAAAGAACAATAATTTTTTAGGATAGTTTACATAATTACCATGGTATCGATTTATCATTACCATGTATTTTTTAGCTACAAAAATTTGATAAATCTATATTTTCATGTATTGCTATATTATAAATAGATTTTGACAGAAAATATGATACCAATTGTAAATTAGGTTAACACGTTCGATCTTGTACTTACAAGAAAAATTAAATGCCTTTCAAAATGACGCGTATGGCCCAATTGCAAACCACATGTCATAGATGTTGACATCATGCTGGTGATATAATTGTACATTTTAACCGAATGAAATAGTTATTATCATATTTTTATTAAAATAAATCTATGCAATAGGAATAATAAAAAATCAATTGGGGGGGGGGGGAAGTATTTTTGACAAAAACTTCAAGTTAGTGCTACAAAACACTATAGGTCCAATACAATGAACAGCAACTTTTCTGAAAATAGTAGAATTTTATTTATTTATAATATTTTTTTCCTTTTTTTTTTTTTTTATTTTTTTGTTTGTTTCTCTTTTTTTTTTTTGGTTTTTGTTGGTTTTTTTTTTGTTGTTGTTGTTGTTTTGTCCCTCTCGGTTCAATGAAGAATGTTAATGTTGGCATATGTCCATCTATGGAAAATGTGAATCATGTTGGATTTTCCCAACAATCAAAATCTGTCGTAGTCAGTGTTGTCCAATTAATTTGGTGAATTTAAGGAAAAGTCAGCTACTAATCTTGCTAAAGAATAAAACCATGTGCAGATCGATTTAAGATTCTGAGAGTTAATGTGCAAATGTTTGTCAAAAAAATCATGCAGTCTAATTAAAATCTGTGTTTTGATCTGCTCCTTTTGTCACTAAAAAGAGGAAAGTGACAGTATAAGAAAAGAAGTGGATTGAGGAGCTGATTTTGATAATAAAAAAAGATTTAAAAATTTTCAGATTATAAGTTTCGTATGTTTGGAGGGTTATTGAGTAATTTTCATCTTCAGATAAAGAACTGTTAATGTTATGTGATTATATACATCTACTTGTTTTTTAATTCCACAGAATAGGAAAAAATGGATTCAAGTGATGACAACAGCGACAGTGAGCTGTTTTTGTCTGCAGCAGGTGGAGTTACAGACCTGCCAGATTTCCCCGTCCCAGAGCATTCCCAGCTGAAACCCAAGTTAGATTCCATATTTGCTGAAGTGGAGAAAAATCTTCCATCCATTGATTTTGACCTGTCTGATGTAAGATTTATAATTTACTAAACAATAAAATCCAGGTTAACCCAATTTAAATATCAGTAGCAGTATTAATGAATTGTTATAAAATGAAATAGAATACTATGAATAAAGTCAACACATTTGGACACACAGAGAGGCGTAGTGTACATGTCCGAAATTGTAAGCAAATACAGAAAACTAAGTGATGTATATACAAAGCAAAAAACAAAACATTTACAATAAATGAGAAACAGGCGTGAGTCTTATATAGAGAGGATCATTATACAAGTATGAAATGCTTATTGAAAATGAAGATTGAAAGATAGACAATTAAAAGTCATTCTGACTTTTTAACTTTTTTCTGTTTTGATGTTTCTTATCTTTATCATAAAACTTGCATTGTTTTACTTTGCACTTAGGTAAGCTCTGACAATGAGGATCAAGAAATTTTCCACCGATCTCTGTTCAACACCTCATTGTTTGATGATGACAAAGATCTAGACACAAGTCAGTGTGGGGAGACATTCTCAGAACTATTGCGACCAAGTGTAGACTCTCTCTCCCTGGCAAATATTAGACTAGATGTGGAAACAGAAGCTATAGAAACACATGACAGTGACACAGTCATGGCAGGTGCACCAAGACCTAAAAATCAGGGAGGAAAATCTACAAGCTGGACAGATGTGGTCATTGAAGCTCATGATGAGAAGGACAAGTTTAAAGAGAGAAAAACTGTAGCCAGTATTTCAACCATGACCCAGAGTGGAAGCCAGACTGATGATGACTTGCCACCCCTGGCTGGTGCATTTAGTGCCATGGAAGAGCATCTTAGCATGGAGAAGAAAATTGAAACAGACAGTGTAGATGAAGAATTGGAGAAACATGAAAAAGAGTCAACTAGTGAGACAGAGGCTAAGGCCAGCTCATCGCCTGGTGTAGGAATGTATTGGTCAGGGGACAAGCGTATGAACAGAATGGTGACGACAGAAGAAATCAGGAGAAGTGAGAAAGAGTTGGTGTCAAACATGGTGCCTGCATCTCCTCCAAGACTTTTGTCCAATAATCTGAACATAGGTAAAATATCAGTTGTTTTTCTTACATATCAAATGAATACAGATGTTCTTCAACACATCTTTTCTTATAAATAGATAGCATTTAAAATTATTAAGATTCATGGCTCACTTGGAATTTTTTGTCTTTAAAGGTGTTACTTTAAATGTTTTGTTTTGATTTCTTTTAATGCTTTAGATCTTATCTTGTGCACCCTGGATGAGGATCACCAGGTGAATTCCTCTGTCCCCCCAGTTGTCCGGGAAGCCTGGGCCAGACAACAGAGGATCCAAGCACTGATAGGGGCTGGGGAAGGATCCAATAGATTCCTAGATCAACATAAAGGTATTGACTTCTAGATCAACATAAAGGTATTGAATTCTAGATCAACATAAAGATCAACATAAATTCTAGACAAACACAGAGATATTGAATTCTAGACAAACACAGAAATATTGAATCCTAGATCAATACAAAGATATTGATTTCTAGACAAACACAGAGATATTGATTTCTAGACAAACACAGAGATATTGATTTCTAGACAAACACAGAGATATTGATTTCTAGACAAACACAGAGATATCGAATCCTAAATGAACCCAGAGATATTGATACTTTCATAAACTAAGAGGGTCGATACCTATGTAATCATCTTCTAGACTCACATAAACAGTTCACATTTTGTTTAAAAAATTTCAGTTTAGTTTCATGTGAAACCTACAGGGTTAGATTGTACCAAACTGGTTTAAGGTACAGTGTGGGTTTCACACACTGGTGTAGTTTGTGCATTTGAGTTATGTCAGAAAAGAGTAACGTCTTATAATTATCTTTGTTAAACACAAGTTTCAGAGTTCTTTCTGTCTAAGTAAAACATTTGATATTCACTTTTAAGATCATTAGAGTTGTGCAGTGATTGATTTATTCACAATAATTTTGTTCTCTTACAATATTGTATTAAACATTTAGAAGAAGAGAATTCTCAGCCTCAGACATTGATACAGAGATTGGCTGAATTTTCCATGAAGCAGTCTGGAGAGGATCTGACAGATATTGACCCAATGACCGGAATCATACCCACTATGGACAAGGATGCTGATATCATTGAGAATGACAACAAGTCTGAAAGTCCACTGTTTACGAGACGGAAACCTCTTCCTCAGGAACAGACTGGTAAATCATCACATGTACCTGTCTAACATTATGCAACACGTTTACAGAAGTGTTATGAAAATGTCATGAGAAATAGTCGTAATTGAATTTTTCACATCTCATTTTGTCATGAAAAAAGAAGTTGAAATCTAGTTGTCATTTCCTTTTTCTTAATTAAACGTTTTAGAAAAGAAAATGACATCTACCAGCTGTGGTACCAATACAAGTAACAATGACGGTCCACTGAGAATAATAACTCCTACACCTAAAAATAAACTGCAGGCTGAAAAAAATCCAGGTAATGTTCACTAATGATCCCTGCACTGAGGTACAAGATAGTAGATGTTTGTTAAGACTGATATATTTTACTCTGTAACATACAAAATGTTGTTTACATATTTATTATCAGATTATGTATATATCAGGATTATATACCCCTTGAAATTAAAGAATAGCAATTAAATCTACAATAAAACCTAACCTATAGTGATATATCAGAGATTGTTTTATTACAAGCATCATTTATTTTTACTATTATTTCTCTTCATTGTAAGCAGTGATTCACTATAAGTATGTTCGTTGTATCTATGTTTTCATGTATATTGTCTACTTTAGTAAAACACTGGCTCTGACATTATAAGTGGGTTTTTTATATAACTATGTTTTTTTGTGATGTTACATTTGTTGTGATGTTACATTTCAGAACCAAAGCGAGAGAGAGAGACAGTATTTATTGACCTTAGAAATCATGACCAAAAGGTCAAAGAGCAACAACAGAGCATTGAGAGAGTTCAGAAAGTGCTGCAAATTACCCAGGAAGGGTAAGTACAAAGATTTCTCTTCAATGCTTTTTATGACTGTGTAAAAGAGCTGCTTCTGTAGTTTTTTCTGTACCTTTAAAACCATGTGAGTACGGTGCAATGGAAATCTTGCGTGGAAAAAGAACATATAGGTCTTATAAAATTTTATTTTGAAACATCAGAGGTATGAACAAAGCATTGGTTATTGGCAACAGTTAATGGGGCTGATCACTATATTACAATATATTAAAATTTTGTACTTTATCAAAATATGAAATAAAAGTACTTAGTTTTTTTTTTCAGATATTTTTGTGATATCAAGCATGACTAGGTTTAGAGACTTGCAAAACATTTATATGATTCTCTACAACATTGTTTACAAAAACATTGTTTACAAAATATGGTGGTAGAATTGTCAGAGTATGATCAATGTCTAAAAAAAAAAAGAAAAAAAAAAGCAAAATCTGGAACCACTTTTGGATCAGTGTTAAGAAAGCATCAAAATTTTTATTTTCATTATTGAGTACAGATATGAAGAACAGTTACAACTTAAGCTGATTAATGGTAGAAAAATTCATTGAATTTATTCTTTTTATCAAAATATTAATATATTGCAATGCATATTGTGATGTGGTAATGATGTATTGCAATATATTTTAATACATACAGTATTGTTATACCCTACCAGGAACTCAAGGAAAAATGACTGCTCTGTACACTGATGAATTGAGTGACCTTCAGACATTTATAATATTTATATTTAGAAAAATGTCATGAACAATAGACTGGAGGGGACTGTTATAAGTTTTAATGGATTTCATGTTTAATGGATTTTAAAACAATATTATCTACATCTGAAAATTTCATTTTGTTTTAAAGATATGCTAACACGATAGTTTTGTGTCTGACTTTAACCATAAGCATTAATAAAATTAAAACTAAATATAAGACTTTACCAAAATTAAGTTTTCGGTTCTTTTGAATATATATCATTTTTATAGACATCAATTTTTGTAAGGGAAGACAGTAATGTGATTGTGTATCATTGAGAGCCTCTGAATAGGTTTTCTAACACAAATATCAATAAAAACAAGCTTAAATACCTTATCTTTCATTGAAATAGGAAATCACAATTTTTTACCAAAATCTCCAACACCAAAATGACAGCTGTTATTGCTTTAGGTTGTTGTTAACATTTATTTTAAAGTGTTTTTATGTCTAGTAGATTTGACATTTTGCTGATGATATTAATTTGTTGTAGCAGTGATAGCAACAGTGATAGTGATTCAGAAGATGACATGCAGTCCTGGATTGACCAGAGGCGGCGGATGAAACAGACCCTGGCCTCAAAGGGTGTCAGTACTGACCCTCTGCCAAGTAAACCTAAAATAGCAAGGTAATCATATTCAGTTTATCTGGAAGGAAGAGTACTGTCATATTTACATCTTTGTATATACACAATATTTACATAAATAACAGACAGTAGAAATTGCGTGAAGTCTGGTCAGTGGATTCCTTACTTGTACGTGACTTGTTTTGTACAGTTCAGAGCCATTCAAGCATCCAAACAGAGTGATTAATTTGGCGGAACTGGACAATCGATTTGCTGCCAAGGTTAGACCAGAGGAGACTGAGGAAGAGCTGACAGAGGAACAGAAAGCTGCTATAGAGAAAGAAAGGAGAGTCAGAGAGGAGGAGAGGGAGAGACAGAGGAAGATAGAGGAAGCTAGGTAAGTTCTGATAGAGAGAAGAAGATAGAGGAAGCTAGGTAAGTTCTGATAGACAGAAGAAGATAGAGGAAGCTAGGTAAGTTCTGACAGACAGAGGAAAATAGAGGAAGCTAGGTAAGTTCTGATAGAGAGAGGAAGATAGAGGAAGCTAGGTAAGTTTTGATAGACAGAGGAAGATAGAAAAGTTAGGTAATTTCCAATAGACAGAAAGAAAGAGGAAGCTAGGTAAGTTGTGACAGACAGAAAGAAAGAGGAAGCTAGGTAAGTTCTGATAGACAGAAGAAGATAGAGGAAGCTAGGTAAGTTTTGATAGACAGAGGAAGATAGAGGAAGCTAGGTAAGTTCTGATAGACAGAGGAAGATAGAGGAAGCTAGGTAAGTTTTGATAGACAGAGGAAGATAGAGGAAGCTAGGTAAGTTCTAATAGAGAGAGGAAGATAGAGGAAGCTAGGTAAGTTCTAATAGACAGAGGAAGATAGAGGAAGCTAGGTAAGTTTTGATAGACAGAGGAAGATAGAGGAAGCTAGGTAAGTTTTGATAGACAGAGGAAGATAGAGGAAGCTAGTTAAGTTTTGATAGACATAGGAAGATAGAAAAGTTAGGTAATTTCCAATAGACAGAAAGAAAGAGGAAGCTAGGTAAGTTGTGACAGACAGAAAGAAAGAGAGAAGCTAGGTAAGTTCTGATAGACAGAAGAAGATAGAGGAAGCTAGGTAAGTTTTGATAGACAGAGGAAGATAGAGGAAGCTAGGTAAGTTCTGATAGACAGAGGAAGATAGAGGAAGCTAGGTAAGTTCCGATAGACATAGGAAGATAGAAAAGTTAGGTAATTTCTAATAGACAGAAAGAAAGAGGAAGCTAGGTAAGTTCTAATAGACAGAGGAAGATAGAGATGTTAGGTTATTTCTGATAGACAGAGGAAGATAGAGGAAGCTAGGTAAGTTCTGATAGACAGAGGAAGATAGGTAAAATCTGATAGACATGCAGAAGCTAGGTAGAATATAATCAGACAGAGGAAAATTTATTGTACTAGGTAGGCTATGATAAACAGAAGGAGGAAGATGGTCAAAGTTAGGTAGGTTATGAACAGTTTTTCTTGAAACCATATTTACATATACTTGTGAGAAAAGTAAATCTGCTTGATTCATTTTTCCCAAACTGATTCTTAGAAAACAAGAAATAGAATTTGTGATTGAATTTAAATTGACAATCACGTTTATACAATTCCGGTGAGTACATTTCTTTTAATTGATGATTTAATTACTAGGAAACAAAGAGAAGAGCGGGAAGCAGAGCGACAGAGTCGTTTACGATTGGCCAAGAGACTTGAAGTTCTCAGACCGACGGCTTCTGTCAGCGGTAAACAGGATTGTGCAGAAGCAACTCCTGTGCTGTTTGACATTGTAAGTAGAAGTAGTTTTTAAGTTTGAATAGTAGAAGATGTTCTAGAATAAATGATGCATACCCATCTAATTCATGAATAAAGTAAAATTGCGTCACTTATAAAAACTTTTGAAATTTTTAGGAAGCATCATATGAGCCAGCCCCATCAACTCTTCTGCCATTCCTTCCATCAGAAAAAGAGGTTCTGTTATTGACAATACACCTGTCCAGTAATGGGGAGATTATTCTGCACAGAGGGAAGTCCAAGAGTGTGGACACAGGTCAGAGACAAAATGCTGTCACATTGTACGTCATAAATCTTCTCATACAAATTCTACAATATTGAGAGGATAACTTATTAGCTTCGTGTGAATGAAATCACGTGTGTGTTTATATTGTCGTCATAGAGGATCTCGTTATGCTAACATTGTCGGAATTTATTGTCAATTTTGTTGGCAATCCTCCTTTCCATCATCTTGGTTGAACACTTTTAATAAAAATAGTTTGTTTTTGGGGGGATTGCCCTCATCTCTTTTTGGGCAGAAAAAGGTACAAAACTTGGGTCACAGAACCCATTTTAAAATAGTTCTGGATCCGTCCCTGTATGTTATATACAGTATTGTAATATATTGTAATCTTGCAACTTGATAAACTGAATTGTTGGAAAAGGCTGAACTCTGGTTTTCCTGGGCTCACCTGAAATTATTTGTAAAAAGATCAAAGTTAATTTATATTATGTTCATATGACTATCTGTACTATGGTGGGTTCAGCTATCTCCATTCTTCATTCCAGGTCTTGGCCTGTCAGCCTCCTATACTGTTCTCCTAACCTGGTTATTGTCAATGGTCCCTGAGAACTATGACTTCCTTATCAAAAAGCCCGAGGACCTGGAACAGGTGCCCTTTTACCCGCCGTTCTATGTCCTGGGGATACAGCAGTTATGGATGGATGAGAATCTATGTTTAGTTGTAGCAGTCACCCCTCACCCACACTGCAATACCAAAGCCATACCCAACAAGCAGAAAAAGTCCAAAACCAAGGTATTGTGACTTATGTAATAGTTTTATTAAGGAATATGTCAATAGCTATAGTGTTTCAGATAATTATATATATTTGATGATAGCTAAGTAGTTCTGAATGTTGTGGTCTTTGTAAGTAAAAATTTATTTAAAAAAAAAAAATTACTAAGTAAGTTGAAGAAGAGTGCAGTAAATGAGATTTATATGTGAAATTCCTTAATACCTGTCGGTTATCACTCACTCAGTCCTCTCTCTGCTGTTTGGTGCTTGAGGTGAGGTAAGGGGCCTGTGTCTGCAGCTGCTCTGGGGGCCGTGTCAAAGCTGAGTTCACTGCTCTTGAGGTCCACAGTTATATTGAAGAATATGGCTGGTTATAGGGCGTGATTGATTTGCTGATACCTGCAACTGTTGATGAATTATGTCCCTTTTCCAAAGTATCATTACTGTTAATATTTATATTGACTTAAAAGAAATTTTCCTACATGCAAGTCTTGTAATGCAATTGATAAGACCCACCATATATTTCACAGCTTATAACTTATCCAGCACCGTATATAACAAGTTATTTTTAAAAATTATGTGTAATGTATATGAAATGATTAAACTTCATGTAATTCACTGATTTCGCTATGAATTAATGCGGACTGTCCATTACGTGTAAGCTAGTGCACACAGGCTGTGAACGGAATGTAGGATGGGACCTGTTCTCTCTTGTTCTTGGTTTGAAATGCTAGGGCTGATGCTGAGATTACAGAAAGGACTCTTAATTTTTACCAAGTGCTATTTTAATATTTAAGTATGCCTGATTGCATAAAGCAGTTCAGAAAAATATCAAATTCAATTTCTGAAATTGATTTCTATTTTAGGATTCCTAAAAATATAAGAATTAAAATTGGAGTAGTTATGCGGTAGACACTGTACTTTAAGTTTTCATTCGTCGTACATGTAATCTAGCAATTAAAATTGAATTCTCAGTATCACCAAAAAAAAAAAAAAATAAATTTTGTAATTGACCCAAGAAACCTAGCATCCCTTGTGCCTAAAATGTTATGTCAAATGACAGTTTTATACTTACATCATGTCTTTTTAAAACTCTCAGGATCTGAATGGGATCATAAATTAAGAAGTATTCATGGGTATTTATGCCTCTTCTCAAGCCAAGGGTCCACTCTGCTCCCCTTATAAAGCAAAGGTGATATTCAAAGAAAACAACAGATTCTAGCACATATCTGTCACTTAATTACTTCGTCCAGGTGATGAATACACAGTAGCATTGCTCATGGATCACAAATCAGATTAAGGACATGTGCAACATTTCTGACATTTTCTCTTAAATTATTTTTTCGTCTCCTCTATATGAAGAGTCCTTGTATGATTTCTGGAATAGGTTAAATTTTATGATGAAAACACTTTAATATCGGCCTGGGACTAACTCAGTGGACAGATCACCTAACTCGTAATTGAAGGGTCCCGGGTTTGATACACAGTTGTACCAAAGATATTTCTCTCCTTCTTTACTGTGGTAAAATACTATTATTGAGAAACGTTGCATATTTTGTTAACAGGGATTTAAACTTGTTGCTTCTTACATATTCCCTAATTATGGCTGGTTCTATGAGGGAGCAGTTCTCAAGTTTACTGACAGTAAATTATGGCTGGTTTTATGAGGGAGTAGTTCCTAAGTTTACTGATGGTAAATTAAGAAAAATCCTGCCAGATGTCCACTTTTAAAGGTTATAAGGAATACAAATGATTTGCCAGGACTTTCAAAATTGGCCAATTTCAAGGGGCGATCAGTATTGAGGAGTTTCACTGTGTACATATTGTAAGTTGTGACGATTGTTACCCACTGTACAAGCTCTGGTTAACTTTGTACGTACATTGTAAGTTGTGACGATTGTTACGCACTGTACAAGCTCTGGTTAAATTTGTACGTACATTGTAAGTTGTGACGATTGTTACGCATTGTACAAGCTCTGGTTAACTTTGTGCGTACATTGTAAGTTGTGACGATTGTTACGCACTGTACAAGCTCTGGTTAAATTTGTACGTACATTGTAAGTTGTGACGATTGTTACGCATTGTACAAGCTCTGGTTAACTTTGTGCGTACATTGTAAGTTGTGACGATTGTTACCCACTGTACAAGCTCTGGTTAACTTTGTAGCTTAAGGACGAAATGAAAAACAACTCACCATTCCAACAGTTCCTCACCAAGTTCCTGTCCACTAATACTCTCCACACCGTGTGTCCCTGGTTACAGGCAGTAGTACCAATAGACATCAGCTGTCCCACTCAAAACCCAGAGGACACCTCGACCTATGTATACCGGGCACCATTACCTATAATCACAACTAAGCCTCTGTCTACATTTATACAGATGAACCCTGACCCACGGGCTGCTCAAAAAGTGTTTAACACTCCTGTGGGCTTCTTCTGGCAAACAGTGGACAATGAGGAGTCTTCATGTGACCATGGACTTAATGACAGCGATGTGAACTATGACACTCAGGTTACTATGTCTCTTGTGTATAAGAAAATATTTCAGGAACCTCCAGCAATGTCAGGCATCTTTAACAAGATCATGCAGGAGGGACTGGACTTATCAGGGGTTAGATTGCTCTACCCTGTTCAAGAGCTTCTTGATAAACCAAATGTGCCAAATCAGACCAATCGTGTTCAGTCTAACATAGAGTTCTTAAACAGAGTTGGCCCAGTCTTGGCTCTGGGACTTCGTGGAACATTTGCCCGGGCTATCTGGCTAGATGCAGTAGGACCAACAGATCCAGCTCTGGCCCGTCGAACTGACCCTAACTCTCTGTGTGCTTTGTATGGGGGTGCATCTCGAGATGAGTGTTTGTTGTTTACCCCCAGGAATCCAGCAAGGGTCCACTCTGAGCTCACTCGCTGGTTTGCTGGTAGAGTGCCACCAGGTGGTGTGATTGATGTAGGAACACCGTACACAAGGAAAGATCATCTGAGGTTTGTTATGTTTACAGATTATGACACTCTTGCATGCTTACAAGATATGTAATACTATATCCTTTAAATGGTTTATAGGTACTATTAGGTTTGTATGACAATTTTAGCTCATGTGAGCTTTTCTGATCACCTGTTGTCCATCATCTGCTTGTCTGACCGCCTGTCTGTAAACTTTTCACTTTTTCTCCAGAACCACTGAGCCAATTTCAACCAAACTTGGCAAAAAGCATCCTTGGGGGAAAGGTATTCAAGTTTGTTCAAATGAAGAACAATACCTTTATGAAAGGAGTGATAATAGCAAAGTAGCAAAAATACACTGACAAATTTTAAAAATCTTTTTCTCCAGAACCTCTAGGCTAATTTCAATCAAACTTAGTACAAATCATCTTTGGGTGAAGGGGATTCAAGTTCATTCAAATGAAGGTCCATGACCACTTCAAAGGGGAAATAATCACAAAATCGCCAAAATAGGGAGGGATCATTTAAAAATCTTCTTCTCAAGAACCACTGGGCCAGAACACTTCCAATTTACATTGAAGCTTCCAACCATAGTGCAGATTCAAGTTTTTTTTTAAAAATCTTAGCCCCAGGGGGTAGGATGGGCCACAATAGGGGCTGAACATTTTAGATGTGAAAAGATAAGAAAAAATCTTTTTAAATCTTCTTCTCAAGAACCACTATGCCAGAAAAGTTCAAATCTACATGACAACTTTCTAACATAGTGCAGAAATCATGGCCCCATATAGGGAAATCTTTAATGTTGGCCAAGATGACGGAGGTGAGCGATGTGGCCAATGGGCCTCTTGTTTTTTCTAGTATGCAAAACTCAATCATATTCTTTGAAAACATGCAAGATTTTCATTTTAATCACAGTACAGTAAAATCATTAATTTTTGTGAGTTTTTTGATCTGTTGTTTTTGTGGTATGAATATTCCGCTTCTGAAGAACATCATAAAAAATAGGATATTGATTCTGCAACCTCAAAAGCAAGCTCCATGAACATGTATATGATGGTTTTGATAATTTTCTTGGGCATTAAATGCCAAAGTTTCGTCAAAGGAAACAGTTTCTTTGATAAGCAAATTCATGTACAGTTACCCTTTAATCTTTCCTTATGATTTAGAAATGGTACTTTGTTGGTCATGTGAGTACATGGTCATGCCCAACTACATCTTCAATAGGCAAAGGTTTTACAATCATTTCTGCTTCTGTACAGAGTGGAGTGGATCATAAACCTGTGGCTAGTGACGATGGCTCTACCACAAAAACAACAAACAACAGCATTTTCCTCAAATCGTGAAAATGTGACCCTAAAAAATAATTGATTCTCCAACATCTCGGTATTTTATGTTGTAGATCTGGGAGTCCCAAAGGACTGAGGTCAAAGAAGAATATCTCAGATGCTGATTTAGTAGAAGAAAAACCCCTGCCTGGTACAGGGCAGTCCAAAAAGATCTCCTCTCACCATAGCTTGACAGATAGCCACACTAAGCACCGCCCACCAGCAGGATTAACAGCCACCACAACAAGTGAAATCATTCTAGTTATCTCCCCTGTGTTGCGACCTCAGTATATTGGTATCATAATGGCTTCCTGTCAGCGGAAAGGGTTCAGGATTAGAGGGGTAAAGAGACAGAGGCTGACCTCTAAAAAGGTGGCTTGTCTGGGTAAGTGTTACAGAAAATTTAATACTGAAGCTGTATATATTTCATGTATAGTATAGAAATGTTTCTTTCATGAAAGGTTACATTCTGCATCATTAAATGGTGCATCCTTATCTTTGTTACCAGGAATTGATAATAGTTTGCTGAAGGCTTTTTGTCCTGGAGTCTCAGCAGAGGATGTGCCCTCTGCTGCCAGTAAGCATACCGAGGCCATCTCTCCATGTTTCCTTCTGCTGCTGGAGAAGGAGAATGCTGCTCATAATGCTGCTAGCTTGATCGAGTCCTGTATGATCCAGCTGACACTGAAGGGACTGATGGGTAAGTTCTGTACAGGTTATGTACAGGTTACATCAAAGTTAGTTTAAGACATTTTGTAAAATTCATAAATACTATACAGGTTACATCAAAATTAGTGTAAGACTCTGTGTAAAATTTAATAATTTCATATCAATGTAAAAATTGCAGAAAATATGCAGAACACCGTGGATCACTATTTAGAATCCAAGCACATGTTTTACTCTGCTCGGTATTCTGATGCATTGTTGGCCAATTTAGGAGGGGATTTCTCAAAGGCAAGTATATGAACTTCATGTTTTACACAGTGAAATGGGTTTAATCATGCAGCCGGTGCAATGTTGTAAGAATTATAAGTTTTAAAAAGGTTTTGAATGTAAAATTGACTGAATGTATTTTACAGTGTGTTGACCATGAAATACAAGTGAATCCAAACTTTGTGGTGCCAAAGCTGTACACTAACCCTGAAGTGGAACAAATTGTGATACTTTTACTGCTGGGACATGAAATACAGAAAAACTCAGGAATCTTTGTGGGTCAGTCTTAGAAATAAATTACTCAGGAATATTTGTGTTCGGTCTCAGACATACACAGGTTTTTGGTTTTTTTTTGCTTGTTCCTCTACTTATCACAAGAACATGAGAGAAAGTTTATAGCCAAATAGCATAACTTTTATTTATCAATAACAACACAACATTTAATGATGGTTTTTGTGCAAATAACAGGCAAACTTTTGGGTATGGTTCCCTATGGAAAGCTGCCGAGCGTAGTCCCCCTGAAGGAGGGGTTTGAGCTACTTGGAATGAAGTGGCTGGCTGGACTGACCACCTCCCAGGCCAAGGAAGTGACTCCCTGTGAGGTTGGAGATCGACTGTGGAAGGAGAACATACATACACTGATGTCAGGTAAATATACACACACCGATGTCAGGTAAACATACACTGATGTCAGGTAAATATACACACTGATGTCAGGTAAATATACACACTGATGTCAGGTAAATATACACTGATGTCAGGTAAACATACACACTGATGTCAGGTAAATATAAAGACTGATGTCAGGTAAATATACACACTGATGTCAGGTAAATATACACACCGATGTCAGGTAAATATACACACTGATGTCAGGTAAACATACACTGATGTCAGGTAAATATACACACTGATGTCAGGTAAACATACACTGATGTCAGGTAAATATACACACTGATGTCAGGTAAACATACACTGATGTCAGGCAAACATACACACTGATGTCAGGTAAATATACACACTGATGTCAGGTAAACACACACACTGATGTCAGGTAAATATACACACTGATGTCAGGTAAACACACACACTGATGTCAGGTAAACATTTCTTATCAATTCCTCTACCAACTCCGAATAGTTCTATGTTCATACAGGTCTTGGAAGGTCAGATATTTAATCGATGTCATAATTATTTTCATTCAAACAATGTAAAATATATGAGATTAGGAAACAAGTTATGCAATAGGTTTATACATTTACATTTCCAATGTTTTTGCCTTTGATATCTTTACCAATTGAAATGTTAGTCATTTCCTCATGTATATGAGTAATGTGAGTATAAATCTTGATAAATATAGTATGACTATTTTAACAGCTGAGAAATTTGACAGAAATGAAAATACATAACAGTAACATTTCATGCTGGCATACTCTTCATGAAGCTCTGACAGACTTGAAGTATGGTGTCTTAAAAGATAACAGTTCATGTATTTTCAAAACTGAAATCTATATCTTAGATAAATCCTGCTATCTTTTTTTGTATATGAGTGGTATATTTACTTAATATTATTTATATAACATTGAGAGAAATTAAACATCCCTTGTCCATTCAGGGCTGTTGAAGGTCTTTGAATTCACTTTGGTTCTTGAAAGTAAGGGAAATAAAGTGTGTGTGTTTGGGGGGGGGGGGGGGGGGGGGGGGGGGGAGCTTGACAGTGGTTGTATTTCTGACTTTTTCATTGATAAGTTTAAATTTCATTATCATCTGGTTTTGACATTGTGAAATAAAATTCAATTTGCATATTTGTTTGTATTTCTTTTATAAATGATTTAATCTGTAATTATGGCTGAATATGAGGAGTTTACTGACTGTCTTTTCTTTGAAAATGATTATGGAAAAATACCAATGAAAAGTAATGTAATTTGAAGTTATAAATAATTTATAATGTAAGAAGTCATAAGTACAAACGATGAGATGACAGATGTAAGAAATATATACTCTAGCAGTCTTTATGGGCAGATATAATGTTACATGTGGTAAGGGTTAGATTATATATGGTCAACATTATATGTCTGCTGTACATATATATATGCAATTGAGGTGGAGAAAAAAATTCTATTTCTGTCACTCTATTCTATGGACAGTATATGTATGATCTTTGTGAATGATTTTCTGCAAGTCCTCTTGAATTTGTTTTACATTTTTGATACACAGAACCTGCCCTTGTGCTGGCACTGAGAGGAATCGATGCCTTCCGTCGCCTGGGGGCAGTGATTCCTCAAGCCCAACCAGGCAAAGGTAAAGACACTCATGTAGATTACATCATGTCACAAAATGCTGAGGAGTCATATGGATTTGCCCGAGCTTTCTTCACAGACAAGGAAATCTTCTCTGACCCATCGGCAAGGCATCTGTTAATGTATTTACCTCAAATTCGTCATCACATACAAGGATTTGGATCCAGGTATTGCAACAAGACGATAGGTTAACTTACTCAAAATGCATCTTCACAAACCAAGTGTGGGACCCATTACTAGATGAGAGTAAGCAAATCTCTATCTGACACTTGGCTTGTGAAAATGTCCAATTTACTACATGTGAATTTATATCACTAATTTTAAAAAAGGGGGAAAGTTGACTAATTTAAATAATTGAAAATTGGATTGATAGAGGTGTTTTGAATAAGTGATAGATAGATGATTATTGTAAGATGACAGTTTGAATAAGTAAGAGGATAATTATTTTGAGACAGTATTTTGAAGAAGTTATATAAATGACAAAATACACTGATTTGTCTGACTTTTTATATGAATAAAAGAAAAGGTGAAAGAATATTTTAGCTCATTGGAATATACAATAATTAAAATTGTTAACGAATGTCACAGCATCAACAGAAATTTCCTATTTTTTTTATTAAAGGACTCTGTAAAAACTCTCAAAGTTTTTCTACAGTTTTGTGAATACTGAGTTATTGAAAACCACTAATATACACGATAAAGTCATTTATAGGAAACTGTATAATTAATAGCCTGAGTGTTGAAATGAGATTTTGTGATTTTAAAACAACAGATCTCACTCCATAAAGACTGATGTGAAGACAGAGTCTATGTTTGATGTTATGCTGTCCGGCCCTCAACCTATAACCACTCTGCTGGTCATCAAACCTCGGGCAGTCAAGAAACACTTGACAAAGGTTCTCCGTAAGATCATGTTGGAAGGCTTCAAGGTCGTAGGACTGAGTCAGGCTGTAGTCAAGAAGGAGGAGATGTTACTCTGTCTCATCGATGAGGATGGGGAACTGGTAAATGTGGAAATGTTGTCCTGACAAGTTTTCAGAATAAGAAAAAGTAAAGATCAGAAATGTCGCATTTTTTAAAAAGACCTCTTCAAATGGAATCCCTCCCTTGATATGTGTGCATTAAAAAAATTCAAAAAATGTTCACACTGCGTGAAAACATTTATCAAGTATTGTTCAGATATATGGGAAAATAAATATGTTTGGGCATTAGTTGAAATATCTTTCAACATCATTGTAACACATATTTTAAATCTTAGTATAATGAAGACAGTGTATAGATGTCAGTATTTTGAATTTGTTTTGAGAAGTTCATGTTAAATACTGCTATGAAGAACTTCCTTATTTGAGGATAATGAACCCTAGTTATAAAGAATTAAATAATCAATTAATTATTACTGAATGAAATCTAGTAACTGTGATAAATGTATGTTGTAGGATACCGACCGATTGGATTGTCATAAACAGTACCTGAGTTCAGGCCCCTCACTCATCCTGGCTCTGGAGAGAGAAAATGCTGTGAAGAAGCTTCTGGACCTGCTAGGGCCCAGTGATCCCCTGAACGCTCGCAGGCAGAGCCAGTTTCTGTGGAGGGGGACATTTGGAATGGATGCAGTTGTTAACGGCCTTCATGGTAATATATCTGCTTCACTAAAGTCCCTGTCATTGTTGGCAAAATTTATTTTCTTAATTTGGATCCATTTTACTGGTTTGTGAATGCCAGGATACTGTTTCTCTGATTTTTATTATTGGCTGCTAGCAGCATCAAATAAATCTGCTGTGTTTCTGTCTGTCAGGTAAAGCTTTTTAAAATGCTATGGACATTAATTCTAACGTAAATGTATCAGACCCTGCGTGCAGTTTTGGGGTTTTGAACGAGATTAACAATTTTACATGAGGTTGTTAAGGAGAGTACAGATGCATGTCCCAATGATGTTATATGGTTGACATAAATATCCCCAAAGTAATTGCTATTTTATGATTTCGCAGGCTCTAGGAATTTCCCACATGCGGTGCAGGAATTGAAGATGTTCTTTGAGGATGGACTTTGCTGTAATGATACAGAAGATTTGAGAGACCTGGGGGTAAGATAACACACACTGTAATTAAGAGATGAAATAGATATAAACAGAAATGTTCTATATTGAATCCTTGGCCATTGATTATATGATGAGGAAGAGTTATCTTTCTTGTTTGGTGTCTTGATTTATTTGGTTATTTTGATTTTTTGACAGGTGATTCATTGTGACCTATGTCTATATCACTTTGTATTGTCTACCATAGTATGCTCTTGTAATTTTGACATTTTTGACTTTCTTTGAAAATTGATATATGTTATCAATTTTAAACAAGAATTATATACAGCATTTTTGGGTTTGGGAAAAATTTAATTCAGATGCAGAAGTGGAGGATAAAAACACACACAAGTAACAGATTTAAGTGATCACAGATTTATAATATATTTTGAAACAATATCAAAGCTAATCTTTGCAGCAGGATATCAAATAGAATTGTAAAATGAAAAAAAACTATGGTTTCCCATTTGAGGAATGCTTGCCATCACAATGACATTGAGTTATCCATTTATGATTTCTGACTTATCTACATAGTCCAGTAGATTACGACATTAGGTTGACAATATAGAGACTGCAAATTCACATTCCTCGGGGTTGTTAATTTTTTGAGATAACATTACACTAGAATTGTAATCTTTTGCTACATGAGGAAAAATTTAAAGTATTAGCAATGATAAGAACCAACTTTGTAAGTGATGGGGTTGGTTTTTTTTTTCCAAAATTTGCCTTCCATGGCTATAATGGCTGTGCTTTTGAGAGAGTGATACTGCCACAAAACTGATTATGTTAATCAACATTCTGCATTCTATTCTGCAAACTTGTATGGCCATTTTACACTGCATACAATGTACAATATAACCAAAGAAAATTATAACAGATGAAAAGTGTAATGCATGAGTAATGCGCATTTGGACAAATTCAAGAAAAAAAATTTGAAAGTGCTTGTTAGGACCTTACTGTTTTGACAGGTAAAAATGAGGTGATAGTGAGTGTCATGAAATTAAATGATGGCTTTCTTCAAAAAAAAAAAAATTAATTTAACTTCCACTACCGACAACATTGAAGTTCTTAACAGTGACAAAGTGGAAGAATATTATTCTGAACACTGAAATAGCTGAAGACCAAGGGATAGCTCATGACTCGGGGCTTTACTTAACCTCTAGAGCTGAAGAGACAAGTCATATATGCATGACTTTGACTTACTTAGCTTTTTATAAAATGTGTGAGGAGGCCTATTCTTCAAATGAAAGTTGAATACTGGTATGAACAATTCAATGCAGTGATATAGAATTGGTGTAGTGAAGTTGTGCATCTCACATCGTGCCCAGCAGGCAATACTGCATATTATCATATTATTGAGGGAAATTTTGACATGTAGATTACACACAGACATTAGAATACAGATACACTTTGTTGATTGTGATGCCAGTGTTCAGGTGTAAAGAGTAAGAAGTACTAGTCTCTGATATTTGATACGTCTTGCTTCAGATAACAGGTCCAGCCATTGACAGTCTGATGGACACATCCACTGGGGACAAAAGAATCGTCGAAGTCAGTGACATGCCAGGGGATACAGTTCACTCAGCTATTGGTAAAACTCCTTGTATTGTGTAATATTTGTCACAAATGATGAAGTGAAATATTTTAATTGGATGACTGTATTTGCCCTTCTGAAATATTGTGATTTGTGTATTGCAAATATTTTCCTTTTGTGTATTGCAAATCTTTCCCTTTTTTTTTTTTTTTTTTTTTTTTTTTTTTTTTTTTTTTTTTTTGTATTGCAAATCTTTCCTTTTTGTGTATTGCAAATCTTTCCTTTTTGTGTATTGCAAATCTTTCCTTTTTGTGGTGCCTGTGAAGAGAAACATTGAGTAAACTGTTATTCACTCATTGCTGCAGCTCTGTCTAGTTTCTCCATGCATGTTTTAGAGAGAGAGAGAAAGAGAGAGAGAAATCAGAATACCGAAAATAACTCAACCGGTTTCATTTTCAAGAGTTATGACAATATTACTTAGTTACACAATGTTATTTCACAATTCAACTATGACATCAAAAGTGCCAAATTATGTTTACACTTTAATAAAGATTGTGACATCATAATATAGCATATTGATATATATAACTAATTATATTATAATGTCACAATGATCTTTGTTAAAGCGTAAATGTAATTTGACACTTCTGATGTCATAGTTGAATTGTAAAATAACGTGTATAACTAACATAATGTCGTAACTCTTGAAGGTTGAAAATGAAGTAGTGAGCAATGACAAACCACAAAAGAGCCCTAAACACTGACTTTACCTTTTCCTCCTAGAAATCCAGTTGTTATTACAAACGACATGCATTGTTCTGAAGCCACCGCTCCTGAAGATCCATGATAGGGGTCATTACGCTTACGTCGATATCATGGAGGAAATTTTGAAACAAGAGTGAGTATAATAACAGCATTATAAAATAACAAACACCATACACGCATACATTTATTACCTCTGCTGAGGAGGCTCTGTTTGTGTGTGGTTATCTGTGAACAAGATGACACAATAACTAAATATAAAGAGACAAGATTTGCTTACTGGCAAGAGCTGATTCAATTAGAGTACAAAAATGTGTCCAAACCTGATGTATATGACAGTGTTTAGGAAACTTAAGGACATGTGTGATATTTCAGACGTTTTCTGTAAAATTATTTTTTCATCCCCTCGATATGAAGAGTTCTGGCATGATTTCTGAAATAGGATTAAATCTTATATTGTAATAATATTACCAAACTGTGGTCTACTTTGGCCTGGATAGCATAGTGGTTAGATCGCCTAATTAATAATGCAAGTGTCCAGTTTCAATACTGGATTGTAACAAAGATTTTTTTCTCCTTTGCTACAGTGATAGGATCCAACAATACAATGTACTGTAATACTTAAGAGCTGATGTTACAATTTTACTTGCAACGACTAGGAACGTTCAAAATATGCTAGCTCTAAAACAGATATGGTAATATACTCAAAGATTTTTTGTAGAAATGAGATAGAATGCAGTGAATTGTATGTGAAAATGTCACAAAAAGTTATACATGTATATCATTGAGAAACATTGCATATGTCCTTAAACTGCCTTGGTAACAAGCTTGCTCAGTCTGGTAGGGTGCATAGTGCACAACTCCTTTGCTGGTTGGCTGCTTCATTTTCCACAGAGAGGTTAGGAAACTTGGCAGAGGGTTGCATTTTTTCCTATGTAAATGAAATTACACATGCATTCTGATTGCTTAGCAAGCTGGGAGCAAATGTCCTACCTCTGGCTGAAATCAGGTGTAAATCAAGTGTAACTTCATAACAGCCTTTTCCATGCCCACCTGGTTACATTCTGATGCCCATGTCCTAATGCACATTATAGAACTATATACAGGAAATCTTTTGCCTCTTGTTGTTTTCACTGAGGTGCATTATAAAATGATTTTGTCCATGCAGCTCTGAATTTTTCTAAAGTTGTTTATTAATACTCGTAAGTAATAAATGAATTCATATTGGTCCAATCTTAAATTTAAGCATTTCTGATAAAGTGAAATTACAAAAATATAACGAAGGCAAATGGTACCCTGTATACAATATGTTAGACTAAATCATTGAATTTATTGTCCAAATGGAAACAATGGTGCATTGGGAATTCCCCTGGAATTTACTTCTGTAATCACTTCATTCTCCATACTGGCAGAGTAGATATAAATAACACAATACAGGGTTAGGTAAAGCTAGGTCTGTACATGTGTGATTTTTCATTTTATTTAGATTTGAGATTGTTGGAGCGAGAATGGTTTGGTTCACCCAGGAACAAGCAGAAGTGTTCCTTCATATCGTCAATGCAGGAAGTTACAAACAGGTGGGTGTCTGAAGGAATTCCATGGGGGATCGTTTTCAATTACTGCCACAAATGTATTTCATATTTTCATCCAGTCCCAGATTAATATCCTCATTAATCTCTACATTAAGTTGATGCTGTGTGGACAAATTTAATTTTTTTTTTATATCTAAGCAATACTTGGTTACTGAGTATTAGGCCTGACAATTGCCAAGTTCCTCCGGAACACAGGGGATGAACCACCTGAATCTACAGGGTCTCAGTTTGAAACTGATTCAATATAACTGTTGTTTAGGAAGAGCACTTACATTGATGTCTGAGAGTAAATTGATCTGTGAATATTGGTAGAAAGATTATTTGATTAAATTTCCCATTTCTTGATTACAGAGCTGCATTCATCTGCAACATGAAGACAAATGTTTCTACTCGATGCAGCAGGGAAAAATAACACGAGTAGATCAAATGACTCATTTAATTTCAAAGAACACAACTTTGAAAAATCAAGTTGAAATACACTTTTGTCTTGAAACCATACTTTGTAACCATATGCTACTGACAATATGTCTCGTTGAGAGTTAATTGTTGAATTTATTTGCCTTGTCATTAAAGGTTCCTATGCTGCTGTCTGGGCCATCCCTGGTCTTTGCACTACAGAGAGACAATGCTGTTCTTTCTTTTGACTCTATTCTGGGAAGGTGAGCAGTACTACAGGACAGACATTAAGACGATTAGTTTTCAAAATAACATTTTTTATGCCCTACAATCACCAAGATGTTAATGAAGTACTTAAACTTGGTGTGATGTAATATGTTAAACTGTCACAGTTTTATTGAGCTAGGTGTTGCATTATCACCTCCCCTTGACACCACAGAGCACCTTATGCTGACATAACAGCCTGATCTTGCTCTTAATTGAATCACCTACATATTACAGGGAGCTCATTATCTTGATCTTCTAGTGCTGACTGCAGGGGTAAATTAGGAAACAATTTGATGAAGCTCTGCAGATATCTAGGGCTTTCCAATTCCTTTCTAGTGGTGATGATGATAATTATATAGGGCTTTGCAGTAGCACTATTCAGCTGCATATGTCTATTGTCTCTTTTTGTTTTTTTTGTGCACTGTATAATTAGATACATCAGAGGATTAAAGTGGTGCTGCCATGAAATTACTTCCGTCTTCTAATTAATAGATATATTATTTTGCCCTCCATGAAATGTTTCATAGACACGAGAATATACAGTATGTTAATTCATTAGTAGATTTATTGATTTTTTTTTAGTAGTACTCTGTAAGAAAGTGGGTATTGTGTCTTGACATATTTGAAAAGCTTTTGAAAGATCATTAAATTTTACATTGTGTAATGCTTTGACTTTTTCTCTGTTAGTGATTTTGGTGCAGATTCCATCACCGGAAAATATGGAGGAGGGATATTTCGCCCAACAGACATCAAGCAGGTACTGAAATTTCTGTCAGATTTACATGTATGTTTATATATTGTGTATTGCATGTAATATAGGGGAATATGGATTTCTCCCAAAAAAATCTCAAAATTGAGTTTGATCTTTCTTGTATTTGAGTAGTCAAAATTGAAGTAAAATCTCAGCTTAAATCCAAGTTTCAATTTTTTTTTGGATTTTTTTTTTTTGAGACATCCATAATCCAGGCCTGGATTATTTTCCTACCTTTAAAAAAAAAACAAGTTGACTGTCTAGGATGCTGCACAACATTCAAATTTGTTGGTTGTCATCTAAAGTCTTCTCATTGGACAATGAAGTCACATGGGCTCAACAAGGACGTATAGAAAACATGGCTTTTAATACTAATTGTTTTTATTGACATTGTTTATTTCAAGAATTAAACAACATAATTTTTTTGAAATTGCCTGTTTAGTACATGTACATTGAAATTGAGCTTGACTAAGAGCTAGAAACATTGAGTAGATAATTTTCTATCAAATACTAGTATGCCATTAATTGATAATACAACAAATTCATTTCTATAGTGAAATCATTAATTTTTAAGACTATTTGTCATCTTTTGTATGTTTTGAAATTTGGTTTAGCTACACATTAAATCTTTGTATTAATAATTTCATCAAAAGTAGCATTTTTTACATTCTGAAGACTAATAAAGTTACTAAATAGTAACAATGACAAAACGATTTCTTAATAATGAGATGCAATTTAGATTAAAAAAGATTTGAAGTTAGTCTGGGAAAATTTTAAAGCTGGGTATTTTAGTTCCAATGGAGATGCTTTCTTTTGTACAACACTGTACATGTTTTGTTTCTATGCTAAACTATCACCCTCATCATCAAATTCAAATGTAATGAAATGATAACAAGAAATTTTAATCACATAATGTTTTCTAAACATTGTCAAATTCAGGCAATCTTCACTCAATAAACACATTCAGAAGTTGTTTTTTTTTTTTTATTATTTTGCTTTTTACACAATTCTGTAGTGTCAAACTGATCATTAGGCCTCTGTTACTGAAGATTAGGTAAAACCACTGAAGCATGACAACATTGAACAGCATCATACACATCCACACAATGTGTCAAACTGGAAGAATGAAATTGTCTTTGATGGTTTTGTTTTTTAAACACCGATTTAGAGGCCATTAATTTGATAATGTATCTTTTATCAAATTACCTTGTCATTTGTTGTGTTTGCTTAAGTTTGCAGTTCTGTTGTGGGCAACATGTAAGAGCGATATTGATGACTTTCAAACATGAGGTCATGTGGACACCATGTCTGCCGTGTGGGGTAATTTAGCAGTAAGGGATAAGATAAATATATTTATGACATGCATCTTCGTAGAATAGAACATCAGAAGCGGATTGCTTCAGACAAATGTGATTAATAGATTATTAATGAATCAATAATCAGACTGGTCCTCATATGATCTGGGTATTGCTAAACATCATAACTTACGTAATATGATCAGATATTTATTCCTTGATTTGACAGCTGATGCTTGGGTTTCAGTGATTAATACCTGTCGTTTATGATAAGCTTATGGATTAATGACCAGATTACACCACCACAACTGATGTCATTGACACAGTATGAAATATTAATCTGCAATATTGGAGATGGATATTTGAGTTTACTTTAGAGCATTTTAACTGTTGGAGAGAATCCAGTATGAAGTGCAAGCATATAGATTGCATTATGGATAAATGTGGCCTATTTTTCCCTTTTTGTGTAATAAAATCACACTTTAATACACATTTTTCAAGGAAACACAAAAAGGTGATTAAAATAATTGCATGTCAATCATAGGCAATGTAGTCTATTGAAACTTTTGTTATGCACAGTCATCTGAAGTGAGCTAAGTCTTAAAAATTCTGAATAATGTCAAAACTGCAATTATAAGAATTAATACTTGATTAAGTTTGTATTAAAAATTGATTAGAATTTTGTGAACATTATACACAATACATAAATGAAGGCATAAATCAATGTTGAACATTACAGATAATTGGAAAGAACACCTTAAACTTGAGCACTTCATCTCATTGGTTTGCACGATGTAGCTGTAAGATTCTGGCAGTGGGAATTGTTTATTCAGTCAGTGTTATACAATTACTGGTATTTTTGAGGTCAATACCATGCTTTAGATACCCAAGAAATACAATGTACACAGACACCAGAGAGTGAGGTGAATATTGTACTGTTAAGGTAGCTAAAGCTTCTGTATTGAGCCAGAAAGTGTCAATAATTGCTTTATTACATGATTGAATAATTCACTACATACCAGGGTTATTTTTGCCCCATGTTATTTTCACCCTTCTACATTTGCAGACATTTTCATCCCATTTTAAATTCACTCCAGCTCAGTTGTGGTAAAAGAGAGATGAGAGAAATCTGTTTGGCAGTTTTAAATCCATGATCCACTCACAATGGAGGCAAAAAAAAAAAAAAGATGAGGGCAAATATTTCCCTGCATACAGCAAAACATCGAAATCTGTTATTAAGCCTATGAAAGGTCACCTGGTCAGCCATCTTTGTTGACAGCTAGATTGCAAGACCTAGTTGAAAGTGACTAAAGCTGCAATGTTTTGTTTATCATAGGATTGAATAATTCAAAATATCAAAACCAGACACTAGAGTCTGATCAGCCATCTTTGTTTGCATCTACAATATAAGACCTAATTGAAAATAATAAGATAGAGTTCTGTATTGATACATAATGAGATAGAACTCTGTATAAAAACATAATGAGATAGAACTCTGTATAGATACACAATGAGATAAAGCTCTGTATAGATACATGAGATAGAATTCTGTATAGATACAAAATGAGATAGAGTTCTGTTTTGATACATAATGAGATAGAACTCTGTACAGATACTTAATGAGATAGAGTTCTATATAGATACATAATGAGGTAAAACTCTGTATAGATACATAATGAGATAGAGCTCTGTATAGATACATGAGATAGAACTCTGTATAGATACATAATGAGATACAGCTCGGTATAGATACATAATGAAATAGAGCTCTGTATTGATACATAATGAGATGGAGCTCAGTATAGATACATAATGAGATGGAGCTTTGTATAGATACATAATGAGATAGAGCTCTGTATAAATACATAATGAGATGGAGCTCGGTATAGATGCATAATGAGATACAGTTCTGTATAGATACACAATGAGATACAGTTCTGTATAGATACATAATGAGATACAGTTCTGTATTGATACATAATGAGATACAGTTCTGTATTGATACATAATGAGATACAGTTCTGTATTGATACATAATGAGATGGAGCTCGGTATAGATGCATAATGAGATACAGTTCTGTATTGATACATAATGAGATACAGTTCTGTATTGATAATTAATGAGATACAGTTCTGTATTGATACATAATGAGATGGAGCTCGGTATAGATGCATAATGAGATACAGTTCTGTATTGATACATAATGAGATACAGTTCTGTATTGATACATAATGAGATACAGTTCTGTATAGATACACAGTGAGAGAACTCTGTATAGATACATAATGAGATGGAGCTCGGTATAGATACACTGTGAGAGAACTCTGTATAGATACATAATGAGATGGAGCTCGGTATAGATACACAGTGAGAGAACTCTGTATAGATACATAATGAGATGGAGCTCGGTATAGATACATAATGAGATGGAGCTCGGTATAGATACACAGTGAGAGAACTCTGTATAGATACATAATGAGATGGAGCTCGGTATAGATACACAGTGAGAGAACTCGGTATAGATAGAAAATGGAGACAGAACCCTGTAGAGTCCTGTATAGATACATAATGACCAGTTGCGGTAGCTCAGTGGTTAGAGCATTTGCTTCGTAACCGGGAGATCATGAGTTCGAGCCCCGCTCGTGCCATGGCCGCGTCAAACTAAGACATAAAAATAGGTAGTGATTGCTCCTTCACCAAACGCTCGGCATTTAGAAGTGAGAATCATGAGTCTTTCGGATATGACCTTAAAAACGGAGGTTCCATGTCACGGTAGGCGTTGGCACGTTAAAGAACCCTCACTGCTAGGGCCCTGAGCATAGGTCTAAATTTGTGGTACTTCACCTACAACTGGTGACGTCTCAATATGAGTGAAAAATTCTCGACGGGACGTAAAACAAACAATCAATCAATAAACAATAGATACACAATGAGATATAGCCCTGTATAGTCGTTGTTTTGGTAGATTAAGCAAAAGAATTTCCTTGTCTTTTAATTAATGTAATGCATGATGTTTTTCAATACTATATAATTTTACTTGACATTTCAGGCTCAATTCACTTGCATCCTATGTTATTTCTGGTATATTACCAGGTCTGTTTTAGAGTTATTGTAACACCCACCCCCCCTCCCCCGCAATAAAGTCGTGGGGGTATACTAGAATTAGGTTGTCCGTCTGTAGATTAATGGTGTCCGGGCTTTAAAGTGCTATCTTTTTTCATCTAGAGTCAACATCCATACTTACAGACTCTCAATAGAACGAAGGTGATCCCTATTAATTTGGGGGTCAAAAGGTCAAAGGTCAAGTGTACTGGACATTGAATTAGCAAAATGGTTTCTGGGCTCTCACGTGTTATCCTTTTCACCCAGAGTTACCATATCACACATATTGACTACCCAACTTATTTTGGGATCAAAGGAAAACCCTTTGGGTTTGGCAGGTGGGGTAAGGATATTCTTAGTGATCAGTACTTCTTGTTAGAAACTACGTAGGAAATCATAAAAGAACTCTTCAAATTGAGGAGATGAAAAAATAATTTTAGAGAAAATATCAGAAACGTCGCTTATGTCCTTAAAGAGAATTAATCCCGAGTTTTGTAGTATTTTCAATTCTTCTAAAATCATTAAATAAATATTTAAATAAGTAATACCAGTTTTAAGAGTTATACATAAGTTAGGATATCTTGCCTGATAATTTGAAGTGGAACGTTATAAAGTGTGGGTTACAAGTCGAAGTTTACAATTATTGAAACTAAAATTTCAATACAAAATTCATGTGGACATTTTTAGAATCGGCATTCTGTTTGGAAATATATATCAACCACATTACCGCATTTACAACATTTAATTAGTTTCAACCTCCACTATAGCACATTACATAATCAATATGAGAGAGAGAGAGAGAGAGAGAGAGAGAGAGAGAGAGAGAGAGAGAGAGAGAGAGACCCTTGCACATAAGATAAAGAAAATATTTTTGAGACGGTGAAGTATAGAACTGGTACGTATAGTACTGGCACGGTGCTTACAAAGTTACAGATCTTGTGAGGTTGAGATGAAAGGCTTAGAAACTTCATTTCCAAATTTTGGAATATTTCATGGGCTTTAATTTTTGATGTATACAAAGCATTTCGTAGTTTCTATGAATGTAATGTCTGTGAGGTGTAAGTCTTATCATCATGGCTGTGTCGAGATCTTGAGAAATAGAATGCTATAAGTTCTCCTTGAAATGTGGCGTGAAGGATAGATAATATTTCGTCACAATAGCGGGCTTCCATTTGAAACGTGAATGGAAATGAAAATATCAGCGATGCATGCATATTCCTTTTAATCAAATTGCCTAGCTGGGTAGCTCGTCAGCTTGACGTCACCACTCGGTTTCTGACGTAAACAAGTACAGAAACTGGCGGCTTTGCGATATTTTTATTTTATTATACTATTAATTGATTGATTTTTCCATACTAGAATATTATATATATATATATATATATATATATATATATATATATATATATATATATATATATATAAATAAATAATAAATTCGCCGAGATCTCTGGTGATTGGTGGTAACCGTACTGCGGACAATGTAGAAATTGATTAAGTTTTCTACAAATATGCTTCCCCAGGCATAAAATGGGCGGAAAATGTTGATTACGCTGTGGTGATAAGATGGTATGAACGAGCTGCTGTACCATGGAGTCACAGGATCGCCACTCGCCAGGGCGCGTTAAGCTTAGTTCTGTACTCATTGCCTGAACTCAACGACTTTACGTAACAGACTAAACACGAAGCGAATTAATCGTTATAAAATGATGAGTTCAACGTGCGTGTGGAGTAATTGATTATATAAGGGTTAAATGAAATAACATTAGTAAAACGTTACGGTATTATCGACCCTAGGTCATGCAGATGACCACGGAATGTCAAAGCTGGAGACTCCTCAATGTATCGTTTGTCCTCTATTGTCTCAAGGACAACTAATTAAGTCCCTTTCATTTCATTCAAACCTTTGATATATGAATGATAAAGTACCCTGTGAATGGGATATGATGCTACAAACTTGCTGAAATAGAATTTTATATGAAGCGTGTCAGAAGTTGATACAGTTCTCTTTTATTTCACTCACTGCACGTGTTCGGTTGAAGAAATCGGTTCTATGGCGTATTTTACGCGTTATTTACAAATTAGACAATGATATTGTAATACGAATGTACCGTATGGTATTTTTAAATAATTTGATTAAAACATTTGACCGTGTAAAGCAATTTATCTATGTATGTCGATAAATTGATACTACAATATCATAGCTAGAGCGTGCATAGGATTCATCTGATCGACAAAATTCTGTTTAGAAAAGTAGAAGTGACACTTCATATAATATAATTGATAAATAGGGTAAATGAAATAAAACGTTGTGACATATAATTTCAGTAAAGATCGATTTAAGTGTAAATGTGGACACTCTAGGTCAAATGAATAGAATTAGATATTGTATACAGTAATGTAAGATTGAGATGATTTTCTCTACAGAGTGCAGGACTAGATTTTGCAGAAGGCACTATTAAACCAACATGCTAGGATGATGGTGCTTAGCCGGGTGTTCATTCATTCGGTTGTTTGGTATTTTTCATTCGCACACCATTTAAATAGTTCCAGATCATGTTTATTTATGACTGCTATTATTGTGATTTACATTTTCACTGGTTAAAACCATCTGAGTTTGGTTCTCTGTCAAATCTATTATTTCTTCACATCGAGGTGCGTCATAGGATCCAATATGTAGTGTTGATGTAATTTTCTTCGTCTCAGGGGTCATCATAATGTTTTATTACTAACTCATCGATCAAGAAGAGATGAAAGCGTTGAGATGAAGCAGATCGCATTTAACAATTTTGTCCAATAATTTGAAAGAATCAACTTGGACAAAAATTTATATTAATGACTTGAAATTGAAATAATTTATTCCTTTGTGCGCCATAATTCCCCCACTAATGCGGATGAAACACAAGCATATGATGTACAGAGAGTCAGAGGATACGAAAATATACTGCAAAATCGAAGCTTTATTCTGGATTCATTGGCTGGTATAGTGGACCCTGGGGGTTTCTACTCTCTCTTTGATGGTCTGTCAGCCAAAAACAACAATAAGTTATATTTTTACTAATAAAATTGGTGTCTTGAATACAATGCAGAGAATTTTGGAGTCACACGGCAGTCTTGTGTAGAAGTGATGTTGAGTACCACTTCGAATTAATTGCAGGTTCTGTGAATCAGTTCCCAACTCTTCTATTAGCTGCGTTTAGTTGATTTTGATTGTAAATAATTTTCGCTGCTTTAAATGCTTATCCGATTGAATGACTTGTACTTTCTGTATTTAGAATTGCTTGCCCCTGCTGGTGACAGATTCTGCAGTTTATTTTTCAGAACTGTTAAATCAATTACTTGCACTTAAGTTTCGGTGCATTTATTGGAAAATATTTTAAAAGCTGCTTAGAAAGAATATTGCAACTTTTAAGCTCTTGTGTTGATTTTTTTTTTTTTTTTTTTTTTTTTGAGGAAAGGATTATCTGAGTAATCAAACTTCAGCTTACACAACGTGTTCGGTCATTGTCAGAACCGACAGCACATTTTTGTCTAATTAACGCTTTGATGTTTGGATGGAGAACTCCATTTGAAGCCTTTCTGTGTGCCATTTGAAGATCACATCTTCAAAAGCTTTAATCTAGTCGTGAGTACCCGGTTCATAAAGAAGGTTTCTGAATTACGTGCATCTTACTTTGCAGACTCTAGATTAACATCGATGTTTCCATCAAAATAAATGGCTTAAATCAACATTGTGAGAGAAAATATTTGAAGACGTGTTTGTAACATTGAACTTTTAGTGCCCTAGATACATGAAACATTTTTCAGCAAGGGAATTATCAAGTGCTCTGTTAAAGTAAAATCTGTATTTAAATCTACACATATCAGTGATATCACTGGGAAAGTGTTGTAAATACACTTTAGCAATCGTCTCAGTCTATGTATTACATAATGGAAACATTCTGTGTGTTAGTTCAAAAAGAAAACGTCATTGGAAATGGTGACGGAGTCTAAAGCTACACATTTTCCATTGCATCACGTCAAGGGTAAACGCACAGCGTAGTAAGGCGGTAAACCCTGAATGCTGTATACACTGTATATGCTATATAGTATTATAATACTAAGTGGGGGGGGGTAAACGATGCCAACTCTTTTTATCCCGCCTAGAGTAACCCATGCACCAAGCCTAGGCCTCGCATTCCTCCTAAAAATAACCGTAATTGGTTAGTAATCAGGGTAGATGTTAGGTTTGGTTTTAGGGTGAGAGTAAGCTAAGCTAAATGTTAGTTTTATATATAGTGTTCGGATATGGTGATGTTTAGGATAGTATTTGGGTATGATGATGTTTAGATTAGGGTAAATGTTAATTTTATGAATAGTGTTTGGGTATAATGATGTTTATATGTAGTGTTCGGGTATGATGATGTTTATATGTAGTGTTCGGGTATGATGATGTTTATATGTAGTGTTTGGGTATGATGATGTTTAGGTTAGAGTAAAGATTTAGTTATGGAGTGTAGGTACGGAGAGTGCTAAGGTTAGGGTAGTTGTGTAGGTACGGGGAATGTTTAGGTTAGGGTAGATGTGTAGGTACGGGGAATGTTTAGGTTAGGGTAGATGTGTAGGTACGGGGAATGTTTAGGTTAGGGTAGATGTGTAGGTACGGGGAATGTTTAGTTTAGGGTAGATGTGTAGGTACGGGGAATGTTTAGGTTAGGGAAGTTGTGTAGGTACGGGGAATGTTTAGTTTAAGGTAGATGTGTAGGTACGGGGAATGTTTAGGTTAGGGTAGTTGTGTAGGTACGGGGAATGTTTAGGTTAGGGTAGATGTGTAGGTACGGGGAATGTTTAGTTTAGGGTAGATGTGTAGGTACGGGGAATGTTTAGGTTAGGGAAGTTGTGTAGGTACGGGGAATGTTTAGGTTAGGTTAGTTGTGTGGGTACGGGGAATGTTTAGGTTAGGGTAGATGTGTAGGTACGGGGAATATGTAGGTTAGGGTAGTGTGTAGGTACGGGGAATGGTGAGGTTAGGGTAGTTGTGTAGGTACGGGGAATGTTTAGGGTAGTTGTGTAGGTACGGGGAATGTTTAGGTTAGGGTAGTTGTGTAGGTACGGGGAATGTTAAGGTTAGGGTAGTTGTGTAGGTACGGGGAATGTTTAGGTTAGGGTAGTTGTATAGGTACGGGGAATGTTTAGGTTAGGGTAGTTGTGTGGGTACGGGGAATATGTAGGTTAGGGTAGATGTGTAGGTACGGGGAATGTTGAGGTTAGGGTAGATGTGTAGGTACGGGGAATATGTAGGTTAGGGTAGATGTGTAGGTACGGGGAATGTTTAGGTTAGGGTAGTTGTGTAGGTACGGGGAATGTTTAGGTTAGGGTAGATGTGTAGGTACGGGGAATGTTTATGTTAGGGTAGTTGTGTAGGTACGGGGAATGTTTAGGTTAGGGTAGTTGTGTAGGCACGGGGAATGTTTAGGTTGGGGTAGATGTGTAGGTACGGGGAATGTTTAGGTTAGGGTAGTTGTGAAGGTACGGGGAATGTTTAGGTTAGTTGTGTAGGTACGGGGAATGTTTAGGTTAGGGTAGTTGTGTAGGTACGGGGAATGTTTAGGTTAGTTGTGTAGGTACGGGGAATGTGTATGTTAGGGTAGTTGTGTAGGTACGGGGAATGTTAAGGTTAGGGTAGATGTGTGGGTACGGGGAATGTTTAGGTTAGGGTAGATGTGTAGGTACGGGGAATGTTTAGGTTAGGGTAGTTGTGTAGGTACGGGGAATGTTTAGGTTAGGGTAGTTGTGTGGGTACGGGGAATGTTTAGGTTAGGGTAGTTGTGTAGGTACGGGGAATGGTGAGGTTAGTTGTGTAGGTACGGGGAATGTTTAGGGTAGTTGTGTAGGTACGGGGAATGTTTAGGTTAGGGTAGTTGTGTAGGTACGGGGAATGTTGAGGTTAGGGTAGTTGTGTAGGTACGGGGAATGTTTAGGTTAGGGTAGATGTGTAGGTACGGGGAATGTGTAGGTTAGGGTAGATGTGTAGGTACGGGGAATGTTTAGGTTAGGGTAGATGTTTAGATACGGGGAATGTTTAGGTTAGTTGTGTAGGTACGGGGAATGTGTAGGTTAGGTTAGTTGTGTAGGTACGGGGAATGTGTAGGTTAGGTTAGTTGTGTAGGTACGGGGAATGTGTAGGTTATGGGAGTTGTGTAGGTACGGGGAATGTTTAGGTTAGGGTAGATGTGTAGGTTAGGGTAGATGTGTGGGTACGGGGAATGTTTAGGTTAGGGTAGATGTTTAGGTACGGGGAATGTTTAGGTTAGTTGTGTAGGTACGGGGAATGTGTAGGTTAGGTTAGTTGTGTAGGTACGAGGAATGTTAAGGTTAGGGTAGTTGTGTGGGTACGGGGAATGTTTAGGTTAGGGTAGTTGGGTAGGTACGGGGAATGTTTAGGTTAGGGTAGATGTGTAGGTACGGGGAATGTTAAGGTTAGGGTAGATGTGTGGGTACGGGGAATGTTTAGGTTAGGGTAGTTGTGTAGGTACGGGGAATGTTAAGGTTAGGGTAGATGTGTGGGTACGGGGAATGTTTAGGTTAGGGTAGATGTGTAGGTACGGGGAATGTGTAGGTTAGGGTAGTTGTGTAGGTACGGGGAATGTTTAGGTTAGGGTAGTTGTGTGGGTACGGGGAATGTTTAGGTTAGGGTAGGTGTGTGGGTACGGGGAATGCTAAGGTTAGGGTAGATGTGTAGGTACGGGGAATGTTTAGGTTAGGGTAGTTGTGTAGGTTAGGGTAGTTGTGTAGGTACGGGGAATGCTAAGGTTAGGGTAGGTGTGTAGATACGGGGAATGTTTAGGGTAGATGTGTAGGTACGGGGAATGTTTATGTTAAGGTAGTTGTGTAGGTACGGGGAATGTTTAAGTTAGGTTAGTTGTGTAGGTACGGGGAATGTTTAGGGTAGATGTGTAGGTACGGGGAATGTTTAGGTTAGGGTAGTTGTGTAGGTACGGGGAATGTTTAGGTTAGGGTAGTTGTGTAGGTACGGGGAATGTTTAAGTTAGGGTAGTTGTGTAGGTACGGGGAATGTTTAGGGTAGTTGTGTAGGTACGGGAAATGTTTAGGTTAGGGTAGATGTGTAGGTACGGGGAATGTTTAGGTTAGGGTAGTTGTGTAGGTACGGGGAATGTTTAGGTTAGGGTAGTTGTGTAGGTACGGGGAATGTTTAGGGTAGATGTGTAGATACGGGGAATGTTTAGGGTAGTTGTGTAAGTACGGGGAATGTTTAGGTTAGGGTTTTATCTGAGATGGACTTACGGTTAAATATGATTATCAATAGGATAGACATATGATGTACATATAAACATATATTTAACACAATATTGTCAACATTTGTAATGTCGATGATGTCAACAATGAAGAAAGTACTATGTCGATATGATTGATATCATCAACAATGCTATTCCGCCATTTTCTTCTATGTCTAGAGCCTAGAGAAATATGATATAGGTCGGATGTCAACGTGTTATTGTCAACATTGCGATATCGACAGCGTTAAGGACTATGTTGATACAGCTTTTTACAGTCAATGACATCATATGTCAACATTTCGCAAATTTTATGGTCGTTATAACGATCTAGTTTGCCAGTACAACTTACCATTAAGTCAAATGCTGTCTGACGTGTTGCATACCAATTGTTAGGCCTTTCTTGACACACTGATTCTGACTACGGATTGCCCCATTTACCTGATCGGAATATAGGGCTCACGGCGGGTTTGACCGGTCGACATTGGATGCTTACTCCTCCTAGGCACCTGATCCCACCTCTGATATGACCATGGGTCCGTGTTTGCTCATCTCTCTGATTTGTATTTTCTATAGGAATTACGAGATTGAATACTGTTAGTTATCTTGGCCTTTTCATTGTACAGGATACAGTCACTGTATACGATAGAGACAAATAACACAAGGTGTGTTTGTAATACCGATACTAGTAACTGCAATGTCAGATTAGAAAGAAAACACCCCTCAGATTATGTACATACTTAAAATAGAAAAAAAAGGCATTTGAAAATTTGAATTGGGTAATTTGAGTTTTATCTGTGAGTCACTTTCTACTCTGCTCTGCTTCTTTCGGGCGATATGGGTTCATCCCGTAAACCAGTGTGCAATAAATAAGATTTAATAGCTATCTTCAAAGGGCATTCCGGATCACGCCTTAATCATTTTTCATATAGTTATTTTGACAAACCATTCATTTATTACATCATAAATTTAATTATGTTGTTAAATATTCTTAAGTACCGTTGTTAGCCATCAATTCTATCATGATTTTTCGTTAAGTTAAATCTGACTGTTGGTGATGGACGGCCTTTTGGGGCCTACAGAATAATATTTCTTTTAATGAATAACGCAGATTTGTTCATTATTAAATCAATCAGAAAACGGTTGATGACAATCAGTTGGGTTTTAATTGGATGAGTTGTAAATCATTAGGTCCCGCTATCTTCAGCTAATGTGATAGAATTATTTTCATCTCTTCTAACGAGATATCCTCTGCTTACGACTTCTGTACTGTTTTCTTTGAATTTCCTCCATTGCTTGCAGTAGCTAATGCATATTTGATTGTTGGAATTTGATGGAGCATTCGGAAAAACCGAGGGCGGTCATAAATCTTTGATGCAAATGCTGTGTATAAAAAAAACACATCAATTTATATTTCATTTTTGTCACAATAACTGATAGAAATGTATCAGCCTGGAAAAGCTGATTTTCTGAGTACACAGGCGAACAAACTATTGGAAGTCTTGGAAGAGAATTATATATAAAAAAAAAAGTTTTGGGATCCTGTACAAAGAAGTATGTTTGGAAAAGGAAGAAGAAACCCAAAGTGCTTTTCTATTTTGAACGGGTTACGATTAATGTTCAACAACAGCATGCAATTAAGTCTAATGCAATTGCGTTGTGGTCTTGTATTCTCCAGAGCCATAGCTTACACCACTACAGTGTCAGCGATGTCTTGTGTTGGACTGTAAATGTCCCTCTTTTTAAGTCCCTACACTGAATTTCACCCAGTTCGTATTGTTACACAATGCTAGTGCTTCTTTCGGCGCTTTGTTTTCTGGGAACTGCATGTTTCTGACATTCAAAGCACTCTTTTACGAATTATATTACAACATACTAATATCACATCTATTGTTACTTGGTAAGCCCCAGACATTCACGGGAGAGTTAAAACATTTTAATGACCTTGCCGTCCAATTACTGAGATTGAAATCATGATGAGTAAATGCGCTGTAATACTACAATTCCAATAATCGCAGTGAAGAGAAGCTTTAGTACTTTCCTTATTCATCGGGGTCCACCAGGGGTCAGGGCTGTATGAGCTTCCGCTTCTTCCCTATCTCTTGTGATATTATATTGATGAGTTGAGAGAAGATATGACAATAGCTTGCTGTTTTATAGTGCTGTGTACCGAAACCAAGTATTGACTAATGAGGTCTTGGTTCAATGTAAAATTTTATTTTTCAAAAATTTATACAAATTTTTGAGTAATTGTTTAGAAGACTCCTATTAAAGACAAAAATCTGTAGTATTTATGGTGTTGCAATGAATGTAAACAATTTTATAACGATGCTTGTGAAATGTTTATTAAAACGTAATGCAATGAATCAGTTGAAATGTTCCCTTTCTCCATTCGGATTAGTACAATATTAGATATGGTATTAAAACGAAACCTTTGCTTAATGAAAAATTGGTATCAAGTGACAAATAGAAAATCAAGAAAACCTCAATTGACCCATGATTTACAAAACCATAAAGTTTGGAGATTAGAGAAATGTTTTCTTCAGTTTTGATTGAACTCTGATTTATAGTTCATTGCATACAGTATTTTTAAAAAGTAATGAAAACACCTCGCCCTTTGTTCTCTTTGAATGTGGTTTTAGGAAGACATATTTGTTTTTTATAGTAATGCATATTATAGAAAAAGTATTCCCAGTGTGGTTTGGCTATCTCAATAAGAATCGGTTTATTCCCCAACCAAAGCCCTTTATTTCCACATTTCATTGTCAAATGATACTAGTGTTTGAATACGGAGATTTTATCATATCTATAAACGTCTTTTTCAAGATTGCGGATGTAGCTTTTGGGAGGGTTCCTCGCCTCCCGTCAGAATCTTGATCGGAGCCGATTACTTGGTATTAATACCATTGGCCCATCGTTGCGTTCCGTTCATTTGATTTGGCGTTAACCAATGTAGTTTATACTACTGCTTTGTGAATAGTGTCCCGATATCCTGTCATGTGACCCGCAAACGTAATCATTGCCAACATGATTTATAGGGGAAAGTTTTTGTGGAAGCTAGTTTCAAAATACAGCACTAAACATTGAAATGAAGTGTTAATGGTATATAGCCATACCTCAATGTGTATAAGCATATAAGTACCCATTCTGTATATGAACAAAATTAAATGGCGACAAATACTTCTGTATGAAATTTTGTAATGTTTTCCACACAACACTTAGTTATTAGTACTGATTACGTATAACGAGGTTTTACCACTGTAAACCTGGTTTATCGTTACAGGCTCACCGGATGCTGGAGTTCTTCTTTGACGAGCTGATGCCTGGAAGTCAGATCCAAATTCTCCCAAAGGAACAGTCACACACTCGGTGAAAAGTTCTCTTCATGGAAACGTTTCATCTTTTGAGATTTCTCCGACATCAGTATTAACCACACGAGTTCGAACATCCATTTATCACTCTATTTTTGCTTTCCGATGTTTACAGATTGTTCTGACTTCGCTGATTATTATTGTATAATGAGTATACAAAAACATATTCAGTCAGTTTCAAATTTGGATAAATTTGAGACGTATTCTGAAGAATTGCTCAATGTTTCATACCAGTTCTTCAGAACAAGGGTCCTTTTCAGTGACAAAACAGAGTTAGCTATACAGATATTGTAGAAGATCTATTTCTGTATATATGTCCTCCAACTAGAGTTTGGACGAAACATTCTATTGCTTGAATGTCGTAATCTCTATACAAATGTATTAATTTTTTTCTTCAAAAATTATTTAAGCATAACATTTCGCTTCAAGTGATCTTTTGTTCTGAAATTAAACTGACATGTATATTTTGTGAATATATATATATATATATATATATATATATATATATATATATATATATATATATATTTCAAAGTTCGTAATTGGCAATCTCCTTGCTATTTGATTTTAACGAGAATGTCCAAGATGCACCGTATTTTAAAAGTATTTTGTTATATTGAGTTGCCATATTTAAAATATCTATAGTTTATTTGTCAAGAAACAACATTAAAGTTACTTCCTTCATGGTTTTTAAATAATCTTCCCCAAACACGAGTGTTGCGAGGGTAAGCTTTGAATGGCATTGGTTGTATGGGGATGTCTTAGTATATAGTAATCCCTTATGTGTCCATGTTTCTTGTGTTTACAACATCTATTCAAAATGCAGAATGTGATTTAAAAAAAAAAGTGCCGTCCACATTTTTTACAATATATATTAGACGTGTATTATTATGTCTTTTTTGCTTGTTATGGGTTCTCGTATTACGTTGTCTGGAACCTTCACGTTTATAAGGATATATTTCATAATTCACTGGAATTAGTTGATATTTTCATAGAATCATACAAGAATGTTTAGATGAAATGTAAATGAAATATGTTTTCATTTACAAAAAAAACCTATCACATTAATGAGAGTTTTTACTTCCTTTTATTTAATATTTTTGGGAAGCATAGTCGCTATAAAACCTTTCCAACTGCACTGCTGGAAATGTTATATGTATATGGAACATCGATTGACAGTATTAATGTGTTATATGTTTGGGACGTCAGCTGATAGCATTCAAGCACTGTGTACGCGTTATGCCATATAGATATCCAAGAAACCTAATACAGAATCTCTTTTTCAACGACGAACGTGACAGAGATAGCTATTGAAATTGATTGTCCAACAGTGTAAATAAAAGAACACCTAATGCAATATTCATTCTGATTATTCATTGATTAGGTAAATGAAAATGGGCAACTAATGTGCAAGTGCTAAAATTTAAAATGTCTAATGAAATGTCAATTTTTCATTGCGACACTTTTTACTTTGAAAAACACGGATATGTTCAGAAACCCTTTGTTTTCCATCTATGTAAAATCATTTATAAATACATATATTCTAATTCGGTTTCTTTCATGTTATTACGTGCTTAAGTTCATTTGTCCTCAAAACACACCATTCCTATTACCTCGTTGCATACTGAAGCACATGAGGATAATTTCAGTCTTTATATTTACTTATTCATTGTTCCACTGCTTGATCTCTGAAATTTTGTTACTAATCAATATGTGTGTGTGTGCCTCGAACTTATTTATACGGTAAGATATTCATCAATTATTTTATTTCTCTTTTTGGATGGATCAGGTAGTAGAACCTTTTATTTCTGATTTTTTTTTTAAACAGAGAAATGTGAAGGTTATTTGATAAATACATTTATTGATAACGAAACGCAGTTGAAAACGAAAACCTGGAACTCTTCATTTTTCGTGTATTCTAACAAATTGTGGAAGTTGACATTATTCCATCCTTACAGGTGCGGCATGTCATAACATGTTATTGCCCTGTAGAGTTTAATTTTTCAGTGTAATATTGTATGATACATCTATTTATTTGAATATGTCATTGTTTGAATTGAATATGGTATTTTTTTTATTAACTGATGGATTATTGAGTAAATCAATAAACTCGTAGTGACCTACTAGAGTTTTTTTATATTCCTAGGAGGCAAATTTCTAATCGGACATTTAAAATACTGTCCGTAACAGACACCACCTGTAGTATTAATGACACAGGGCTGAAGCTCAAACTATATACTAGGGGTTTCCCAAAAGTTGTAGACAATGTCAATAATTTTTTTATTTCGCATCAAATTCAAGAGACTTTTTACAAGACAAAACATTTACTTATTTTACATTTAAATATAAATTTTGAAATCGATAACAAAAGAGATAAATGAGCTATTGCAGAATAAAATGTAATATATGTGCGTTGTTGGCGCACGTACAAAATTCCATGTTTTCTTTGTACCACTCAGTGAGATGAAAACAAATGATTTAATATTCAATGGATCGTATACATGTATCGGTAACATCGATTTAAAGTACTCGTATATGATACGCATGTCAATACGTTTGTGACAAATTTATCTGAAATCTTTATGCATATTTTGTTTTAGACCCTGTCTTTGTCTACGTGGAAAGACAGCTGATTGTATTTACCATGGTAATGTAATGTTGAGGATGAAAAATTGAAGATAACGAGCAGTGATCATTTTCATAAATCCATAAAGAAAACAGAATTAAGAGTAAGGCAAACCCAGACTCCTGGTCGTACCAGAGGTGGAATAATGTGCCTAGGAGGAGTAAGCTTCTCCTGTTGACCATTCACACCACCTGTGAACCTTCTTTCTTGATCAGGCAAACGGATTGATTGTTGTTTTCCGCCACACTCAACAATTTATTCAGTTATCTGGTGGCGTCCAGTTTTTATTGGTGAAGGAGGGAACCCAGATACAATGTACCCAGGAGGAGACTACCGACCTTTCGAAAGTAAACTGGCAAACTTTCTCACATATATCGGCGCGAGCGAGATTCGAACCCGCGCCGACTAGAAGTGAGAGGCCTTGTGATTTTGAGCACGATGCTCTAACCACTCGGCCACAGAGGCCCCTGGGGAAACGGAATAATCCGTAGTCGGAATATGTGTGTAAATAACTGCCAGTTGGTACACATCAGACGGCATTCGACTTGTCTATTTGCAAGAAAGATCATCTAACGACCAAAGAATTTGCGAAATGCCGACTTCAAACGAGAGTGTTGAAATTCTAAAATATCAAGTTATTTTTGTCAGTAGCTTGCCCCGATTTAAAATTGATAATACGTAGAGCATACTCTAGCGTATCGAATCAGCTGAAACACCATATGCAGGATTGCTACGTAAATATGGTTGGTTGATTGTATATTGCGTAACGTCCCTCTCGAGAATCATTCATTCGTATGGAGACGTCACCATTGCCGATGAAGGGTTGCAAAATTTAGGCCTTTGCCAGTGCTTATGGCCTTTGAGCAGGGAGGGGTCTTTATCGTGCCACACCTGCTGTGACACAGGACCTCAGTTTTTGCGGTCTCATCCGAAGGACCGCCCCATTTAGTTGCCTCTTACGACAAGCAATGGGTTCTGAGGACCTATTCTAACCCGAATCCCCAGGGGATTATGGGATATTGACGATGGAGAAGCTGAGAAGTAGAGGTGGCGTTGGTAGTATACTGTTAACATCTATGTTATGATGTCTGAGATCAAAACATAATTTTGAAAACCATTACCTTTCGATTTTATCCTTCTAACCATCTAATTAACTCATAAAAAGTACATGTACATACGATAATCGATTATATGATTGATTATATATATATTGTTTAACGTCCCACTCGAGAATCTTTCACTCATATAGAGATGTCACCATTGCCGGTGAAGGGTTGCAAAATTTAGGCCTATGCTCGGCGCTTATGGCCTTTGAGCAGGGAGGGTTCTTTTACGTGCCACACCTGCTGTGACACGGGGCCTCGGTTTTTGCGGTCTTATCTGAAGGACTGCTCCATTTTTTCGCCTCTTACGACAAGCAACTAAATACATTTGTAATATTATATATATATATATATATATATATATATATATATATATATTCTCGAGCGGGATGTTAAACAATATATAATAATCAATCAATCACGTTCTTAAGTTATTATTCCCGCGCTTCGGTCCGTTTGGCCGTCTGTGACATTTTCTTCTTCATCAAACTCTTCATTTATTTCAAGCAATTACCATGTAATTAACCTTTTGCAACATGATAGGTGGTGGCCTGTAGATGAGCAATAAGGTTTTGGAACTTTCAATTTTACCCTGGAAGTAAAAAACTGGTTAAAGCATTGCGCTCAAAATCACAAGGACTCTCACCTCTAGTCGGCGCGGGTTCGAATCTCGCTCGCGCCGATATATGTGAGAAAGTTTGCCAGTTTACTTTCGGAAGGTCGGTGGTCTCTTCCCGGATACATATTATCTGGGTTTTCTCCTCCACCTATAAAAACTGGACGCCACCAGATAACTGAAAAATGGTTGAGTGTGGCGGAAAACAAACAATCAATCAATCAATCATTTCAACCCTGGGGCCCAAATGGGGGTCGAAAACGACTTTTTTCTTTAAAAAAAAACCCTGATTCCCAGAACTCTCACATTTTATGCAGTAATCACTTCTGGAAGATGATTGATGGTGTTCTGCAGATGTGCAATAATTTTTTGGAATTTTCATTTTCATCCTTGGGGCGATGGGATGGAAAAGCAATGAACAAAAACCTGTTGTACAGTGCTATGAGTCATGGGAAACTAAAATACATTTGCTTTAAGGGTTAGAATCTGAACCATTTTAAAGGTATCTGAACAATCAAAAAACTAGATGCTGTCAGAAGACAGTAATACGCAAGTGTTGCCTTTAAATATATTCCCTGTCGTACTTGTGTAACTAGCAAAGAAGCCACAATAGTTACCATATACCTTTCCCTTTACCATATATATTCTTGCTGTATATGTCAAAATGCATTGAATATTCTATTGGGTAAGTGCCCTAGGGGTCACCCCAAACCCTATTTCATAATTGTGGAAATATATTTAAAACAGTTGAGGCGATGATCTCTAAACCGTATATATTCCTGCTGCATATCAAGATGCATCGAGTATTCTGAGGGGTAAGTGCCTCAGAGTCATCCAAACCCCTATAATTTTCTGATTGTTCAAATATCTTTAAAATGGTTGAGGTTACAACCCTTAAAGCAAACATATTCTTGCACATGATAAAATGCACCGAGAAACAGGTTTTTGGTCGTTTTCCATTCCGTGTGCCCTTCAAGGTAAAAAGCAATTCCTAAAACATTGTACATCTAAATGACACCACCAATCTCCCAAAAGATGATTTGGCTACTGCATAAAATGTAATTGGGGTTCTGGGAACCAGGTTTTTCTACAGAGAAACATTTTTAACCCCCAACTGACCCCTCTTATTGGACATCTATATGGCACCAATTACCTTCCAAATATAATTTGGTTACTCCGTAAATTGTAAAAGGAGTTCTGGGAACCAGAGAATTATGGTAAAAACCAAAACCATCGTATTTCGACCTCCATTAGGCCTGAAAAAAAACCCCACAATTTTTCGACCACCATTTGGGCCTAGGATGAAAATGAAAATTCCGAAACCTAATTGCACATCTACAGGACACCACCAATCATCTTCCAAGAGATGATTTGGTAATTGCATAGTATGTATGAGGAATTCTGGGAACCAGGCTTCATTAGAAAAAAACGTCGTTTTTATCCCCATATGGCCCCCAGCATAAAACTGAAAATTCCTTAACCTCACTGCACATTTACAGGACACCACCTGTCATATTATAAAATATTAATTGGTTATGAAAATGAAAGAGGAAGACAAAAGTTTCACAGATGGACCACGGTAACAACAATATGCCCCAACTTTCTTTACAAAGTGCGGGTATGATTGTGGGGGTTAGGATGACCCCGGGGCACTTACCCAACAGAATACTCAATGCATCTTGACATATGCAGGAAGCATATATATATATATATATATATATATATATATATATATATATATGATTGATTGTTTGTTTTCCGCCACACTCAACAATTTTTCAATTACCTGGTGGCGTCCAGTTTTTGTAGGTGGAAGAGAGAACCCAGATATACAATGTATCCGGGAAGAGACCACCAACCTTCCGAAATTAAACTGGCAAACTTTCTCACATATATCGGCACGAGCGGGATTCGAACCCGCACCCACTAGAGGTGAGACGCCTTGTGATTTTGAGCGCAATACTTTAAACACTCGGCCACAGAGGCACCCTTATATATATATATATATATATATATATATATATATATATATATATATACAGTATATTTAAAGTAGGGGTGTAACATCTTGTAGTTCTCCCATGTTCTTCAACAACTGTATTTTAAGATTGAATTAAGATTGATCTAAAACTAAGTTTGTTATCAGTTTATTCTTCTTCCAACAAGCTGCTGAGCTCCAACTGTGACATTTTCGCATATGAAAGTGGAAAGCATATCGCAGAAGGTCCTCGTTAAAATCGGGATATAAAGTTTGCTGTGCTACTAAAAGAAGTGAGTGCTGACTCGGGCCTTGAATGTCCCCAGAGAATCAGTTTTGGCTGTGAATGTAGTTAGTGAGTTCCGACTGAGAAGGAGTCCCGGTAGCATTTTAGGTGGACAGAATGGCTGGATGTGCCCCAGTGTATTTAACTGGATGAAATATCCATAAGGTTAAGTACTACTCGGTACATTGTGATGATACGAGCTGTTTTTCACCGAAATTGCAGCGTATCGAGTTGGAGCTGCTGGAACATAGATGTAATCTGTAATCACTCATGATGTAGCTGCTGCCATTCTCTGTCCTATTTCTATTTTGTCCTATACTGTGAAATAGTAGTCTTAGTAGGGTCTTGAAGCATTGATGGATTTTGGGCAATAACCAGAGAAATTGGGGCTCAAAAACGCTGTAGTGTTGTTTGCCTTCCTGACTGTTGATGATGTGAGGTCCTGTTGTCGCTAGAAATTGATGGTGCCTTGGAGGAAGGCTACAACGTATGGTCATTAATGGTATAATATGCCCGTTGTTAGTAATGCGTATAACCTCTCTATTCTCTGGACGGAAGCTCGTCGACCAGACATTCTTCCATTCTTGTAGTTTGTGTAGAATGTTGCTGTCTTCCTCAGAGGTTTTGTGGCGATTCAGCAAGCAATCATCCATGAATAGCCGGGCTATAAATTTGACCTTGGATGGTAGATCATATGTCTGTACCAAGAACAGTAGCGACCCTACCAATGTGCCTTGGGGATGTCACTGTACAATCTGATTACCTTTCTCCATACATCACCACCTGTTGTGTTCTCCTGGTTAAGAAACTCTCTATCCAGTCAAGAGTCTGTCTACGCATGCGATAGTGTTCCAGCTGGTCATCCGGACCTTGTAAAACGCCTTGTTGAAATCAAATAGGACGGCGTCTATCTGTAGTCTTTAATTTAGATCACTTGCCAGATCATGGATTACATTTATAAGCTGACTTGCACATGATGGTCGTTTCCTAAAGCCATGATGATGGTCGGTGATGATATTGTATATTTCAAGATGTTTGATGGTGTGGCTGTGGACTATGGGCTCTGGTTTGATGGCGTGGCTATTTACTATGGGCTCTGGTTTGATGGTGTGACTATTTACTGTGGGCTCTGGTTTGATGGTGTGACTATTTACTATGGGCTCTGGTTTGATGGTGTGACTATTTACTATGGGCTCTGGTTTGATGGTGTGACTATTTACTATGGGCTCTGGTTTGATGGCGTGGCTATTTACTATGGGCTCTGGTTTGATGGTGTGACTATGCACTATGGGCTCTGGTTTGATGGCGTGGCTATGGACTGTGGGCTCTGGTTTGATGGTGTGACTATTTACTATGGGCTCTGGTTTGATGGCGTGGCTATTTACTATGGGCTCTGGTTTGATGGTGTGACTATGGACTATGGGCTCTGGTTTGATGGTGTGACTATGCACTATGGGCTCTGGTTTGATGGCGTGGCTACGGGCTATGTGCTCTGGTTTGATGGCGTGAAAATGGACTATGTGTTCTGGTTTGATGGCGTGAATATGGACTATGCGTTCTGGTTTGATGGTGTGACTATGGACTATGCGCTCTGGTTTGATGGCGTGGCTATGGACTGTGGGCTCTGGTTTGATGGTGTGACTATGGACTATGGGTCTGGTTTGATGGCGTGACTATGGACTATGGGCTCTGGTTTGATGGCATGGCTATGGACTCGGAGGTCTGATAGGACACAGATGTCAATGACACTGAGCAGTGGTGGGATTTTGTCCCCTAGTCTCCCCTCTTGATTAATGGTGTTTCCCTAATCTGTAGATGACAGTTAGGTGTGGGAGACCCAGATGTTGTTATCCTTTTCAAGAATCATGTTGAGGTATTGTCTGGTCCACTGACCAGACTGTGTAAGAGAATCAACTATATATGTTGCCCGATCCACTAATCAAGCTGTGTAATAGAAAATCAAGAAGAGATATTGTCTGGTCCACTAACCAGGATGTGTAATAGAAAATCAACCAGAGATGTTGTCTGGTCCACTAACTAGGCTATGTATAGAGAATCAAGTAGAGATGTTGCCCGGTCCACTAACCAGGATGTGTAATGGAGAATCAACTAGAATGTTGTCCGGTCCACTAACTAGGCTATGTATAGAGAATCAACTAGAATGTTGTCTGACCCACTAACCAGGCTGTGTAATAGTGTTCTGTGACTGTGAAGTTCCCGGATCAGGTGTGCCGCTCAGGGTCTCCTAGTCCATTACATGTTGACAGAATACACATGTGAAATATTAAAGCCCTAGAACTAACTTCAAAAATTAGTTCGTGGTTAAATGTTTTCAAATGTTCGTTTGTTTTAAATAAGAATTTTTCACTGAGTCACATTTGTAGGTGAAGCGCACAAATTTAGATCTATGCTTAGTGCTTACGGCCGTAGCAGTTAAGGATGCACGACTTCCAGGTCACGACGCGAATGCTCTACCAGGTGTTCAAAAATAGGTCAAACCCCAAGGTCAATAGATCAAAGATTTTGGTACCGAAATATGCGAAAGATAAAAGCACTATCACCATCCATTCAAACGTTATTGATAGACAGACCAAAATTTATATGCCCCCGAGAATCCAATTACGGGAAGCATGAGTGTCATAAAGGAGTGAATTACTGACCAATTTCTAGTTTTCCGTAAAAACTAGTTGAATTCTAGTGAATGAATGATGAAATAAATTCATGGTTATTGTAACGTTTTCAGACTAATGGTAACCAATAACGTATGTGTATGTGCCAGCCTTCTAATAAGTACTGTTATTGATACAAATGAAGTGTTTAAACGTTATGTGAGAGATTTATAGAAGCAATTGCAAACTACCAATGATTATCGACAAATACTGTTTAACGTTATGTTATTTTAGTCATATCGGGACGACACTTTCCGGTTGGAAAATCTGATAGCTTAAACGACTGCTTAGTATGAAATCGACGTAAATTTCCCTGTAATTCTTTATGGTTATTTGATTCTGTTCGTCCACTCCCTTACCTCTGCTGTCGATCTAGTGTAACAGTGCTATTTGACTCTGTTCGTCCACTCCCCTACCTCTACATGTCGATCTAGTGTAACAGTGCTATTTGACTCTGTTCGTCCGCTCCCTTACCTCTACATGTCGATCTAGTGTAACAGTGCTATTTGACTCTGTTCGTCCACTCCCCTAGCTCTACATGTCGATTTAGTGTAACAGTGCTGTTTGATTCTGTTCGTCCACTCCCCTACCTCTACATGTCGATCTAGTGTAACAGTGCTATTTGACTCTGTTCGTCCACTCCCCTACCTCTACATGTCGATTTAGTGTAACAGTGCTGTTTGATTCTGTTCGTCCACTCCCTTACCTCTACATGTCGATCTAGTGTAACAGTGCTATTTGACTCTGTTCGTCCACTCCCCTACCTCTACATGTCGATTTAGTGTAACAGTGCTGTTTGATTCTGTTCGTCCACTCCCCTACCTCTACATGTCGATCTAGTGTAACAGTGCTATTTGACTCTGTTCGTCCACTCCCCTACCTCTACATGTCGATCTAGTGTAACAGTGCTATTTGACTCTGTTCGTCCACTCCCTTACCTCTACATGTCGATCTAGTGTAACAGTGCTGTTTGACTCTGTTCGTTCACTCCCCTAGCTCTACATGTCGATTTAGTGTAACAGTGCTGTTTGATTCTGTTCATCCACTCCCCTACCTCTACATGTCGATCTAGTGTAACAGTGCTATTTGACTCTGTTCGTCCACTCCCTTACCTCTACATGTCGATTTAGTGTGACAGTGCTGTTTGATTCTGTTCGTCCACTCCCTTACCTCTACATGTCGATCTAGTGTAACAGTGCTGTTTGATTCTGTTCGTCCACTCCCTTACCTCTACATGTCGATTTAGTGTAACAGTGCTGTTTGACTCTGTTCGTCCACTCCCCTACTTCTACATGTCGATCTAGTGTAACAGTGCTATTTGACTCTGTTCGTCTACTCCCTTACCTCTACATGTCGATCTAGTGTAACAGTGCTATTTGACTCTGTTCGTCCACTCCCTTACCTCTACATGTCGATCTAGTGTAACAGTGCTATTTGACTGTTCGTCCACTCCCTTACCTCTACATGTCGATCTAGTGTAACAGTGCTATTTGACTCTGTTCGTCCACTCTCTTACCTCTACATGTCGATCTAGTGTAACAGTGCTATTTGATTCTGTTCGTCCACTCCCCTACCTCTACATGTCGATCTAGTGTAACAGTGCTGTTTGACTCTGTTCGTCCACTCCCTTACCTCTACATGTCGATCTAGTGTAACAGTGCTGTTTGACTCTGTTCGTCTACTCCCTTACCTCTACATGTCGATCTTGTGTAGCAGTGCTATTTGACTCTGTTCGTCTACTCCCTTACCTCTACATGTCGATCTTGTGTAGCAGTGCTGTTTGACTCTGTTCGTCCACTCCCTTACCTCTACATGTCGATCTAGTGTAACAGTGCTGTTTGACTCTGTTCGTCCACTCCCTTACCTCTACATGTCGATCTAGTGTAACAGTGCTGTTTGACTCTGTTCGTCCACTCCCTTACCTCTACATGTCGATCTAGTGTAACAGTGCTATTTCAGTGTCTCTCCTATCCCTACATGTTGTTTTTCGTTGTGTGTCTTATTCCAGAATTCTTCACTCGTATTGAGACGTCATCAGCTGTAGGTGAAGTATCAAAATGTAGAGCTATGCTTAGCTCTCAGGGCCGTAGCAATGAGTGTTCTACCGTGATTCTTAGGTCATTAAGGGTTACCTCGACTCGAATATGGCTACAGCTGCGCAGTGTGTGTGTGTGTGTGTGTGGTAAATACTACGACAAATCTAATAAATCAATAGCGTCATCACGTGATATACCGGAACCCCGGATTTCTGCAGGTTGTTTTCTTGCCATTTCGTTCTGTTTGTAAGCTATTTGAAACATAAACCACGTTTGGTTTCTGTAATCCATTGAAACTCAAAATAAAATAATATTTATGCTTGCTTCATTTGCATACCATGGCACTTTTACATTTTATAAATCAATTTAAATTACCTTCTTAAATGCAAATTGCCAAATAGGCACCCCAAATAGACCTGAAACTTGATTAAAATCCTCTGAAAACCACATACAAACCTCCAGATGATGACTTTTCATTTTCTATGTGTTTAGAAAATGTACGTACTTTCTTTCGCTTTCATTCAGACCTGACACTTGAATTAAATAATTATGGAAAGTACATACATGTAGATACACGATGAAGATGACTTTTTATGCATTTAAAATATTTTCTTGCGCTTTCATTCAATGGGCAGATAAATTAATCACATTTTAATTTCTAAACATATACATATATAAGAGTCATTTTAATATTTTTTTCTTCAAATAAATAAATGTGTTTATCATATTACACTTAAAAATTCTACACTGCAGGTCTGAATGATGTTTCATACATTTATAATTTTTGAAAAAAAAAATCCACAAGGTTTGTTAAATAATAAGAATTACTATGGCATATTACTGTTTTGTGTTTCCACTGGAAATAGTTCACAATGCTTAAAATTTTAGCTGTTTTGCATAAAATCTGTCTTGTTCACAACTTTATGTAACATACATACGTACTGTTCTTGACTTAACGATAGAGATCCTCGGAACGGATTAACCCGACGCAATGTAAACTGCAGCAGAGTGACCTCTAAAGAAAGGTTGTCGTAATGCAGAAACATGTCTTACCCAATCTGTATATCGACACGTGACATTCAAAGACGATGCATAATTTTATGAATAGAAAAAGGGACAAGTTTTTGAAAGAATCGGGAAATATTTTCTGTTAGGGAGGCAAGTTTCATCTCTCTCTGTCTTATAATTTCAAATGTACTACAATGTTAAACTACTGACAATCTCCCAGACGTCATTAGAAAATACAACAATGTGTGCTACACACCTTATTCCCCTGAACATTTCTACAAAGTTGATTCAAATCCGATTCCAACTAACATAACAGGAGAGTTATACCTTTGACAGCGATCTTGTAACAAAGGCACAGAACCTAACACATTTTTCGTTGTTGTTTAAATTAGTCAGAAAAAGATTTATTTGCGGACAAGAAAAGGAGGGGAAAATGAACTACATTGCAATTGGTTAACTCTTGTAAACCTCTGGTATATCCAGGGGTCCGTGTTTGCCGTACTCTTAATTTTGTATTCTTTATAGGATTTACGAGATTGATCATTGAACGATATCTTCACTTTTTCTGCAATAGTACCATAAAACCAATGTTAAAGAAGCATTATACAGCACAGTGCCATAAATGAGTCAACTTGTACTTTTTCACTACATAAATTAATTGAAAACAACCACTTTTCTGAATTATCTTAATCAGGTTATTCAAGGTCAAATTTTTTACCATCCACAGCACAAATGCATGAATCTACCTTTCCTGTATGGTCCATATGTATCATTTCTTTTCTGAACACATACCTGTACATACATACCTATATGTAGAAGTATTTTATTGTACAATTAAACATAATTCACACATCTCATATGATTTTCATAAAAACCTCCAAAATACTTGGTTTTAAAAGTACAAGAAATCTACATATTTTCAGGACTAACGGACGCGCGGGTTCCTCCGCATTACCACGTCAATGACCGCTTCATGGCAATATTCTAGCAGACGAGAGGCAATATCCTAGCAGGCGAGAGGCAATATCCTAGCAGACGAGAGGCAATATCCTAGCAGGCGAGAGGCAATATCCTAGCAGGCAAGAGGCAATATCCTAGCAGACGAGAGGCAATATCCTAGCAGACGAGAGGCAATATTCTAGCAGGCGAGAGGCAATATCCTAGCAGACGAGAGGCAATATCCTAGCAGGCCAGAGGCAATATCCTAGCAGACGAGAGGCAATATACTAGCAGGCCAGAGGCAATATCCTAGCAGACGAGAGGCAATATCCTAGCAGACGAGAGGCAATGAAGTAAAGTTTAAATGTTACTCTACGTGAGATAGGTCCCTAAATGAGGAAATTCTTTGCCTGTAGTTGGAATGCTGAGCGTGAGGTGAAGTCCCGAACATCTAAAACCTCTAAAGACTGAAGGTTGTCTTAATTTGCTATTGAATTTAACTTAATTTTAACTCCTACAATCTACACGCAACAGGCCACATTAGAAAAGTAAAATCAGAAGAGGACAGGTTATCTATAATATTGCCGTATTTGCAATTAACCCTTAACTAATATTTGAATAAACTGTTTTGATTTAAACTACCACCTGCAAGGCGAATCAATATCTCTTATTTTTGGACAGACTAAAAAAAACCAGAACTAGTATCGATAATAATGTGTCTAATCTGCGCAAGGATACAAACGTTAAGTATTTAACGACCTCGCGTCCAGACGTGGGTATTATCCAGGGAACTTAATACTCTCTTGCCATTGACAAAGTAAACACCTTATTGATGAATTCATCCTTATGTTATTTGAAAAAAGTAATAAATATCAAGTTTAGGGTTAATCCTAATGCCAGAAATATGAATTGTTACACTCGCACCTCTAAAAAACAAAACCTAAAACTAAAAAAGAAGAAGAAAAAATAGAGTATATTATTAATTATGTCATACTTCTGGAAGAACATTCGCTATACTTTCTAGTCATTGAAACTCTTCTTACATTTTTAAGAAGCCAAAATTCACACAAAAAAGGTTAACAAAAAGAAACAAAAAATCCATTGAACATATCATAGTGCTGTGCAATGAAAGCGTGGACTTTCGATTTAGATTCCGAATGTCCGAACAAGGATCATAAAGGGTCGAATTCCTACGAATGCTGGTCATCGAAACTCCTTCTACACTAAAGGATTTAGGACTGTGATATACAGGTGGTTTCGGACCCTGTATATGTGAATAAAATTTTGAATGCTGCAACTGACCTATTTTTTCAGAATGAATTACCAATTTTAAATATTTGAAGAAATGTCCAATCCCAAATATTTATATTTCCAATGTTTTTGTCTTTGATATATTTACAAAATGTAATGATAGCCATTTTCGCATAAACACGCTGCATTTGAAAACAATACGCGTATGAATCTTGATAAATATAGTACGCCTATTTTATCGACTGGAAATTCCGAAAGAAATGAAAGCAAGACGAAAATATGACTAAATTTCAATTTTGACAAAACATGCAGGTGTGAATTGCATTGTTCACGCTGGTATACTTTCCATGAAGCATGCTGGCGTGAAACGTCCAGTTCATACACTCGTGTATTTTTCAAAAATGAAATTCATTTCTTAAATAGCTGTATGTTCAAAAACAATGAAGCTTTTCAGATTATGCTTGTAAGGATGCAAAACATAAAAAGTGCTTCAGATGCCGCAACGTATCTATACTTTCCACATGACTAACCTGGTCAAATGCCTGCAGGCAGGTTAAAGTATTTCCAACCTACTATGACGTCATAATATTTTGCAAAATAAATTATTTCTTTAGATTTATGCATGATATCCTCATATTTTTCAAAATTATTTTCCAATGGTTATTGTACAAATAAAAACCTTGTTAAACATAAAATATGTGAAATTCAAAGGGAATAACTCCGTTTTCATTGAATCCTTTATCAAGTTCGTTATGCGATAGATTTTCTTTATTTTTTACAGAAATTTTAATAGTTTTGTAATGAAACAGTTTCATGAACTTTATGAATATTATTATATCGTTTTAACCAGTTTTTGTGAAATTTTGATAATGCTGTTGAAGGAAAATTGCAAATATTCTGACGTTGATATATGATTTTGTTCATGTATGTTTTGCATCTTTATACATGTGGTGCCCTATATATTTTATTTGGTAATTTATTAGTTTTAACTCTAATGAATGGAAATAAATACACATTTTAAAATTTTATCGAATAAAATTGCGTGTATGGAGTTACCGTGTAATTTACAGCAAAACAAGTTAACAGTATAATACCTATACAGTAAAACACGGTTATAGCGAACACGCTTACAAAGAATTTACACTTACAGTAAAACACGGTTATAGCGAACACGCTTACAAAGAATTTACACTTACAGTAAAACACGGTTATAGCGAACACGCTTACAAAGAATTTACACTTACAGTAAAACACGGTTATAGCGAACACGCTTACAAAGAATTTACACTTACAGTAAAACACGGTTATAGCGAACACGCTTACAAAGAATTTACACTTACAGTAAAACACGGTTATAGCGAACACGCTTACAAAGAATTTACACTTACAGTAAAACACGGTTATAGCGAACACGCTTACAAAGAATTTACACTTACAGTAAAACACGGTTATAGCGAACACGCTTACAAAGAATTTACACTTACAGTAAAACACGGTTATAGCGAACACGCTTACAAAGAATTTACACTTACAGTAAAACACGGTTATAGCGAACACGCTTACAAAGAATTTACACTTACAGTAAAACACGGTTATAGCGAACACGCTTACAAAGAATTTACACTTACAGTAAAACACGGTTATAGCGAACACGCTTACAAAGAATTTACACTTACAGTAAAACACGGTTATAGCGAAAATGTTTACAAAGAATTTACACTTACAGTAAAACACGGTTATAGCGAACACGCTTACAAAGAATTTACACTTACAGTAAAACACGGTTATAGCGAACACGCTTACAAAGAATTTACACTTACAGTAAAACACGGTTATAGCGAACACGCTTACAAAGAATTTACACTTACAGTAAAACACGGTTATAGCGAAAATGTTTACAACAAATTTACCCTTACAGTAAAACATAAAACACAGTTATAGCGAACACGCTTACCAAGAATTTACAGTCAGTAATTTTTATTTTCTGTAGTTTTAAAACATAGTGTAAACCATCTGGATATAACGAATTATGGTTGATAACGAATGAAAATTGTTCGTTCCCAGCACTTTGCTGTCAGCGTGTTATACTGTATAATATTCTACGGTGATGAAACGTGCAAGATGACCGTGGGTAAATATTGAATCACACTTGAAATGATGGTGCAATTGTGTATGTGTATGTGGGGAGGGGGGGGGGGTCCTTGAAACTACTTTCCTTATCAAGATGACACTTGCATACAAGATGATACTTTTAAGTACAACTTCAATAAAACTAGCTGTAGGTGTTGCTATTGATCTAGGATTTTCAGACGACTGATATCAAATTTCTTGGGCTAAATACAACGTCATTTAACTCTGCATTTTACAATGATGAAATGAACAAGGGGGATCTATGTGGAATTTAATAGCTTGGAATTAAAAGATTTTCATTTAGTGTGGAGAGGGAAACACCGGGCTGTGGGTAATTCTTCATCTGTTACGACACAGCTTCGTGTTCTTAATACGCTAACAACCTCCGTATACAGTACGGATTGAAATACTATATGACTCCTTACATGAGAAAATCCTATTTGAATTTGTGTTCAGGCAGATACGGCCAATTTGAACATAACCAATACCAAATATACCTCTGGCCTCGATTTCCTGTAACTTGAGTGTTTAATAGGTAGAAATTGCTGTTCCTTTATTTCTCGATGAACGAATACAAAACGAGATACCGTTGAAAAAAAAAAACTCGGGAGTATCTTGAAATTTTGGTCGCATTTGGTTCGCTAATTTCATAACTAAATGTTACTTTCGATATATCGCTTTTATAAGATTTTCATTAACTAATCAATTCACTATGGAAAATATGGTTAACTCATTGTCCACTTTCATTGAATACGAACACAGGGCTTTACAAACATCCGGCGAAACAGTCAAATACAATAATTGACGTATTTACCCAATCTAGTGTTAGCAACATTTCATTCAGCAACAAACACGAGCGAACAGTTTGTCAAAGAGGATCCTTCATTAGCTCATTTTGATAATTAAACAAACATTCGTCTTACGTTTATTTACTCATGAATAAAGATCGTAATAACCTTTCTCACAAATTGGATCAAAGATCTGACAAAATGGCTAAATTATTCCCTGGAGTTCCTTTTGCCTTTTGACTTAAATATTCTCCATTGTTGATGAAAAGCTCAAAAGAGGAAGTGAGACTGAATTATTGATAGTTTAGGAATTATCGAACGATGGTACGTTTGTTCTCATAATTGCACTCAATTTGTTATGCTTAAATTAAGATTTTTATCTTTTCCTAATAGAAGATTAACGATTTCAATGTTGCGACAGCCATCGTAGGATACCTAGAATACTAACGGTACAGGGACGAGACCTATCAGCATTTTCTTTCCTTATTTCTTTTCTAATAAACTTCCTTCAAGGAAATCGATTAAAATGTTTATAAGAAATGGAGATTGGTTGACACTGCAGAAGTTTTCAGTTATCAATAAATCTAAAGGAACAGTTGATTTAGTTCTGTAATTAAATCCAAAATAAATCATATCCCTCATTAAGACAGTCACACCCGTACCTAGATATTTGTCCCTAAATGTAATGAAGGTTTTAATTATTCAAAAGTATGAATATCACACGTTACGCTAGTTTTAATGTACACATTATCACACGTTACGCTATTTTGATGGTACACATTATCACATGTTACGCTGGTCTGATGGTACACATTATCACATGTTACGCTAGTCTGATGGTACACATTATCACATGTTACGCTGGTCTGATGGTACACATTATCACATGTTACGGTAGTCTGATGGTACACATTATCACACGTTACGCTGGTCTGATGGTACACATTATCACACGTTACGCTGGTCTGATGGTACACATTATCACACGTTACGCTAGTCTGCTTGTACACATTATCACACGTTACGCTAGTCTGATGGTACACATTATCACATGTTACGCTAGTCTGATTGTACACATTGTCACATGTTACGGTAGTCTGATGGTACACAGTATCACACGTTACGCTAGTCTGATGGTACACATTATCATATGTTACGCTAGTCTGATGGTACACATTATCACACGTTACGCTGGTCTAATGGTATACATTATCACATGTTAAAAAAAAATTTAAAAAAAATTACTAATACCTCCCATTTTGACTTTAGATGATTATTATTTTTGTGACCTTTCAATTTATATAATGTTCGTTTTTATATTGCCCTTGTTTTATATGTTAAGCGCTTTAGAGTAATTATATAATTAGATAAGGCGTTGTATAAAAATAGTATAATATAATATAGTAGAAGCTCGATTATCATCACACTGTAGAATTGGAACTCGAGTATCATCACTGTAGGAGAGAGAGAGAGAGAGAGAGAGAGAGAGAGAGAGAGAGTAGTAGTAGTAGTAGTAGTAGTAGTAAGTGGAGTATCATCACTGTATACCCAATCATCTACAAAAAGAATATTTTTCTGCTTTTTCACTTGTAAGAGGAGTATCTATGACACGTCATTGAGGCTAAGGGACATGGATGACAAGAATATAGTTCTCGTTAGCAACAGCGGGTATGATGAAGTAAAACAGTAAAATTGTTATTTATTTTATCATAAAACTTTACAGCCATTAACCGATGTCTAAGTACAAACCATCAACATCAATTTGCTTTTAATAAAACGAGACTCATGCATTTCCATAAAATCAATAAGTATATACTTTGTTGAGTAAAATAAACTATGAGACTGATTTCTCATCAATAATTATTGGAAGCATTAATTAGAAAATTTCCATTATAGAATATAAATCTTATGAAAGGGAAAATATCTACTTCCTCTGTACATGAACAACACCCTGATTTGATTATACCATAACAGCACCACCACTATATACCAACCCCGTCGAGCATTCAACACTTGAATATCTAAAACATATATATGCAAAGCTCACACTTGATCAAGCATATGAATGTTAAATGAAGCTATGCGGTGGTACAATAGAGTCATTATATGATCATTATTTCTCAACAAATTCTGCCACTTGAGTGACTTGCATGAATTTACAGGATCCGATTAGCGGGGGTTCATATAGTACTACTGGCGTGAAAACAGCCCTAAGATACAACACTGAACAATACAATAGTACATTTAGTAGTATCAATACACATCACAATAGAAAACAACTATTGAATCAAATACATAATTAAGGACACTAGCAACAAATAAAATGGATGCCTGGGCTGATATATATTTCTTTGCATATTCTGGCTGTAATTAGTACAGATGTCAAATTCCTATAAACTTTAAGGAACTATTTTTTTCCTATACTGTTCAGAAGTTGTGATATATAGGTTGATTGATTGAATGTTTAGAGTTTTACGCCGTGTTGGCAATATTTCAGCCATTTTACGGCGATTTATCGGTGTCCCTTCCCTAAATAACTGTACAAAATTTTACCCGGACATCATCGAGAAATGGGAGGCAAAAATAACAAACATGAATTCAGTGTTCATTTTCATGATTTAAAAAAATATATTTATATCAAATGCTCTTAAGGAGTCAGACTTCTTCTACCAAAATACAGGTACAGTTGATGTTTTACATTTATTTGTCAATGTCAGAGAAAAGGCTGCTAATTTGCAATAGATCATGCATACCAATCTGTAGTCTTGAACTGCAGTTTGTCCTACTCCGTAGTTCGCCTAAAATGAATGATTGATTGATTGATTATTTTTTGTTTTTCGCCACACTCAACAATTTTTCAGTGATATGGTGGCGTACAGTTTTTGTAGGTGGAGGAGAGAACCCTGATACAATGTACCCGGGAAGAGACCACCGACCTTCCGAAAGTAAACTGGCAAACTTTCTCACATATACCGGCGCGAGCGAGATTCAAATCCGCGCCGACTAGAGGTGAAAGACCTAAAAATAAATGCCCCACAAGCTCTCCCTCAGACTTCGATAAAAAATAACACCCCACCCCACCTCCATAACTCTTGTGTTACGAGCTGAAATATTGTAGTCCGGGTTTCAAATGTATCAATGTTTCTGGGAATGAACATTAACCCCTGCCACTATGTGCTCACCTGGAAAGGACCGCTCTCCTGATCGCCGTCACATTCATTAAAAGAGCATCCATAGAACGTTGACTTTTCCACTGACCGATTAGTTATCGTTATGTTTCAGTTTATACAGAATAACAGTACTGAATTAAAAATGATACAACATAGTACATGAATTATTGTAAACCAGAACAAGCAAATAATGCAAAAAACAAACAAACAAACAAAAAAATAAAGCAAAAAAAAAAACAAAACAAAACAAAACAAAACAAAAAAAAAACAAACAAAAAAGAAAAAAACAAACAAAAAAGAAAAAAAAAAAAAACCAAAAAACAACAACAACAAAATCCTTTTTCACGAGTTAGTAAAGAAGAAATATTCACATTTGTAAAAAGTAACTGTTAAACAATTTGTTTGTGAATTAATGCTGTAAAAAATAGTCCCACACATAACCGTGTCTCCCCTTTCCGTGTTTGGCTGGTGTTAAATATAATTGCTATTCATAGTATTCAAACAAGAACATGGCTGAATCTCAAGTCATAAAAATATGTTTTGACAAATGCTGACTTAAAATCGATTCTAATACTACATGGTCGCGTGGAGGGCGCGTGCGTTTACTCGTGGGAAAACCGCTCAACGTGTATCTCAGGCCCCTAGCGCACTCTTGTGCTAGGACAAAGATGGGAAAGCACTGTTCTCCTCTAAAATAAAGTTAGACTCTTCATAAATAATAAATAAACACTGAAGTCTTTCGGCGGCTACATTAAGATCGCTAACAATTATAATGAATGTTTAATTTACACAACATTTGTAAACTAATGTTTGGCCCTCACAAAACTAAGCTAATATGCACATTAAAAATAAAATTCAAAATCGCTTTCTCCTCATTATTATTCTTAATATAAATGCAAACAGAATTGAGACGTGTTGAATCCAGAGCAAACGACTGTTTCTTCCCCTTTTTTGTTCACATTTCTCACCCCTAGCATTTTCATGTGGTAACCTCGCAATCCCTTCATTACAATAACTTAAAAAGTCAAAAGCGTCGACGTATTGAAGGGAGTAGCCATTTATTTATCTTTTTCAAGATCCTTTCTTAATCGACCGTTAGTCAGGAATCTTACAAATATATGTTCGGTACGTTGCTTCTCCGACATTCAATTACGATAATTATTCTCACATATTAGGTCATAGATCGATCATCTTTTTCTAGTCGGAGCAATCTTTATGCTATTAAATTTCAAAGGAGATGCATTTGTATGGTAGTTGAGTGGTGAGAAGTCAAAAGGAAGTCTTTGTCAAACCTGCGCGTCAGCAGTCTCACTCTTATGTTCTCTGGGCTTCACACGCGCCCTGTCAAGTGTCAGGACAAATTTTCTATTGTAAAAACAGGACACATACAGGCGACATTCTTGTATCCGAATTAGGGTCCCGTGATACTAATGAAGATTGCATTCAATAGTGTCAGTGATGTCCGCGAGTGACGTAGAAGAAAACCAGATGGGATGTAGCACGTCAGAAATAAACACGTGCTGTTTCTCAATGAGATTCAAAATTCCAAATTTGTGAGTATACTCGCAAAATGGCCGTACAAAACGAGAATACTAAAATACAAGTAAATTTCACACCATTTCATATTCATTTTATTCAGGTATAAAATATCAAAGAATATCACGAATATAAAATACTAGTAAAATAACTACGACACTATGCAATTAACAAAAAAATGCACATCCATTGAAGTAAATAGCACGGCATACATTAGTTATTATCTATCTTGAAAGCTGATTTCCAAAGGCGTCTCCATGTTATAATTAATAGGTTAATAAAAAATAAAAGGAAAAAATGACGTGATGGAATCTAGGCACGGTGCAAAAAATATTGTATCGTGCATTGAGATATAATGGCATACTTCATATGTTGAAATTATGCATAATATACAAAGATAATGGCAAGTGTGCTTATAAAATCTGAATAATTATGTGGGAAAAACATCATATAGCATTTCCTGCTTTCTCTAAACTAATCCTGTGATATATTTATCCCTTTTTATCTTCAGCTGTTCCTTTCCTTTCACCAGTTCGACCTGTTGTTTAAATAAAACCCCAAAACTATAATTCTGCCCTGCATGTTCATTGAGTCTACGTATAAATATATTATAGTATATACTTTAAAGGTAAAAGTATATACTTTTATTATGTATATTAAGCACAGTTTTAATTAAAAGGAAACATTAAATGCCATACACAGCACATTAATGACGTAACTGAACTACATTTAAATACTTTTAAAAACAATGTTGTTTAGGCTCCGTATCCTGTGAGAAAAAAAAATTTTATTTTCCTTTCAACTCGGTGCAACGTTTTATTTAAATAATAGGTCCTTAAAAATACTAGGTTAACGCAAAGTTTATTACATCAACCGACAAGTGTAGTGCTTTCTTTAAAAAAAAATACATCTATTATAAATTCCATTAATATCACGAGACAAAACTCTACAGCTCAATACTCTATTATTTTTTATTTATTTCTTTAATATCCTATGGACCGCGTGAGAGAAATCAAGTCCATTCTATAACCAGTCTGGTATTAAATTGACAGAATCCTTCACCATATAGATAATCAAATATTATCTAAAGAATCTTTATGTCCTGCTTATTTACATCACAAAGCCTGTGCAAATGTTGGGATCTTCAACACTCTTAGCTCTAACAATGCGTAATGCAGTCGGATCTGTCAATAACGCTTTCTACCGCGTTTTAATGAAAGTTATTGATAGTCAAGACATATTTCAGATCCATAAACAATTAATTTAAAACGAATATTTGCTCTAAAATAGGGGTAAAATTAAAAGCTGCCACTTAAACACATTGGCCTTGTATGAAAAATAAATAAATCTGGGAAGAGAAATATAAGTCAATATTTGATCAAACTTTTCTCAGTCATTATTGAAATAATGACAGGTTTAATTTCATATTTTTCTGGGTCAAATAATCTCATATTCTAATAGAACATTGACGTCCATCATAGAGTCCTGGTTTCGTTGTATTCCATAAACATTAGCAACAAGAAATTTAATACTCGTATTTCATTATTTTTATGACTATTTTACATAAATATGAAAAATACGTACATATTCACTAATATACGTCATTAAAACAATTACACGATTGTACAAGCCAATACAATAGTATGAAATACTACTTCCCTTCTCACATACTTCAACTGCCTGTACTCCCTAGAATGAGGCGACTAAATGGGGCGGTCCTTCAGATGAGACCGCAAAATCCGAGGTCCCGTGTCAAAGCAGATGTGGCACGATAAAGATCCCTCCTTGCTCAAAGACCGCAAGTACCGAACATAGGCCAAAATTTTGCAACCCTCATCGGCAATGGTGACGTCTCCATGCGAGTGACCAATTCTCGAGCGGGACGGTAAACAATATATAACAAACCCACTCTAGGTGAGGCTGTTGTACTATGATGTATAGATACTAGTTTCCATGATGTTAGGGTACACACATGTAATTTTACAAGCACAACTTGGAACAAGATACTGCTAAGAGGAAGATTGAAGGCATCTATAGTAGGTAACAATTGTTCCTTCATGACAGCAAAGTGCTGAGAACGAACATCGAGAGAACACGTGACTCGTAACCCCTGCACCTGACAGGGCCATCTTGGTTAACTAATGATGATGTACATACAGTTACCCTGCAATGGGTTGGGAGGACCGCTCCATTTAGTCGCCTCATACGACAAGCAAGAAGTACTGAAGATCTATCCTAACAGTCCGGATCCCCATGGGAGACAGGCAAGAGGTACTGAGGACCTATTGTAACCCGGATCCCTACAGGAACCTGCAGTTGGTACATGGAAATAGATAAAAGGTTTAAGAAAACACTTCATTTGATAAATGTGTCTGTAAATTAAAAATGGTTCAGTTCGTAAAATCTCTCAGAGTAACTATCTCTCTCTCTCTCTCTCTCTCTCTCTCTCTCTCTCTCGCTCTCTCTCTCTCTCTCCACTTGTGCATTGGTTCTGAATTGCATACAATGACATATTTACACCCAACCCAGTAAATTAAAAAAAATACCATATAACAAGAATGAAATAGTGAAGATAACGAACAGTGATCAATCTCATAATTCCTATAAGGAATACAAAATTAAGAATTACGCAAACACCGGACCCCTTGACATACCAGGGGTGGGATCTAGTACCCAAGAGTACAAAGCATCTCGTGTTGACCGGTCACCGTGAGCCCAACATCTTGGTCAGGTAAAGGTAGCACTCAGTGTGTAAAAACGATCTAACAATTGGTATGAAACACATTAGACGGCATTTGATTCATTGACAGCTTGTATTGGTACAATGTAAGATAAAGCACCCTATAGCCTTATTTTGCGGGTATATGAATTTACTAATTTTGGCGATAACCAAAGATTCACTAAAATAAAACTCGCTACATTAAAGTACATCAGCATATGTATACATTGTGTAAATCAATTAATACGACTTCAAAATTTTATCCACCAAAATCAATAGTATACCTTTTAAATTCTGATCCTCCAAATTTGTGTCCCGCCAAAGTAGTCTAGTAATAGATTGGTATACCGTTTGGCCGGACACAAATTTGGAGGATTTGGGTTTACATGTATATTTAAAGTGCCATCCATTTTGAAAATTATTTAAAGTTGAAGCCTGTTTAATCGAGGATGTGAACTCAGTTTGTGTTGTACATGGCAAAACCCTAACCCACACGGAAAAACTACGGGTTCAAGCAAAGAACTACCTGACAAATCCATAGCACGTGCATGATACATACGCAATCTCACGTGATAACGTTCACTTGGCCTTGTGTTTTTGTTAATTCCGTCTATCTGCATTGCATATTTCATACGTAATTAGCGGTGTGTTCAGTTAATGGCGCGATCAGGAGAGCAGCAATTCTCTTATTAAGTTCCGCAAACGCAATTTGACCATTTCCTAACATTACTGTGACAACACAGCGCTAATTTTGTCCGTCAAAAAAATATAGGCCGACATAAAAATAATAACACAAATGTGACCACACCAGTAAGATATTTTGATATTTGATCAAAAGTTATTCAATAGATTTAACATCTCATTTAAAACACAGACAGCGAAAAAGGTGCTTAAGATTTATTTGAAATATGACCTATAGCAGATAAATTAACTCTATCTCATTTTTCAGTGAATCGGTCGGTCTAATTCAATATTTTGAATTTTTAAAAAAGATGTTTTAAATGACATTTGGATAAAGCGGCACGTGCGCTTCGTGTAATTTATAACTCGATTTCAAATTTCAGCTCTATTCTCTCATCTTCCAATGCCTCGAAAACCAATAAATACTGAACCGGCACAAGGGACAAGTAAACGCCTCCGTGTGATGTTCATCAAGGACCCTCACAATACCCAGTGTTATTGAAATTCAGAATTACGCCATAATTCGACATCCCCTGAAAAGAGGTCTTGGACTACAGCACCGCCCGTCTACAGCTCTCCATAAATGCACTGGGCTGGTCCCTCGTTAAAAAGGTTGTAACGAACCTATCGATTTCCTTGCTTCTACACGTGGTATGTAGAAGCGGCACTGTTCGGATTTCAGGGACGGTTACAATGCGTCACCTGAGTAAGCTTAGAAGGCAGTGGAGATGAACAGTACAGATCGGACTAACTGCTAACTGGGAAACTTTGGTGAATTTGAATTAAATTGTGTCCGTTATAAGAATTTCTTTGTTGCGTTACATTGCCATCATGTACGGCTAAAAGAGATGTAGGCACAAGAGACCGGTTGGAAGGAGCAGAGCGTGGATTTTTATTTCTGCATTGATCTCCGATATTGCGAAGACGAATTACCTGTGTAAGAAATAATCTTTATTGAATGAACGCACGGTGCGACAGGAGTCCACATTAAAAGCTGCACGTTTAGGCTGCGATGGAATCTGGACGTAGGTCCAAGTGATTCAGCGGAACTCTGACTGTCACTCGAAGCCAGTGATGGGCGTGGAGGTGGATTCGGCATGATGTTAAAGCTACCTGAACAAGCTCTAGTGCTGGTGTTTTTGCTTGGTTCATTAAAAGGTAAACAACTACATATCATATATAGCTAAGTAAAGTTCTGACAAGCAGTGGAAAGTGAAGAAAGAGTCGAGAACATTAGGTACAAGCTATCGGGCTCTCTCGTCATCTTGTTTAAAACTCGATGGCAACATGTTTCGCTTGGGGGATGAAATCTTTTCTGTGATGGGTGTACTGTTACTGTTCTAGTGGTTCAGCCTTATCAAATCTGTTCCCCTCATTGTCAGCTCAACTTAAGCATCTGTGACAGTACTTTTATATGATATTTGCTCAATCCGCTGAAATTATTGTCAATCCATTTTCGCCTCGTGCATCGAACGATATATTCTATATTTGGGTTAGATAATTACTAGCAATAAGGCCCTTTTGCTGCATCTGGTCATTATCACTTACAAGACTTTCATCGGGGGACGTGTATTGTTTTCATTAATATTCTGCTCATGGAGTTGTGAAATAAGGCAGCAGAATTTCACGTCTTTGGGGCATTGACAGTCGTGTTTATGAGAACAATAAATGGCCCGGGAGTTTGTTGCCTGGTCTTTAGTCAAAGAATAATGAGGCATAGCAAGTTGTTGTACCTCAACGTCACCCCCAACTCCAAAGTTTTATTTTAGTTGGGTTTTTTTTAAAATTATTTGAATACCGTTAAGGATTTTTTTATTGACCGTCTATAGAATGTTAAAATTATCGTAAATTAGAGTAAATGCTCAACTTTTAAAGAGTTTAATCTCCGAGGAGGGGTAACCCCACTATCTGCAAAATTTATCATTCTGTTATGTACTATTAACCTCATGAAATGGATTTACCTCATGAATTGGATCACGTTTGCGTTTTTTTCTTCACACTAATGTTGTCTCTTTACATAATGCAATGTTCTCAATGGGGGCCACTGTCTATGCCACAGTGTAAGGTGCGCAATCTATTATCAGTTTACATCTGATCAGAAAGTCAGATATCTAGAGATACATGAATGAATGAAAGAGGAATGCTTGACTTTATAACTGATTTTAACGATTCCCAAAGTTTTGTGCATTGAGAGTGTATCTGTATACTCAACAGAATTAGTGTTTTGGGTATTTATGCGATTGAAAAAAAATTAAAAAGGACGTTTTTGTTATTTTGTAATAATCGTATGCAATTAAACAACATGACGATGGGATCCGAAGGAAAAATTTGAAAACTCACAAAATAACCATAATTATCAAAAAAATATATATAGTTTTCAGATAAAAAGGAAAATTGCGAAGCGACTAAACAGCATATTTTTACATATTAATTATATGCACAGCTGATCATATGAAGATCAAATGCTTACTGCCCTATTGAGCAAGGTTTTTGCAAAAAATTAACTACGTTTTATCATTATGGGTTTCTTATGTAAATGTCCTAAACTAGGAGAAAAATATTACCATTGTCAGACTGAACGGAAATCCAATAAAGTTTGATAAACATTCAGGAATCAAATGACTCTTAAAAGGCATTATGCCATTTGGATTTGAATTGGATAATCGGTATTGTCCACAAAGGCACAAAGGACTTTGTTCATCAGCAGTATATTTTAAAACCGCTAAATCATTCGGAGTACCCTTTATGCATGAAAAACAGGAACAAATCTATTCTGAATTTTATTGTGAAAAATTGAATAGCAATTCTAAAATAATATCTCAAAAAGTTCTATCGGAAAGCATCGAAATATGTTGAGTGCTTTATGAATTACCTGGGTAGAAGGCTAGTGGGTTATATATAATATCTACTGACATCTAGTTTAAAAATATTCACGGGCGATAGATAATTTCTGTCAAATAAAAGTCTCTCTTCCTGTAAACATTCTCCATTATTTAAGTGTCAGAAATGAATACGTTAACTTGGTTTCTTGAATTCACAGTTGATTTAACCTTTGCGCTTCCAGTGTATATCGATAAATGATTTGACATTATTTACAATTATTTATTTACAATTTGATCAGTCTAATTAAACATACTTTGTATTGATTAGCGAGAGGTCGTAAAGTTTAGGCACTCGAGTGATAATATGCTTTTAGACGATCGGGTTCGACGTACCACCTGTCGTCCATATGGTAACGAGTCGTTTCGAATACACCCTACCATGATTGCGATTGAATATCACCTTATAAATCATTCATAAATCCAGGTAGACGGTTTGGTGTGTTGTATTGTATTGTAAATAGTAAATTACATGTATATCACAGTACAGGTCTCTTGAGATGAAAGATAGACGAGTCGCCATTTTTACTCAATGTAGATTTATGAGAAATGCATGCACTATTTTGCGTGCGTGTACTTGTTCATTGTTAAATGGCCTGAATATTAAAAAAAAAACTAAAGAGCTTTATTCTTGATTTTCATTAAAAAGAACTCAATGCGAGTTCAGTAAATATATTTGCCACATTATCACATGTACCTGTCAATATATAAAATGACGTCGTGACGGTGGATACCTGTAATAAAAAAAAAAAAACCAAAAAAAAGAAAAAAAAAAAGAAGCCCACTCTGGCCACCCTTGATAATTTGTTGGGTACTTCTATTTATGGCCACCACTGGTAATTTGTTAGGCACCTCTCTTTTAATAATATCCATCGGTAACATTTAAGAGTGGAATTGCGTAAGTGTTATTTATATAATTTACAGGAAAAGTGCATTGCATGCCAAAATATATAGAACGTTTGCGTAAATAATGTACAAAATTACCCGATTCTCTAGAACAACAGCGCCTCTTCAAATATCGACCGTTCACTGCAACTGTTCACAAGCGGGCTGATTCTGAAAATAAAAGTCAAAGCAACACGGTAATCATAAACAACTGTTTAGTGTACAGTCGTGGTCACCCTGTGTTTCACACCACATGTGCTCATTGATAAATACTTTAAGAATGAACTTCTTTTTTTTTTTACATACTTTGGAATGAGGTACAATGACGTAATGACGGTCATACAACAGACATTATCAAATTTATTCTCTCTCATTTTGAAAATTGCTCGTACCAATGATTTTTGCCGGCAACATATCAAGTTCTTGAAGAATTAAATTTTAAAGCGTCCCCTTGCATTTTTCTTGTACTATCGATTTCTGGCGATACGAAAATGAATCTTGAAAGGGAGTTTGAAACTTCCCACAATCGATGCGGAAGCTCTTTCTTTGGAGCAATCTAACACCGTTTAAAACCTCATAACACCCATAGAAATGTTTCATTGATTTGGACAATTTTATTTGCATAAGTAAATTTACAGAAGGCCGTTAACGGCATTGATTGGCTCGGATTAAGCAAAGTTTACGTTTAGCCACGTGCTGTAAGAGAACAGAGTGTCAACTTCATCCTTTAGTGTTTCCTCTCGGTGAAGAGCATTGCTTCCTGTCAAAAGAAAATACCTGGTCCTGGTACGTCATAATATCAGGTCCCCACTTCTCCTTGTACGACTGAGACTTTAATGAGTCAGGTGTTTATGTCAATATTGTTTTAAAACCTCAATAATATTCAATATAGTAGGCAAGGATCTCTCTCTCTCTCTATCTATCTCTCTCTCTCTCCAGGAATCTACACAAGTAGTAGTATAATACATTGCACAAATATCACAAAACCGATTAAGTGCATACTCAACTAATTTCTCTACTTCTTATAACAATACAATAGTATAATCTCCCAGAGACTTACAGAAACTAGCATATAAAGTATCCTAAAGTCGATTTTGTAATATTTCTATAACATTACCACGTATGTCAATTTTTCTATGCTTATTTCTGGAAATATATACAGAGAGTAATTGAAATGATTTATGACATAGAATTTCACTCAAACAAGGAACAAGGAGACATATTCAGAAAAAAAGTCACAGATGATATAAAATGGACGTTTCATTATAGGTCTCCGTGGAATTCACACAGTAAAATATGTTTCTTTTTGCAACGTTAAGCATAACACTTAGAAAGTGTCGATTCCGAGTTCACCCGAGAGACAACACTCTGTTCCATTAACACCGTCATTACTGTCCATGGCGCGCGTGGAGATTGCATGATTGCGCGTGCATTGCATTCCGGATGGAAGAACAGAACTAAAACGCGACGATTGGGGAAATTTCATTTTCTCTCCAATCTACTTTCGAATAATCAACACAAGTCAGTTCCACGTTGAAACATTTGAATTAATGTTAAGATAGAAATTATTTCAATTTTATGAATAACTCAACAGCATGTTTAGGAAATCGGTTTATAGCGCCTTCTCTCGTCCATAGATTTATCATTTTTGAAAATTATTTCTGAAACACTGTAAAAGAAATCTTTATTCACTTACTCGGTTCTATTTTATTTATTTCTTTAAAATGAATTTATTATTTTTTTAAATTTCAAATTTCTATAATCGGACTTTGTACAGGAGATACCTTATGTTTCAGAAAGTCCTCGCGTTATGTGCACACATTCTGAACTGCTGACTAGTTCTGTGGACTGTTGACTAGTTCTGTGGACTGTTGACTAGTTCTGTGGACTGTTGACTAGTTGACTAGTTCTGTGGACTGTTGACTAGTTCTGTGGACAGCTGACTAGTTCTGTGGACTGTTGACTAGTTCTGTGACTAGTTCTGTGGACTGCTGACTAGTTCTGTAGACTGTTGACTAGTTCTGTGACTAGTTCTGTGGACTGCTGACTAGTTCTGTGGACTGTTGACTAGTTCTGTGGACTGCTGACTAGTTCTGTGGACTGTTGACTAGTTCTGTGGACTGTTGACTAGTTCTGTGGACTGTTGACTAGTTCTATGGACTGCTGACTAGTTCTGTGGACTGTTGACTAGTTCTGTAGACTGTTGACTAGTTCTGTGACTAGTTCTGTGGACTGTTGACTAGTTCTGTGGACTGTTGACTAGTTCTGTGGACTGTTGACTAGTTCTGTGGACTGCTGACTAGTTCTGTGGACTGTTGACTAGTTCTATGGACTGTTGACTAGTTCTATGGACTGTTGACTAGTTCTATGGACTGTTGACTAGTTCTGTGGACTGCTGACTAGTTCTATGGACTGCTGACTAGTTCTGTGGACTGTTGACTAGTTCTGTGGACTGTTGACTAGTTCTATGGACTGTTGACTAGTTCTATGGACTGTTGACTAGTTCTATGGACTGCTGACTAGTTCTGTGGACTGCTGACTAGTTCTGTGGACTGCTGACTAGTTCTGTGGACTGCTGACTAGTTCTGTGGACTGTTGACTAGTTCTATGGACTGTTGACTAGTTCTGTGGACTGTTGACTAGTTCTGTGGACTGTTGACTAGTTCTGTGGACTGTTGACTAGTTCTGTGGACTGCTGACTAGTTCAAGTAACAAAGGAATACTATACACCAATCTTTTCTGAGATCAATTTAATTTTGTTCATATAATACTATTAAATGTGGAATTATTTTGCATATTTCTGTTTACCACATTCGTTAAACTACTTTTGTTTGGTTATTTCCTATTTCACTTAACATATTCGATTATTTAAAATTACAATAGGTAATAGTTATAATACATTTAATGATAATCGCTTAATGTTTGTTAATAATATCGAATTAAGAAAATTCGTCTAAAAAATGAAAATAACAATCTGTACTTTACTTTCGTATAATTCAGGTTATGTGTTTCAGTATTGCAAGGAACGTTCGCAGAGTGACCTACTTAGATCCGTAGACCAATTGTTTACAGCTGGCAATGACTGTGATAAAACATTCATTATAAATAAGCTGTTTTATTGTATTTACTTGCTGAACTCGCCATCGTTTAACATAACCGAATATAACTTTAGTCATTGTAAAACAAAGTATGTAGGATTAAATGCAACGAAATGTTTCTGACTTGTACGGTACATGTGTGATATTGACTGTGACATTTCTGACTTGTACGGTACAGGTGTAATATTGACTGTGATATTTCTGACTTGTACGGTACATGTGTGATATTGACTGTGATATTTCTGACTTGTACGGTACATGTGTGATATTGACTGTGATATTTCTGACTTGTACGGTACATGTGTAATATTGACTGTGACATTTCTGACTTGTACGGTACATGTGTGATATTGACTGTGATATTTCTGACTTGTACGGTACATGTGTCATATTGACTGTGATATTTCTGACTTGTACGGTATATATGTAATATTGACTGTGATATTTCTGATTTGTACGGTATATATGTAATATTGACTGTGATATTTCTGACTTGTACGGTACATGTGTAATATTGACTGTGACATTTCTGACTTGTACGGTACATGTGTAATATTGACTGTGATATTTCTGACTTGTACGGTACATGTGTAATATTGACTGTGACATTTCTGACTTGTACAGTACATGTGTAATATTGACTGTGACATTTCTGATTTGTACGGTACATGTGTAATATTGACTGTGATATTTCTGACTTGTACGGTACATGTGTGATATTGACTGTGACATTTCTGACTTGTACGGTACATGTGTAATATTGACTGTGATATTTCTGACTTGTACGGTATATATGTAATATTGACTGTAATATTTCTGACTTGTACGGTACATGTAATATTGACTGTGATATTTCTGACTTGTACGGTACATGTGTAATATTGACTGTGATATTTCTGACTTGTACGGTACATGTGTAATATTGACTGTGACATTTCTGACTTGTACGGTATATATGTAATATTGACTGTGATATTTCTGACTTGTACGGTATATATGTAATATTGACTGTGACATTTCTGACTTGTACGGTACATATGTGATATTGACTGTGATATTTCTGACTTGTACGGTACATGTGTGATATTGACTGTGATGCATACTAGTCATAGGAGAATAACACAAAAATGAAATTGGTATTTAACGTCATGGGATTTTCTATCAATACTTTGTAAATTGGTCATTAATATTTGAAATGCACCAAGACAAAAACATTTTTGAAGGATTTCAATTGTTTGGTAATATTTATACATTGAATTTTCAAGTAAAGATTTGTAAATAATGCAGAAGTAGAGGTGTAAAACTGGAAAGTTTTGTGGTAAGTAATAGACACATATAGGACCCACAGAAGAGTTATATTCTGGTTAATGTGTATATGCGTATTGCTATTTTAATTTAGTTTTCTAGTCAGCAATATTATTATATAAAATTATTATCAAGAGCTTTATTTTACATGTGATATCTTCAATTCAATGGAAAAATGCAAATAATAATAAAAAAAAACTGTGGTAAGTATGGGATTTTAGCAATATTGAAACATATGCAAATAGTCTAATAAAATTTATTAAGAAATTTTGGGATTGTTTATCTTCTTAAAGTTTACAGTCTTCAGCTTACCCACTTGGTATTTTCTGTGCAGATCGTTTGCTTAAATGAACCAAAGGGACTCGTATTGACAAAGCACATTAATTTAACGATGTTTGTTCCTGTAGTTAGCTTGAAGATCATTATCAGTAGGTGTTTTGTGAGTGAGAAGATCTGGAGAACATATCATTAGCTATACTGTGTTGCGAGAATGGCCCTCATTTAAGAAATTTGACGACCAAATTACTGGGACAACTGCACATTCCTCTACTATTATGGCAAAATCCATTTTAAAGATAGTCCTTAAGATTTACTCTCATTTTAAGAAAAGCTTAAAAAGTTTAGAGAGGGAAAGCACAGGAAGTAGTATGCAAGATATAATTTCAGAGATTTTATGAGATAAAGTTAGAAATTAATACATAAAATACCTATATACATGTACTTATATGAGATGCTTTCTCCCTGGAACGCAATAAGAGGTTTATGCACAGAACAATATGAACTTTCAGTGCATTCATATTTCATGTTTGAAATCCATATACAATATAAACATAGATGCAATGTAAGTACAATGTGCCGTTTTCAGGGTATGTTATAAAATCTTGCACGTTTGTTTTACGTCCCGTCGAGAAATTTTCACTCATGTTGAGATGTTACCAGCTTTAGGTGAAGTACCACAAATTTAGACCTATCCTTAGCTCTCAGGGTCATAGCAGTGGGGGTTCTTTAACGTGTTAACGCCTGCCGCGACACGGGACCTCCGTTTAAAGGTCGTAACAGAAAGACCCGTGATTCTCACTTCTAATTGCCGAGTGTTTGGCGAAGGAGCAATCACTACCTATCTTATCGTTTTAGGATTTATGCAGGCATGGCACGAGCAGGGTTCGAACTCACTACCTCCCGGTTACGAGGATAACGCTCTATTACGAAGCTACCGCAACCGGTTAGTGGATGAGACTTTAATGATACCCAAACTGAATCTCAAGTGAAAAATAATCTTTACTTCTAAATAATATACTATACAAGGATTCGGTTCTAGCCTTTTAACCTCATTCACATGCGCGCTTCCGGTGAATAAATGCATCAATTCTTGCGTCGATTGACATCCGATTCTTCTTTCTGGTTACGGAAATGGACGAGTGTGATTAAATTGATTTTTTCACTGCCACCCTTAAAAAAAATCCGCCATATTTGTTTATCCAAAATTGTGAAAAGATAACTTGATTTAGTGCGACATGACGTCATCAATCAACAGTCTTTAACAGTCGATTTCAACAGTTCCCTGTTCAACAGTCACAGCAGTAGTTGAACTACTGGACATTTTTCGTAAGAAGTTCTATGGGAACTGTTTTATAGGGTATAAAAACGCGAATTAGAGTACTTGGATGTTTGAAATTACCTGACAGAAAATCATAAGTTTAGATTATGACGTCATAAACAAATAAATTTTAAAATGTTTGGCAAACCTTATTAGAAAAAAGTCTAATGCCAGGCTAAAGCTTGTTTCCTGTTGAAAACGTTTTCCAAATCAACAGGTCATATTTGGGTGAACTTGATCAGAAAATAATACTATATTTGTAAATTGGTGTGAAAAACCGAGCTTTTCCATCATCAGACTGCGCACCCACTTGGAATCTGCTAATTCATTTCCATTTGACGTAAGCTGGTATCATCATATTCGGAATCATTCTCCTTACAGTGTCAACTCTCCAGGTCTATGTATACGTCCCTCCCGTGATGTGAATGTCGTGTCCTGGGATAAAATGCCGCGTCTCCCGCACACCAAATGAGTTGTCTGCGTTACGACTTTAATCGCACACTCTCGGGCCTTTCCGGCAAGCGGAAAATCAGCCGCGTCTTTCCCGAGCTTGCCGGAAAGACCCGGGAATTTGCGATTGCTGCGACGTATGTGGTGTGTTATGTGTTTTTAGTTTTATTTTTATCTTATTTCTTATTTTAATTTTTTATTTATTTTATTTTAATTTATTTATTTATTTTTTTGAAAGATTATCCTAAAGTTTTAAAGATAAGACGGAAGGGAATATATAAAATATTCCGCATGTTTTCATTCTTCCCGCGTACCATCAGGGACTGGAATTCATTACCACCTGAAACAGTGTCAGCACCGTCCCTTAAAGCCTTCAAAACTTCGTTGGTCAAACAGGTGTAAATGTTACGAACCGTTTTACCCTGTTTATAAAACCCCACCGCATGCGCATCTATATGGCAAAATTGGCCATTATTGGGAAGAAGAAGAAGAAATATTACTTTTTGTAAAATCATCCCATATATATATATGTATATATATATATATATATATATATATATATATATATAGAGAGAGAGAGAGAGAGAGAGAGAGAGAGAGAGAGAGAGATCTGTGTAATTTTGATTTGACATTAAATTATAATTTGACTTTACTTATGGGGACACAATCATTTTAAGATTTCCTAAGTTATTAATTAAATATTGAATAGATAGAATGAATTATGAAAATACAAAAACTTAAAAACTAAAAAAAAAAAACATAATACCAAACAAATTAGGAATTATGAATTGTACATCGCCACATTAAGATGCACCATAATTGTGATGATGAATCACTCGAAAAGTGCAGTTCGTAAATGAAAAAAAAATCATGTTATGTCATTGTCCCCACTAAGTATTATTATATATAGATTATGCCTCCGTATTTTTTGACTTTTAATAATGGCCATGGTCATTAAACATGTGAACTGTAGGCCCGTGGGAAATATCTGCGTTTTAGGATAATGAAAATCAAAACATTTCACCTGTGTCAGGTTTTGCTAACATTTCATTCATATTTCCCTAAGACTGAAAAATACTGCTTTATATTTTTACCTATTTCATTAAACATGGCGCACATTGAATTCCTTTTACGTTTAGCAAACAGTCGGCGATTTATTACGAAGAGTCAAGTATGTGGTACCATCTTGCAGATTGTCCATCAAGAAGTAGCAATGCTGTATGGCGGATACTGTTTATTCAGGTTGTAAAAATAAACCAGATCAGAACCTTTTAACAAAGACCTATCGGATCTTTACAATGAATCATAAGTGAAGGAAAGCTACTATTACTTCATTGTTAATGTATTGAGTTTACTACAACTGTCAAAACGTGAACTCGACCAGTAGGTATCTCTACACTGGGGTATGTTCAAAATACGGCACTTTATTAAATTAGTACTGTCGTATTGTATTTTTTTTTTTAATTATTGGTGGGTGAAAATACAAAAATTACAATCTAACACCCATAAAAATTACAATATAACACCCAGTAAAACTAGTCTTACACCCAGATAAATTATAATATAATACCCAAGAAAATTGCAATACTACACCCAGATAAATTTCAATATAACACCCAATAAAATTGCAATACAACACCCAGATTTCAATTTCAATATAACACCCAGTAAAATTGCAGTACAACACTCAGATAAATTTCAGTATAACACCCAGTAAAATTGCAATACAACACCCAGATAAATTGTAATATAATACCCAAGAAAATTGCAATACAACACCCAGATAAATTCCAATATAACACCCAGTAAAATTACAATACAACACCCAGAAAATACAATATAACAGCCAGTAAAATTACAATATACCAGCCAGTAAAATTAACCCAATGAAATTACAAGTAAATTTATAGATAATTTACAATGTGACAGTACTTTTAGACTATGACCGGTCAAAGAAATTGGTAAGCGGGCTTCTTTAATGGTTATAATTTGTCCCTTTACTGTGATCCTGTTAAAAGAGTACAGGCTGCTCACGACATCGTCATTATCAGAATCAAGTTTTATGTTTTTCCATTATGAATTATTTCATACTTTTTCTATCACTATCCTTAAATCTCAAACTGACAACAAGTCAGGTTCCGAATATTTTCTCTGTTCATAAACACTGATGTACCAAACACAAGATTCTAAAGTGTTTTCTTACTGAGAGGTAACAGGCCAAAAACAAGACTCAAAAGATTTTCTTACAGATAGGCAACAAGATTGTAAATGTTTTCTTATAGAGAGGTATCCAGTGCAAGGAATTTTTTCAGTGACCTTGACATTTTTCAGATGACCTTTTGGATGTTTAAAAATTATGACCCAGGCTAGACGAACAGTGTATTTTCTTTACCCAAACCTTGTTGATTTATTTAATGTTTATTCCATAATTTTACAATAGTAACTGCTGTTATGCTTTGACGTATTCGTTGATATTAAAAAGATGATCTGTCGAAATTTGACTGTAGATAAGTGTAGACCTATGCCCACCTAACAATAAAGTCCCTCTCGTCTGTCTTTTCCCTCCTCGCTGACACCAAAGGTTCCTTAATTTGAATATCTCACCTCAGGATCTAAGATCTTTGTGTCTCTCGAGAATTGACTTAATTGTTGCGTGGAGTTAGGGCAATTTGCTGGTCGTCTTTACCGTATTTGGTTGAGTAGACTTTAACGACATTTTCTAAGTCTAATCTGCTAATTGGTCAACTTGATTGATTTGATTTTGTATTTAGATACAAATATGTGTGCGAGTTTTTTTCCTTAAACCTGTTCAATACAACACAGGTAACGCGGATTTGAGATAAGTAACAACAATTTATTTTTTGTTGAAGACACCGGTCTTATTAAGAGTTCTCGGAAACATAAAACTTATTTTATCTTTATATATTCTATTGGGAAATGTTTATTTATTTTCGTATTTCGACGCAAACTCGTATTGCATTATATTGCAAAACAACCAATATTTTAAAACACATATAAAATCAACGAAAAGTTTATAGAATTATATATTATATAACGGATAAGCAAATGACATATATTCGAAATCATATCCTGTATCACAAGTAATCTGAAATGCAGTAACTCATCTATCTCAACATTAGTGATGTAACTCATCTATCTCAACGATAGTGATGTAACTCATCTATCTCAACATTAGTGATGTAACTCATCTATCTCAACATTAGTGATGTAACTCATCTATCTCAACATTAGTGATGTAACTCATCTATCTCAACATTAGTGATGTAACTCATCTATCTCAACATTAGTGATGTAACTCATCTATCTCAACGTTAGTGATGTAACTCATCTATCTCAACATTAGTGATGTAACTCATCTATCTCAACGTTAGTGATGTAACTCATCTATCTCAACGTTAGTGATGTAACTCATTTATCTCAACATTAGTGATGTAACTCATCTATCTCAACATTAGTGATGTAACTCATCTATCTCAACGATAGTGATGTAACTCATCTATCTCAACATTAGTGATGTAACTCATCTATCTCAACATTAGTGATGTAACTCATCTATCTCAACATTAGTGAAGTAACTCATTTATCTCAGGAAAACCTCAGGTGTCGCCACAATAGACCTTAATTCAAACGCAACTTTCTTTAGACAGGTAGAAATTCCCTTTAAAAACATACACTTTATTGGAAACTGTAGACAATCCTATCGGAATCAAGGATAATAATAATAAAAATTCCTGGCAGAAAATTAAGGATTCTGTATTTTTTTTTTAAATCTTGAAGGATTTTGCGGTTATTAGATAGAGAATATAAATATTTTATGGTTGGGTTAGGGCAACCCTAACCTTAAAGCATATCATAACGTACATCTTCAACAAAATAGGGGTTTTCCAATTGTGAGAAATGGTCTGTCTTTTTTTGTCCGAGAGGAATAAATTGAGGCGGGGTCTAGTTTGCTACCTGGTATTTGGTAGATAATCCGAAAACAGTTTTGAAATACAGACAGAACACTTTCAAACAGAAGTACGCCGGATTCGGTAGTTTAGTGGTAGAGCGATAGACCAGAAGGTCATGAGTTCGAGCCCCGTTCGTCAAGCCTAAAAATTGATTCCTCCTACGCCAAACGATCGACATTTAGAAGTCAGAATCGTGGGTCTTTCGGATATGACCTTAAAATCGGAGGTGTCGCGGCAGGATCTAAATCCTAAATTTGTGATACTTCACCTACAACTGGTGACGTCTCAGTATGAGTGAAAAATCCTCGACGGTACATAAAACAACCAAACCGAACCAAAAAGGCAACATGACTGACAGAGAAGAAACTCTTATCAGTGTCCACGTGGCAAAGCCTTGACCATTACTGATGTCCGTTACTGGTGTCCATTACTGAACAGTGTAAAGGACTGTTGTAGTTCGCTCACCCGTCCGAGACAGAACCGAAAACTGCTGTGCACATCGTAAAAAAAGTTAGAAAATCAGAAATAGAAGCACGTCTCTTGTGTCGTAATGTTAAAATCAAAAATCTATAAAAATGGAAAATTGATATTTGGATAATATTGATAAAAGTACAATTCTGCATGGCAGTCTGACAAAGCCGATATCTATGTACTTTGTACATGGGCATCTGGTGGTAGTATTATCAATGGCAATCCGTTTTAAACCGCTCTGATATCTCCCCGGGGACCGTGACTCACCAGTGACGGTCAATAGAGTTGTTTTTCTGGCTATTACTTTTAATAAATTCATAAAGTCGATTCTGTACAGTTACCATATAATGGTTAATGTGACAATGTACATGAGCTAAAGGACAAACTGCAGGGTGGGCACGCACATCGTTAACAAAACATCTCCAGTTGGTGTTTTTATAATCGTAAGCTGGAGCTAGTGGGCAATAGGATTATCAGAATAGACACAATGAAGCTGCTCTTTTTCTGATTCCACACAGTCAAACATTTGTTTTCTATTACAAATAATTAACTATCCGCAAAAGCTGAGTTTCAAGTAACACGTTTTGATAAACAAGATACCTCAGATTATTACAATAGTGAATTTTTTGCAACGGTTTGCTTTTTATTGGGGATTTAGATTTTTAATTTTTGTTGTTGTTGGAGTGCAATGCATGATTTATCCGTTATTAAAATGTCTTGCGGAGAGCGACAACAAAACTGCATTTCCTTCTGCATTTGGAAACATCGCTAGCTGAAATTAAGAATCGCCAGGCTTCAGCCATTACGTCATTAACTAGTCGATAGTTCGGCATGCTATTAATTGCGGGCGAAGAGGTGATCTTCATGATGAGCGGCAGGCACACCTCATACAACCCATTAACTTATTTATTGTGTCAATAATAAAAGTAATTGGATTAATTGCCTTGCCGTGTATTGCCCGAGCTAAATACCGAGCACCTGTCTTACTTTGGATCCTGTTTAACCAAATTTCATCGTAGAATGAATCACAGAATTCTTACTTCATCACAGTGCTCATCTTTTTCGTTGAAAATAACACATTACTTAATCAACTAGAAATAGTTTACACATCTTTTTTGTTCGTTAAAAGCAACCAGGAACAAAATTACCACAGAGATTTAATTAATTCTTACTCTATTGATTAATTATATTTAGTGCAATCTATGTCGATGGCAAAGAGTATATCACATACCGAAAACCAAGAATTAATTTTTTATCAAATGAACAAATATCAGACTTGTAAAAAATCATAAAATATAGAGATTTTTGGAGAGAGAGAGAGAGAGAGAGAGAGAGAGAGAGAGAGAGAGAGAGAGAGAGAGATGTCAAATTTCTATAACATTTTTTTAAATTTCATATATATATGTATATATATTTGTTGTTGTTGTTGCATTAATAAAGTGCATTTAACTTGTTATACATCACGTACAGGATTCGTGGTTAAACTGGTGTTTTATGGTAATGAAAACCAATGTGTAGGCTGTGGTCGAGTTCACAAGGCAAATCTATCTGTAAAATCCGTTCAATTTAATCACAGGAGCAGCCAATGGACGAAAACAAAGGGCATTATACGGGAAGACATGTGATAGTATTTCCTACTACCAAATGCATGTCAAACAAAAGACCCAATAGAAAATTACGGACGTGACATGCAATAGGGAGAAAATCTCGTCGAGTTGAGTTTCAGCGTTGTGTATTTGATTGTGGTCTGTGGCTTTCACTCTGGTTCCAGTCAGAGGTGTTGGGTATCGTCCCATCGTGCTCTATCGAAAATTATTCGTCTGAACGAGATAAATGTGCAGCTTTTGATATTGAATGCCATCAATTCGTCGTTTGCAGGAAGTTTGGGGACTCCTGGCTGCCCAAATATTTGAGTTTGAAACAAAAACAGCCGATTGAATATACGAAGAAGAAACCTAAACTTCCATGAAGCGCCCATTAACTAATCAATTTTGTTTTCTGACATTGATTTTTCTCTAAAATGGCAATTAAATTGCAGTAAACTCAAACTCTCTCTCTCTCTCTCTCTCTCTCTCTCTCTCTCTCTCTCTCTCTCTCTCTCTCTCTCTGCATTAACTTGCAGTAAACTCTTTCGGTGTGAGAGAGATACAATTAATCACACATTTTCTTCTTTATTTGCCATACAAATAACCCGTCCTGTGTATAATGTGAAAACTCAATATACGTGTCATTGCTATCATTCTCTGTTTGCCATTTCAATTTGTTTATTTCTACCCTGTAGCGTAATGTCAAGACAAATGATAAATTCCTGAAATCGAGACTGTGATCAAACATAATTAATAACAGAGTAAGCACAGGGACGCTTCGTTCTCTTGGCATGATTATCATCATCATTACATTCATTACGTTTCTGCGTTATAGAGGGGTCCTTTGATTCTTTGTGATCTATTGTATATAAAATGTCAAGAGAAGGAAGAGACGGGGGAAGAACGGAATGAGGGGAGAGAGGGTGAAGGAAGAGGCGAGGGAGAGGGGAAGGGGAGACAGGGTGAAGGAAGAGGTGAGGGAGGGAGGAGATAAGGGGAGAGAGGGTGAAGGAAGAGGTGGGGGAGGGAAGGGACGAAGGGAGAGAGGATGAAGGAAGAGGCGGGGGAGGGGAGGGACGAAAGGAGAGAGTATGAAGGAAGAGGTGGGGGAGAGGGGGGATGAGGGGAGAGAGGGTGAAGGAAGATGCGAGGGAAAGAGGAGATAAGGGGAGAGAGGGTGAAGGAAGAGGCGAGGGAGGGAGGAGATAAGGGGAGAGAGAGTGAAGGAAGAGGCGAGGGAAGGAGGAGATAAGGGGAGAGAGGGGGAAGGAAGAGGTGAGGGAGGGAGGAGATAAGGGTAGAGAGGGTGAAGGAAGAGGTGGGGGAGAGGGGGAATGAGGGGAGAGAGGGTGAAGGACACGGTGAGAGAGGAACGGGGGACACGGAGGTACCACTTTGTAGTAGCATTACCCCCGGTCTCCACAAGTTCAAGAGAATCCCCGCTTGCGTCAGAAGCAATGATGTCAATATTCAATTTTAAGTCTACAATCTGAATCCGTCTTGCGAAAATAAAACATTGGCAATAGTTGCGTTCTTGCTAGTACATATCTTCATGCTACCTATAATGGTGGCAGATTTCCATAATAAGAAACAATAAATTATCAGGAGTGTTTCCATTAGAAGGGTACACTTTACCAGAAGTATGTAGGGGAAAAAAACAAAATAAAAAAAACCAAATAAAACAAAGTAATAATAAGAAATACCAGACAAACAAACAAACCAAAACAAGAACGTGATGCAACAGCGATGGCTCTTCTGTGCTCTCGTTAGGTGACATATCAGCTGTGTTCACGCCACCGCGCCAGAGAACGATTCTCGGTTTTGATGATGTATGCTCATCACAAATAGCAGATCCGGGTCAAGGTCAGTTATGTAATCTACACCAAATATGATTCATAACTCCGGCGTTTAACGTCCCGGATTCCGCAGTTTCGTTAGATGAGTGATTGCCTAAGTCAGCTTCTTTGTTGACCGATGAAAATGATTGCTTATACGGCGATCAATCAAGTTCGCGATGCCTCTAGAAAAATATTCCATCTTCCAATGCTATCTTAAAATCTCAAATTTCCGCTGCATCAGGATCATCGTCCGGTGGACAGCGGAAGTGACGCAGGGGAGGACTCGTTGTCTTTGTGACATTATGGCGGACTTCAGAGCGTATCGTCATTAATTATGGTGGCAGGCTCCGAGTAGGGCTTCAATGCTTCCTTTAGGAGATACTAATCTCAATAATTACACTATGGTGGGAAGTCTCATCTAATGCAAAAAATTGCAAAATGATAAAACATCATGTTATGCTTCGGTAGCCTGTTTTTGACACATTAGCTCAACCGGTTTTCGTTACCGACCAAAATCAAAAGATACATGATAATTTGAAGAGCAAAAATAAAAAACAAACAAACCGAAATATACTGAAATTTTGACAAATTACCTTTCCGATGTTTTTGTATAACTTTAACAGTATTCAGATCCCTGAAGCAATACCCCACTCTTCTTAATGAAATAGATGACGTTTGATCTGTGATTGATCTTTCCAGATACCGGAAAAAAGGTTTTATACCAAAACACTTAGACATATTGAGAAAAAGTAGGCAGTTAATTTAAATACATTTGATTTTATGTATGTTGCAGTTGGGAACTGAAACAAGTCCCTCTGAGTTTTTTTGTTTTTTTTTTATAATGAATAAAAGTATAATTACCATGGGAACATTTTATGATATATACAGTTCCAATGGTTTTTGTTGTTTTTTTTTTTTGTTTTTTTTTGTTTTTTGTCCTTATTATCTCTATAAATTGTATATAATGATAGCCAATTCATCCTCAATATGAACAAAGCGCGTATGAATCTTGATAAATATAGTTCGTCTATTTTAACGTTTGGAATTTCCGACAGAAATGAAAATAGAACGTAATTTCATTTTGAAGATATGTGAGGGTGTGGACTGCGACATTTCACAACGCCGGCAAACTGAATATACTTTATGAAGCGCGTTGGAGCGTCGCAGTTGACACCCTCACGAATTTTCAAAAATGAAATTTATTTCTATTCAAAAAGTTGAATACAACATGTGACATGTATGGAGGAAGGGTTAACCCTAACCCTGTTTGGCATCTTAGTTGATATACCTAAATCATCTGAAATCAAAATACATTACCACGAAACGAAGAGAAAATTTTGACTTTCTTTCTTATTCATGGTTTGCATAAATATTTCGACCTTGCTTGTTTAGCTGTCTCCTTCGATTTGTATCACAAAATCATTTATATTGAACAAAATACTACTAATATATTTTCAAATAGAAAATCATAATTTTAATGGTAAAACATAGTGATCAATTTCATACTATAATTGTTTTCTCTTACAGATAGGACTACAGTATCGCCCTTTGACGTCATTGATGGACCTATTTTTCTTTTACAGCTAGGACTACGGAATCGCCCTTTGACATCATCGATGGACCTATTTTTCTAACAGAACCACCTTCTTCCCTCGCATTTGCCAACACCAAAGGCGCATCCGTCCAGTGTACAGCTCACGGCCGACCAGCTCCTACTCTTGACTGGGTAAAGGACGATGATACACCGGTAGAAGACGTACCCGGGATCCTCAAGGTTTTACCAAACAATACGTTGTACTTCCATCCCTTTCAGCGTACCGAATTCCGGAACGATGTACACGCAAATTCCTACAGGTGCATCGCATCCAACAGCGGAGGAAGGATTTCCAGTCGGAGCATGCGTGTTAAGGCTGGTATGAATCATTTCTGAACCCAATGAGACTTTCTAGTCTAGGATAACCATCACGAATCGTTGCGTTTTTTCCCTTCTATTTATTATATCAACCTAATAATAAAGGCACATGTTCAATAACAGTAGTATTTTCACAAAGTTCTTGAGGAAAAAAACCCCACCAGATTTAGATTTTAAAAAATTGGCATCCATTTTTCTGATAGGATTTAGTGATAGAAAATTTCCATAATTGGAAAACATCCATAACCTCTCAATACATGAAAATAGTATTACCTGTTCAAAACATGGCATGTTCTCAGCCGGATGTGAAATGAATTATTCAGACGAGCATGAATATTCTGCCAACTTCCGTTTTGTCGATATCTGACGATGTGGAGCAATCATCTGCGATATCCATTTATTGCATCCAAATTAAAACAGCGATAATTCATGTGAAAATAACATCTTTAATTTCATCACGCCATTAGTAACTGAAGCTGGGTTTTTTTAAGTTTTAAAGTAACATTAATCCGCAACTGAAAATTGTGATTATCCGCGTTCATCACGAGATGGGGAGAACCGTGGCGGTGAACTGCGCTGTCTTTCAGTGACTTTTTAATCGCGGAGTTTTATTGTATTTCTCACTTCTTCGTACAGAACGTGGACCTAATGGATATTACTGATTAAAACTACTCGTAAAATGTTCGAGTTTAATGTTTTAACCTCCTTACCGAACACCGTATTTTCAACATAAGAGTTTAAATGTGTGTATTCAAAGAACTCTGCTTCGTGTTCAAAGACAAAACTCCCCTTTTTTACATTGTAACAAAAATCCTTTAAGATACCAAGATTAAAATTATGCAATATGAACCAGAGAGAATTGACTTTGAAATGGTTCTAGCGCTTAATGCTAACTCGTTGCAATTGCTATTACCGTTATATTTCAACTATTTCTTCTGAGCAAAACGGCTCATACAACAGTGAATTAAACTGCATAAAGGTTACATTTATTTCTTGACGTGTTTTCACGGATTGCTTCCACCTCTTGTCTTTAATCGTGCCCTCTGGTTTTATCTTTCACATGGTTGTTTCTATGGATGGAAATGACAACGCACTGTCTTTTCCTTGATTGTCAGATATCGCTCCAGGTTTTCTTATAATCTGGATCTTTGTTTCAATGGGTCTTTTCATTTCCTTTTATAAGATTTCCCTATTCTTTCTTCCAACCAATAGTTTACGGACTTGGAATTGTCTACCCACGTTTAAGCACAGAATAAACTGTTTCGTGCAATCCGTTCAATAGTTATATCATATTTCTATACATTGTTTGAATTATGGCTGAAGTATAGTCAAATCGTAAAACAATAAACAATAAATCAATCTTTTTTGTAATGATGAGGTTTTAACGTTTCAGTTCTAGTGGAAGATTATGTAACCTACAATTTACACCTGAGTGACGTATGGTCAGTCCGTGGAAGTACGGCAGTTTTCAAGTGTACCATTAACCCGTTCTTCGTCAAAGATTACATTCACGTGGTCGGCTGGTCCAAGGGCACCAAACCTATCAATGCAGGTTAGACTCCCTAGTTTTAATTTGACTTCTACGAGTTTTAAGTTCCTTTGACAAAAATGCAAAGGATTAGTAAATATTCATTTAGTTTTCATTTTCAACCACTAATCTTGTTACATCAGTCACACCTCTCATCGACGAACACCTGTCCAATACGACCAGAGATAGTCGTTTTATTTCACAGGTTTTTTCTCTGCCCTATAAAGTTACAAACATGAGAACTTGAATAGAAAGGAGCGTAGAATGAGTCTGGTTTACATAGGAAAATTTCGCCTTTAGATGAACAATACAATGCACAATATAAATCTTTGGAATTTGGCATCGTCGCAAACCACGATTCTGTGTCCATACACGCTCCCCCAAACTTGGTGATGATAGAAAGAATCAGAGAATCGATGAGAACCACCCGTGGATAACCGACGATGATAGAGAGAATCGATGAGAACCACCCGTGGATAACCGACGATGATAGAGAGAATCAATGAGAACCACCCGTGGATAACGAGATGATGATAGAGAGAATCGATGAGAACCACCCGTGGATAACGTGATGATGGCAATTTTGGAGCTGGATTAGAAAATGAGATATAGATCATTGGCCTTACCTTGGAAAGGAGATTGCATATACAATTCGATGCAGCATGTACAAATTTGAAACAAATTGAACTGAAGGGGCTCGTCACATGCCATTGAACGAACGCCTAGGTCGCCGTTTGTTGTTGTTGCAATCAACATGATGCACGCTGGGATACAAACACCGTCATCTTCCTGTTTGGTTTACTTTACTTGTACCTTACAATTGATGAATACTGTGGGAGGCACTGAACAGTGGGAAGACACTGAGCAGTACAGTGGGAAGGCACTAAGCAGTTGGAAGGCACTGATCAGTACAGTGGGAAGGCACTGGGCAGTACAATGGGAAGGCACTGAGCAGTACAGTGGGAAGGCACTAAGGAGTGGGAAGGCACTGATCAGTACAGTGGGAAGGCACTGGGCAGTACAGTGGGAAGGCACTGAGCAGTACAGTGGGAAGACACTAAGCAGTACAGTGGGGAGGCACTAAGGAGTGGGAAGGCACTGATCAGTACAGTGGGAAGGCACTGGGCAGTACAGTGGGGAGGCACTGAGCAGTACAGTGGGAAGACACTAAGCAGTGGGAAGGCACTGATCAGTACAGTGGGAAGGCACTGGGCATTACAATGGGAAGGCACTGAGCAGTACAGTGGGAAGGCACTGAGCAGTACAGTGGGAAGGCACTGAGCAGTGGGAAGGCACTGATCAGTACAGTGGGAAGGCACTGGGCAGTACAATGTACAATGGGAAGGCACTGAGCAGTACAGGCACTGATCAGTACAGTGGGAAGGCACTGAGCAGTACAGTGGGGAGGCACTGAGCAGTACAGTGGGAAGGCACTGAGCAGGACAGTGGGGAGGCATTGGAAGCGTGCGTAAAATACTGAACTCCGTAAACAAAAACTTCAAACATTAGATTTTAACTTGGCTTAAATATCATCATCTCGGCTTAAAACCCTAAACAAACAGAACTTACATATTTAAGAGACTTGTTGCTGTGGTTCAGCGGTTAGAACGTTCGCTTTGTTACCAGGATGTTGTGAGTTTGAGCCCCGCTCTCGAGTCTTGGCCGCATCCGACTTAAGGCGAAAAAATTTGTATTGGTCGCTCCTTTGCCAAACGATCGGCGCTTGGAAAAGAAAGCTTCGGATCGTTTAGATGAAACCTTAAAAACGGAGGTCCCTTGTGGCGGCAGAAAAAGCATCACTGCTACGGCCTTGAACATCTATGGACTAAATTTGTGGTATTTCACCAACAGCTGGTGACGTTGCAATGATTCTCGAAGGGACGTAAAACAAATGAATAATGAAATGAAATACGGGAATTGGATTATAGGTTTAAATACACAGGTGAAAACTTTTAAGTTGTTTTAAAGTCAACGGGCTTTAAATGGGTAATCATTCCTTTTACAAGGATCGTTCGTGTTTAAAACTAGCGAGATATCGTCATGATTTTTACGATTCTACTAAGGAGGAGTAGAGAGTAGTACAACCGACCTCTGTAGTACAAATGTGTACGTATAACACAATTCATACAAGCCTCGTTATGAATTTGTAAAAATAATTTGTCGAAAACACAGGTATTATCCTTGTTCAATAATCATCCTGTAGGTGGGATGTTCAAATAATACGAATGTAGTAATCCGTTCCTCAAATCAATAACCAAATGCGTAGGGTTCTCGTGGTCTGGGCATGGCAAAAAAAAAACAAGCTTTAAAAAGTGAAAAAAATTACATCCTATAAAGTTTATAACGTAAGTCAGCTTTAAGTTCCAACACTTTCGTTTTTGATTTGTTTTCCAAATTATGTACCTGATATGCATAACTATAGATTTGTAATTATTACTGGTCACTGTACTATATATTTATTGCTTACAGTAATAATTATGGTCATAATTACTGGTTACTGTACTGATTACTGGTTACTGTACTAATTACTGGTTACTGTACAAATTACTGGTTACTGTACTAATTATTGGTTACTGTACAAATTACTGGTTACTGTACTAATTATTGGTTACTGTACTAATTACTGGTTACTGTACTAATTACTAGTTACTGTACTAATTATTGGTTTCTGTACTAATTATTAGTTACTGTACTAATTATTGGTTACTGTACTAATTATTGGTTACTGTACTAATTACTGGTTACTGTACTAATTACTAGTTACTGTACAAATTATTGGTTACTGTACTAATTACTGTTTACTGTACTAATTATTGGTTACTGTACTAATTACTGGTTACTGTACTAATTACTGGTTACTGTACTAATTACTAGTTACTGTACAAATTATTGGTTACTGTACTAATTATTGGTTACTGTACTAATTACTGGTTACTGTACTAATTACTGGTTACTGTACTAATTACTAGTTACTGTACAAATTACTGGTTACTGTACTAATTATTGGTTTCTGTACTAATTACTGGTTACTGTACTAATTATTGGTTTCTGTACTAATTACTGGTTACTGTACTAATTATTGGTTTCTGTACTAATTATTGGTTACTGCACTTATTATTTGTGACTTTCCTCAGTTTACTGAAAAATAAATGGGAACATTAAATGCATTTTAAAATATATTGCCAGGAGATCGTGTGAGCATCTTTTCTGATGGGGAACTTCACATCCGGGACATCAGGGACGAGGACCGGTACACGCCATACACATGTGTGGCGCGAAACATCCTGACAGGCGACGAGAAGTTCAGCAAGACGGCCTATCTACATGTACACGGTAAGTCAGTATATTTCAGTGCTATACATTTGTAAGCTGAATGTTAATTAGAGCTGCAATGAACACCCCGATAGTCTCTTTATGACATTAGCACGATATTGGATATGTATATGTCAATTTTCATTCACTGCTCAATACAAAAGCTTCCACTGTGTTACAATCATATATTTTTACCTATTTCCTCAGATCCTCCCACAGGCTGGACGCCTCCAAAAATTGATGACGTCATGACACACGTGACGGTAAACGAAGGAGAGACTGTGGAACTACCATGTGTCGCTAGTAGCAACCCTCTACCGAAATACCGATGGAGTCTCCACAACAAGGAGCTAATCATTGACAGCGTGAGCAAAATTCAGCGGGCTGGAAACCTTATGATTGTTGATGCGAAGGTCACCGACAGCGGTGTTTACACGTGCAATTCATCAAACAGCCACGGTTCAGCGACCGGGACTACAGATCTTACAGTGCAATGTAAGTGTTTCTTACTAAGTACTGTAATACACGTTGTGAATTCAATATCTGGAGGACCTCAGAGTCGACTCGTCGACGATTTCCAACACAAAAAAGGGGGCGGGGTGCTATATACAGCACCGTCTTAATTGAGCTTTACTTCTGAATCTGCATGTATAAATATCATGCTTAACTGGATATCTCTGGAATTTCAAGATCACAAACTAGGAACACGACACATCGCCTTGAGTTTATCTACCCACAAAAGAACACGAATTTGTAGGTCAAAGTTCAAGATCAAAGGTTACTACACATAGGTACCCAACATATCTGCTTTATATGGTCACTTACTGATATATGTCAAATATCAAAAGCCTACTACAGAAGATAAAACACGTAACAGCCCGCAGCAGGTATCGATACAAATTATTCTCATGATGTATTCAAATGTCTTAATTGCCTCTTCCCTCGTCTTTTTTGCATGCAGTATTCATGCGCGATTAATAATATTATTATTTAGACAGTCTTCACAAGTCTTTCACCGTTATTGTTTGGCTAAAAATTTAATATATCATACAAAACTTTATCAAAAAATGTTAAACTCAAAGAAAGACATATAGTATCTGCTTTCATATCCACAGCCATATCTTCTCCCAACTGTATTCAGTTGCAGACTGTTATCGATGCCCGATTCTAAAATATTTTTCACGTTCTTTCGCAAGCAATGTGCGTGTTCCATTGAAATTATTAACAATTTTATGAACATGGCAATAATTTCATTTCACAAAACAATTAACATATATTGCCAGTCAAACTATAATCAGTTGCGCATGAGGGTGGCGGTGAGGAGAGTAATCCGCACGACTGGTCCCGTGCCAAGTAGTAGCTTGCTATGCCAGTCGACCCGAAAACTATATTACATTTTTTCTGGCTTTGATGTGATTTGTTTGATGGATATGTGCGAGGATCACAAACTTGAAATTATGTTTTAATCATGAACGAACCACGACGCTTTGTAATTCTGCATATTAAATTCATATTCATATAAAGGGTCCGCATTGTCTCCTTCAATGCAATATTAATGAGAGCTCTTGAGGACGTTGAAATTTCAGCTATACAATCAATTCAAAACGAAGTACAAAACTTCCATATAACAATGAAAGAGAAATGTGAAATGTTGGGTCAAGGATTTATATAGATTATAAAATGAAAAGAATTCAAAAAAAGTTAGGAAGATGGGTATATAATTAGAAAACACTCACTTCTGTCTATTTTTAGGATCTTTTCGTCTTTCAGATGCCCTCTCTGCAACCATTGATCCTCAGCAACAGAAGGTGGATTCTAACCAATCAGCTGTCTTCAACTGTACAGTGTTAGGTCATCCAATCAAATCGGTGTTCTGGTTAAAAGATGGCTTCAAAATTACACCCAATCAAAAAATAACAATCAAAGACCAATCGGTGCTGACAATCCACAGTGTGAATAAAAAAGATCAGGGGATGTACCAATGCGTTGTGCAGAACGAGGAGACAAGTAGTCAGGGGACATCTCAGCTTCTCCTTGGAGGTAAACGCATGATAACATATTGCACCGTCTGTATACATCTAAACCTGACGTGATTACAGTAAAACTCGGTTATTGCGACCTGTGGATTTACTTCGTTATATCCGTATTGCGAATTCGTAATTTTTTTTTATAGCGCATTCATAGTAGGCATGCGTCCGTACCGCAATAACAGGAAATCTTACCGGGCTAGTAAATACAAAACCTACAAAAGATATTTAACGTTTCCGGATGTTAAAACAAAATTATATTTAAAAAAAACACACATCAATTTTAACACGTTTTTAAAGATTTAAGTTTACCTATTTTTTTTTTTTTTTTTTTTATATATATAAAACACTAAAATCACCCTAAAATTGAAGTATGCCTTAGAAGTTTAATGATACATGTACATGTGTATTATTAAAATCCTACAGTTAATTATTTATAATTTTATTCTGTGAATAACGATACGCCTAAAATTAATACAAGCTTACGTACAATTTTAATTTTTCATAATTTTTTATTCGTTGTAAACGATTACAAATACATTGAAAATTGCTCAGGCGGCTATAAACAAACAAACAAACAAACAAACAAAAACAAATACATTATTTTAACGTCTACGGGACACAAATTCAATTCGTTATGTCCGTAAATTCGCCATATCAGAATTCGTTATATCCGTAAAACTTTATAAGGAATTGTTAACAACTTTGTCGGGGACAACAAAAAAATTCGTTATAACCGTAAATTTGTTATATCCATGTTCGTTATAAACGAGATTTACTGTATTAATTATGTGTAAATAAAAAAATTACGCAATGTTCAGTTTATGGTGTTTCTGTGTAACTATCGAATTTACAGGTGTGTGTGGGTGGGTGTGCGTGTGTGTTTGTGTGTGTGTTTGTCTGTGTGTGCGTGTCTGTGTCCGTGTGTGTGTGTATGTGCGTGCGTGCGTGTCTGTGTGTGTCTGTGTGTGCGTGCGTGTGTGTGTGTACGTGTCTGTATGTGTGTGTCTGTGCGTGTGTGTGTGTGCGTGCGTGGGCGTGTCTGCGTGTGCGTGTCTGTGTGTCTGTGCGTGTGTGTGTGTGTGTGCTTGTGTGTATGTGTGTCTGTGTGTGCGTATGTGCGTGTCTGTGTGTGTGTGTGTGTGTCTGTGTGTATGTGCGTGTGTGTGTGTGTGTGATTACCCTTCCTCTGTGATACAACGCCTTTAATTCACGATATTGCGCATTTCTTTCGCAATTTTACGCCTTTTTTGTTTTGTTTGGTATGGTCCCGATATGCTTTCATATTGATTGTTTTGTTTGGTATGGTCCCGATATATTTTCACATTGATTGGATTGTTTGGTATGAGCAGGATATGTTTTCCTAATTCTTGGATTGACTTCACAAATCATCATACTGTGGTGTGTCAAATGTACCTAAGAAACGCGTGTAAATCACGTAGAGTGTCTCAATAAACTGAAATCTTCAATTTGAATGCAAGCACAGTTTGACAGTCAACTGCTTCACCGAATTTCCTTTCATGAAAATTTTCGTTCAACTTGATGTTCTAACAATGTAATTCAAGACCTTTAATGAATCCTAAAGTAGACTGACAAAGAGTTCGCGGAGTCCATTCGGAACTATTTTCATCATTCATTGTGATTCTCGTTTATAGTTGCATTAACGAAGTTGAACACTCCTGCTTCTCAGAATAAACATTTACATAACTAGATTAAGAGCTCTGTGTGTTTTACAACCCTCAACAATACACGTCACGGAACAACATGGAGCCATTGTAAATACGTTAATGTTTCAATTTAGACATGACGTTTACAAAATTAACGGTTCATTTTTTTTTATTATTTGGTGTCTGTGTGAAAGATTTATTGCCACGCTTACCGTATTGGTTTACGTGAACGATAAACAACTTTTTAAATAAATACTCTCGCTAATAATCTTTTGTAGCCGCCCATCCTACATTTGTGGAAACATTCATTGATCAGTATGTCCAAAGAGGACAGAAAACTTCCATCCGTTGTATTGCGACCGGAAATCCTACCCCATCCATAACCTGGAAACTAGACGGTGAAGATCTACAAGAAAACTCCGACATCAAATTCAGGAGTTTCCTAAATCCGGACGGTGACGTAGTGAGCTACGTCAACATCTCAAGCGTTCATCTTCAATATGGCGGCGAGTACCAGTGCATCTCATCCAATGAAGTTGGGAAGATTCATCACGTGGGTCAAATGTTTGTATATGGTACGTTCTATCATCGTGCACTCGGGAATTTGCGCACAGACAAATCATGGGTAATAAAATAGCTGCGTTAAAATCTTAGAGAAAAGTTGCAAAATGTGTTTGAAAGTATTCTGTGTGAAACATTCTATTTTAGCAAGAACTATTTATTTTTAGTCTTAGCGCACGAAAAAAAAAAAATACAATTATTTAGTTTATCCAAAAATAACTATGAGTATGGAATAAACTCTTGATGATAGTTCTCACCATTAATAGTAACTAGCGACAGAAGGTGAGCACTGTGTAGACAAGTACGGGACCGAATAGCAATGTGTGTCTTCTGTGGGCACCCACGTTTTGAAGAGTGTAATTAATTAGCAAACGCGTCGATCTACTTACCGTTACAATTTCTAGGTGTACATATATATAAGTAACTCTCGGGGGGGGGGGGGGGGGTGAGCTGGGGCTTGAAACCTATAAATGTAATAAACGGGAGGACGTTTCCAACATAAAGAGGACGCGGAGAAATCTTTCATCACTTTGATCTGGTACGAAATTATCTTCGTACCATATGGAGGAATAACACACCAGAGAAATCGTATGTGGGTGGAAAATGGAGGATATATATAGTGATATACTGAAATCATAAAGTTTCAAAATTGACCTTATTTTAGTTTTTAAAAACACTGCAGTTTTAGTAGAAAGTAATCTGAAAGAAAAAGAAAAATCCTTGCTAGACTCGAACCCAAGATCGTCCATACGTTAACAGAGCTAGCCAGGTAGGAAATTACCGGGTGGATGTAGAAGGAATATAAAAGTGTTGCTGATGTCTATATATCTATTCATATCTAAAAAGAAAGTCCGTCATTATGATGATGTGTTATTCCTTCCTAAGTTAATAAACCTCGATGTGTACCAACAGTTCCACATCCGCGTTAGGAAGGCCTTTTGTAAGATTTATTTCTCAGTGGCAGTGTTCATAACTTTTGTAAGATTTATTTCTCAGTGGCAGTCTTCATAACTTTTGTAAGATTTATTTCTCGGTGGCAGTGTTCATACTTTTGGTAAGATTTATTTCTCGGTGGCAGTGTTCATACTTTTGGTAAGATTTATTTCTCGGTGGCAGTGTTCATACGTTTTGTAAGATTTATTTCTCGGTGGCAGTGTTCATACCTTTTGTAAGATTTATTTCTCAGTGGCAGTGTTCATACCTTTTGTAAGATTTATTTCTCGGTGGCAGTGTTCATAACGTTTGTAAGATTTATTTCTCGGTGGCAGTGTTCATACTTTTGGTAAGATTTATTTCTCGGTGGCAGTGTTCATACTTTTGGTAAGATTTATTTCTCGGTGGCAGTGTTCATACGTTTTGTAAGATTTATTTCTCGGTGGCAGTGTTCATACCTTTTGTAAGATTTATTTCTCAGTGGCAGTGTTCATACCTTTTGTAAGATTTATTTCTCGGTGGCAGTGTTCATACCTTTTGTAAGATTTATTTCTCGGTGACAGTGTTCATAACTTTTGTAAGATTTATTTCTCGGTGGCAGTGTTCATACCTTTATTTCTCGGTGGCAGTGTTCATAACTTTTGTAAGATTTATTTCTCGGTGGCAGTGTTCATAACTTTTGTAAGATTTATTTCTCGGTGGCAGTGTTCATACCTTTTGTAAGATTTATTTCTCGGTGGCAGTGTTCATACCTTTTGTAAGATTTATTTCTCGGTGGCAGTGTTCATAACCATGTTCACAACATTAACACTCTTAATGTTCATGAAAACGTCCTCTACTCTTACAGCGGTATATCATGAGCGTGTACAGATTCACATCGGTGGAAAATATCCTTTTAATTTTGTATATTCAAACAATATTTTATTATGTGTTACATAATGGGGTGACAGCGGGGAGATATTAAGATACAGGGTAATGTCCGTGTAATGGTGTACGTAAGAACTTACAACATAGAATAACTGATAGTATTATCTCAGTACATACGAAGTAAAAAGAGAACACATCATACAAAGCACAATGATGATTTAAAGAACGTGGTTACTTCATGTGCCAAAACTTAATGTAATTTTACATCGAGGCAGATTCGCGCAAATATCTAATACACAATACAAGTACATAAATCTGTGTAAATCTCTGCTCGCAGTTACACGGATTAAAAAAAAATAATCTAAAGTAAAATTTGGGCAGACTTTGTATATTTGTGACATGCAATATACATTTCGTGGCTTAATAGCTCAGAACTGTAGCTCATTGAGAAAGTATTTGCTACAATGTAAATGCGATTTCTTTCTGGAATGCGGAAAAAATATTTATATTTGACATGTTTTATAACATGACATGTGAAACATGTTTCATAAGACATAGCATGGATAAATAAATAGATATGTACATGTGAATTTCAGGCGTTCCGTATGTGAGGCCCATGAAGAATGTCACGGCAACCGCTGGAGAAAATTTATCAATACGATGTTACGTTGCGGGGTACCCCGTGTCCCAAGTCACATGGTCAAAAGGTGAGTATATTTCTGCTTTTGTATATTTTTAGCTTCTCGCTGTACAATATTCCTATGTTCATCATGCACGAATCCAGAAGTCAACATGATAGCTAAATTGAAATTTCAGTCTTTGGATTTTAATTTTCAGCTATATCATTTTATATCAACAACAAATGAAACAGGAATAAATGTGATAGGCTTGAAGAACGTTTGTAGTAAAAGTTTTGTACCTATGTCAGCACGCGCTGACCTCACATGACCGTATATAATTTGCATTGTTATTAACCTGTGCTGCGAGTTCATATCGTTTTTCCGAACTTGCGTTATGTACCCGGAAACAGTTCTGTCGTGTGATAATTAAGAATATTACATGAGAATTGAGCAAAATGTGTATTTTGACGGAAGTTTATACCTTGCCCCCCCCCCCCCCCCCCCCTCGATTCGCGCATGCTCCAGGATTTAAACTTTTAAAAAAAAAAAAAAATAAAAATCGTGATAATTTTTTGGGGCTTTTAAAGTTGTCGATATTTATGAATTAATGAATTCGTGTTCTATATCACCTAAATATCTGATCACTGGCTTTAATTTAAATTCATAAAAAATCTATAATGTTTCACATATCAAATATTAATAAAATTAAGGAGGCACTCTACAACGTCATAATGGCTGACTTTCTATTAAAACATAAATGGAAAAATAAATATCAGCAATATGTGTCAAACTCCTTGGTAGTATCATTGACTAGCTTAGTAGGTTAGCACACTGACTGCTGAACTGTAGATCGAGGGTTCGAGTCCAGCAGGGATTTTAATGATTTTTTTTCGGATTTCTTCTCAACCAAAACTGCAAATTTTTTTGCACTAGATAAAGTAAATTAAAAAGTTTTCATTTTCAAAATATTGTACATGTCCTTCACTTTTCATCCTTATCAAATTTCTTTGGTGTAGCATTCCACCTGAAAAGGAAATATAATAATTAATGTAGTTACACGCATTTCCGGAAACAAGTCGTTGAGGTTTTGTTTATTAAGTAGGAAGTCGGACTTCTCGTACGAAAAACGGGGAAATTATGAATAGTTGAACGTATGAGTTTAACTACTTCTTGATTTGCATGCATAACATGATTTGTAAATGAAAACTTTTTATATGAGTGATTATTGTCGCTTTTTAAAAACTTAACGTAAAAAGCTATGTAACAAATCTGGACAACTTTATCTGTCATCATGCATAGCCTTTTAAAAGCCTGCAAGAAACAAGTCTTTTTAGTTTTTTAGACTACAGACCATTTCGGGCCTGTATAGATTTATTGTTTACTAAGAGAAAAATAAAGGTAAAATATTATGAAGTTTCAAATGAATGTTTCGTAATTTTATTTCAGATAGAGAATCAAATGTTCTTCCACAGAATCACAGACAGAAAGTTGTCAACGAGACACTCTATATTGAGAAGGTACAAAAGACCCATGATATTGGACGATACATCTGCACTGCAAAAAACTCCAATGGACAGGGAATGAGCACCAGTGTTTATGTCAGTGTACTGGGTAGGTATCGTGTAACTACGGCTGTTCTATTATCTCTGTCAGTGTGCTGGGTAGGTATCGTGTAACTACGACTGTTGTATTATCTCTGTCAGTGTGCTGGGTAGGTATCGTGTAACTACGACTGTTCTATTATCTCTGTCAGTGTGCTGGGTAGGTATCGTGTGACTACGGCTGTTCTAATATCTCTGTCAGTGTGCTGGGTAGGTATCGTGTAACTACGGCTGTTCTATTATCTCTGTCAGTGTGCTGGGTAGGTATCGTGTAACTACGGCTGTTCTATTATCTCTGTCAGTGTACTGGGTAGGTATCGTGTGACTACGGCTGTTCTAATATCTCTGTCAGTGTGCTGGGTAGGTATCGTGTGACTACGGCTGTTCTAATATCTCTGTCAGTGTGCTGGGTAGGTATCGTGTAACTACGGCTGTTCTATTATCTCTGTCAGTGTGCTGGGTAGGTATCGTGTAACTACGGCTGTTCTATTATCTCTGTCAGTGTGCTGGGTAGGTATCGTGTAACTACGGCTGTTCTAATATCTCTGTCAGTGTGCTGGGTAGGTATCGTGTAACTACGGCTGTTCTAATATCTCTGTCAGTGTGCTGGGTAGGTATCGTGTAACTACGACTGTTGTAATATCACTGTCAGTGTGCTGGGTAGGTATCGTGTAACTACGGCTGTTGTATTATCACTGTCAGTGTGCTGGGTAGGTATCGTGTAACTACGACTGTTCTATTATCACTATACTAATCATGATTTCTATTATCATTGCCTTACTGCTATCATTTTATACATGTAGGTTGACAATCTACATATGGAGGTAGACATATATAAATTACCTGAATTTGGGACATTTTTTACATGTTATGTAAATTTTATTGATTATATTGTAGTAGTTAGGGCTACATGGACTGTGGATATGGGCCTGGATAGCTCAGTGGTTAGAGAACCTAACTAGTGATGCAGGGGTCTCAGTCCAGCCATAGATTTTCTTCATTCCTATATAGAACAATGTGTTGATATAATTATATGTGTGTGTGTGTGTTATGAGTTGAATATGAATGCGATTTTTCAAAGTAATTAATTTGATTTGTTAAGATATATATAAAATATTATTCAGTATGAAATGGTTATAAGTATTGCATAATAACTATTTATAGAAGCATGTCACAAAGCCATTTGTGAATTGTTCTCCCTTTAAGGATTATTGCAGGTAAACAAATTTGTATGCACATCATGCAGTTTCGATCGGCCATTTGATAAATTTGCAGCATAACACTTTGGTCGGCGAGGAATAAAAATGCTCTTTCGCTCTGTAGATACACCTTCTGCTGTTGGCTCTTATTGATTTCAGGCAAAGCAAGTCGACAGTTATTGACACATTTATTTCTGTAGATAGGAACTGGGTCAACTAAAAACAAATAAATCACTCTAGATTATAAAAATTTCAAAGTGGCAACTCTTTAGTGGAAAGTCACTTTTACACTGCAATTCTGTGTGGATTTCCTCAAGCCAATTTCCATTACATGTCTTAGACTTGAGACTTACGGGCAAATCTAGATAATTGGAATGTATTTTGTTAAGTTTTTTGAAAAAGTCATAAGGTGAAACAGTTATCAGTAATGCGAATGAAGTGTAGGATTGTTAGATGGCATCATCTCCAGAGAGCCTGGACACTGGTGCCTTACTAACAGTACTCGGTATAGGAAAAGAGTACCAATTCATATCCCATAGACCTCAATACTAACATTTGGTCCTCTCACTAATTAACGAAATTAATTTTAGATAAATGACCGTCAAGATTTCAAAGTTCATTCCAAGTGCTAATAAATAATGACAAAAATTATATAGGGTCCCGTTGCTTTTATAGGTCATATTTGAACTTTTTTATCAACACATAGCAATCTGCAGTAAATTACACCTTTCATTTCAAACACACCCCAACCATGGCAATTTCCTCAGTCATTTCTCAATTTTATGCGATAATTTTTCGTCCTGACAATTAATTTAAATTTCTATGTTATTTCTCTCAATTTCAAATAATTTCACTCTTGATTTTAGCCAATCATGCCACACCTAAACATTTATACCTCCACTCAGTCTTGAGTAAACTGCGTCCGGGTTACGCATCCGGGGGTTTGGTTCTCTCATTCCGTTTACCTCTGACACAAGTCATCTGTCTTCTTCATAAAGTAGACTTTGGTGCAATAAGACCAAGACCAGGATCATAAGAATTTCCTAAGAACTGAGTTGTTTTATGAATAAAATTTCAGATAAAAAAACACATTCTCATAATCACTTATACATGCTTTTTATTGATTTAAAATTTTTTTCTTGTACTTAAGCTTAAATATCTTCATGAATCTTGCCCCTGGTTATTAGTAAACATCATGAATGACCTGTGTGACACAATTTCATCTTCACCAACATAAAAATGTTATTCCAATGAAAAATTATGACAGTTTATTAAAACACTATAGTGTTTTATAAAAACAGAAATGGGAGCAGTTTAATTGAGCCTTCTTTTGTGTTATGTCTGACCTGCAGAAAGGAAATAATTGATATCAAACTACGAGTCGCTTAGTATACAGCACTGTGTGGTGGTATTGATTGGTCAGAACTGTTTTTATGCCCTGTTGAAGGTGAATATTAATGGGGACATGCTATTGCTGATATGAAATATTATATGACTGGTTCATATCTTTACATGACTCACAATGTGTCCCTCTCTATAAATCTTCCAAATGAGGACATGATTTTTTTTAAACAGTTGGCTGCCCAGCTTTTGTGATCGTGGTAATTAAGAGCAGCAGACATTTACCAGATCGAGAAGAATGCAATATGCTATATTTAATTTTTAATAGGTGTAAATATCCCAGATTCTGCTCTGTTATAGGAGGAGTATCAACAATCAATCCCACAGCACATATATGTTGTGGTATAGTTTTCACTGTACAGAGATCTTTGATGATAAGGATGACAAACTCTGCAGTACATCCTCAGTATCATTAATTTAATACTTCCAGGGATCTTTTTTTTTTTTTTTTTTTTTTTTTTTTTAGCAAATAACATACTGACATTTAAAATCATATTTCATAATTTCCATGGTGAAGATCACAAGCAGACTGTGCAATATCATTTTTCAATTTCTTTTTAATATGTCCAAACACATGATAATGCTTCTAGGTGTTTAAGTGCATGTAAAGAAAATTTTAAATTACCATATTATCCTATTTTTAGCACCAAGGTGCTTAGAAAACTGGAAAGAGGGGTGTCAGTTATTTAGTACTATTTCCAGTAAAGTCTTGACTTTGAGAAAATGTTTTGTAGCAGTCGGACAGGTTGATCACTGGTGGCCAGATGGTAGAGTATCTGACTGGAGATTCAGGGGTCTTGGGTTCAAATCCTGGTCAATTGCATTTACTTCCCTCTTTTGGTGCTGTTGACCACCCCTGGACTTCAGGTGAAAGTCCTGCCAGGGGCAAAAAGAATCTGAGTTGTGTGTCTTCGAGGACAAAGACAATTTAAGGAGGGAGGAATGTGGTCATCAGATAGGTTTGATTGTCAGTGGCCAGATAGCTCAGTTGATAGAGCATCTGACGGGAGATTCAGGAGGCTTGGGTTTGAATTCCGGTCTGATCCATTGTATTTTCTTCCTTACTTTTACAGCTTAAATGAATTCTGTATGAGCTATTGTTATACTTTTCTTCACGATAATAAATATAGTCCACTCATTCAATATAATCTAGGCATACGATAATATAGTCCACTCATACGATATAATCTAGGCATACGATAATATAGTCCACTCATACGATATAATCTAGGCATACGATAATATAGTCCACTCATACGATATAATCTAGGCATACGATAATATAGTCCACTCATACGATATAATCTAGGCATACAATGATATAATCCACTTATACAATATAATCTAGTCATATGATAATATATCCACTCATATGATAATATAATCCACACATGCGATAATATAATCCACTCATACGATAATATAGTCCACTCATACAATATAATGTAGTCATACGATAATATAATCCACTCATATGATAATATAGTCCCTCATACGATAATATAGTCCACTCATATGATAATGTAGTCCACTCATACGATAATATAGTCCACTCATATGATAATATAGTCCCTCATACGATAATATAGTCCACTTATATGATAATATAATCCACTAATATGATCATATAATCCACCCAGGCCTTAATTTTTGACTTATTATTTAAAATCATCAAAACAACAAAGTAAGCACACAAAGATATAGTAGCTGTTACCAGTTTATGGTAAGTCGTACTGTAGCTTTATGGGGGGGACTCATTTTTATGAGTTGAAAAAAGTCAGGGAGGTGGACGGTGATAGGAACAGAGATGCTCATTAGAGACGAACGAAGTAGCAAGCATTTCTATTTGATTGCCATTGTCTAGCATAATATATGTAATGACATAATTTCCTATCAATGTGTGTTTTGACAATTTGAAATTGTTTGCAGAGCCCCCTATGATTGACCCCTTTCGATTTCCAAGAAAGAAACAAGGGGACAGAATTGTTGTTTCCTGTGTGGTTAGTACTGGTGACCAGCCATTGGAGATTGCATGGACCAAAGATAGAGATAATATTCCGCCAGACATGGGCATTCAAATACAGGTACATTTTATACAGAGGACAGAGTTCAGGTAGAAATGGATGTGGAGAATAATGTTCCTTTTCAAATGTTTTTGCATCAATTTTGAAATAATTATATTAATTAATTTTGAATCAATTCCCTGACTGAATTTTATGTAGAAACTGAATTCATACATGACAATGCTGATCATTGGAGATGCCAATCCCAAACACAATGGAAACTACACATGTCAAGCCAGCAATGCAGCCGCTATTACAAACTACACTGCTACACTACATGTGGATGGTAAGTCTGTACACTGTTACACTACATGTGGATGGTAAGTCTGTACACTGTTACACTACATGTGGATGGTAAGCCTGTACATTACTACACTACATGTGGATGATAAGTCTATACACTGCTACACTACATGTGGATGGTAAGTCTATACACTGCTACACTACATGTGGATGGTAAGTCTATACACTGTTACACTACATGTGGATGGTAAGTCTATACACTGCTACACTACATGTGGATGGTAAGTCTATACACTGCTACACTACATGTGGATGATAAGTCTATACACTGCTACACTACATGTGGATGGTAAGTCTATACACTGCTACACTACATGTGGATGATAAGTCTGTACACTGTTACACTACATGTGAATGGTAAGTCTATACACTGCTACACTACATGTGGATGGTAAGTCTGTACACTGCTACACTACATGTGAATGGTAAGTCTATACACTGCTACACTACATGTGGATGGTAAGTCTATACACTGCTACACTACATGTGGATGGTAAGTCTATACACTGCTACACTACATGTGGATGGTAAGTCTGTACACTGCTACATTACATGTGGATGGTAAGTCTGTACACTGCTACATTACATGTGGATGGTAAGTCTGTACACTGCTACACTACATGTGGATGGTAAGTCTGTACACTGCTACACTACATGTGGATGGTAAGTCTGTACACTGCTACACTACATGTGGATGGTAAGTCTGTACACTGCTACACTACATGTGGATGGTAAGTCTGTACACTGCTACACTACATGTGGATGGTAAGTCTGTACACTGCTACACTACATGTGGATGGTAAGTCTGTACACTGCTACACTACATGTGGATGGTAAGTCTATACACTGCTACACTACATGTGGATGATAAGTCTATACACTGCTACACTACATGTGGATGATAAGTCTATACACTGCTACACTACATGTGGATGGTAAGTCTGTACATTACTACACTACATGACGATAGTAAGTCTATATATTTTCAAAACAGGAAACTATTTCTTTTATTTGCATTCTACTTTCATGTCTGTAAGAATTCCCAGCTGTATCTATCAAGTAGTTCCATATTCATACACACATTGTTTACAGCTGTTGCGCCTTCATGAGAAAATGGCTATCATTACAGTTTTTTAAAGACATCAAGGCAAAAACATTGAAAATGTATCTATTCGCCCCTTATTATAGAATACAATAACACTCATTCATAATTACACCAAGGTGCATTAGTTCTGAATCTCTGATTGAACTAAATACATGTAATTAAGTAACATACAGCAGCATAGGTCATGTGATGTCTTACAAATATTACCAAGACGTACATTAAAAATTTGTTTTCAAATTCCAGTGCGCAGTGAAATCTGTCTAATTCAACATGCAGTATGGGGACAATCTTTTAGCTGGAATACACCGTGTGTCAGAATAAATGGTGCAAAAGCAAAAAAACTGAGAATGCAAACAAGAGTTGGAATGCCCAGTAAAATGGATTACACAGATGTCAAATTAGACAGTTTTCACTGTGCAACTATTTCAGAAATAATTATATAGTAATGCGTAATTGTGAGTCAATTAACACCTTTTAATTTTTATTTTTTTTTGCCAGTGCCCCCTCGGTGGGTGTTGGAGCCTGGAGACTCGTTTGTGATTCTGAAGAAGTCTGTGGCCCTGGACTGTCTCACCACTGGGACACCTGAACCCACCATCACCTGGCAGAAGGCCCTCGGTCAGTCTCTATCGCTTATCCATAATTTCTTTTAAATAGTGGAGTTTTTTTCTTAAATCTTTAGTTTTTTAAGTATGTTTCAGTTATGGCTTGATTTAAACTGTCTAATGTAGATATATCATAACAGGATTTATCTGATTCAGAAATATCTCCACGTCAAATGTAAATTTTAGGTTTCATATCATTCTTTTGCGCTTCAATTTCATTTTGGATTAATTTGCTTTGTAACTCTCTCTCTCTCTCTCTCTCTCTCTATATATATATATATATATATATATATATTGTATGGTAATACTTTGTGAGAGATCAGCATTATGTTTTTTAGGCAACAGACCGGGGCGCTACCGAAAGATTAACTATGTAGCAGATGACAGTGCCACTACAGCCTCGAAACAGCTGCTTAGCAACGGGACTCTGATCATCAGAGGAGCCCGAGAAGAGGATCATGGGTATTATCTCTGCCATTCCGTTAATGATGTTGGGCCAGGACTCAGTAAAGTCATTTTCCTCCGAGTTCATGGTACGTAAATGGCTGATCACCATCTGAAATGCAATCAATGAAGTGAAGAATCTCGGTTAGACATTGAAGTAATTTGTCATATACTATGGAAGCAATTGAACTTCTGGTGCTAATTTTTGTGGATTATCCAGATTTTATATTTCTTGTGGATATGGCTTCTATATATTAAAACATTGCACAAATTATATATTTATGGGATAGGAGTACATGTGAAAATCGAGCCCCCATGAAATCTTGATTCCACACTATCAAGAATTAGTTTATTATTAGGAAACTGATATCGCATTCAGGCAGAGATTTTAAGGGTGTAATGTCAAATTAAATCTGGTGTTTTTGGTATATCCAGTTAATGTTGAATTGTTTCAGTTCCGGCCCGTTTTGATGAAGTGGAGAAGAATTATACTGTAATCAAAGGTCAGAACAAAACAATGGACTGCCAGGCGATCGGAGACCAGCCTTTGTCTGTCACCTGGAGCTTCAACTCCCAGACTCTCAGTACTACCAGCATGACCAGGTTTGTAGAAAATACAGTGTGGTCAGATTGAATGAGAGGGTTTACTACCTAGGTATTTACTTGATAGGTTTTCTTCACAGATAATTTTTATTCCTGACTCCAGAGAGTGTTGCAAATTTACACAAAAAATAAAGTTCTTGTGAATGTATTGAAAATGATTGACAGTATATATATATATATATATATATATATATATATATATATATCCATTACTGACTGGCTGGATATCAAACTTGGATCTTCGCGTGTTGCTGTTTATGCATATTTTCCATTGCTTTGTTTAATTACACGATGTCAGTATCTGTAAGTGATAAATTGTGTAACTCTGGGAATGGTAATGGCAGTAATTTACATGACAATCTTGTAGTTGCTTGTTTAGTGTACATGATTTTCCATGGTTACAGCAACTGTTTTGAGGACCCTTAGCTTTGTGATGATCATCAAACCTTACTGGTTGGTTGCACATAGCTATAGGAGATGGCATGTATTAATTTTCAGGTTCAAAGGTCAAAGATCACAGGACAATGTTGCTTTGTCTATTTCATTTGTTGTCTGACTACAACTACACCAGAAATCAAAGTTCACAGACAAAATGAACATATAGAAGTCCTGTTCAATGTGTCTACCTGTCTGTCTACAGGCAAAATTACACAAAACCACTGGTATTTTTCAACTTACCAACTTCACACTCAATATGCATACAAATGCATAATGGGCTGAGAGAAGACTTTTATAAATTTCGAGGTCACAAAGAGGTGATGGACATTAACGTTTCGATGCCACAAATGTCAAGGTGACAATGAGGTGATGGATCATAATGACTGTATCAGTTGGTATGGAGTCCTGAATGACTCTTAGTTCTAGTCTTGTAAAATGAGTACTAAGTGAGTTGGTTTTTTAGGAGGCTAATCACCACCACAGAGACGTTGAGAGGGAAGTTGTCCACACTGATCCTGAGACCCACAGAGAGAGGAGACACAGGCTTCTATGTCTGTACAGCCAAAAACAAGTTTGCTAATGCTGTCCTGGCCATGAGACTGGTGGTATTAGGTAAGATAGTGAAGCAGTGCATTGCTTTTTTTCAGATCATGCGCTATGACAATACTACACATAATGACATTATGTGTGTTTATGTGTTTCAGTGTCATGCATATGACATTATGTGTGTTTATGTGTTTCAGTGTCATGCATATGACATTATGTGTGTTTATGTGTTTCAGTGTCATGCATATGACGTGTGTTTCAGTGTCATGCATATGACATGTGTGTTTCAGTGCCATGCATTATGACATTATGTGTGTTTGTAGAACCTCCAGAGCCCCCACTGAACCTGACCTTGGTCAAGAAGACAAGTCGCACCATCAAGGTCAGATGGCAGGCTCCTTACAATGGAAACAGCCCCATACAGTTCTATGCTGTGCAGTACAAAGTACAGACAGGTGTGGGTTTATGTCAACAATGAACATATAATGTCAGGATTGGAGTTTATTTCTAGTCCTTCAGCTGGAAATGTCAGCATTTTTTTTTTTCGACTGGTATCATAGGATAAAAAACCTTTGTGAAAAATGATGGTTTTTTTTTATATAATAGAAAACAAAGATATTACAAAATATCTTTGGAGATAAAAGAAAGTTGAAATCTTAGTTTTAAGTTGAAACATTACTCAACAGAATTATGGATTTGTCAAAAAATACTTTTTTTAAAACTCATTAGCCTCATTGAGCGATTTTTCTGTTTTAAGCTGTATGGCAAGGTGTAATACCCAATGTTACGGTGAGCTCTCAACATCTAGTGGCGTCAATCTCTGCCCTGCATCCCGCCTACGTATACAAGGTTCGTCTTGTGGCTAACAACTCCATTGGATATGGTAATGCCAGTGAAAGCCTTATTATCAAGTTAGATGAGGAAAAACCATCAGGGCCACCTACTGAGGTCAAGGTCAAGGCCATTGGGTCAGAGTCTTTGAGGATATCATGGATGGTAATGCATCTTATTTAATAAATTATTTAATTTAATATTAAGTTTTAAAACAATATTAGCTGTCATTGGGTGATGGAAATTTTTGTCATAAAATTGTGATTTACTACTTCAATCAAAAATTAAGGTTTATAAATTTTGTTATCAATATATATATGTGTTGGAAAACCTATTCAGAGGTGTCAGAGGCTCTGAATGAAGCAAAATTACATTACTGTCTTCTTGTACATAACTTAATTTCTATGTAATACTATATATTTAATAGAACCAAAATCTTTATTTTGATTAAATATTAAAGTTAGTCTTAATTTTTTTGAATTGTTAAAGTTGTATATATAAAACTATGATAATAATTTTACAACAAAATAAATTTTTCAGATTTAGATCTAATATTGCTTTAAGAAACATTCTAAAGTTTATAAATTTATAGAGGATAGTGATTTTTTTCTGTGTATCTTTGGGATTTACAGCCTCCACTGCCAGAGAATCAAAATGGAGAAATCAAAGGTTACTACATCGGGTACAAGGAGAGGGACAGCCAGTCTCGTTTTATCTACATCACGAAATCCATCAGTCAGGACTTCCTGCCGGAGGTGGACATCCACAACCTGGAGAAGTTCACAGAATACACTGTTCACATTCAGGCTTACAACCAGCAAGGGCGGGGTCCCCCATCCCCAGACAGCCAGGTCTTCACCCTGGAAGACGGTCAGTTAAGTACATGATATTCACGGTGAAGAATGCGCTGTATCACTGTAAACACAGAAATTTGTACGTTGTGTACTTCTCATATAATTACTATCCCATGTTATTTAAATATACTCAGTGAAAACAAAAATCACCTGTTGAAGTACTATTTAGTGCATAGCATTGATGACCCTAATTCTGATGGCCTCAAAATGCATGTGTAAGGAACAATGATATGTTATGTATATAAAAAAAAAATATTGTGTGATAATGATGAAAGTGTGTTTTGTGTGTTCAGTTCCGAGTCAGCCCCCACAAGGCGTGCAGGCCACAGCCATCAATTCCCGCAGCATCAAGGTCGTGTGGTCCCCACCCCCACTCTTCACTCTCCATGGAATTCTACAGGGATACAAAATCTATTACAAACCTGTCCGATTTGATGAAGGTAAATCTATACACCTGTCCAATATTTATATATACCTGTCTGATTTGATGAAGGTAAATCTATACACCTGTCCAATATTTATATATACCTGTCCAGTATGATGAAGGTTAATCTATATACCTGTCTGATTTGATGAAGGTAAATCTATATACCTGTCCAATATTTATATATACCTGTCTGATTTGATGAAGGTAAATCTATATACCTGTCTGATTTGATGAAGGTAAATCTACTGTCTACTGTTGTAGATGAGAGTCGTGTATTTCTGTTGTAGATGAGAGTCTTGTATTTCTGTTGTAGATGAGAGTGATGCTAATGCTGTTGTTGCCTCAGAACTTCAGGCCACCATTACTGGTCTATCTAAGTATACAAACTACAGTCTCCAGGTGCTAGCCTTTACCAGGAAGGGGGAGGGTGTCCGCTGCAATCCTTTGTTTGTTCGCACACAGCAAGATGGTAGGTAACATTAGGGCAGCAAAGGACTAGATGAGATAACTACCTTTTCTGACCCTGATTTCTGTTTCCTTAAAGTTTCATTATTCTGCTGTTGAAAAAGTCAGAAAAAAATGATGATATTTTTTTTTTTTCCAAAAATTATTCCCAGTATGAAATGCTCTGTCATATATTTGGAATTTTTCTTTTACCCTTTTCTTGAAAAATGCCTGATAATCATAGACATCATGCAACACCCATAATGAATTTCTTGTAATCTTGTGAATTCTTAAACCAAAAACATTGATAATTAGTCAGTTTTAGCCAGTTGAAAGAGCACTGTATATGTTTGTGAAATAATGGGGTCAAATTAGTCTATTAGTGAACCTTATTCTTTATATTGGAAGCAATATCCATTACAAAACATTTTGGAAAGTTATATTTTAGCTTACGATATATTTGATGTTGTATTACTGTAATGATATATGTCGAAGATGCAGCTTAGGTATTTAGAAATTAGAAAATGTGACTGGTTTTCAGCTCCAGAACGCCCAGCTGATATCAAAGCTCTCCCCGTCAACAACAGCACAGTGATGGCTTCCTGGAAACCCCCGCTACACAGTAATGGAATTCTCACCAAATACAATGTCTATGTCTACAACGGAAGCTCGGCTGAGGTAGGTCTATCGTTATACCTTGCCTTATTATGTGTTTGTGGCTCCAGTGGTTTCATCTTGTGGTTTTCAAGAGAAAATGTCGAAGGCCAAGTTCACTGGAGTGGATAGTTTGGATTTCCCTGTAAGTTAGTTTTTGTTATGTATTTTGTATTCAGTTAATTTAAAATGCATTTACAAGGATTCTATCTTACACCAAGAGTTTAGTTCTTGTGTTCAGATTTCAAATACATTAGTGGGAAAGCTATCTTACAATATGCCATGTTGTAGCATCCTTGCAGTGTGGCATGCTTTTCAGATATCTACCTGTTGGTTTTTTTTTGGTTTTTTTGGTTTTTATTTAGTTTTGTTTTTTGTAAAATATGATAGCAGAGTAAAATTCCTGTCAGAATTTGGTGGTTTTTTTTAATATTATCTTTATTGTTTTTTGGTTTAGTCTGTATTTATGGTATGTTTTACTATGAACATTTATTGTAGCTGGTGGAGAGGATAGAGTTACCTCCCATTAAGACTTCCTACTACATGAACAATCTGTCTCTGAATGAAGAGGTACATTTTGAGGTGTCAGCTAACACAATCATAGGGGAAGGGGAGAAAACCCACGGAGCCAGTACAGCCCCCCAGGAGAGAGGTACAGTGAAACAGAAATGTCCCCTAGGGGTAATATGTCCTGTACAATCTAGGGGTAATATGTCCTGTACAATCTAGGAGTAATGTGTCCTGTACAATCTAGGAGTAATGTCCTGTACAATCTAGGGGTAATGTCCTGTACAATCTAGGGGTAATATGTCCTGTACAATCTAGGAGTAATATGTCCTGTACAATCTAGGAGTAATATGTCCTGTACAATCTAGAGGTAATATGTCCTGTACAATCTAGGGGTAATATGTCCTGTACAATCTAGGGGTAATATGTCCTGTACAATGTAGGAGTAATATGTCCAGTACAATCTAGGGGTAATATGTCCTGTACAATCTAGGAGTAATGTGTCCTGTACAATCTAGGAGTAATGTGTCCTGTACAATCTAGGGGTAATATGTCCTGTACAATCTAGGAGTAATATGTCCAGTACAATCTAGGGGTAATATGTCCTGTACAATCTAGGGGTAATGTGTCCTGTACAATCTAGGAGTAATGTGTCCTGTACAATCTAGGGGTAATATGTCCTGTACAATCTAGGGGTAATGTGTCCTGTACAATCTAGGAGTAATGTGTCCTGTACAATCTAGGAGTAATGTGTCCTGTACAATCTAGGGGTAATATGTCCTGTACAATCTAGGAGTAATGTGTCCTGTACAATCTAGGGGTAATATTTCCTGTACAATCTAGGGGTAATATGTCCTGTACAATCTAGGAGTAATATGTCCTGTACAATCTAGGGGTAATATGTCCTGTACAATCTAGGGGTAATGTGTCCTGTACAATCTAGGAGTAATGTGTCCTGTACAATCTAGGAGTAATGTGTCCTGTACAATCTAGGGGTAATATGTCCAGTACAATCTAGGGGTAATGTGTCCTGTACAATCTAGGAGTAATGTGTCCTGTACAATCTAGGGGTAATATGTCCTGTACAATCTAGGGGTAATATGTCCTGTACAATCTAGGGGTAATGTGTCCTGTACAATCTAGGAGTAATATGTCCTGTACAATCTAGGGGTAATGTGTCCTGTACAATCTAGGAGTAATGTGTCCTGTACAATCTAGGGGTAATATGTCCTGTACAATCTAGGGGTAATGTGTCCTGTACAATCTAGGAGTAATGTGTCCTGTACAATCTAGGAGTAATGTGTCCTGTACAATCTAGGAGTAATGTGTCCTGTACAATCTAGGGGTAATATGTCCTGTACAATCTAGGAGTAATATGTCCTGTACAATCTAGGAGTAATGTGTCCTGTACAATCTAGGGGTAATATTTCCTGTACAATCTAGGGGTAATATGTCCTGTACAATCTAGGAGTAATATGTCCTGTACAATCTAGGGGTAATATGTCCTGTACAATCTAGGGGTAATATGTCCTGTACAATCTAGGGGTAATATGTCCTGTACAATCTAGGAGTAATATGTCCTGTACAATCTAGGGGTAATATGTCCTGTACAATCTAGGGGTAATATGTCCTGTACAATCTAGGGGTAATATGTCCAGTACAATCTAGGGGTAATGTGTCCTGTACAATCTAGGGGTAATATGTCCAGTACAATCTAGGGGTAATGTGTCCTGTACAATCTAGGAGTAATGTGTCCTGTACAATCTAGGAGTAATGTGTCCTGTACAATCTAGGAGTAATGTGTCCTGTACAATCTAGGGGTAATATGTCCAGTACAATCTAGGGGTAATATGTCCTGTACAATCTAGGGGTAATATGTCCTGTATAATCTAGGAGTAATATGTCCTGTACAATTTTGGCTTTTGTAGTTTTTGATACAGCCACATCTGAATGCTACAGCGAAGACATCAAAATATTTCTCAATTTGAAGAAAATAAAAAATAAAATGCAAATTTAGGTCATATACATGGCATCTTATTCTCAGTGTTAAACCCTGACTGATTGGGTGAACTTTTCTGATGTAATGGCTTCCGTCAGTGCCTCGGGCTAGTACTTCTTATCATCAGTAAGTGCATGTACTTATGCCCTTCTGTCAATTTTACAGTCGCCGCTCGCATTGCCAGTTTTTCTGCTGTTATGTTGATACCATGGCAACACACTTTGACCTTGCAGTGTTTAGCTGTAGGAGATCCTGCTCCAAGCATTCTGTGGAAAATCAGGTAACAAGGGATGAAGAAACTGATAATGAAATATATCTGTGTCCCCACGTACTTGTCCTTAATAGTGGTATGTAGTTCTGGACATTTTTGTTGTTGTGTCTAGAATTTTGAAATGTATATGTTAAGATTATGGAAGCAGAAAACATTTTCAAAGAGGATGACATTCCAAGTTCCACAAAATGTAGATCCAATTTATTTCACATGAGCATCTTGAAAATAAAACTACTTTGTTTTATAGTGCTATTTATCACAGGTTGAATCCCGATCTTAATTGGCTGTACATGTATATGCTTTAGTAATGTTTATTAGAAATTGAAGAGAATTCACTTGTACATGTCGTAAATCTTGGTAGAGGTAGACGCCTGATTAAGAGTGAACGAATGCAAATTCTAAAGAATGGATCTCTGCATATCAATGGAATTCTGGGGAGTGATGCGGCAAATTATTCCTGTCGGGCAGAAAACATCTACGGCTCTGATGAAGTCAATTACGCAGTCAGTGTTCAAGGTAAGGAAATCTGAAGAATTTTTCTGCTAATCAGAGGATTATACTCTTGAAAAAGTGAATTGAATGGATTTTTGTAAAACAAGTTTTATTGATTTTCTTTGACTTTTCTTTTGACTTTAATCAGTCATTGATAAATCTGCAAGTGAGTAAATTAATGGCAATCGTCATTCCATGTTGATGTTAGTTTGTGAATCATGCCTGAGTAATCCTAATTCATTATTTTCACATTTCCATGGATTGTCTACCCTCCTTAGCCTCCTCCAAACCATTTTCTACTTTTCTAACAAGTCATGTAATATACTCTCATCATAGTTTGAAGTATTAAGCATAATTTCAATTTTATTTTTTTAATCAGTGGATGTTGTGTTGGGTTGTTAAATTCCTCATCATGGCTGCCATGATTCTACATGTACATTGTGAAATTTATTGCTTTCAATAGATAACAAAATCATTTCTAATCGTCTTTTGAAGGTACTATTGATAGAAAGTAGTAGATATTATGTGATTGTGATGAACGTATATCTGTATCTAGAAGTGGCATGATGATGCGTATTATATTATTACTTGTATATCATTGCATGGCTGCATGGCAACTCATTTCAAGTGATTCTCATCATAAAAAATTGAACCATTTTTATAAAATTTTCAATAATTAATTGAAAGATTGAAAAATAAGCTTTAGAGAGTTAGAAGCTATCTACACTGTGTAGGAATCTTTAAGAAATTTTTGGAATTTTTCATTGAAAAATAAAAAAGGGATGATTTTAGAAAATGTTTTTAATTTTGATATATGAAATGCAGTTCATATTAAAGAGGAATGCAAACTGTTAACAGAATTGATGTTTTTTGTAATTTGAAACTATGATTTTCTACTCTAGTTGTGCTGTCTTTTGCTCCTGGCTTGCTCATGAATATGCATGTTCAATTTTGCATATGGATAACAGTTAATTTTTTTTGTGGTTTTGAACAGCTCCACCCAAACCCCCAAGTTTGTATGTTGTTGCCACGACAACGTCCACAATTCAGATTAACTGGCGGTCAGGAAGTAATGGCGGAAGTCCAATTCAAGGTAGGCAACTCTGTACCTAATAAGTCTGACCCAGTAGGGTTTCTGAATTTCTTAATTAAACTTCCGTGTGATAGAGAACAAGGACAATATACTTTATCTGGATATACGTTATTGATATACTATAAACATGCGCTTAGTACACAGTCACATAAGATATGTCCAATTTCATACCAGCAGACTTAAAGTATGTAAGCTAATTTCATGTAAGCCACATACAACTTAGTGGAATTTCAAATCCACGGAGGAAACCAAAAATAATAATCCATGAAATCCTGACTCTGTGGAATTAAATACATCTACATCTAAGTACAGTATTGACAAGTCATCTGGGACTTTTAAAGGCTTTGTGATTCATCATAAGAAGGACCATGAAGTGTGGCAGAAGATCCACGCAGGCCCCACGAATCGAACCCAGACAGTGACGGGGCTCCTGTGTGGGACGACGTACAAATTCTACATCAATGCTCGCAATAGTCTAGGATATAGTCCAGACAGTGACGTCATTGCTGTTAAAACTAATGGTTCAAGTAAGTCTAGAGAGTACTGGTTAATTAAGAGTGCTGAGAAAAAGCCAAAAAATTGATTTAAAATACACAAAATTAAGTTGGGTTGATAAAGCTATTAAATACTTTTCATATTGTTCAACGTTTACTTTTGGATTTCAGCACCAATTATGCCTCCTCAAAGTATGCTGCTGAAGGTCATCAATGTGACCTCTATTGACCTTGACCTTGGTACTTGGATCACCTCAGGATGTCCTATTCGCTTTTTTTCTGTCCTTTATAAAATATGGGATGATACTGCCTGGACAGAAGTTTCTAATAACATACAAAGCAATAAGGTTGGTGCTGAGTGTATAAATCCGTTGGTTCAAATAAAAACAAACTGCGAAAGTTTTATTTTGATAGACTGTATTACATGGTTTTTTTTATGTTCTTGTGTAAGAAGGATGTGAATTTAATAAGAGCTTTTTAATTTGAAGTAATGAATAGACATAACACTGATGTGAGAAATTTATGAATGTATGATTTCCTTTACAAATTCAGACCATGCACACAGTGGAAGATCTTCACCCTGCGACCTGGTATGTGATGAAGGTCATTGCTCATAGTGATGCTGGGTCAACAGAGAGTGAACTCAAGTTTGCCACTCTGAATTATCATGGCAGTAAGTTTGTCACTGTGAATTATCATGGCAGTGTCACTGTGAATTATCATGGCAGTGTCACTGTGAATTATCGTGGCAGTAAGTTTGTCACTCTGAATTATCATGGCAGTGTCACTGTGAATTATCATGACAGTGTCACTGTGAATTATCATGGCAGTAAGTTTGTCACTCTGAATTATCATGGCAGTGTCACTGTGAATTATCATGGCAGTAATTTTTCCTACTCTGAATTATCATGGCAGTGTCACTGTGAATTATCGTGGCAGTAAGTTTGTCACTTTGAATTATCGTGGCAGTGTCACTGTGAATTATCGTGGCAGTAAGTTTGTCACTGTGAATTATCGTGGCAGTAAGTTTGTCACTTTGAATTATCGTGGCAGTGTCACTGTGAATTATCGTGGCAGTAAGTTTGTCACTGTGAATTATCATGGCAGTAAGTTTGTCACTGAATTATCATGGCAGTAAGTTTGTCACTGAATTATCATGGCAGTAAGTTTGTCACTGTGAATTATCATGGCAGTAAGTTTGTCACTGTGAATTATCATGGCAGTAAGTTTGTCACTGTGAATTATCGTGGCAGTAAGTTTGTCACTCTGAATTATCATGGCAGTGTCACTGTGAATTATCATGGCAGTGTCATTGTGAATTATCATGGCAGTGTCACTGTGAATTATCGTGGCAGTAAGTTTGTCACTCTGAATTATCATGGCAGTGTCACTGTGAATTATCATGGCAGTGTCACTGTGAATTATCGTGGCAGTAAGTTTGTCACTGTGAATTATCGTGGCAGTAAGTTTGTCACTTTGAATTATCATGGCAGTAAGTTCCTGTGCATAACTCGTGTGACTTCTATCCCACTTTTGAAGAAAATAAATCATTTGTCCATAATGATTATTTTTTCTGTCTTTTTTTGTGGTGGGGGGGGGGGGGGGGGTGTAAGTCTGTAAATTTCTGAAAGTAAAGCAGGCTGAATGTCAATTCTTAGAAGAATTGTTTTTGTCTGTTGTCTATTTAAAATGGCTCCTTTTGTGAAATGGATACTAAACATTAGGAAATATCTTTGTTTTTAAACAAGTAATTTTTAACGTCTTTTGACTTCATTTTGTAGACACCATTACTCCTCTATTCATCATGAAAAAGGAAGAGAGCAATTTCTATGAGAAGACGTACATTATGATTCCTTTGTGTCTTGGGATTGTGACCTTCCTCGTCCTCATTATAGCAGTTCTCCTGTACCTAAGGCGGAGGAGGGAACTCATTCAAATGAAAGGTACCATCCATTCTAAGTAGTTTAAAAGGAATTTCTGTTGACACCTGATGAATTGTGAAGGGAAGTAACTCAAGTTTGGTTGGATACTCATGTTAATGAACATCTGAGACTGTTTGTGGAATGTCATTAGATATTTTTCTTAAGATAAAAATTTTTCTACATACTGTGAAATTATTATTCATTGTTGGGGCTCAGTTGTAAACTTCGATGAAATGCCGTATGATATATTTACTGTTACAATGTACCGCATTCTTATCCACAAACTTACATCGCAACAAATCTGTAAAATTTGAGCTGTCCAGTAAAATTAGCCCCCTGTGGATTTAAATCCTTGCACAGATGACACCCTGGTGATGTATGATTTCTGAAATTTTTTGTTGCCGTTTTCATTTGAATTTTTTTTTTTCAGAGAGTGCCTCAAACTTGAGAAGGGACATAACTGCCGAAACTTCTCTGATGAATGACCTTGACAAGCGTTTCAACTTTGATTTTGACGGAGGGAACACTGAACCTTACGGCAAAAGGAATGTCAATTTACTGATCTCTTTTAATTCGGATGAGAATCTCCACAACAACAGCCCTACATGGCTGAATAATGGCTCCAGTAAAACTAACAGTGACAATGGCTCCATCAACAGATCAGGTTTGTAAAACTAACAGTGACAATGGCTCCATCAACCGATCAGGTTTGTAAAACTAACAGTGACAATGGCTCCATCAACCGATCAGGTTTGTAAAACTAACAGTGACAATGGCTCCATCAACCGATCAGGTTTGTAAAACTAACAGTGACAATGGCTCCATCAACCGATCAGGTTTGTAAAACTAACAGTGACAATGGCTCCATCAACCGATCAGGTTTGTAAAACTAACAGTGACAATGGCTCCATCAACCGATCAGGTTTGTAAAACTAACAGTGACAATGGCTCCATCAACCGATCAGGTTTGTAAAACTAACAGTGACAATGGCTCCATCAACCGATCAGGTTTGTAAAACTAACAGTGACAATGGCTCCATCAACCGATCAGGTTTGTAAAACTAACAGTGACAATGGCTCCATCAACCGATCAGGTTTGTAAAACTAACAGTGACAATGGCTCCATCAACCGATCAGGTTTGTAAAACTAACAGTGACAATGGCTCCATCAACCGATCAGGTTTGTAAAACTAACAGTGACAATGGCTCCATCAACAGATCAGGTTGGTTTGTAAATGCCACATTGATACGAAAAAGTATTGATTTGTTATTTGTCCATCTACACATCTTTGTATTATATATAGATGTACTAGATTCCATATAATGATTATTACTCATATGCTGCTAAGTTTTATGTGTTTTGTAAATCCGTAAAATTTTAATGTGCAAAATTTCACAGAGATAAAATATCCATGCATAAAGATTTTAATATTTTACATATAGTCCTTTTGACTTCCAGCTAAACCCCTGTTAGCTGTAGAAGTAGATGTCGTCAGTATTTTTGAACACAATTTGTGTCACATAATGAAAATAATCTTTTTTTAATAGTCAGTCCTGAATGATAGTGAGGATAATGGCTTATCTTAGTATATATCTGAAATTTTTTACATGAGGTCGTAAAAACCAGTAACTAAAGCACTATGTATATCAACACTTTTAATGCACTAAACTTGATCTGGATAAAATTTACTTTCAAATGATTTTATTTTTTACGGACATTTCAATTCATAAAAATATAACAAACACAAAACTAAAACTTTGAACACAAATTTGTAAAAATTTACAGCAGTAAAAATTATATCCTGTTATATATGGTATTTGAAAATACCTGGTATAGTGTATCGACTTGGTGAAAATCTAATGGATAAAATTCTTGTTCTTAAGTTCATCTTCCTTCTCAGAAACCAATGAAACAAACAGAAACAAGCTTGGTTCAAACTTCTAGGGTCCCCGGTTTTTGTGTTTAAGGAAGCAGAGGTGGGGGAGCAGTTTGTGATGATGTCATTTGAAAGGAATACCATAAGAATATTACTTGCTATAAATGTTAAGCAGAAAGTAAAGATTTAAAGTTATGGACCTGAATATAGCTTCTGCAACAAACAAACAGTAGTTTGATGATAAATAAAGGGATAAGTCTTCAGTTTGAATTATCTCTTGATTAGATGATGATGGAAACATAAATCCGTATGCCACATTTAACCAGATGAAGCAGGTAATACTGGAGAAAGAGCAACAGTCGGAGAGAGACAAATCTCCAGATTTTGATGACATCAGTCTACAGAAACTGGAAGCTCAAAAAGCAGTAAGTGTGTCATAAAAGAACAAATACATATAGTTACCTGGTCTGCATATTTATCTGAGTACAAGTGTATTTGGTCTGTATATTTATCTGAGTACAAGTGTATTTGGTCTGTATTTTTCTCTGAGTACAATTGTATTTGGTCTGTATTTTTCTCTGAGTACAAGTGTATTTGGTCTGTATTTTTCTCTGAGTACAAGTGTATTTGGTCTGTATATTTATCTGAGTACAAGTGTATTTGGTCTGTATTTTTCTCTGAGTACAAGTGTATTTGGTCTGTATTTTTCTCTGAGTACAAGAGTATTTGGTCTGTATATTTATCTGAGTACAAGAGTATTTGGTCTGTATATTTCTCTGAGTACAATTGTATTTGGTCTGTATATTTATCTGAGTACAATTGTATTTGGTCTGTATATTTATCTGAGTACAAGTGTATTTGGTCTGTATTTTTCTCTGAGTACAATTGTATTTGGTCTGTATATTTATCTGAGTACAAGAGTATTTGGTCTGTATATTTCTCTGAGTACAATTGTATTTGGTCTGTATTTTTCTCTGAGTACAAGTGTATTTGGTCTGTATTTTTCTCTGAGTACAAGTGTATTTGGTCTGTATATTTATCTGAGTACAATTGTATTTGGTCTGTATATTTATCTGAGTACAAGAGTATTTGGTCTGTATATTTCTCTGAGTACAAGTGTATTTGGTCTGTATATTTATCTGAGTACAATTGTATTTGGTCTGTATTTTTCTCTGAGTACAAGTGTATTTGGTCTGTATTTTTCTCTGAGTACAAGTGTATTTGGTCTGTATATTTATCTGAGTACAATTGTATTTGGTCTGTATATTTCTCTGAGTACAAGTGTATTTGGTCTGTATATTTATCTGAGTACAATTGTATTTGGTCTGTATTTTTCTCTGAGTACAAGTGTATTTGGTCTGTATTTTTCTCTGAGTACAAGTGTATTTGATCTGTATATTTATCTGAGTACAAGTGTATTTGGTCTGTATTTTCTCCTGAGTACAAGTGTATTTGGTCTGTATTTTTCTCTGAGTACAAGTGTATTTGGTCTGTATATTTATCTGAGTACAAGTGTATTTGTTCTGTATATTTATCTGAGTACAATTGTATTTGGTCTGTATATTTATCTGAGTACAAGTGTATTTGGTCTGTATTTTTCTCTGAGTACAAGAGTATTTGGTCTGTATATTTATCTGAGTACAAGTGTATTTGTTCTGTATATTTATCTGAGTACAATTGTATTTGGTCTGTATTTTTCTCTGAGTACAAGTGTATTTGGTCTGTATATTTATCTGAGTACAAGTGTATTTGGTCTGTATTTTTCTCTGATTGCTATACGTGAAGGATAGGGATCGCACTCGTGAGAAACTGTCATCAGATCAGCCGGTCACAGAGCTTTAATGTCATCTATTGTGATGACTTTATACAACACCACTGTATCAACATTCTGATGTTTGGGGGGGGGGGGGGGGATACAATTTTTCTGAGAATAGCTTCTGTTTAGGGGACAACACAGGTTTAGAATTACAATGGAGGATTTTGACCATCAGCTTCAAATTAAATTAAAATTAATTTGTATGATTATACACAAGTACTGGGAGAAATAGGATTTATTTGATGTATGTGGGATAAGAGAAAAAAGAAAGTGTTATTTCTGAATGAAGTATTCGACCTGAACACAAGATTTCCCTATTCCCAAATGGATACGTGTGACAGAGATTTTTTTATAAACCATGTATCATCTTCTGGATGAGTTATCTTTCTTGGCGGATTATGGAAGACTTCAGTACATTATAGGAGTTGATCACAAGCTTAAATCTGTTGGTGTACAACACAGGTTCTGTTTACTGACCGGGGACAAGCTTGTAGCTTTTGTTTCGTACAGTAAATCATGGTTGTAGCAAGCCTCGAGGACCAGCATAAAACAGTTTGTTATAACCAAACTTGGTTATATTCAATAAAGTTTTTGTTATTTTACTTTCATAGGGGGATAATATCACTTCGTATTAAGCATGAATTCATTATAAACATGTTTGATATAAGTGAGTTTTAAGTTTTACTCTGTGTGTGTGTGTGTAAAAAACTGATATAAGAATTGTAAGAATGTTTGTTATAAGTGAGTTTTACTGTGGTTTTAGATGATATAAGTTATAAGCATGTGTGTTGTACTGCTATAATATGTATTTTACTGTGGTTTTAGATGATATCCCCATCAGAGCCCTATGTGCCTTTCTTCCACGCCAAGGGAGATAATGGAGACGTTGCTAAGGATCCCCACCCACCTTTGATTCCACTGAAAACAGCAGAGGGTTATGATAACCAAGGTATGTGGGAAAATGATTTTCAGTGTTGTGATTTATAGATATAAACAAGTAATAGATAATAGATATCTTCACACATGAGTATTCATGCTGTTGTATGTTGGGGAAATATTCATCTCATTTTACTTTTGTCCAAACGCATTGAAAAATAATTTCATCCTATTAAGATGCTAAACTGTTTATTACTTAATCAAGGTCGAGAATGAATTCAAATTAATTCAATTTTGAAATCTCTCATTCAGAATGAGAGAGAAAAATGGGCAAAAATACAACTGAGACAGTAGTTTCCTGGTATACAGTTTGCTGTTTAGATGGGTTTTTGATTTGACTTTTGAACTTGTATTAGGACTGATCCTTAGTCCCAGGAAGTATGCCAGCGCGGACCAGATTCATGCCCTTTTCACCCAGGCTCCAGCCCGACCCCACAGCTCCTACAGCAAGTCACAAAAGTGCCCCTCTCATTCTCATGGAAGCTCAGATGAGAAAGGTGAGTAGCTGACAAGATATGGTGGTGTGAGATTGAGTCCTTACTTAATGACCCCCTGGATGCTTATGCCTAGCTCTAGCTCGTGAATGAGCTCAGCCTTTGCATTTACAACATATCTTATGCCTGATTCATATAAGTACCAGAGATTATCATTTGTAGAGTATTAAAATATGCTAGAGATAAAATCCATGGAATTTTGAAAATTCTACATTAATACTGTATAGCTGTTTTTGTTTTTATTTTTGTTGGGTTTTTTTTTTCTGTTTTTGTTTTGTTTTTTGGGGTTTTTTTTTTTTTTGGTTTTGTTTTATTTTTCTGTGGATGTAAAATTTGTTAATTTTCTAGCTCATAAATATACAAATAATTTTAATGGAATGAATTTTGGCAGACATGGGGATAAAAAATATAAAAAATTGATAAACATTGCAGTGCTAATTACTTCATCGTTCAAACGTTTTACAGTCGTCAGAAACAAACGACAATAAAAAAAAAAAAAAAAATAGTAGTTTATTTACCTCCCAAACTGAAGAGAACTCATGTACCCTTGACTATACAGAGTTATCTTTCTTGTGAAGATATGTACTATGATTGCAGACACATTTGGGTCCAAATTTAGCTATTAAAAATTTGGCAGAATGATATTCTACCAGTAAAATAAGTCAAAATTATCTACCCACAGAAAAAACTGTCTATACAGTAACATAATGCATTTACGTGGTACTTTGATATCCATCATATCCAGTATATAGTACAGTATGTAGGATTGTCTTGATTGTTACAGGGAGTCAAAGACAGAGCATTATATCCAGTGTGACCACTGTGTCGTCCAGCAGAGACGAACTTCTGGAGGCACTGGAGAATGCCAAACACAATCCCCCACCCCCCGTGGTGTATGAGTCACAGCCCGAGTCCAGCTCACAGCCCACCGACAGCTCCGTGGCCACAGAGCCTGGCATTGTTAAGTTTACACAGTCTCCACCCAGACCTAACGAACAAAGGGAGGCTTCCTGTGAGGTTCACTATACAAGTAAGCTGCTGTCGAAACATGGAATCGAATGTTGAATAGAGGTGAAGCATCGGTAAATCTGATCATAAAAGCAATAGCTTCCGCTGTTTCCAAACTAAAAACAAAAATCCAGGAGTTACAACATTTTGTTGTGTTAGAAATGTAACCAGTTTTATGCTATTATTAGATGATAACGGAATTAGACTGTTTTCTGTGCTTGTACCAGTGTTAGCAGGTAATGACTGAATTGTAACCACTGTCTTTTACTTTTATCAGGCGATATGAAGCCCTCCATCAAACGATCTCGAAAGGAGGCTGAGAGTGACACTACCGAGTGTGAAACAAATGAAAGGCCTACACAGCCCCGTAGGATTAAAGGTCGACGTAACAAACAGCGGGGGCAGCTTACAAAAAGGCAGGTCATGCCAAGCTATGTACCCAGGTGTGTAATGATTTTAAGCTTGAAGCAATTATTGTTTGTATGTGAATTTTCAAAATTCACTTTGGAATAGTGGTAAAAAATTTTATCAGAAACTTACATTGATCCTAAACGTTGCGAAATATATGAAATTTTTCTACGTTTTCTTCCTTCACATTTTCATTCACATCTAACTATTTCATATTGGATATTATTCTTCTGCTAAAGGATATTGTAAAAATTACGTATTTCAGTCCTTAAAGTTTGTCTTGATTAAAAATTGCTAAGTTCTTGTAACAAGAATATTTTTGCTGTTCTGTAATTCTTGAGAATTAATAATTTTTCTAATTTTCCGTTGTCAGGACTCACAGCCGTACGAGTACTACTAGTAGTGAAGAGGTGACTTACACTTTCCAAGGTCGTCAGTCACCACGCAGTCCTCCGGAGGGCTACATGACATACGTGCCAGACGGTCAGTTCCCAGAGTGTGACCGTCCTCCAATGAGAAGAGGTAAAGTCACACATGACAAGACTTGGTAAACTGCTCTCACACAAAACAAGAAACATTTTCTTCTGAGAGAGAGAGAGAGAGAGAGAGAGAGAGAGAGAGAGAGTTCTTCTTTATAGAAGAATCAGAGAATATACTACAGCGTCTCTAAAATTTCAATGTAACCATGGTTTACTATGTCTATATTTTTGCGCATGATATTTTGTAATTACATTAAACAGTGCCGGCTTCAAAAGGTATGCATAATTATTTACTTCCCCTTACCTATAAACTTTTAAAGAGAAAAACAAAAAACTTTTACCTATTGTCAGGGAGAAGAACTCCTCATGCCAAGGTGAAGTATGACTTATCGCTCCAGACCCCAGGGACTGACGAGAGTCGCCCCCTGGTTATGGCTGTCACTCAGCCTTCCATGTCAAGTCCTAACGAGGAGGAGGAAGATTCTGCGACTGTCAGTCTTCTCAACAGGTCAGTGTCAAGTGATGTCATGTACAGGAATAGAAATTCTGTGGTCCCCCTCAGGTATACAGTCCTACTCTGGATATTTTTAAATTCAGGGGACTGACCTGAATTGTTGTTGTATACAATGTTCAAGACAACCAAGTTGAACTATATAGATACTTTTTACTGGGAGTTTATTTGTACTTCAGTATAACAGATAGTTCAGTATTACAGATAGTTCAGTATAACAGATAGTTCAGTATAACAGATAGTTCAGTATAACAGATAGTTCAGTATTACAGATAGTTCAGTATAACAGATAGTTCAGTATTACAGATAGTTCAGTATAACAGATAGTTCAGTATTACAGATAGTTCAGTATAACAGATAGTTCAGTATAACAGATAGTTCAGTATAACAGATAGTTCAGTATTACAGATAGTTCAGTATAACAGATAGTTCAGTATTACAGATAGTTCAGTATAACAGATAGTTCAGTATAACAGATAGTTCAGTATAACAGATAGTTCAGTATAACAGATAGTTCAATATAAGTGACTTCAGTATAACAGATAGTTCAATATAAGTGACTTCAGTATAACAGACAGTTCAATATAAGTGACTTCAGTATAACAGATAGTTCAATATAAGTGACTTCAATATAACAGACAGTTCAATATAAGTGACTTCAGTATAACAGACAGTTCAATATAAGTGACTTCAGTATAACAGACAGTTCAATATAAGTGACTTCAGTATAACAGACAGTTCAATATAAGTGACTTCAGTATAACAGACAGTTCAGTATCAGTGACTTCAGTATAACAGATAGTTCAATATAAGTGACTTCAGTATAACAGACAGTTCAGTATCAGTGACTTCAGTATAACAGATAGTTCAGTATAACAGATAGTTCAATATAAGTGACTTCAGTATAACAGATAGTTCAATATAAGTGACTTCAGTATAACAGACAGTTCAATATAAGTGACTTCAGTATAACAGACAGTTCAGTATCAGTGACTTCAGTATAACAGATAGTTCAATATAAGTGACTTCAGTATAACAGACAGTTCAGTATCAGTGACTTCAGTATAACAGATAGTTCAATATAAGTGACTTCAGTATAACAGACAGTTCAGTATCAGTGACTTCAGTATAAGTGGAGTAGACTGTAGGAGGTGTTTTGTTGCCTCTTTTGAGAATTAAGCTGTCACGTTGTAATTTAGTTGTATACCAGTAAAGACTGGAAACGGCCTCATTTTCACTGCCATTCAATAATTTTATTTTCATTGTAGACCACAATCATGCATTCATTGTAATTTATCATAACATATCAATAAAATGGACGTAAAAACCACAAATTTAAAATTGTGGAAAGACAGATTTATATGACCATGAAAATAAGCAGAGTGAATTCCAAGCTAAATACAATAGAAGTTCTTGGAAAATTCATGAAACAGGAAATCATGCAAAGAAAAACTGAGGATAAAATATGAATGCTATATTTTATTTTTTTCAGACATTACCGTCCAGTGGAATCAGACGAGAGTGAAATGAAAGGACAACACAAGTCGCGGGACAAAGGTTACCGAGAAGACTTTACACTGGTGTAAAACATATACTAGTGTTATTGGTACCCGTGACAGTTTCATCTCAGCAGGCATGAGATGTTAAACTTAGTAATCTACTACACGATAGAAACCATTATTATCACCTCTTCATGAGCTTCAAGCATATCTGAAGTAAAGGATACAAAACTCCATGCTTACCCATTAGAAAAAAAATCACCATACAACTTTCATAGAATTGTGAAGCATATCAGCTATTTAAAAAAAAAAGCAGAATGGCATGCTTTTTTAATTTTTTTGTATGGTATATGATGGGCAGTTTCAGCTGAAATTTGAGGTTTTACGGGTGACAAGTGTGAAAAGATGCCAAGACATTTTTGAGGTGCTACGCTGGAAAGTATTGTGTCACATGACCAAAAGTACTTTTATTGCCTTCAAAGACTGAAGAGTTTTTCAGAATGATTTTTTCAAAAGGTGAAAAATAGGTCAGACTGTGAATTTGTGACTGATTTTTTTGTGCCCTAGGTTGTGCAATCACAGACAATAAGCTTTCCTATGCAGGAAATATACGAGGATATTCCACACTGGCGTAGAACTACACCAAGACCTTCAAAGTTGTGATAATCTAAACAAAAACTTCTCGGGGAAAGACAGGAGAGAAATACACCGCGATGTATTCCATGTTGTGTTGATTGTATCAGTGTCAGTATCAACCTGCATGTGCTTCGATACGAGCAGTTGCGTTCTCTAGGATAGTCTAACAGTATTCCTATGATAGATTGTCCCTGTAACTGATGAGCCCCTCTAGATCAAATGTTCCAGTTTGCATGTGTCTTGTTTTCTTGTTTATTGGTGCAAATTTTTGTTTTCTTTAAAAATATGTATGTATTACTGAATATGCCTTTATTATGGTTAATTCTGGCTTAGTGTTGTTACAGTGAAGAAATGCCCAGAATGATCTTCTACTTGTAAAGTAAAGCACTATTATTCTTACGCCAAAAATGGAAAAAATGGATGAAAATCCCAGTCAAAAGTGATACTGTAATTATCAGTGATATAATATGTTGACTTGGAGGGAAATGACAGCATTAAAATAACAAAGATCCAAATAAGTGTATATAAATATGTGTAAGGTGTTTGATGGAAAACTTGTAGTAGTGATGTTTTACTCACTCAGACTGTCTTCAGGTACAGTTTTTGGTTTGTGTTGTTTTTTTTCACTGTGTTATTGGTTGTAGAGAGAAGCTCGAAATTTATAACAAATGACGATAATTTTTTATTTTTTAGGGGCATTGATTTATCTATCTACATTAGAGTTCATACCATTATGGATGGCTGGACCATGCTATTTATTCACACACTGAAATCGACACGTGTATTGTGTAATCAGAACAACATGGAATGCTATGTATTTCAAAACACATTGTCATTTATATGACCAGTTGATATCATATGTATCATATGCATTTCATTTATCGCAGGTCCCACATCATCTCGCACAGATTCTCATCTTTTATGTGACACGAGTATGCTCATTCTGGGATGTATTATTTATTTACAGAGGTACGTTAGGTTGCTGGTTTTTTGTTTGTGTTTGGTTGCTTTGTATGATTTTATACCTCAGTTGTTTCTTGCTTAAATCTAGTCATGTCCACTGCCAATTTATTAATTGATTTGTAATTTTTCCAGATTTTTTTTCTTATATTTGAAAAATTTATATCTTTAGTTTCTGTTAATTTTCATGTGTGTAAAATAATTTGTAGTTGTACACGGCCTTCATTTTGATAATACACAAAATCTCCTAGCACCGTATGGTATGGTGGAGTTTGATAATGATATGCTCTAATGTTAAACTAGTGATATTATTAAAGGCCCAATCGTAACCATGCCAACAGAAATGAACAGGAAGATGCTAAAACCGAGTTTCATTTGTTAATCTTGTGTAGCTCTTCTGGGTTTAGAGTTAAGGAAACCATTGTACACACCACAAGTCTACTTTAACATTGATCAGCCATGCAGCAATAATCTTCACATTGACAACTGTTACACAATATTCCTTGTCATTATTATTATTGGCTAATTAACTGTTTCATTAATTTGCTTTGTTTTTAATTATTTATCTCTCAAGGGAAGTGCAATATAACTGTTATTTGATACTAGCTGATATTAAGTCTTGTGTTTATGATGCAGTTGTGTGATTTCAAAATGGGCACAAATATGGAAGAATGGTCCGTCGACAGTCCTAGCTGAAAATGAGAAATATACATACCTCATTCAGTTATTGATAGAAACTATTTATCCACATCTCCAGTGTTACTCCAAAAATATATACATATTTACTAAAACTATACATCTTGAAATAAGCCGACTCCAGTTATCTCGACAATATTCTACAGTTTACATCAGGTGTATTTTGCTGTTTGTCTGACATCCAAACATTTGCTCAATGTATTCTCTTTTAACTTTTAGACAAATAATCAATAATGCAGGTGTAAAAAAATTGCAGAAATTGTTTGCCTCAAACCTCTTCATTTTTGAAGATTAATTATTCTGCATCTCTAATTAATGGCACATACATTAAGATTTTTAGAATGATTTACAGACTTACCATTCAGAATGTATGAGGATCAGAATTCCGGTAGACTGTAGGATATGAAGAGACCCCATGTTTTCTGCCATGAATTGTGTTGTTTCTACTTATGTATTAGAGATTTTTTGTGATGCCAATGTTTATATCTGGTGCAATAGAATGTTTTTCAATAAACCTGTCAATAACCCTGCCGAGTTTTTCTTGTCACTCCTGTGAAGGTCCAACAACACTTGTTCGTAAGTGATGTAAACGCTGACCTCATCGTTTGATGTCGACAAATGCAATATTATTGTACGTGGACTTATTTTAGCGGGATTCAAATTTTAGCAGCTTTGGTGATGAAGCAAGAGCACTAACTCATAGTTGTACGAAAATGTGACCTCTCTGTACTTATCAATTCTTACATAGAAGTGCTAAATCATAACTGCGCTAAATTTTAAATATGCTAAAATAAGTACACATACCCAATATTTAAATCGGCAATGTGAAAACCTGGAACTATACCTCTCCTCGTCTAGCTGCTGCATCTCTCGCACTACAGATGCCATTACATGATTGATGACTGCAGTGGCCCAACAGCTTGCACAGGAAATGAAAAATCAGTATACATTATATTCTGACAGTTCTTCACCTGTTAAGATCAGAGGGCATACTGTTTTTGTCCTGCCCATCTGAAACTCTAACCTAGCCTATAGTATTTGAGTGGTGAGAGACAGGACTCGTATTTCATATGAGTATTCCCTGTGCCAAGGCCTTTCTGTCGATACTGAAGCTTTTGACCTAGATATACTTTTAGGAAAAGTTAAGAGGCAGTATCTCGTTAACTATGTAAGGTAGGACTTTCATATTTCGCATAGAGATTTCTTACAACGACATTTTATCTGATGTCATCTATGACCTTGGAGTTTGACTCAAATTTCAAAATACTAACTGAAACTTTAACCTTTGCTCTGAACCTTTGAATGGCAAGTGATAGAGCTCTTATACGTGCACTTCCTGTGTACCATAATCTTTGACCTTATAACCTTGACGTTTGACCTACTTTTCAGAAATGTTAACATTTGTATTATCTTCTGAACTATTTTAGCACTACACCAAAAACAAAATCCAGTTGATCCTGATTAGAACACATCAAAATTCAGTTGATCCTGATCGGAATATATCAAAATTCAGTTGATCCCAATAGGAATACATCAAATTCAGTTGATCCCAATCAGAATATATCAAAATTCAGTTGATCCCAATCAGAATATATCAAAATTCAGTTGATCCTGATCGGAATATATCAAAATTCAGTTGATCCCAATAGGAATACATCAAATTCAGTTGATCCCAATCAGAATATATCAAAATTCAGTTGATCCCAATCAGAATATATCAAAATTCAGTTGATCCTGATCGGAATATACCAAAATTCAGTTGATCCCAATAGGAATACATCAAAATTCAGTTCATCCCAATAGGAATACATCAAAATTCAGTTCATCCCAATAGGAATACATCGAAATTCAGTCGATCCTGATCGGAATATATCAAAATTCAGTTCATCCCAATAGGAATACATCAAAATTCAGTTCATCCCAATAGGAATACATCAAAATTCAGTTCATCCCAATAGGAATACATCAAAATTCAGTTCATCCCAATAGGAATATATCAAAATTCAGTTCATCCCAATAGGAATACATCAAAATTCAGTTGATCCCAATAGGAATATATCAAAATTCAGTTGATCCTGATCGGAATATATCAAAATTCAGTTGATCCTGATCGGAATATATCAAAATTCAGTTGATCCCGATCAGAGTATATTAAAATTCAGTTGGCAATAGATAACATTTTAAGCAGAAAACTACTTTCCCTTGTCATAGAATGGTCTGCAGATTCAATGAATTTATAAAGCAGCCCAATTTCATAATAACGAGCACATCAGATAAGCAGCAATTTAATCATTCCATTAATTTTTATCGATCAATTCCGATGGGGATTTGTACTCTTTCTGTGGATTTTGACTCAATCTTTAAAAATTGTGGTATTTCTTATATTTGGTCATTCCATTATCTCTTTAAAACAAGTTTTATATATATATATATATATATATCACTTGGAGTGAAGTGATGGGGTCAAAGAATTTTAATACTATAAATGTAATTCATTACATCCATTTAGTCCATCATGTTTTAAAACTTTAGGGAATGAAATCACTGTAAGCATGAATTCATTATATACATGTTTGCTGTAACTGTGCGTGTGTGTATACCGACATCTGCCCTATCTGGGGTTGAACACGACCCACAGAACCAAAATCTACCAGCAGCTTGTGACCAAGGCACTACACCACTCGACCATTTAGGCAAGTCTAAAAACTTGCTTTCAATGACAATGGGATTCTCACCACACAGTCACTCTCTACACGATCATTGTGAATGAAAAATAGGATCCAGTTACTCGACGACTTCTCACACTGTAAATCTATGTAATATCTCACACTGCAAGTTTTATGTAATATCTCACACTGAAAGTCCATGTAATATCTCACAATGTAAATCTATGTAATATCTCACACTGTAAATCTATGTAATATCTCATACTGCAAGTCAATGAAATATCTCACACTGCAAGTCTGTAACATCTCACACTGCAAGTCTATGTAATATCTCGCACTGCAAGTCTATGTAACATCTCACACTGCAAGTCTATGTAATGTCTCACACTGTAAGTCTATGTAATATATCACACTCACACTGCAAGTCTATGTAATATTTCACACTGAAGTCTATGTAATATCTCACTCTGTAACATCTCATACTGCAAGTCTGTAATATCTCGCACTACAAGCCTATGCGACATCTCACACTGCAAGTCTATATAATGTCTCACATTGCAAGTCTATAACATCTCACACTGCAAGTCTATAACATCTCATACTGCAAGTCTATGTAGTATCTCATACTGCAAGTCTATGTAATATCTCACACTGAAGTCTATGTAATATCTCACACTGCAAGTCTAGTAACATCTCACAATGCAAGTCTATGTAACATCTCACACTGCAAGTCTGTAACATCTCATACTGCAATTCTATGTAATATCTCACACTGCAAGTCTAAGTAATATCTCACACTGAAGTCTATGCAATGTCTCACACTGCAAGTCTATGTAATATTTCACACTGCAAGTCTATGTAATGTCACACACTGCAAGTCTTTGTAATATCTCACACTGTAAGTCTATGTAATATATCACACTCACACTGTAAGTCTATGTAATATCTCACACTATAAGTCTATGTAATATCTCACACTGTAAGTCTGTAACATCTCACACTGCAAGTCTATGTAATATTTTGCACTGTAAGTCTATGTAATATATCACACTCACATTGCAAGTCTATGTAATATCTCACACTGAAGTCTATGTAATATCTCACTCTGCAACATCTCATACTGCAAGTCTGTAATATCTCGCACTGCAAGTCTATGTAACATCTCACACTGTAAGTCTATATAATGTCTCACACTGTAAGTCTTTGTAGTATCGCACACTATAAGTCTATGTAACATCTCACACTGCAAGTATGTAACATCTCATACTGCTAGTCTGTAATATCTCGCACTGCAAGTCTAGTAACATCTCACAATGCAAGTCTATGTAATATATCTCACTTTAAGTCGATGTAACATCTCACACTGCAAGTCTGTAACATCTCATACTGCAATTCTATGTAATATCTCACACTGCAAGTTTATGTAATATCTCACACTGCAAGTCTATGTAATGTCACACACTGTAAATCTATGTAATATCTCACACTGCAAGTCTATGTAATGTCACACACTGAAAGTCTATGTACTATTTCACACTGTAAGTCTATGTTATATCTCACACTGTAAGTCTATGTAATATATCACAGTGCAAGTCTATGTAATATCTCACACTGTACGGTGAACATTCAGCATATTTTCAGCTTATGGACTAATTTGTACCACCTTGAATTCAACTGGAGCTCTCCCCCATCCATTCACAATAGAATATATAATGTATAACAGAACACATGTATATAATAGAACATAACTTGCTTGGTGTTGATAAAATATTAGCAAACTTTTGACTGCACAGAAATTGTCAAGGTATCAATAGCTCAAATAGTTGTTGGTGATGGGGCAGTCTTACACGTCTAATAATTTTGTGTATTAATTTACGATACAAACTCATTTCAATTATCATTTTCCACCCAATAACCATGAAGACAGATAATGGTAAAGCCTATGGAGGTACATGCCCGGTTCAGAGAAGATTGTATGACGCACAGTTATATTATACATGTACATTTCATTACGTAGTCTTAATTACTCCAAGACTCCAATTATTGTCTTGTTTTAACGACACAATACGGCATAACTTGAGCCCTAAATCAATACTGGTTCACTGACAAGGAAGAAACGATGACAGAGTTTTAGGTTTTATTATAGTATACTTTTTTTAAAATATCAGCAATTGTAACAAAAGACCTTGACCTTGTCAAGTTTCCACAACAGTTATACATGTAACAAACACCATGTAACATACATCATCCTAACTGCTGTTAAAAGGAATTTAAATACTTTGGGCAAGATGAATGGAAGAGCAACATTATGCTACACAGTAAGGTACAGTTATCATCCCCGAGTCGTTCTGAAGTTCTGGAGGGGGCCAGTGATTAAAGACTACAAAAAATACAAAATGCAAACATGAAAACTGTTCTAAACACATGATGTTGGTCTTCAGTGAGATGAACAGAAAAAAAAAATATCTTGATCCATGTTTTCTGTTACATTAGACAAGTGAACTGTTGAATGGGCCATTGAGGAGGGCTTCTATTCACTGAAAGTTTCATCTTCGTAAAATCTTATTTTCAACATTGCTATCACAAAATGGTGGTCGTTTATTTACAAATCATCAAATGTAAAAAAGAATAAAGTTTATGCACAAACAGCATACCTGAAACAATTAAAATTCACGTGCAAACATATAGCTACCTAGGGAAACATTAGCATTAAGATTTGTGTCTCAAATTCCTATAATTAATCTGTATATGAATTATAGGTTCCTTACACTTCAACATTAATTTATACTCTTTGCTGTACAGAAACACAGTGTAGAATAATGTGTAATTAATTCATACAAAAACAATGCCATACATAAAATAGAGTCAAATCGTGACCTGTAAGCAAGTTACAGTACAACAGATTGAGTGATCAGGGCTACAGCAAAGACTGCTTATTATGAAGTTTCTTTCATGAAGAAGTATTCCTAAAGAATGGATATGATGAATCACATAATACAACGGAGCAACATGTCTTTGGAGGTTTGCTATTGTTTAACTATGCCTTGCATTTTCAAAATGCCTGCTTATATCTGTTGAAATATTTATCATTCAGTACTTTTAAAACTGTTCTACTCTATCTTGCAACCAATGAAGATTCTGAATTCCTAAGTAAAGAAGTCACCCTCTCCTTGCGTTGCATTCATCTCTAGAAAGATGACCCACTAGTCAGAAGTTGTCATCGGTTTACCAGGTCTCTCAAACATCTGCCTCATACATACAATATTTGGTTAGCATGTACTACCTCAGACTCACAACAAATATAAGTAACCAGTGAAAAACTTCTTCTTTTTGTTACATTTCATCTAATTCCTCTGCCAGACTAGAAATCCCCATAACACAACTACTACTCCGACTTCCTCTTGTGCATGGATTTTGTTTGTTCAATTGAGATCACATTCATATCCATTGGATAATGCTTTCTCTTTTCCTCCAATCAAATCACAGTATTTCTTAATCTGGTTCCCCATCATAAAAATTGCTGGTATCCTTCTGCCCCAGTGAATATCACATCAATCCAGATTCTCATGGCCTCTGGCGTTGGGGCCACCATGTAATAAGTTCTATCACAGGTTTTCACACAGAAAGTTAACTTAGGATTAGGACTTTTCACTGTCCTTAAATGGTCAACATACACTTCCTCTATAGCTTGGAAATATATTCCTCCTCGGGCTTTACTTTCATTCTTGTCAGTGTAGTATATAAGAGACCTCTTGGTTCTATCAAACACAAACCATCGTCTGTGCCACGTTTTAAATTTATTTCCCATTTTCTGTAGCCATCCCCTACAAATTGTGGAGTTTAGCACTACATGAGTACAGTCGTCAAGGTGATGACCTGCCGATTCAATGTGATTTTTAAGGTCAAATTCTTTCCCTCTGACTGGTAAGTATCTGGTTAAAGGACGAGCCTGCAAAAACAGACAGAAGAGCACTGCACATCAGAATGCAAACAAAAATCTCACCTCTCCCCCGGAAATGTTAATTGAATATTCTGTAGGTACATTACCTATTTTCACTTTGTTGATTTTAAGTGTATAATTTTATACTAATTTACACGAAGACCCTTCCATAACTACACTGATATTGCCTGTGTGTTGTATATAACACATGCTGTAATACTGTAGATATTGTCTGTCTGCTGTATATAACACATGCTGTAATACTGTAGATATTGCCTGTGTGTTGTATATAACACATGCTGTAATACTGTAGATATTGTCTGTCTGTTGTATATAACACATGCTGTAATACTGTAGATATTGTCTGTCTGTTGTATATAACACATGCTGAAATACTGTAGATATTGTCTGTCTGTTGTATATAACACATGCTGTAATACTGTAGATATTGTCTGTCTGTTGTATATAACACATGCTGTAATACTGTAGATATTGTCTGTGTGTTGTATATAACACATGCTGAAATACTGTAGATATTGTCTGTCTGTTGTATATAACAATACACTGTAATACTGTAGATATTGTCTGTCTGTTGTATATAACACATGCTGTAATACTGTAGATATTGTCTGTGTGTTGTATATAACACATGCTGTAATACTGTAGATATTGTCTGTCTGTTGTATATAACACATGCTGTAATACTGTAGATATTGCCTGTGTGTTGTATATAACACATGCTGTAATACTGTAGATATTGTCTGTGTGTTGTATATAACAATACACTGTAATACTGTAGATATTGTCTGTGTGTTGTATATAACACATGCTGTAATACTGTAGATATTGCCTGTGTGTTGTATATAACACATGCTGTAATACTGTAGATATTGTCTGTCTGTTGTATATAACACATGCTGTAATACTGTAGATATTGTCTGTGTGTTGTATATAACACATGCTGTAATACTGTAGATATTGTCTGTGTGTTGTATATAACACATGCTGAAATACTGTAGATATTGTCTGTCTGTTGTATATAACAATACACTGTAATACTGTAGATATTGTCTGTGTGTTGTATATAACACATGCTGTAATACTGTAGATATTGTCTGTCTGTTGTATATAACACATGCTGTAATACTGTAGATATTGTCTGTCTGTTGTATATAACAATACACTGTAATACTGTAGATATTGTCTGTCTGTTGTATATAACAATACACTGTAATACTGTAGATATTGTCTGTGTGTTGTATATAACACATGCTGAAATACTGTAGATATTGTCTGTGTGTTGTAGAAGTATTTAAATTCCCCACCTGCTTGGACTGTTTTTCTCGTAATTTGATCTGCTGTTGGACTAGTTCCTCCCTCAGCCGGGTTTCCTCCTGAAGTTTCCTCTCCAGTTCCTCTCGTTTGTGTCTTTCCTCCTGAAGGACAATCATTTCCTGTTCCCTCGTCTTCACCTACAGTATGTACAACAACATATTCATGAAAACAAACGGCATTATACCTAAAATGCTGATCAGATAAAAGCTCTGAAATAGACAACACACACCTGGTCAGCAATTATCATTCTTTTCTCAGACTGGGCTTGAGCAAGGAGACGTTCTAACTCCAACATCTTCTCCAACTGGTCCTCTCCACTGCTCAAACTGAAATAGATAATGTAAATATAATACCACTAGCTTGTACCTAATACCTAGAGAGTTAATACTGTGTAGTCAGGAACAAAGAATTGGGGTAGGGGACAGAGACTGGGTCATATCTTTGACAATGATCATTATCACAGAGGTATATTTGGTGACACCCCTCCCCCTTTCTATTTTTTGATGGTAGCAGTGAATGAGAAGAATGTAAGCTGGAAAGTTATGAACTGAACAACTGAGCTGAACATGAAACAAAGAAAGCAAAGATAAGCATTGTCCCCAATGCCTGGGAAAAAAATTCAGAAAGTATTAGTTGATTAATGATGAAGACAATAATATACACCCCCCTCTCCTCTGGCAAAAACCTTTTTAATATTTTGTGTGTCAGGAAAATTTAGACGGGTCAATTTCCAACTCCTTCAGCTCTTCACCTGGCAACTCCCCAATATGAAAAATAATGATTGATACATGCCCATTCTTATTTACTATTTCTGACTTTTTCAAATTAGCCTCATTTTGTCGTTTTCTTTTGTGAGTAACACCACATATACATGCCTTCACCTACACTTTACAAAACACTGATCACACAAAATATGTCTTAAAGTGTAAAATGATTTGAATTATTGATTAGGTCACATGTTTACACCAATCTTAATTCATAGTAATTATTTCCATCTCTGTAATACACAAACAAAGGTATCATTACATTTCTCTGAGAGAGAGAGAGAGAGAGAGAGAGAGAGAGAGAGAGAGAGAGAGAGAGAGAGAGAGAGAGAGAGAGAGAGAGGAGAGAGAGAGAGCTGTCACTGTGCACCTTGGTATGAGTATATGACAACCAAGGGTCCCCCATACTGATATTTAAATACACATATCTTAATTTTCTAAGGCTTTTTTTGGGGGGGGGGGATTCAAGAAAACAAAGTATCATAAATCAGTTTCTCCACAGAAAAACTCATAAAATAATTAAATATTCTACAATGAAACATCACATTCAAATAAAGCTTGAAATAGTAAATTGGTACTAAATGGGAACTTGAATTTTGATAAATCAAAGGCTACACTATAAATGGAAAGACGGCAAAATCAATTAAGAGATGTCATTTCAATAACAAAAAAAAAAAAATTGATCCTCATTTAGCAGCATAAAAAAAAAAATGCAATACAATTAACACACAAATACGTAAAACATCTGTAAATCTTTGTCCGCTAGAATAAATTGGTTACTAAAAAGGTCACTTGACGGATTTATTCAATTGTACTTTTATTATTCATGTCAGAATTAATTAAATTCCCAACATTTAAAGATAAAAGCGAATAGCTGATGGAACATACCCAATATCATAAATTCTTTATTGTACAACTCGCCAGCCTCCCACAATTTCTTGAAATTGAAAGAGAGAGGAACTAGGGGTATTTAAATATTGTAAATGTCCATGTCATTCTAAAGAATAAGATCAATAACATCGAAGCCGAGACAACAATTCCCACGAACACTACAGCCACCTTATAAATTAACAAACTTCACTACAAGACTATTAATCATTGCACTGTTTTAAAAATTTATAATTGATTTTTCACATCAACCAAATTTTTATCTTAATTGAACAGGAAAATTTGGAGTAAATTAACATGATATAGAAGTGTGATAGGCGTGAATTTACGCAATATGGTTTATCGTTAAAGCATAGCTCTTGCTTGTTGTGACCTCAGGCAATTAAGTGCATCTAAGTTATTAGTACAGTAAAATACTGTAACAGTCGTAGTATAAAAAAAATCACTACCTATTGATTATTGATGGGTGATTAATTAAGCGTCATTTATAATCCCCTGCTGAAAGCACTGAACAGTAACAAACTAGTAACTTTTGGAGTATAACCCGAGTTAAAATGAACTTCATATAAAATTTTCTTGATTTAATTAATGGCTTCATTCATGAAGTACCCTGTCATATTGATTTAAATCGTGATGTTCAAAAAGACCTTACAAGGACACACAGCCCAGAGGAACTGTTCATTGTCCACTTCAAGTCTGTCCTTTATGATCAATTAACGAGTCACAAGTTCAGCTCTGAAAAGACGTGATGAATTAAAATGAGGTGATATTGACAGTTTTCCTGTACATAATCTCCGGTTCTAATATAATAATTATAAAATAGCAGAGCTAAATCAGAACTTTTTGACAGAGACATTCATCTTGTATAATGAAATTCCATGAACATACAGCATATCCTCATATCACAGCATATTCACATATCATGTGAACTCTAAACAGCCCAAGACGAGATCTGAATGATTTCTACAGTTCATAAAGGCATCATGATATCACTGTGAAAGCCAAAAAAGTATGATCGCTTATTAATTAATTGCCCTTCATTTTTATACCAGAATAGCTCCATGGGGAAATCTCTTTCCACGTCTCCTGTTTGCAATTCATTGTTTGATTCTTCATCAATTATCAACAAATAGGGATATGGCTGGCTTTATATCATACATAAAAACGACTTTACCTTAAAATTAATTTGCTATGAACATCTGAGCCCTAGATCGTGTTGCGATAACTGCCGAGACTAAAATGCCAGGAAGTAATACTTGTGAAGGAAAAAGGCCTTTGTAACAAAAATGCTGCAGTTAATTTCCTGGGATTTTTAGTACAATTTCACAAATTGACCTCACACACATTGTGTTAATTATCCATTTCCTGTTACATAAATATGTGTGAAAATTAAACATCTGAAAATAATTTCTGAATGATTTTTTTTTAATATATTTGTTGTTTACTTTGGTTCATAAGATAAATCACATAACTTGCTTTCATTCTCAATAAAAAATCATACCTAATAGTTTATGGGATACAGTGCAAGGTGAGTTATTTCCCCTTTAATACAGGGAGTGCACAACATGTTGGGTCCTCAGGCGTCATTATAAGGAATAGACAAAAATTAATTTACTATTTCTGATTGTAATTAATTGCTAGTTAAGGATATTTTTTGCAAAAATTAGGTGTAATTACTGAAATTTGATTATGACTGTACAATAATTTTAGTCATTGATTGTATTTAGATATTCCTTGTGTGTGGTTTCTTGCAGTTCTTAGCATCTTTAGATGTCTTTAAAATATCAACAATTCTTCATTACTTTTTAACCAATATTTTCAATAACCAAAACACAGTTAGCACGCTCCCTACGTATTACTTAGGATCACATCGGTAAGCAGGCTCCCTACATATTACTTAGGATCACATCGGTAAGCACGCTCCCTACGTATTACTTAGGATCACATCAGTAAGCACGCTCCCTACGTATTACTTAGGATCACATCGGTAAGCAGGCTCCCTACATATTACTTAGGATCACATCGGTAAGCTCGCTCCCTACGTATTACTTAGGATCACATCGGTAAGCACGCTCCCTACGTATTACTTAGGATCACATCGGTAAGCACGCTCCCTACGTATTACTTAGGATCACATCGGTAAGCACGCTCCCTACGTATTACTTAGGATCACATCGGTAAGCACGCTCCCTAGTTATTGCTTAGGATCACATCGGTAAGCACGCTCCCTAGTTATTGCTTAGGATCACATCGGTAAACACGCTCCCTAGTTATTGCTTAGGATCACATCGGTAAGCAGGTGTAAGGGCAGTAACTGTACAATTGTAGGCCATTAAGGTCATTCGCAATATTTGAATGAACTACCAAAAATTTCTTATTTTTGTGAGTACTTGTTACCTCAAAATGACTCGTACATGTGAAATTTTATGAACATAAATTTACCAGCATATGTTAATCAGGAATCTTTACATGTATTTCAGTTTTGTAGAAATGAAAGCTAGCCATTTAATTTCATGAGTGGTGCTTCTTTCTACATTACATAATAATAAATTTCCCGTGTATATTTATGAATCTGCAGTAAATGACTGTATGCACATAACATGTATGTAGCTCATGACAATCAAACTTGTTTTTACTCAAGGTCAAATTTACAAATTGTTGATTGAGTCAGACACATGTTAGAAATCGCAATAATTAAAACAAAAAGTGGGCAATTGAAGGTCAAGTCATAAAGTGTGATTAATGTCAAACCATTTTCAATCATTAAAAAAAATTTCTTATGAGCAATGATTGAAAAAATTTTTATATACGGTAATCAGTGAATTGAAGAAACCTGTTCACTGTGATAATTTACCGCGTGTTTTGCTGACAAATCACAAAAAGTTTTCTACACTGAAAATAGTGAGAAATTTTCTAACGAGTTAACTTTACATTCAATCGTTATTTCAGCACAGATCTGTGTCCCATCATGCAATGTTAGAAGACAAATAACTCTGCAGTTCATCTTAGTGCAACGCTTGAACCCAAACAAATTGACATGCATCAAACTTGGAAAATTTCATGCGTTCTCTCTGGATCCATAGTTAAGAAATGAATTTCATTATATTTATATTTCACTTTCATTTTTGTCGGAATATTCCCAATCATTAAAATAGTTGTACTATATTTATCAAGATTTAAACACACATTCTTCACATTCATGAAGAAATGACTAATATTTCAATTGGTAAAGATATCGAAGGCAAAAACATGGAAAATGTAGATACCAGTGAGAATTACATAATGCAAGGATAGAAGATGGACTAATTTGAAGTCATTTACATCATCCAAACATTTATCAAATATTGGCTGTTCAACATGAGCCTTTCAGTGATAGATTAAAAACACAATCACTTATAAGAATTGTGCAGCAAATCTCATGAAAAGACTTGTCTACTAGGAAATCTCTAGATGCAATGATGCTATAATCGTTGTTAGACCAGGCAACACCAGCATGGTCACTGACACCAGAAATCAGTCTTCACTTCCAAACTGGCTTAAATTTATTGCCAAGAAATACCCTCCATCTAAAATCAATCTCAGTGAAATGTCATCTCTCTCATCACCAGCGGGTGATAAGGCAAAAACATGAAAAGATGATTTGCCGCCTGTGTAAAAAACTTTGGCTCAAAGAGTGCAATTTTCTTTTTTTATCATTAGCTTGTATATCTAACAAGGGAAAACAATGAAAATGGACATTTTCCCTTTTACATGCAGGGTTTTGTGTGAAATTATCCGATACAATAATTTTTTCATTTTTTTGTTAAATTGATTTCTGGTGTTTTCTTTGCACCAAGGGAACACTAATTCTTGAGATAATCTTTTGAGCCTATATACTGCAAAGCATTTGCAAGGCTAAAAAAAAAAAAAAGAATTCCCAACAAGCTTTACAAAATCCCTGCTGGCTTGGCACTACACTTACAAGGAATAAGCTAATTCACTTACCCATTCATGGGTCTTCCACAAAACCAGCAGTATTCCAAATTAAAGCCCCTTGCTATTGTGTGTTTAGACTGAGAGTCCCCCACTTTGGAAGGGGAGTTCTTAAAAGTCACCCGAGGAGACCCTCCCACATGGTTAGCAAATCCATTTTTTTTCTTCACCTCACTCAAAGTCAGTTTTGGCTTATCCATAATTTGTCCCTAGCTTCATTTTCTGCTTCACTTCCATGGAAATCACATTAAATACCCTTTCCTTGTCAATTATTTCCTCATCAACAAAAACTAAAATGAATATTTCTCACAAAGCATATCCTTAATTCAAAGTTTACTTCCATGATGCATGCACTTCCACACAAGGAACTGCAATACTAACACACATATTGAAGAAAATTTCAAAGTCACGAGAAATGCAGCAGCTAGTACACAACCGCCTTTGTTTGCCCTAGATCACTTGATCTTTGACAGAAAAAGAAAATTTAACTATTGATGAAAACATAAGTCTTCAATGAAAACCCTCTGTTACAAATGGTATATTCAAACACAGCTCAAGTCTCTACCAGTAGTTCACGTCAATAATGACCTAAGTAGAACTCTTGTCAATATCGTTAATTTCCCAGCCTCCGAATTCAGGTGAAATTGATTCACGTTCTTCCATTATGTACATAGCAATGTATTTGTGCAAATTACATTGTTACATCAGTGGAAGAACAGTGTAAGAAATCTTTATGACCAATCAAATGTTACCAAAATGCCTCCTGCTCCAGAATTTGGGTTTATGTCCTGATATTAAAATGTGCAAGCCATTCAGGCTAGGGTAATTTTTGCCTAATACACTGGTAAAGTTAATGACTTTCCTTTCAAATTAGCAACGCATATTAAACCTAAACCCAAGACCACTATATAGATATTCATCCAACAATGAATTCACGTTCTTTGAATGCGTAAAATAAGAATCCTTTTTTTCCTTTGGCCATAGTGCTGTCATGTATTCTAATTGCTGGAACCACAAGGGTGGGATTTACTCCATTATGACAAGATAGAAAGGGATTCCATTAAGATTAGATATTCTGGCTTTATAAACACTTCATAGACATCCTACACAAGTCAAAATAAATCGAACATTTTCTATTTCTTCTCAAATGGAAAACTTAATTTTTGCTTGATTTTATCCTCTGGTAAATGGCACTGAAAAAAGTGCATGGAGCTTTCTCTGTCGTTTATCATACTAATTAAATATCATTATAGTAAACGTTATTGTGTGCATCTGAATTTCAAATACTGGAAGTACCAAATACCTTTAGAAATCAAGACTGTGGACCTTAACAAACGCAATTTGACATTCGTAATTTCCTAAATTAAGTGGAAGTCATTTTATTAACTACCTGTGAAATGGAGATCCAGTGTAATGGGTATCACTGAATCTTCATTTCATAACCTAACCTTCCCATCAGCGACCCTGAATATCACCGGAAGCTGAACATTTAATGAAACGTAACATACATTATCTTGTCACTCATCAATGTGTACGGAAAAATAAAATCATGTTATTTGAAATCCAATTTCACAGAATGTCACTTTCATTTCTCTGTATTGGGATCTGAATTGATAAATATTTATAAGAATAATAGAAACCAATAGACAAAATAAACAAATAAGTGTGTTTGTTTAGACTGATATTACAGTCTCCTCGAGTTGAAGCCCGGAAGGACTGCCTGTTAATTTCCTCTCCGGTTGGCCATCTATCAGTCCATCAGTGTGCCATTAATAAATTAATCTCCATATTTCATATTACTCATAGTAGAACTGGATCAGCAGCTTAATTTTTTAATTACAAATGATTGAGTTCTATTTCTGTCACATGGTTCCAAGATTTTTACAAGAGTTATGGCTCTTATATAAAAATCTCTGGGATGCATAACTGATGTTGGTGTCGTAATTGGGATTTGATAAATTTAAAGTTGCACATTAAATCTGAATTGTCTCTGGAGCTCATTATGCAGTTTGATTAGTACTAGACTTTACCAATGAATCTACATTTCTAGCTTGCTTTCCTTGTTTTCCAACTTTTGAATTATTTTCAACATGAAGAGCACATATTTTAGTGTCAGTCATTAATTTTCAAAATAGCATGAGGCAGGGATAGATAACTTGTGAACATACCATGAGAAATAAATATACTGCAAATTTTGAATTGCTAAATCTTTTGATTGGAAGGTGTATGTATAATGACTGATGTTTGATAGGATTATACTGAAATTGTATACCTGCAAAGATATTGTGTAACAGTGTAGCTGCATTTCCACTCGCAGAGATCTCATGTTTTCTTGTGAGCAAAACATCCCAAGCATTCATTAATAATTCACAAAATACAGACACCAGCAATCTTGACTCTGCTGAAGTGCAGAGCTAAATATTCCACAGTATTATAGTGTTACTGGCATGTCTATCAATTATTCTCTGCGAATTTACACCACACCACTTAGATATTTTATGAAAGGCCCTTACATTTTGCTCCTCTGTTCCTTCACTGCTTCTCAAGGGACGTATCACCTATTTTCCATTTACAAAATAAAATCATACATTTTGTCTGTAACTGAAATGCACTAAATACATTAGCACTACGCTGATTTCACAAAACACAAAGTGTCAGACCGATTAGAGCTGTTCTCTACTGGCAACTGTTCTCTACCGGCAACTGTTCTCTACCGACAACTGTTCTCTACAGACAACTGTTCTCTACCGGCAACTGTTTTCTACAGACAACTGTTCTCTACCGGCAACAGTTCTCTACAGACAACTTTCTCTACAGACAACTGTTCTCTACCGACAACTGTTCTCTACCAGCAACAGTTCTCTACAGACAACTGTTGTCTACAGACAACTGTTCTCTACAGGCAACTGTGTTTCAGTGCCTAATCAGGAGTACTGTGTTCCATTCTTCCACAATAACTGATTGATTTTTACCACCCACTCTTCCTCTTAATTACCCCCCCCCCCCCCAAAAAAAATCTGTTACTACATGCAAGTGTAAAACATAATGCAGAAGCAAATATGTTGATAGAAATAGTTTGGCCTCATACGCATGACCTTGACCTTAGAAATATCAACTTCCTTAATGAAGTGCGGGGTATTGTACAGTATGTGAAATTTTCTAACAAATTCATATTTTGGATCTAGTTTACATATGGAGATATAAGCCAAAGATTTTTTTCAAGTGTCATGCCCGTTTAGAATTGTTCCTTTCTAACTGCTATTAACTTCACCTGAAAGATCTTCTCAATTTGAAACCAATTTGTTTATTTCAGGCTAAAATATCATGTGACATAAATATTCCTGACTTTTAAAGAGCACAGCAGACTTAAACCCTTGGGTAGCAAAGATGGCATTAAGTTTTGACTGCACCAAATTGATCCTAAATTGTTCTGTATCTAAATACCCTCAAACAAGTACGCATTCACAAACAGCATCATGTAAAAATCATGAAAGCATACACATGAACAATATATTAATAGACTTGAAGCCCATGCATCTTCACTCTAAAGGACAGCAAAAAACTTCAAGAGTCACTCCAGGAAATTACAACGTAAACTAGTGTCTCACTATAATCCCTTTATCTGCCATGTCAGCTGAAAGCCGCTAGATCAATGGAAACTAGATTGAAACTGATGGATTAAACAGATAAAAATTTATCTATTGTCTATCAAGGCCTGCTCTGGTACTGAATGGAGCAATAAAATGAAAAAAAAAATAATTCATATCATTTAATTTACTCTGAATAAATCCGAAATTGTATCAGTATGGATTTATCAGTTGTGTATGGGAGGATATATATAAGCTCATTTTGTCTTTAAAAGTTCCATCAACTACAGTTATGGTGGTCCAAACCTTGAAAACCTAATTTGGAAAATTTGATAATGGAATCACCTCTGTAAAGCGCATAGAAACTATACGTCATTTTGTGCTATATAAGTGAATATAATAATAATAAAATAATCATGGGCTGTGAAGAAAATTTTATGACAAACTAAGAGACTACATTAAACAATAAAGAACAATGCACGTTTGGAACCATTGATGTTGAAGTTCAGGTAAAATATTCATCTGTCAAACTAGAAACCCATATATTAATGTCCCTGGTCCAACAAAATAAAATATCTATTTTGTGGAGTGAGAAACTGGCCTATACAATATCGTATAGGTGGAATTTTTAGTAAACACAAAGGACCAGGACCATGTTTGACCAAATTTGGCCTCATGCCAAAAGCAAACATTATGTATACATTATATATTAATTAGTACATTTTAGATCAAATGTTGCGATATGGACGAAAAAGTAGTCCAAAGTTGTAAAAAGGTGCTGTTTTTTTTAAGAATCGGGCAGGGACCAATTTTAACATTTACGTATCTCAGACAGCAGACGTTTTGGCGGGAATTCAAATACACGTTGTATCAATACCAAGTGTAGACTTATTAAAAAATATAACATTTTAATAATTCATTTTTATTTTGTTTTTGTCAAACCACAGGGCCAAATCAGCCAAACATGGTCCTGGTCCTTTACCCGTTTTTCCATAAAAAATGGGTATACATATTTAACGAGAGCTAATTTTAGCGACTTTATAATTCCAGGAAAGATAACTATTATCTCTGATATAAAATATATTGTTAGTGATGTTAGCGATCTCATTACTTTTGCTAGTAATGCCAAACTTATATCCTCGCTAAAAATTCTTCTAATTGTGAACGAACTTCACCTCCTCCAACTCTAAAATTAACTGTACCATTTGTGTTCCTCATTTACCTCCCACCTATCAATCTCAATCTGTGATCAATCTCATTTATCCTTCATTGACAACATCTACTAGCAGTATGTCTAGCTTTGGCCCCATGAATTATGCATGGCAGCAAGTCACAGAGGAAATTGTTTTCATATAGATGGATATTAAATCTTTATCAACATCCAGAGGTGTATGTTTTTAACAGGGAGAACTAGACACACGGTAATTGCATTTGGCCATTAAGTCTAGCTATATGCAGATCAAGCACTGTTAAACAGAGGAGATTAATGTTTCTAGTTCGGCCACAACTCATCATGTTTTGTAATTATTCAGCATTTTAAGTAATCTCATTCTATCTACCCCCAAAATTACCCTGCACAATGATGACTGTAGGATTACAATCCTAAAATAACAAAAAACTTACTACATGTACTAACGCCTCCTGCTGGATGTCTTGGAAAAAAAAATATTGAAATATTTTGTAACCCCCCCCCCCACCCCATCTCTCCCCCCAACCTTCCCAAATACTTTAAAGAGGCCCACCAGCCTAAATTAAATCATCTGAAGACTAACACAAACCACAGTAGTTAAATTCATTGTAGAAAACAACATTCCTTTCACCAAGTACGAATGTCTAATGTCTATCCATTACTAATTTAGACAAGCATCTAACCTTTTATAATGAATGACTTTGACCAATAACTTGTACAATGGTCAAATCATGTCATACTGTCATAACCATTCCTCGTAACAAGTAATGCCTTTCCGATACAGAGTTACGACTTGGACAATGCATCTTTTAAATGGCAAACCTTGGACTAAACTTATGACCTTCGTTATGGTTACTAACATCATGTGGTCATTAGAATTCTGTGCACCAACTATCAGATGATAACAAAGAATTTTTAGTATTCTTTCACTGGTGTTATTAATCTATATTATTGTAAATGATTCTCTGTTCAAAGTCACTACATACCACCTTGTCCCAAAATAAAACAAAAAAAAAAACCAAAACAAAACAAAACAAAAAAAACCTATGCTAAGAATGAGTCTGATGGCTTAAAAAAGAGAAACTTTGTCGACTAGTGATTTTTACCTTAGTATATTGACCTTTATAGTCAGGTGAGTTAACATCCAGATGGATATGTTTTAACTTGAAGTTTCTGTTCAACACTGAGATACTAAACATTTGCTGGTTCGAAGGTCATCTCTACCAAAAATTCTTTTCTATGTTTGGACAGTATTTTTCATTGTTCAGACTGGTAAGTAATTCATATAATTTCAAACAATCTGCTATATATATATATATATATATATATATATATATATATATAAAACTGCAGTACTTTAAGTTTCTTTATAATTTACTTCTCAGTTTGGGCAGCAGAAAATGAATTTCAAAAACTAAAAGTGTATATGACCACTGATATTGAATGTATGATGCTGAATGTCAGGTCTTACTGTTACACAATAATTTTCACCCTTTGAGATATGTATCTACAAACTGTTATGTTTTTCAGGAAATGTAATTAATTCTCTAAAAGGAAGAGATGTAGTAAATTATTTTCATGTGTAGTGTTTTTCCTTGCTTAGAAAACACAGCAAAGGCCTGCAAACACTAAAGCCATAAATAGAGGCCCTGGCTTTAAAAATTCACGGCAGATCTCAAAATTATCATGTGTTAATTTAAAAATAAATGATTTCATTTGTTGAAGGCAATCCATTTCTGTACCCTGCTGTAGAGGAGGTGAAATTACTCTGTATAAGTATCTAAGTTATATAGCACCCATTTACTACACAAACCACTGGAGTTTCACGGTTTTGAGCCACTTAACCTTAAAAAAGACCCCCCCCCATCTAACCACAAGGAGCCCCCCCCCCCCCCCCCCCCCCCTTCATTTTGTTTCACCACATATCCAACAACCAGGCAGATACAAGATTCTGCACATGCTTTCAATAAGGAGATCTATAATTAATCACCACAGAGCCTGAGCAACCTTCAGAGAACATATACGAACGAATGATGAGACTTCATAAGATACTGACCGTTCTAGAACGCAATAAAAGTTACAACTAATACCATAAAGATATTCATTTTATATTTCCATGAGCATAAGAAATGAGTTATTTAAGAAAGCTAAAGGTCACCACAAAGAATCTGATTTCAAAAACTCCTCACACGGCCATGGATTCAGTTTCCATAGAGACATTACGGCCATGGATTCAGTTTCCATAGAGACATTTACAAAATATCTACGCTAAATATATTGATTTTGTACTTTGATCTATAACACTATATTGGTGGTATCTTAAGAACTAAAACTACTTCTGTACCCTGCCAAAATATACTTTTTCTACTTCTTTAATCTGAACTGATTTTGACTATCAAGGCAATCTATTACGATGCTTGTGAGAGCAGACAGAACTCATTTTTTGTGTGCTACTGTTGGACTTCGCACTTTGAGCGAGGCAAAACACAGAATCATGCCAATTTCTGTTATATATGTTTATTTTCGAACTCTCCAAATTAACCCCTCCTTGTAACAGTCCTTTAAAAAGCTATAGATTTTAATACAAGTATCCCTTTATCAAGAAGACAACACACCGTTTCTCATCCTGCACACCAACATATCTTATCAACAGACAATATCCGGGCAAAAGAATTAAATCGTTACACAACAGCATCAAGCCATAAATATTGGCTAAAATGGTTTTGAATTGAAACCAACAACTAACTAAAGCCTCTTAAGCATGTCTTTATATTGATCCTCAGCTTCTTGACGAGGAAGACAGCTCTAATGTCTATCATATCCTGCAGCAAAACAGCTGATGCAAATCATGTGGAATAAATGTTCACGTCCTCCGAAGAATAAATAATGACAGGCACCTTCCTCCACCCTCTTTGATTACCAAGAGTGACGGACAGAAGATCAATTTGTAACTTATAATTTATTATATTTAGACATGCTCTATGGTTATTAAACACTTGAAGCCCATCAAAGAGTTGTGCAGTAAGATTTAATACAGTATTACATGAAACGTATTTTTTTTTTTTATCAACTGCACATATTATGTATAGTCCTATGTGAATCCTGTACTATCAACCTCTTCAAACACAAACAAAATTCCATACATACATGTGATAATTTTTCAACCACAAATCTGCACAATGTCTTTAAAATAGTGTGATTATGAGTGAAAAATCTGTACACAAGTTTGCAAAATCTGTACAGAATCTCAATCAGAAACTGGTTTTATACATCTGTAAAAGTGTAATGCTGAGAAATATTTCATAAACTCCATAATTTGATTATTGTTGAGACCTATAAATATTTCATCATTTCTAATTTTCCAGTCACATACATTGCATTTGTAGTTAGTCAAGATTAGAGAAAATTCAGGTGATCACATTTAGTGACACAATCAACTGAAAGAGACACGACAGCTCATTTTACACATTTTAATCAAGTGATTTTTAAAACATGTATCAATAAAACAATAAAAATCATAACAGTACTGACAATTATGAACATTAGGAATGCATTAATTTGCTCTCAACTGCACTTTAAAGATCACCAGAAATTCAATGGTTTCTTCATTCTGATTTGGACATTTTACATCACGTGATTCAGTATCACAACACCGTGTTGTGTAAAAACTTAAATATCCCTTAAAGGGGTCCACACTCGCTTCTCGAGTATGGGAATAGCACTTTCTTTTAAAGCCCTGGGTGTGTCTTGTAGCTAGAGGGTCATAGTAATATCCCCATGTAAATTCTAGTTTGTGTATGAGTTTTATCTCGCTCTATTTTAACCCTTTTCTCGCATAATCTGTCAAAATTCTGGGTTTAGACATTGTACGTCTCCTCTCACTGGATTGTTTACAGCCTGTGCTCATGCATCCGAAGACTGAAAGAGGACTAGTCTCAATGTTGTTAAAAAAAGGGCCTTCAAAAACTATTAATTTTTGCATTTAAATAAGAATTTTCAACTTTAGAAATGTGTTATTTTTGTAAAGTTTATACATTCAACTATGCAACAAAATTAGAGAAAGCTCTGGGAGAATTGTCATTTTACAATTTTTGAGCAAAATGAGCTATAGTGTATCTTTATAATTAAAGTGATCATAGATTTTTCATCTATTATTTAAAAATATAAGATTTAAAGAAAATTTTCAAAGTTATAAAAGATGTTTTCTGTTTTTTGGTGGCAATGGCCTGGTGACTCCAGAGTTTTGAGATTTTTTTACTGTTAAGGTTTTGGGTTACTTTCATGGGTTATTCTCGACATTCTTTATGCATAATAAAATCAATACATAAAATTTTAAGTCACAAAAAAAAGGGGGGGGGGGGCACATATTCCAGAGTAGGCAACAATTGTTGCTGTTAATAGCTAATCTTCAGATCAGCTCAGCTAACGGTAGGTCTAACATTTCGTTGTGATTTCTACATTTTTGTCAGTGGAATGAAATAATTTGAAATCATATCAAGAAAGCTATGAATTATAAAATTCAATCCCTCTTCTTCACACAGGATGAAACCGGGACACTTTCAAAGTAATTTAGCAAAAAATTGACTGGGATTATCTCAAAAGCATTTGCAGTCACCACCATTGTTGATTTTTTTGTCTGAGTCTCTGTTGTTGTTATGATGTAACCATTGTGGGCTAAATTTATGCAGCTGCTGTGAATCGATGTATTGACAGGTTATGCAATCAAAACAATGGACTTCAGTTGGAGTGAATCAGCGGTTAGACTGAAATTATAGGACTAGGCTTGAAAATCCGCACAGTTTGCCATTTCACGTGGATTTTAATGAGATGTGACAGGGTAAGGATGAATCGAGTTGAAAATATGAGCAAGTCTGTGTGCAGTCTGTATATATCACATGTACGTCCATATTGCAATGTGATCCAATTGAAATTGTTTACATTTTCAAACCCTTGGTCTCGAGAAAAAGAAAAAAAAGCCATCAGAAAACAAGCAAGCTTGATAATGAACCTTGACCTTTGACCCTCACCTTGTTTCTTTTTCTGAGGGAGTCTCACAACTGCTGGCAACACTGCTGTCCTCGGATTCCAGGGAGTTGAAGCTTTTACAGTTTGCCTCTCGGAGTTTTCGTTCCTCCCACTGAGCACGACCCTCATCTGCTGCCCTCCGTTTCAGCTCTTCAATACGCTTCTTCTCCTGCTCGATCACGTGACCACCTGCCCAAGAAAAATATATCCAATATTTTACACATTCCACAATTTTTATTTTCTTTGCAGTATATCATCAAAGTCGTACCTGAGAAACAATTAAGGCATTGGCAGGTAACAACATGCACAGTAACAGATTATTTATACTAGATATCGATACAAGCATTCATATTCTTTATTACTGATTTTATGTTCCAGAAAAATCGGCTTTAAATTCCATGCATTTGTAGGTGTTACATAGAAATTAACAAATGATATATGAGCAATTTACAACACACATGCTCTAGAGAACAAAACTACAGTGAAGAGATTAGCTGTCTATTGTTAACAGATCAAGACTTACCAGTTAGTAAATAAATACACTAAAATTTGAGAAATTGGAAGGACAAGAAATTTCTTTTAATTAGTATGACAAGATTCAGGATTCTGTTTTAGAAAATTGTCTATTTAAAGATATACCAAGTCCATTTAAAAGTATACCCAGTGTTCTAAAATATCCAAGAGCTAAAGGAAATTTACCATCAATAATAAAATGTACATATTATTATGCATCCCACCACAGAGAAAAAGTGTTGTGCGTTAACAGGCTAAGGGAGGCGACTCTGGAAAATCATTCCACCAAAGTGCAGTCAAGTGTTGCAAATAATGAAAATTAAAATTTATCCCCAAAACAAGTCTACTGCTAATGCAATGACCATGCACATACAAAACAAGTGGCATTTACCACGGAAACTATGTTTTGAAATATTACCATGACAACAAGTCCTGTCTTTGTTAAAATTCAAAAGCTGCATGTTATATGTGAGCCAGTATTTGAAGGAGGTGAACTTAATTTACACAGGTTAAACAAATCTGATCATTCAAACTGTCAATCACTAAATCACTAGTCTAGAAATGTTGTGGAAATGATGTCTATTTTTTTTTTTTTTCAGTAATTTTTTTTTTTTTTAAATCCACAACAGTTCTAACCACACTGCATTCCAACACAAATCTGGCAACTTTTAAATCAAATGGGGGAAAAGTTTTTTTGGAAAACAAATCTGTGGGTTTTAAAAGTTGCCGGATTCTCGAGGTTGGAATTAACAAAACCCACTGTACACCCTTAAATAGTGTGATAGGGTCATCTGTACACTGAATTACAAAAACCATTTTCAATAATATATTAATCAAATCAATCACCATCCCAATAATCTCAAAAGTTCGTAATCTTCTAAAAAAAAAAACAAAAACCACTTTTCTTTTTATCCATTACATGTATTTCCTATTTCATCCAAAAATTGACTTTGTCAGTTAAGACCAGTGCACAGAGGTTACCCTACTACTTGCCTTGAAGTTCGAGGAACAGGGTATGGTTACGCTCGATCTCCAACATGGTGGCCGATTTCTTGCGCTCACCTTTCTCAGAGGACGAGATCCAGGATAATGTTGGACTTGATGTGGGGAGAGGGACTGCCCCATCCCTTTCTCCCTGACTGTGTGTGGGACTATTGTAACTGCCTTTGGATGAAAGTTTTCCCTCCTGAAAAAATGTGAATGTTTCATGACACTGTGATAAAACTAAAAGTGTGTATAAATATCTTTTTTCTTTTTTTTTTTTAAATTTATCACAATCACAGAAATAAAATTACTGTGCCACACAAACACTTTATGTGTCTTATACATTTAAGATATTTTTGTGTGATAAAAACAGAAATACATGAAACCAATAAGACAGTTTTATAGTACAACACAAATTTATTTTTTTCATTTCAAAATTTATAACAATGCTTTCCTCTCAGTGATACCTGTGGGTCTGCAAGAAACGAGTCTCTATTGTCATCACTGACAGGTAGAGCCAGCATTTTGGAAATTTCCTGAATTTTCTTCACCAAGTTTGACAATTCTATTTTTTCCTGAAAGCAAGACTCTGATTTCTAATGCTAGATCTAAACCCTTCAAGCAAGCAGACTGCTCACCCCAGGAGAACAATCATGCACAAAACTCAAAACACAACAGGAAAAAGAGACAGTTCAAATCAAATTATAGTTTAAACTAGAAAATAATTCTCAAAACAATTTAAAGAGAACGGAAGGTAAAACACATGAGAGAAGGGGAAAAAAATCTGATGACTGATTTGTTTTTCGAAGTTTAAATTAAAATGATAGAATACGTCTTAAATAGATAGCAAGATATTGAACAAACTCGACCAATCAGAACACACCTTTCTGAATTCCTCCACCAATTGCTGCCGTTTCTGTTCCATAGATTGCATGTCTTTCCTGACTCCTGTCAACATTTCCTTCTGTTGGCCATCAATCTCCACTAAACGGCCCTGCAAATAACCTCATCTAATGTTACCCCTCAACACAAGAAATTACAGGTAATTACAAGAAATTACAGGTAATTACAAGAAATTACAGGTAATTACAAGGTGTCCATTACGTCTCAGTAATGGAAGATATATTCATAAATGCCAAGGCTTTAATTTCACCTCAACCTGCTTTCCGACTTACCTCCCTTGACCTATATTTTTCTAACAAGTCTTGCTGCTCTTTCACGAGAGCTCGCTGTATCTGCTCTTTTTCTTCTTCATAAGTTGCTTCAGACTAAAAAGTAAAGTGACATATTATGAATGCATGAATGCATCACAAGAATTGAAGACACCATTAACATCACACAATAATTCACGATGAAGTAGTCCCACAGATATCATTATGTCGAGCAAATGGCAAATAATTAACAAATTACACAATATTTAGGCACAGAGGTTATTCCAACCTATGCATCAGATCAGAGTCACTACTCAAGACAAGTAAAAACCCAGCTTTCCTTAAAACTCATACATTTACTGTACCCTACAAATGACACATGACATCAGCTGTTTCTTTTTTTTTTTAAAAGAAATTTACTAAGTGATTAACAAGACCTCAAGTTGCTTGAATTCAAGGTCATCAAATATCTTCTGCTGATGTTCTATGCTGTCTGTCTGATGCTGATGCTGCTCTAAGAGTCCCTCCTCCTCATCCTTGGAGCATGAATCCAGCATCTGCTCCGTCTTGTTTTGCTGTTCCTCAAGTTGCTGTATGAGCTCCTGTTGCTGTTCCATCTGCTGCAACTCCTGGAAAATTCAAACCAACGTAAACATGCGTAGTTTTTCTTTCCTTCCATAATAAACAAGTGTGGTATTTTGATATATGAGTTACTCTTTTCTGTTTAACTTTGAAAATCAACTTTCAAAGAAAAGATTTATGTAAAGAGATATATATTGTCACATTTCACTCTACTGATACAAAATAGGAAATTATAAGTCGAACTCGACTTACTTCTCCTTAAAATATACACAACATACTACAATCAAATGATTTTTATCTACAAGTACTAAAGAGCAAATCTGTCATGAAAAAAAAACCACTTGTATTTAAAAGACTTGAAAAATAAGTCGGGAAATAAACAACTTTTGCACTCATTTACTATGTGTATTGGCAGAAGATAATGCATAATGGCTTTGAAGTGTGGGAAGTGTTCACTACTAAACGTAGTGAAGTAAGATGTCTAAGCATTAGAGCCATTCACAGCAGCCTCATTCAAACCTTGTTCCTTCACAACACCGAATATATCAGACTAAAATTCATTCAGGGCAACAGACTGAAATTTTCTCACCATTACAACATCCCCAGCATAGTCCTGATTGAACTACAGTAACAAAACATGCAGCATTCGCATTACTGAATAATACTAAAAACTGACAAGTCAAAAAGAGTCCTTCAGTGAATATTATAACATAAAAAAATTTCTCCAAGTCCCGTAACTCTGTAACAACAAAACCGATAAATCTGAAAATTAAAAGGGGTCTTTCTCTTCCTAAACTGATCATTACATTAAGATACTATAAAAAATTTCCAAAGTAATCTCAAGTTATTTCATGTCATAGAAAGTGCTGTTATCCTATTGATATTAAAAAATTCTAAGTCCATATCTCCATAACAACAAGGCTGATTCCTCTGAAAATGAATAGGGGTCTTCATCTGCTTGCTCCAAGTATTATGCATGAAATCCATGAAAATCTTCCCAAGGAAACTAAAGTTATTATGTAACATAGAGGGTGCTCACAGATGGACAGACAGTTGATTACTGTAGGGCACCTGCTACATGACAGAACCTTAACAAGTTGCACTTTCGGTTTACGGTAATTTCTACTACTTTGAATTGGATAATTTTTTTACCATTAAGCTGAATTTTTTATAGCACTTTCTGAATCAAAATGGAAGAATTTGAAATGCATGTTTATCAGCTTTAAATTAGGCAGCTCTCTCTCTCTCTCTCTCTGTCTCTCTCTCTTTTTTTTTTTTAAATTGTTTGAATGAATGCAGTTTATACTTGTACATACAAAATGACATCTGTAGAAGGGAAGATGCTGTAAAAGGTTCATATACACTGAAAGCAGTGACATCTCATGCAAACATCCTACCTGTATTACTCACATTTTTTAAAATTTCTTTCTTACATACCTTTTTGAATGTCTCATCTGAGACACCCTCGACTCTTTCAGTTTATATTAAGGTCTCATCTAGGAGATCCTGGACTCTTTCAGTTTATATTAATGTCTCATCTGGGAGACCTTCTATTCTTTCCTTTTCATTAATTTAATGTCTCATCTTTAAGACAAGCAATTCTTTCATTACTTTAATATCTAACCTGATAGGCCTTTGAAGTTTTCTTTCATACTTAAAAGTATATGATCTGACTTGACCAGGAAGAAATATCAAACTTATAACCTCCCACTTAAAAACTGCTAACCAACTATTGCAGAAGTCCATTTCCTGCTGTTGAATCATATATACGATACAGTCCAGAACATGCTGCATTCATTCACAAGAACTCTTTTTATTCGATCAGGACACACTTCAGACTGAGCTAGCAGTAGTTAGTTTACAAGCAATACTGATGGACATTGTAAATAACACAATACATATTAAGGTATCGGAGACACTCTTCTAGAGGTAATCAAAGTTTTCATTCTCAGGGATGTTCCATTCCAAGCATTCTCGACTGTTTGCAGTATATGGGTAACACTCAAATCAGGATACACCCACTTCATCATGCTTCCATGAAAACTCTTCACAAGATTAGCCAATCCATTACATCTCAAATCAGCCAATCAGCATTCTGCTCACAAAACCACAGAATGTGACACTGCATTGTATGACCAGAGAAGTGGGCGAGCTGAGATATTTATAATTTTCAAAATTAATTCGTAATAATGCAAGGCAGAGAATATACGCACCCAAAATCTGGCCTAGAATTAAAGAGACAGTGGCAAGGAATTACTCCATGTTATAAAAGAAAGCAAAAAAAAAAAAAAAATTGACAAAAAAAGTTTTACCACAATGTCCAAATATAAAGAAAGCAAGAACTGAAGTAAAAATTGTAAGCTTAAGCAACATCTTTGCAGACTTTTTTCTCCTTTCTTTGAGGCAGTGGTCTTATCTAAGCCCCTGATTGCAACAGAATTTAGAAAAATTCCACTCAACAACATTAAAATCTTACTTTACGTAATCGGCTGGAAGTTCTAATTCGCTGCTGAATATCATAAATTTACAGTTCTTTAATAATTAGCTGAACTTTATTGCATTGCATAAAATGTAAAGTTGTAGTTTTACTGAAAAATATTCATATGAAGTAACAAAAAGTATCCCTATATTGTAAAACACTGTTGTGTTACATATAGAAAGTAGGGAAGTTTACGGTAGCTCACTATACCAAGACTTATACGCTTTATGTCATGTCACAAAATGGCGATTTAAATGTTTAGTGAAATTGTTTGTATTGATCTGTTTGGATGTATATCATCGTAGCCGAGTGGTTATAGCACCGGGCTGGTGATCTGCAGATTCCAAGTTCAAATCTACCAGAGGCTTTTGGTCTTACTTATAGAAATAAATTTTTGAAAATCATGTGGTTTTTTTTATCCAAAATTGCATATTTTCTGTGTTTTTGTCACATATACTGCTTATATATCTTCATATCTTTCATAATCGAATCATTTTGCACTGATCTGAGAAACTTTTTTAAGGTGTAGTGAGCCACCTCCAGTTATTATCCTCTGGAAGCTTATTTTTTTGAGGAACCTGTGGGGTTCTCCTCTTCCTGTACCTTTTGTCTCTCCCGTGCTGCTCTTTCCACCACTTCTCGGTGCCGCTCCTTTAAAAGTTTGATCCTCTCCTGATCCCTCTGCAATTCTTCCATCTCTGTTTGTTTTTCTCCATCCAAGAGAGCTTTCTCCATCTCAAGCTGTAAGTGAATATATCTGTTATAGCTAGTGGAACAAGGATCCTGCAGGGTGATTTAATAACGAAACATCTCAAGCTGTAAGTGAATATATCTGTTATAGCTAGTGGAACAAGGATCCCGCAGGGTGATTTAATAACGAAACATTTTATTTTTTACACAATGTAATTTGCATACAGTGCAACAGATACATCAACACGTTTATAATGAATTCGTACTTATAACGAACACGTTTTTTGATAATTTCTTGCTCGCAATGAAGTGACTATTATTCCCTGTAGTTTTAGTAATTTTATGAACTTACTAGATATAACTAATTACGTTTAGAATGAATCAAAATTATTCACCTCAACACTTCGCTACAAGCACGTTTTACTGTTCTCTGCACTTGCCTTTGAAGTGACCAACAGACTTCTCCAAGTGGTAAAACACTAAGCCTAACTTGGTGTCCATCACATTTCTACATGCAACCTTGAACTTTGGACCCAAAAACTTTTTCTGAGGGTCATATGAAATTGAAAGGGCATATCGTTCTTTCGAGAACATAAGCAACATTTCTGACATTTTCTCTAAAATTATTTTTTCATCTCCTCGATATGAAGAGTTCTTGTATAATAGGTTTATAGTTTGTAATGTACCAATATTACCCACACTTTTACATAAGCCTGGGTAGTTCAGTGGTTAGATCACCAAACTTCTAATGTAAGGATCCCAGGTTCGATACCCCAGTCTTCCAAAGATTTTTTTCTACCTCTTATTACATCAATGCCCATTTATACAGTAGAGCTGAATTTACATTTCTCCTTGCACAACTAGGAATTATCCAAATATGTTAGCTCTAAAATGGACATGATAACATGCCTGAATTTTTGTTTTGTAGAAATGATATAGAATGCAAGTGAAATTTCACGAAAAATTATATACTATTGAGAAATGTCGTATATGTTCTTCATATGTCAACATTAATAATCCTTGGGCTCCTTTTCTTTTTTACCTTGACCTTTTGACCTCAAATCAATAGTTTTCTCTTTGCCACTACATGTTATCTGTTATAGTAGTAAGTACCAGACTCACTGACTAAATGATAATATTCAAATTTTGTGTCTGTTGTTATTTCTTATTTTCTAATGTAAACACCTATTTTAGATAGATGAATCTGCATGTGTGGGTAGTGGGGGAGGGGGGTTTACGTTTACTGTACATATTTCCATCGTCTCGGGGGACAGTTTATCAGATCATTATAGGCTGCGTTTATGTAGGTCCTTTTATGAAATAGAATTAAAACATAATAAATAAACAGTACTTGCTTATCATTGTGACGGCAAAGTGCATTACTAAAAAAAAAAAGAGAAATATTTGCTACATTTTTTAAGTCAAAACTTGGGCAAAATACTGTAAGATTTAGTTTTGTGCATCAAAATTCTGGGACACTAACTTGATAAGTATCTTTTAGAAAACGTTATTTTGCAATTTCGATGGACCCACAAAATTGCTTTATCTACAGCAAAATTAACCACGGTATCATCATAACTTTGTATATCGGCAGCATACCTCTCGAATGGCTTCATTTTCTAGTTTTTCGATCTCTTCGATCTGTTGTTTCAGGGACGTAATTTTGGACACCAGTTCCACTTTGTCTCGTTTTAGTTGGTCCAGTTGCTGAAAAGACTCAGAATCCTGCAGGAAAGACAGAATGCGAAATAAGAAAAACTCGGCCATCATACAACCATGTACACAAAGGATTTCTGAAGAAATTACAGGTGTGAGGAATAGCTATCTTTCAAGTACAGGACACCTGTTAAGAATTCCAGACTTTCTGCCCTTGATAATTTAGTGTTGTCCATATCTCAGACTTACTTTAATTTCTTTGACATGAAAATGTCATATCAAAGAAGGTACTTTTGTCATCCAAGTTTAACATACGAAAAAGTTAACCAATAAAGAGAGACACCTACATGTACAAACAATGAAAAACAACGAAATTCTGCAAATCGAACATAATTCACAAACTTTTTAACCTTACCTTCTCGTCAATCAGAAAATTACAAAAAAGAATGAGAGCAGAAAGTTCTAAAACAAGCCCACAGTCAGAGGACTGTGTAAAATTGACGCCTTTATCTGTATTGTTGATTTCAGTGAGAAGTTTACAGGTTGTTCTGGGCATTGGTTAACTGACCTACCTTATTATTTACCTTGACACTTTATCACTTGGATGTCTATTTACCTGTGTTAACATGCTCTATGTCACACCAGTCCCCCTAATCCCATATCTTATGCCAGAGTTGAAACTATTCCTGATTTTACTATCTTTACTAAGTACTTTTTACTTTGAAATTCTCTTAACTTGGTCAACTCACTCTAAGCCACTCCTGCAAAAATTCCTCAAGGTGCAATATAAAAAGCCACGTCAGGTTTAAAAAGAAATTTGAAGAGACCAAAACACACAATTACATAACATACGATGGTTTCTGCACTTCTAAAGCACATTATCATACGAACTTTGTCATTCAATTCACCCGCCTACAAATCTGCATTAAAATCAGGCAATAAAGAAAAAAGGAAATGCTTAAACTATTAAATCATATCGTTTAAACTCATAATTACCTATCGACTGAAAAGACTGAAAAAGGAAGGAGGAGGCGAATAAAATGAAAATTGGGTCGGTCTGTTAATGCTGTACAATACCTTGGATCAGATGCATTCAGAGACAGGAATTCTGTTTTTTACACTATGGTGAATCAGACTGAGTTCAGAGGTTGGATGGACCATCAGAGATGTCGTTATATATTTCTATATGTACATAATGACACATCCTACACACAGATACCACAACAACAGGATAGGAATACTTCCATACTAAAATTCATAAACAAATCTTGCACATTGCACAATAACTACAGCATTTTATGTGACTACTTTAATAATTTGAATGGGTGGAACAAGGAAATCATTTTGGTGTAGCTATTTCAAAAATATCATAAACTGTCAAGATAGTGGATTTTAAAACTACTGCACATAAACCCCATAAAAAAGAAATTTGATGTTCTGTTGGACAATACACACTTAAATTCTCATTTTTCATAAAGACTTTTTAAAATTTCAATAAACGTCTACAGTTTCAAACGTAAAGGAAATTAAAGGGGGAAATAATTAACTTTTAAAAAACCCAAAAACAACCCCCCCCCCCAAAAAAAAACAAGAGATGCATCTTCATGGAAAAATCAGAGAATATGACATGAAGATGTCAAAATATCTATCTAAATATATGAACAAGAGAATATAATTGTAGTTTTATTATTTGGACATAAGCTTTTAGTGCAACACCATCGATTTCTTTTGTAATTAGTCAATCATTGAATGCTTAAGTTTCAGTAACATACCTGCATGTTCCACAGATCCATGAAACCCCTCTGGACTAATTACATAACAAACGATCAATTTGTACACGATGTCTTTCAACCACTCCAATCCCTACAGCTATCAATTCATCAGAATTTTAAACGGATATTTAAAAAAATCTCAAAATGATAGCAGATCCTTCTGAAGCCCTTTGTGGTTTAAATGTTCCCCATAGAGAGCTGAAAACTGACTATCAGTCAAACATCTATTAGTAAATAAACCTAGCGTGTCTTCACAGTCAACTATTGTCCATCTATGGTAGGTTTCCAAAATTTTAAACCACTTAAAAACCACCAAAACTCCAACACAGCGGTTACATCCTCGTCTCTTTTTTAGCCTGGAATTTTGTAAAAAACTGATGGCTTTTTAATGACATTGGTTGAGAGGCTTTTTCCTGTGCATGTTATGATAATGAAGAAGACCTCAGGTCAGAAATATTATACATACACACACTACTTATTATTCCGAGAAAGGGAAAGAGAATGACATTCCAGAGAAGGTATTTAAACAGACTTATCTAACACTCAGTTTAATGCGACACAGAAAAGAACTTGTACCAGTGCTTACCTGCCAGTGTTATTTTAAACATTTAAAGTCATCAATCTTTTACAGGTGTCCTATCCCGTTTTCATTGTACTTACACATCTCTACTGGAAAATTGTTTATTTTAATTAGAAATTTCCACTCAGCAGGGTTTGGTATGTGGTAGTCCAGAGTAAGAGTTGTTCCCCTTTAATTGTGTACTTACTCTGTGGTGTCCAGAGTAAGAGTTGTTCCCCTTTAACTGTGTACTTACTCTGTGGTGTCCAGAGTAAGAGTTGTTCCCCTTTAATTGTGTACTTGCTCTGTGGTATCCAGAGTAAGAGTTGTTCCCCTTTAATTGTGTACTTACTCTGTGGTGTCCAGAGTAAGAGTTGTTCCCCTTTAATTGTATACTTACTCTGTGGTGTCCAGAGCTTCTACTGGATGAATCTCCTGACCTCCGGTGACCCCTCACTGACCCTTTGACCCCTCCCTCACTGCTACTTGACACCAGACTTTCAACATCATCTGACTTTCTTCCTCCGCCAGATCCACTGGAGTTCCTCGAGCCGGGTAATCCATTTACAAACGAACTATCACCGTCAAAGAAAGACTGCAACTTCATCCCATGTTTCACTTCCACTTTGAAATTTGGGAACAATTTTGGAGACCTAGCAGGTATATTTTCATAAATCCCTTTTTTCTGATCCACCACGTTAGAACTAATCTCACTATTTGTGTCTGAAGTTAAAGACTTTTCTGATAATCCATTCTGAGGTAATGAAGTAAATGAAATTGCATCACTTTTATTTGTGTCTTTGGAATTGTACAGTCCATTTTCCACTTTTCTTCTCTGTGATTCTAGCCAACTAACAGTACTCCCAAAGGCTTGATCATCGATCATTTTTTGCACAGGAGACTTACTGTCAATGTCAATATTCACAACCTTGACATTTCCTTCCTCTCGCCTGACCTGGTACATATTCTCGTTTCCTTTCTCGCCCGAGTCCTCCACAACCATCAGTTTTCGTGTGAGTTTGGGACTCCTGCTACCCATGGCAGGACGGAAATTGGTAGGAGGATCATCTGGACTTAAGTTATCTTTGTCCTTGACCTCGCTGGGCGACCCTGGACCTTTCCGTCGAACTTGGAACTCTTGTAGCTGTCCTGGACGTCGCTTGATTGTGCCCGTGTCTTCCGAGTTACTGGTTGATTCCTCCTCTGAATTCGAGGAGTTTGAACTTGTTCTTCGCATCTGGAAGCCAAATTCTTTATGTGTATTGCTGGGAGATGAAATCATGCTTAACGATCCATTGGTTTTTATTTTTGTCATGGAACTTCTGTATTCTGACTTTTCTTTTCTATCCAATGAATTAATTTCATTACTAAAATCCTGAAAACTTGGTAAATGATTTGGTCGATGTTTAGGAGAGGCCAGACTCTCACTGTCAAATTTATCCTCAACTTTAAATGATAAATGGACACCTGTTTTCGTAAGTTTATTTTCACTTTCTGTTTGACTTGGAAGTTTGTTATGAGACTCTGGAAACTGTTCTGAAGATTTTTGTGGAATTTGGTTAATTTTCCTTCCATGAAGAGAAGGCACGTCTCCATTGACAATTTTCGGAGGCTCTATAATCATATCAGCACTGTCATAATCAGAATCTTTCCTCTCTCTGAAATATTTCGGACTCTCACTAGCCTGTTTAGCACTGTCCTGTGAATTCCGTGGACTTTCATCTTTAAAGTTAACTGTTTTGGGTGTACTCGTAATCTGTCCTTTCAATGACCTTGAATGCTGTCCATCTGTTTTTATTATAGGACTCACAATCTTGTTCCCTGCCGGTGTTTTGGATGGTGTGACATCCTGGTAAGAAATCAGAGGACTCTCGCACTTTGCTGAATCGGTAACGAGACGCCTCTGTTGGTCATACTGTTCCACCTTCTCCAATGGAGAACCATCAAACACATAGGAGTCACCAGCTTTGGGAGTCCTTGGAGTAAAATGAGGTTTATTGGGAACAGGGGGAGATTCCTTTTGATGGGGGGACCCAGGCTGCTTGGGGATGTTATTGTCCAGAAATTGTTGCATGGCAGGTGTGACTTTCGGTTCCGCTTTCATTGTGGTCTGCTGTTTGACAGCAGTACTTACTGTCTCCATGCCATCTGATATTTGTTTATCATACTCTGCACACATACAAAGGATCTCCTCCAGTCTCTGCTTTTCTTGTCTTTCCAATTCTTGCTCCTTTTTGCGTTCTGCCACCATCTCACGATGTTTCATAGACAAATCCTGCTGACTTGCAGTCAGTTCATTAAAATCAAAGTCCATACCTTCAAAGGTATTTCTTTTACTAGAAGAGTTGCTACTTCCGGCACTGTCGTAAGCTGTCGACAGCAGATCGCCATTCATTATGCTCTCTGCTAGTCTTTCGGCATCGTTTTCTAAAGTGACTTTAGAGGTGAACACTTTAGGGGACACGACAGTTATTAGTGGTTTCTTTTGTTCTGTGGTATTTTGGGAAGAGAGAGTTACAAAGCTTGTCCTGGGGGATGATTTGGCCGAGTCTGAGTGCCAACTCAAGGTAGCACCCCCAGTACTACTAACACTAGTCAGAGAGCTGGAGCTGGAGCTCCCGGTGCTGGTCACTCTTTCAGACGTCTGCACATTTCCAGCTTTCTTGAGAACGTCTACAGACACACGCGTAGTAGCAGTTTCTTTAGTGAACAGTTTTTCCCCTGCGTACGTATAATTTGGTTTTGGCACATACTGTTTTCCTTCTAAAGGTGAAGCCACATATCCTCTTTTCATTTCCACAGGAGACAAAGGTTCTGTGTAACCTACGTGATTTTGGTCAGACATAGTTTGTGTATAAGATCTGTAGGATCCATCAGGTGAAAAGCTTTTGTTCACAGGAGATTTTGCCGTTGGTGAGGTCTTCCCACGTGAGATCATCTCAAATTTACACACTTTGTTAAGAAATTCCTCATCATCTTGTTGGCTGCTGTAGGAACCTTGAGGTGACCTTGAAGACGACCCTTTACGACCTTTGTCAGACCCCGAGGAGGACCGCTTCTGGACAGTACTCCCAGCATCCGATATCATTTTGAGGTATTCAGGGTTCTCTTCCAATTCTACAAAAGTCATAATTTTGAAATGAATTCCGTTCTCAGATTCCGATACTAGCTTAAATTACATTACACATGCATACTTCAAATCTTAAACAACAGCTATCCTCTGTGAAACTCAGTTCATCACTCAGGTAAATAAATTTCACCTTTTGGTATTCACACATCCATGTGTCCCTTACAATTAACTACGGAATGTGTGGGACAAGGACACATGCTAATGAAGCAAAAGATTAATGACATTTGTCTGTGTCAATTCAAAGCAAGGAGACCAGAAAGTTTACTCCAATATGGTCACAGTTCAAACATACATCCTAGGTACCCTGTACTCCAAAGTTCTGAAATGAAATACTACTGATTGATCACCTATTGAAGTGCAATACCCATTAATGCCCTTGCTCTTCAAGTACCCCTAATTAAATTAAATAACTCTCATATAAATAGAAACTGCTGCAGTAATTTGAAGCTGGCTTCACTTGCACTGCTTTTATATTAAAGTTATTTTGGAAAAAAACTAAATCATATTTATTCTTTTCTAAAGTTTCCACCTTCATTACGGAATTGATTTGACATACAACACCATCAGAAACACACAGAGATTGATGAATGCTCTTTTCAGCAATTACAAATTGATTTTTTCCTCAGCTAAATGCGTCAATGAAATCAAGACAAGTGCTTGTCAATGAATTAACACCAAATAACCTGTGGACATGAAGTGGTCATTTTGGCCACATTACCTGGCTTGTTTGACGACAGGTGAAATAATTAAGTGGTGTCACAGAAAATGACTGTACACCTGTGTTTCAATCCCAGTCACAAGATTCCTTCATACCCAGAACTCTATTCTTTGCTATATCCTAACTGTACTGTAGTTTTACAGTACAAAGTACTTTTGGCCCAAGCAAAACATTGTCACATGATTCTGCTGGTCTACGAACGCCAGCAATTCCAACAGATCTGTGTCATGACACAAGAGGTGACAAGGGAGACAAATCTGTATTGCATTCTTTTTTTCTGATCCCTGGTTTTACATAGACATTAGAATGCACTTTAATGAAGAAATTAAAAAGTGTTACAAGCAAAAACTCTCATAAGAGATCAAGGTGTGTGTGTGTTCGTGTCAGTATTTTCAAGAAGTACAAAAATCCAGTCACTCTGGAATTACCAATACATGTAGGATCCTGTTCATAATAATGATTCACATTAGTGATGGAAAAATCTCATCTCTTCTATTCTGGGAAAAATGAAAAATTACCAGAATGATCACACTTGGAGATTGACCGCGATTTTCTGTATTTGATAAGTCAATATCCTCTTTTATACTATTTGATCAGATAGATTATGAACAAAAATACTCAATCCCACAAATCCTATCAAACTTCAGCTTTTACAGAACATTTAAATTTGAAAATAGAACATGAAAGTCAATCCACTTTTGAAACAGGAAGATGAGAGGGTTGGTTTAAGTTCTGTGACAATGAAAGATATTAAATTTGACAGGATCCAATTTCTGAAGTAATTATGAAAGTCTAGAAATGAATCTACAGAAGTTATTTACCTAACGGAACACTATTTCATTGGTTCACAAGGTACCACGCATTTAGCAGCCAAACTAAACATGCACCTTTCATTTCTATTTATGTAGTTATTTATAACATGAAATTTGTAGTGACACATGAACAGAGTTTGTATAAATTTCATTTCTGAAAATGCATGAGGGTATGAATGTGACACTTCATAATGGCATATTTCATGAAGCACTTTAGCACCTCATGAAAAGTACGCCATCGTGAAGCAGTGCAGTTCATACGGTCATGCATTTTGAAATGCAATCATTTCTGCTGGAATTCCCAGCCTTTAAAATAGACATACTATATTTATCAAGATTTATATCCTCACCGATTACAACTGCAGCACATTCGTGAGGAAATGGATATCATTAAATTTTGTAAAAATATGAAAGTCAAAAACATTAGAAACGTAAAACAATATTCATTGTATTAGCATTTCAATGTATTTTACAAAAGAAAATCAGTTGAAATTGTAGAAGAACAAATTGTTTAATTTTCATGATCAATGGGACTATACAAGCACATATCTAATTAAAAACTTACCTTTTAATACAGTACCTATATGACTCATCAATACAGGCGGCTTAGTAAATTAATATGCATACACCGCCTGCACATTTATGTAGTTTTTTCTCATCAGTTGATTTTATGAATCACTGACACATGACAAGTTATAGTACTAGTTTAAAATTGTCAGGGCACTTCCAAAATGCAAGCAGTGACCTACATTCCATAGTAAACATTTGGGAATTTTACGGACATGAATTTATCCGTGTCAAACAAAAGTGTATCTAACCACACAATGGAAATGTATCATCTTTCGAGAGAGAATCTGCATACATGATTTGGAGGAGGGAAATTATAATCACTTCAGCTACCAATGTAGGCTTTGAAGTTTCTTCACTCTAACCATCAAACATGACATTAGTGTAATAAAACCTTACATGGTTGTCTGCTCAATGCACAGTTACACTGTTTGGAGTTTTAAGTCAATCGTAAACACAAGGAAATATCTTATATTATGACAGAAACAACAGCAAAGCCAGTCAATGCTTGTCCTTTCCTCCAAGGTATATTCAGGCCTAAAATCAAAATTGCTAGCATTTCCGCTAACTTGACAGAATCTAAATTACACCACTCAAATTACACCCCTCGAATAGAATTTTTTAAACTATATTGTTCAAATCATCATTTGAAGACACATTTTTGCTGGAGTTGATACTTCAATCAAAACTTCACAGGGGATGCTTACTCCCCCTCCAGTTCATTTCATTTAAAACTTACAACAAATAATAAAAAGTGAGTCAATTGTGTCTTGTATATAAATATACCAGGAACTTAAATAGATTTGTGATCTGGATGCTTTTTATGTACTTTTGAAATAAAGTTTGAGAAAAAAATATATAACTCAAATCTACTGAGCTACCCTCAATTTGATTTGAATGGTAGCAGAAACATAACAATTCATATTTTTGATCTCATTTGATAAAGGCTTTCTAAAATGGAAAATATTTTATGAAGACTCTTAAAAATTCATATCTACTGAAGACGTCATCCAGAGACTATTTTTTTTACACCTCACATGGGCTGATGACCTTGACATTAAAAACCAACAGAGGTTATCTTACTGTAACAGAGACCCCCCATGAGAAATTTCAATGCTAAACCTTAAAAACAATAGGATCATCCTTAAGTCAGGGGACCCCTCCCCAGTCTACTTTTAAAGATGTTTGAGATATCTAGAAGTTTGAGATATCTAGAAGTTTGAGATATCTAGAAGTTTGAGATATCTAGAAGTCTGAGATATCTAGAAGTCTGAGATATCTAGAAGTTTGAGATATCTAGAAGTCTGAGATATCTAGATGTCACAGACACCACCAGTCTACATTGTCTGCTTTGGGGAAACAGCAAATTCAATAATCCTCATCAATGGGGAGAAAGTACAAAAAAAATCTTTTTTTTATGGGGATTTCTAACTATTTAGTACATATAGATGAAGAAATTTAAGAAAAGGGGTCATTTTTGTCAGAGTTGGAAGGTATATAATCAACCCATAAACCATCACTAAAATACCCATGATTCACCAATCTGCCCCATCTTGGGCGTGGAATCTTAAAATAATGTGGCCACACAGAGTTACCCTGTAAGGAATGTCCCACCTTCTTCACCTTGTCTGGCACAGGAAATGACAAATTATACCAGGTATATGAGAAACCTCCCCCCAAGACTAGGCTTCAGCACTTTGTTTTGTTAATAAAAGCAACTTTAAATGTCATCAAAGACGAGATTGTGTTTGGATAACAAAGCATACAGTGTAATTACATGGAAAATATGATAGAGATGAATCTCGAAGTCACCAGCGGTGACAATGTGGGGCGGGGGGAGGGGTGACTGGACTGTAATTGGACCACAGCTATAACCCCTCCCCCCTCTGTAAAAGAAAATCAAAGTGTAGACTGTCTCCTTAGATTCGGCTTGTGACTTGCAAGATTCCACACATGTCTAAGTGTAAACAAGCAGATTACTGTTATAATATGCAGAATTTCTCTCCATTATAACCCAATGTCTCAGGAACAAAAGGTTCAAATATAAATCTATGTCAGTAGAATTCAATGACACTAATGTTTGCCTTTGTAACATGGATATTACACAATGAATCAGAGACCCTTCAACAGAAGGTCTATATTCCATGCACTGTTACAATGCTATATAAAAACTAAATAATCCAATTCAATAATCCCTAAAACTGAAGTTCACTAAAATACTTTAGAAAAGAAAAAATAATAAAACAAAGGCCTACCTGACAACATGCTCACCACTTTACAAATTAACAAAGCAAACTGCAAGAGTCAAAAGAAGTACACAGAAGAGTGGGTCTCTTATCACACCAAACATCAGTTTTTAAAAGAAACCTGATCAAAAGCAAAAAATCACATGTCACGTATCAACATTTCTGTCCAAGTGTTGATCTGAAAGCACAATTTACACCTGTTTATAAAAGCCATATTTCAGAGAGCAGAAAAAGGCCACGTAAAAATTCTAATGACTTGGAGAAAGCAGGTTGAACGATTTCCGGTATCTGGATAATGTTTGCTAAACAAACAATCTTTTATCCCTTTCTGAAATGGGAAACTAAATCCATTAAAATTCAACACAAGCTCTACATAGGCTGACTTCTTTGGACGTGTTATATTTAAAGCTTGTTCAATTGCCAACATATTTACATATATGCATGAATATCAAAATCTTATTTTTTTTAATTCAGTCTGGGGCTGCAGTGTTAAATGATGAATTATCATCTATTTGTCTGATAAATACATAATGTACGGAGGCATTTAAAGACTCTTATCAGTTCTAAATTTAACTGGAAGTGAAAATTCCAGTATTTCATTTACCTAATACTTCAATACCTCTACAGCCAAAATTCTATTTGCTTAAATTTAAACTGTGGGCAATTCATTAGTTAGGTAAGAATCGAGAAACCTTTTCTTTGACATGTTTATGGTTCAGAGAAATTTCAAATTGATAAGGGGGGAGGTCCAAATTCCTAAACCTTACTGCCAGCCAAAATTTTGAAACGGATATTTTTGAAGTTGAAATTTTCTCTCCAAAATCATGTTGTAACATTATGTTGACAAAACAAATAACATTAAGGACCTTGTATAACATTTTCTACAACAAAATCAACATTGTAACTCTCTATTTACCATAAGTACCTGGTTAAGCTAACCCAAAACAGTTTAAACCAAATCACCACGACCTAAATCTTTGGTCACAGTAGAAGTGTAATCCAGAGTACCTTATGTACGCCTTAGCAAGTTTACTTCCTTTGACAAATGTGTATAATTCACAATAAAGATACTTATAAAACTGCCTCCAACACAGTCAGATCAGTCAGAATACCAGCTTGGGAGGAATTTGTGAAGAAACTAAAAGCTTACCTTCAACAAACAGTAAAACCACATTTTGACAATGTATACACAAAATGCTTTCAATATTTACCAAAGAACACTTAATAAACTTGCAAATCTGTCCATTTTTCCACCTCCACACCATGACCTACATTTTACACAATGTTGTGTCAGAGGTCTATGCTTTTGTTTTCAAGACCAGGCTTATTGAGATTTGGTCCAGTTTCAAGATCACAGTGGTTATGTAATGCTAGATAGTGCTACAACATTGAACAAATATGCAGGCTAACTCTACATACGGACAGCAAACATGAGTTGATACAGTATATTCAATAGACCTCGCTATCTTGCTTAGCAGCTATGCTAGCCTTGAAAAGGAATAGCAAATGTTCGTTGATACAATGTGTTATATAGCCCAGCAGCTAGGCAAGCTGCTACGATCTTGTATACAACACTGAGCTGTTAGGTCTTATGGAGCATTCTCTCCTTTTTAACAATCAAGTTTTGCTGGTTTCCTCCTAGACTTTTATCAATTAAATGCTCAACCCTCACTGGCCATTACCTGGCCAACACTTACCACAGAGAAAGTCTGAATTCACCTGCCATTGGTTAAAAGTGTCAGCTTATGAAATGCATGTTCAAATTGGTCTGTCAGCATGTTAATATGTAAGAGTTATGGTCCTTGAACTTGGCAATTCAATAAAAAAAGACATGTGACTGTAAGTCTATCATGATAATTTATGGAATGGTTGATTATGAACAGTTGTCCATGAACGTTTTAGTAGATAAAGACTGTCGTATTAAATCCTACTAATCTCACAGTCAGATCCGTGACACTCAATCGGAAGGTCTAAAACTAAAACACATTAAAGTTGTTGTTTAAATGGATGAGTTTTTAGAATCTCTTAAAAAACCAAACAACGGTCTTTGTTCTTGAGCAATAACAGTCAATTATCTGTGATCATTGTTATCTGTCCATCACTATGCACCCCCTAACCTAGTCTCTGCATAGTCAACAGTTTCTTGCTAAATTAAGTTTTTATAAAAACTGTCGTAAGTGCATCTTAATTTTCCATTTTATAGAAAAACATACTCGTAGATTAAAGGCCTGAAGTGACCATGTAAACAAAAGGACGCACAATGTGGTAAAGAAAACGCACTCCTCGAGAAGTACAAGACTATGCCTGTCTCATATAAAAAAAATTCGAGCACAATATATCTGGCAAACGTTCTTGTGTTTCACTTAAAAGTAAACAGACTTAAACTAATCCAATCAGACTGGTGCAAGATTTGAGACAATGGAGACAACTTTTAAGAACCATACACTTTCTGGTCTGGGTTTCTGTAGCCAGACGAAACACACCAATATTGCCTCAACAGATAAAGGAAATTTAGAGTAATCTTCTCTCATACATAGATTTGTTGCCAGAACATTTTGGAATCAAGTTTCTAATATTTCTATCATAAATGTTGATAAAAGTCAGACCAAAATTCAAATGTCAAAATTATTAAGGATTTGTGTCTCAAATCTTGTCAACATTGGCTGATAATTTTTTTGATGTATTCAACACCAGGATGAGGTTCAAGGTGAATATTGTCCTACACAGTTGCTGATCGGAGGTCTTTGTCACATAATCAGGACATATTCATTGGTTTGAAGCGATGGTTCTGTCTACCATGTCGCTGGTAATCTACAAACATACCAGATCTTCTCAGCATTGCCATTGTAGAGTGAAAGGCATAAAGTGGAAACACTCCATATAACAAAGGTCCAGCCTTTCTTTGTGTGTACACACTTGTGCTCCAACAAAAATCTTATCAACGTACCACTCTAGAACTCGTGTGTCATTTTCTGATCCACCCCACAATCTGTAGATGGAACATTCTTGCACCACTGTGTCACTGGGGCAGAGAAAGCAAGGCTTCTCAATAAAAAATAAAACCCAGCACTCCTTATCAGTTATCTGGTTCTAACAATAGGGTTGTATCAGAGTTCTCAAGACATGGTGAATGCCTTTGAAGTCATGAGAACCCTAGGTATGTAATCCTAGACATCTTTCAATCTACCTTAGAATTTATGCATGTAAGTATCTGGTGACAATGAGAGCACCTGTTTCCTGTCTTTGTGTATGGTAAAGGATTCACACATCTGCAAATTATTATCGCACTCATCTGACTTATTTCTAATATTGAAATAAATGTAATTCACCAAAACTGTACGGATAAAATCAATCAAGAACACTATAAATTTGACTTCTTATAAAAAAATCTCTTGCTATTTTAAAGATAAAAGAAATCAATGAATCACAATAATTAATCATATACAGACTGAAATTTTATCAACCCTTTCTAACGTCATAATGACAGCATGAGATGAAACCATGACTTATGACTTGCTCCAAAAGGTATACACTTTCATTCCATGTTTAAATCTTTGGAAAAACAAAATGTTAAAAGATTTTTTCTGGGATGGTGACAGACATATGATAAACCCCCAAAAGACCTTGGTATGCAGGAAAGTTAACAAATATGATTACAACACCATATAAAAATGCAAACATTATTTTTTATGACATTATTGGTATGTGTCAGGTTAAATTTAAAATGCAGTAATACTGGATTTGGCTGCCGTCTGCTTGTCTGCTAATGGTTTGCTATGTCCCCATACTGTCTGGTAACTTTATAGTTCACTTTTACTACTGTACCACAGCGAAACATACAGCGTACATCAAGGACAAAACCTGCATTGCAAAGGACCCCATACAAACTTTGAAGCTGACCTGAATCAAGGTAATCGGCAGGTGCCCCTCTTTGTAACAGTTTAACAACGTTGTATAACAAAACAAAATCAAAGCTGATAACATATCTACTTAGGAAGATTAAATCAGAGACCCCATGTTTTGTTCCAATCCACCGATTCCAACATTTTTTGGTTTATCTGGCTTTCCAAGGGCATTATCTGCAGACTCTACTGGACCCCAATGCAAAATCAATCCTAATATTCTCATCTAAATCTTAATTCCAATGTGTTATATAATAATAAATGTCCCAATTATCACATATAATGAGATTCTCTCACCATGTAACAGCTTCATTCAATCAGTAAATGAACTGGTCAAAGACTCCATTCAAGGAAAGGCAATAAGTGGACACAGTGGACTTTTATACCTTAAGTCTCCCTGCCATACCCACCTATAAATCTCTCCTCTTTTGTTGTGGTTGTGTGAAGGTCCCTGACATTAATTCCCCTTGTAATAATGACCCTGGACACATTATATCCAACAGACAAATTAAAATTGTTTCCCTTAAAATTGTTTCCCTTTTTTGACAGATCAGAGATAGGATGACACTTGGTTTTTGCCTGACTGTTTACCACAGCGTGACAACTAAGATTGCTTTGTGACAGGTCCTCTGATATAGCCATACTGGCAATCAGAAACCCCTTTTATTTTAAAACAGTACTTGTCTCATTAGTTTGCAATTTTCCTTAGATTTTTGGAATTTGGGCCTCAAATTTATGTTAGATAATCCCCTCACAGTATTCCTCTGGAACGCAGCCCAGTGTTAATTCAGTTCTATCACCTGCGATAAAAATTGCAAGACCCACCTGAGCTTTCTGTCCAGGTGTTTGATCAGCTACTACAATCCGAGAGAAACAAAATTCATGTCAGGGTTGCCATCATTGCGTAAACAAACTTGTTCTCTCACCATCCTACTACACACATAGATATAAATCCCAGGACAGAGGAGACTCACAATAGCAATGTCACTCCTCTCCTCCGTACAGCCAGGTATTAAAGGTATACCAAAAACTCCATTCATTCTTCTCTGTATGTTTTGATCCTCTGCGACCTTTAATTCAAGAGGTACCGATGGGGTCTGATTAAAAAGCTGAACTCCTTCCTGACGGAAAATCTGATTCTATTGTGTTAGATGTAATCACCAGCAAGTCAGTCGAGATCTCCACTAAAATCATCAGGGCCTGGCCATGAAAACTAGGTCTATCCACGCATATCATCATTTATAATCACATGCATATGTGCATATTTAATACACATACACCTATTTATCTTTTGTTTTTATTGCCAACATGCAAACTAGTTTTGTTTTTTTTCTCTGGGGGGAAATTAGCCCAGATCTATCATACCTTGGTGTAACTAGTTTAAGATAATGTCACTGATACTGATATTATAATAAATTACTGGACACTTGACACACTTAATATCTACATCTATATATATATATATATATATATATATATATACACACACACCACACACACACACACACACACACACACACACACACACACACACACACACATATAATATTAGAATTGCAAACTGCAAACTCAACAGAATTTTCTACTTCAGATTCAACTGACACACAAAAAACCTAACTTTCTTAAAGTTCCTTCTATATATTGTAGAAAGTACAATATCTATCTACTTCATTGAAATAACATCTGAAAAACAAATTAAATATAAACCAGTCAGTCATCATTATTCTCACCCATTTAATTAAATGTCCTAAATACCATACATTCATCATTACTATTAATCCACCAAGAGAAAAAAAACCCACCCACTTTTTAATCCCTATTCTTGGCAAAAAAGAAAATATTAATATATAGCACATTCCTTGCCGTATATATCATGTATACCTTCGAGTTTGTAAATACACAAGCATTATTTTCAAAATAAATAATTATCTATCCCTGCAGTAAACAAACATTCAGCTGAGAGTGAAATTTTTAATGAAAATATTTTGAAGTTGCTTGGCATGTATTGACAGACTGTGTCTATCTAAAATGAAAGCAAACACCTGATAGGCTAGCAGACTGCACTTCAGTAATTCTCAAGTTCTCGTTCAGATATTTTTTAAATTTATTTATTCACCAATCAAGGGCCTTCAGAGGGCATGTACCATTTTAACCATTGATCATCACATAGACATGACACCAGATATAAATGCATACCATACTCATACATTTATACAAACAAGTATACACATCTATAAATATACATACACATATATTAGGATTTCTATATTGACATTAGTCTGAAATTGGCTCTGGCAATATAATCATAATGGATGCTCAATCCAGAATAACAGACGTAGTTGATTTGAATATATTTTATTTCTGGACGTTTCTGCCATTTTTTTTTCTTCTAAAACTACTTTTCCTCTCCTCGATATGAAGAGTTCTTGTACGATTTCCTTCACAGGTTTAAATTTTGTATTGTAGCAATATCACTATACTTTGTATATCAGCCTAGTTAGATCAGTCAGCTAGTAATACAAGGGCTCAGAGTTTAATCCCTGATTGATCCAAAGATTTTTCTCCCCTTCTTTGCTTCAATAACTTAGTAATGTTCAAATATATAACCATCTGTAATACATAAGAGCTAATTTTACATTTTAAGGAACTATCAAAATATGTTAACTATTAAACAGATATGGCAATATACCTTTACTTTTTTTTGTTTTTGTTTGTGTGTGTGTTTTTTTTTTTTATTTTGTGGAAACAAGATAGGATGCAAATGAATATTATCTGAAATATCAATAAAAAAAATTATATAGTATCAAGAAATGTTACATAGACCTTAACTTGAAATGAGCAACTGGGATCAGACACAAGATTTATAACTTAAAGAACCTCTCTCCCTAAATGACACAGGAAACTGATACAACAGATGAAAATTCACAATTAAAAGGCAACACAAAAACGAACGTTCAATTAAACTGCTCCTTTATGTACTAATGATATCAGATCTCCTTACTTCTGCAAAATCCAACCAGAAAGTTCCAGAAAACTTCTCACATGTTTTCTCGTAGTGTTTTATACTCCTAACTTGATAAAAACCTGACTTGAATTTCTTGACATCTCAAACTTGCTTGAATTTTCTTTTATTTGAGCAGTCAAAATTTGAGTAAAATCTCAGTTTCATCTTAATTTTTTTTTTTTTTAAGTTTTTTTTTTTTATATAGTCCAGGCCTGCATAGTGCAACATCACAATGAGACTCAGTAAATATGTCCTCCTTGGGTCTAAGTCTGAATATGTCCTCCTTGGGTCTAAGTCTCGGGTATGTCCTCCTTGGGTCTAAGTCTCGGGTATGCTGTATTTGTGGAGGAATTTGGAGGAAATTGGGCCAGATTCTACACTTGCATAAAAATAAAGGTTCAGTTGTCTTTGAAATCCATAAATGAACAATATTGACTTTCTGCTAAGATACCACAGTGCTATTCTTTGAACACCGAATGAACTTTACATCATCTATACCAAGCCAAGATCCACAGAGGGATTCAAACCCCCTCCCCCCATCCCCTATCAAAAATATATGACCTACACTGAAGCTTCATCAAAAAAAGATTAATGTCAGACTGCTTGCATAGATTGGATCTCCTTCCCCTGGAATAAATCATAAGATGGATCACAAATGCATCCCTCCTCCCTACCCAGCTTACTTTCTGGACCTGTGCATGTTCATCAACCCAAAACAAGGTGAAACATATGCCACCTGTGTCCAAGTACCATGATGCTAAATCCAACCTTGACAAATGCCTTTACAATGTCACCAATATATAGACAACTATCCATTTTAACTTCCTAATTGTCCTGTTTAATTGCCTCTCTGGCTCAGTGGACGAAGCTGCTGACCCACTACATAATGAGCTCAAATACCACAAGGGTCTCATATCTTTTGTCCAGAAAACTTTGCACTAAATTAGTAATTTTTGTTTACTAATTATGGAAAAATATTTAAATTCCAAATTTCAAAACATAAGATGTATACTAGTCTTCTCATATATAACACTTTTCTTCACTGTTAAGCATAGCTTTACTTTTCTTCACTGTCAAGCATAGCTTTACTTTTCTTCACTGTCAAGCATAGCTTTACTTTTCTTCACTGTCAAGCATAGCTTTACTTTTCTTCACTGTCAAGCATAGCTTTACTTTTCTTCACTGTCAAGCATAGCTTTACTTTTCTTCACTGTCAAGCATAGCTTTACTTTTCTTCACTGTTAAGCATAGCTTTAGTTATATTGCAAAGTAATTTGTTGGGTTGTGAAACCTGTGACGATTGGACAATCATTAATTATACCCATACAGACACAGAAAATCAGAGAAACTGTCAAATATATAAGCACTGAGCTTATGGCTTTCAGTAAAACAAGGAAAAAAAGGAAAATTTAAATCAAGACAGCTTTATCATCAACAAAAATATATACCTTCAAAGAATTTGTCGATCAAGAACTTCCTTCTCATTAAATCCCTTTTGGACATTGTGTAATGCCAGGCTGACATAGTCCTACAACAAGTCAATTCTAAAAACGCAACCTCACAGTCCACGATGTGGAAACCTTTATAATTCAGCACAAAAACTTTACAAGTTTTCTGACATCTTGATCATTGAAAAAGTCCGTCAGAAGTAAGGTAATTAACAAACTCTCTCCCCCAATCCAAACATCAAAGGAAAAAAATGAACCCTACGCTTCTGGAAATTATATAAAATCTGTTATTTGCAAACTGTCAAAGACTTTGCACTATTTTATGTTCAAGCGCAGAATGTTAAAGCAAACAAGCACAAAAGTATGAAAGCGAAATAAGAAGTACAACAGATTAGAGAAATAATGGAGATAATACAAAAGAAGGCACTACTTACATCAGAACAGAGTAAGGATTAATATGATTAGCATTGTTTACATTCACAAAGACCACAAACCTATTTGCCTTGTGGCCACAAATGACTCAGTCATGAAAATTGATGTTCTCACTAAGACTGGTACAACAGTTAATTAACCCCCTGCAATGTATCGTCTTCTAATAAAGCCCTCCTGATTTATCTTAATAGATAAATATAAACTTCATTTCAGTTTTTAATTAGTACAATTCATGAACCCCCCTATATGTTCTAATACTAACCTCTGCTTCTCAACTTCATAGACATTATGTATTAATCAAACTCCATGACAAGGGAAGTAACTCCTCTAGAACTGCTGTGAAAATTCAGGCCACCTTAAGGTCAAAGCCACCCATAATTCCTTGCCAACTACCTCTCTAATGAGCTTGAGACAGGGTTATAATTACCCTTAATGATGCCACACACTGGTCACTCCAGTACTCCATTCCAGCCATAGTCACAACGGGCAGCCAGATGGCCAGACTCAAACTAAGATAACAGCTTGACGATCCATCTGTCCCAAGTCCTCCTCTGATCTCTAATCTTCCACTAACCAGGGAATCAGATAAAGCTGTTTATATCACTAGAGCACAAGCCAGAGTCATAAACTTTCTATTGTTCATTCAATAGCTTCAACAAATAACACTAACATGGCAATTATCTATTGTACAAAGAATCTTGTCTTCAAAATGCATGCAGTATGTTCTTTATCTTAAAAATTTTCCACTTAACTGCACTAATAGGTCTTTCTATCACCTACAATGTGATGGAATATTAGTGAGACTTACATCAAAAGAAATCTGGACACCTAGAGAGGACTGCAGCCATGCCTTCAAGGAATTGCTCACAGCTCTACGGAACAACATTTGTATGAAACCTGCAGTGTTTTACAACACAGAGTGCAAAACAGGAGCTGTTTTGCTCTGACTGCTTGTCTGTTTTCACCTTCACAGAAGACTCTGCCACCTACCAACCCCAGTAGCAGGCTTAATCAAACAGTAATTAACCCTTTCACCTCATCTCCTGGGATCTGAGGAACAGAAGTTTTCAGACGGTTTACTTATATATAACATGTACCTGGGACTTGACACAGACATATATATGAGTCAGATTATGAACATCCTACCTAAAACCAGCTCTATGATGAAATCATTTTATTTATAATTTATTGCTTTCAATAAAAACCTTTTGGTTTTCCTGTAGCATTTAATGCTCCTACGGCTAGCAGACCCAGAAAAGTTCACCATGTATAAACACCGGCCATGCAAAGAGTACACTTGCACTCAGATAGTGGCACATGTATTGGTGTTCTAAAACGGTGAATCAGAAATTCAAAAATTTGCATTTTTTCTGTTACTGATATATTTACAAAATCATAACACTGAACCCTTGAGTCTCCTAAACAGTTTACGACAAGAAGAGACCTCTCAACACCCAATGTAGGCAAACTGATTAAAGGCTATAATTAAATAAATAAAAAACAGGTACCCCTCAAAATTTATCAGCAACAGACACAGCACATGGAGAGAGGATGGAGATTGGTCATGCTGTAATTGTAGTTCCGTTTTTTTTCTCTCCATTTACTGCAGATAAGACGATTGCTGCTGCCTGAATTCCACACGATTCATTCTGATCTCTCTTCTTCTTAGTGGCTTTTTTGTTTTGACTTTGTTTTTCGTTTTTTTTTCTTGGGGGGTGGGGGGGGGGGGGTGGGGTGGGGGTGATGGTAACTAAGTGTTACGTTTCTCTGTTTTGAACCCTCATTTATCTGCAGTGCACATTGAAGGACACCAAGATGCTTTTCTGATAAAGAATTAAATAATTTATAATACACAGCTTTGATTCTGTCTTAACATGGCTCACAGTTATCGGAACTGCATGCATCAAGAAACTTTATCAGTTTTGCATTGAATAGCATCCATTATTTAATGGCTGTATGTTTGTTAGATATCAAATATTACATAACTTTCTAACATCTGACAAGGGTGCATCTCTCCTCTGTTCTGGAAGATTTGAAAGCCAAAGAAGATGTTTTCGTGAGAACAGAACAATTACACCACTGCTGCATCAGTTAGTCAGTTAAGTCACAATCAGTAACAGCTTTCAAAAACTTTAAACAACTTCCATGAAAAGGTTTGGGGGTGTCTTCCTTACGTAGGTGTTGTCAAAGGCAAGAACTGTGTTCTCAATAACAGCAATAAAAATAAATTGAATGTACGTCAAATAAACATGTACGAGATCTTGATTTGCACTCTCTAACACAATACACTGACAGTGTCCTAGCTTTCAAAATGAGAAAATTAAAGAGTCCTCTCTTTATGATGTAAGGACTATGTAAGCTATGAAAAGTTGCAATTTGGTAAAAAGTCTTCAAACATGGGTACAAGAAAGAAATTATAATGAAAAAGAATGCTCCTGAGCAAAATTGACCTCAACCTTCATAAATGACCTTGACCTATAGATGTCACATAAACTCAACCTTCCAGTTCACTATGTGTAAGGTCGTTTATCTTGCGGGTCAAAAGTTAAGATCAAGGAAGAAGAAACAAGAGTATCCCCTGGATTTACAGAATTCTTTTGAATCTTAACAATCTGTCTGTTCTGCAATAACAACCATCCAAGTCGTGTTGTCCTTCACCTACCTTGCAGAAAAGCTAGTGGAGTGCAGGAGATTCTACAGTTTGGCATGGCCTCTTTGATCTTTTTGGCTTCCTTTGGGTGGTTGAATCGGAAATAATTAGATCGACCAAGACAAAGCATACAACCTATAAAAGAATGTAGCATGAAGATAATGAAGATTGTCAAAGGATGACATACGATAAGGGGGATTATTTGGCCCAATAAAGTAATTCTTTACTGTTTACTTTTATGATGAATATATACATGCACAATTTTTAAATGTGTTATTTTTAAAAACTCTTTGTATGCATAGACAAAGCACATGTAGAACCACAGCAGTAAACTGAAATGAAATGCATGTACGCCTGTTTCACAACCTCAAAATAATTACCGCCAACAATTAATAGAAAAAACTACTGGCACCGCCGAATTAAATAGTTGCATTCTGTCTTTACAAGATGGCTTGTCGTTGTATGCTATGTATAATATTCATAAAGCTGATCTTAATTAAAAAGGAATGAAATTAATGTATTTACACGAATAAAATCAAAGTACTGACTCCAGACTTGATTATGTTGCATTGTAATCGACCTCAGTTTATTTGATCTCAAACCATCTGATACCATTGAGTATTTTGTGATTCAAATAGAAAAATAAACACCATGTCTTACAAACTGGTGTGTCTTGTTACATTTTAACAAGGATTTCCATGTGTCTGCCCTGTTCCACTGTCAACATACAGTAACTTGTATATTTCTAAATTTTCATGAAAAAGTGCACATTTTTGTACTCATTTCTTTCTACAAAGATATTCTTAAAAGGTAGGTCCTTGGTAAAGTATCCATAACTCTTGGTTATGAAGTCGATATAATGAATATTGCATTAAATATGACCTTTTCCTATCAAATAATTTTCAAATTTTCAAAGAGGATAAAATTGAGCCTATGCTATTAAATTTGTGTTTCTTTTCAATAAACTTTTAATAGTACACCAATAGTTTATTTTTATACTAACCACATCATCACTAATATATACATGAGCTGATTCACAGATTCAGATTTTGTTTTCACCTTCCTCCAGCAGCCATAACATGAGAAGGTAGGTATAACCTCGACTCTCCTCCCTAGTGCTAACTGTTACATGTACTTGGTGGGAGGGAAGCCTCACGCTCTCTATAACTTTCTCCATGTTATCGCAGCTTGTTAACAAGCAGAATGTAATGAGACATGATTTTTACATGTATACAGATTGCCCTGAATGCATTGCAAATCATTCTCTGAGCTGTAAGTGACAAAAGAAATTCAGTCATTCATCCAAGTGTAGAAATTTGAGTCAGGTTTCAAATTGTTATGACTGAATTTTTCTGTGGGAGTAATTTGGCACACTTGTAAGAGTTTGGGGGCAAGTTTTATGGGAAATCCTGACAGGGTGCCCACACCTCCGTATTTCTGTAACGTGTAACACTCGGAGGAATAACTTGGCAATATTATACACCGCTCCTTCACATCCTGAACTCGAGTAATTCATTAATCACCTTCCAATAACAACCAAGTCGCTGAAATCATGTTTCCCTATTGACTCAAGAATTACAGCAAGAACATTGTAAGAACTTGTGTTGTTTTTCAAGCAAAAAATATATATAATTCAGATATATTTTAAGAAATACTTTCATGATGTGCATTAGTTCATACTCTCATGTACTTTCAAAAATATATTCACATTCTACATTTATTTCTGTCAGTATTCCCAGCCATTAACATAGACATACTACACTTATGCATTGTTCCTAACTACTTCACATTCATGATGAAAGGGTTATCAGTCATCATACAACTTAATTGTAAAGATATCAAAGGTAATCATAGGAGGAGTAAAGATATCTGTAACTGTGTATGGGAAGCATGTGCAATATACTGATTAGCATAGGTATAAAGCACGTGTAGATGTGGAAAACACATTTGTTGCTGCTGTAGTAGAATGTGTGGCCTCATGATTTTTATCATTAAGCCATAATCTATTATCCTTTGATGACTAGCAACAAAGTGCTGCAGCATGCATACAAAACTGTACTGATTCACGACGAACAAGATACATCTTCTGTTCCAGTCGAGTCCTCCCATGGGGTACTGACATACTGATTGTGGTACCGACATACTGTTTGTGGTACTGACATACTGTTTGTGGTACTGACATACTGTTTGTGGTACTGACATACTGTTTGTGGTACTGACATACTGTTTGTGGTACTGACATACTGATTGTGGTACTGACATACTGTTTGTGGTACTGACATACTGTTTGTGGTACTGACATACTGTTTGTGGTACTGACATACTGTTTGTGGTACTGACATACTGATTGTGGTACTGACATACTGTTTGTGGTACTGACATACTGATTGTGTGCTGATATACTGTCTGTTGTACTGACATACTGTTTGTGGTAATGACATACTGTTTGTGGTACTGACATACTGTTTGTGGTACTGACATACTGTTTGTGGTAATGACATACTGTTTGTGGTACTGACATACTGTTCATGGTACTGACATATTGACTGTGGTACAGTGCAAAAATGTCTGTGCAACATTTGCTCCAGTAACAACAGAATAATTTTATCTTAGCAATAAATGAAGCTGGATGCACTTTCTCTGAATGCCTAACTTTGGTTAGCTATGTTCCCCATTTACTCCCCTCCCCCCAACCTAATCTCTTTTTCTCAACATGTAACCAATGCAAACACTTCCAAATGCTGACAGGGTTAAGTGCAAAACTGGTTCAATTTTAAAACTGAACAATCAAAAAAACATCGTACGGCATTAAAGCATGAAAAGTTTTCATCCATTTCACTGACTGAAAGCTGCAGTTCCAAACATTTGACTATTGCTGTTGGTCTGCCCCCCGTGTGCTTTGTTGTTAGACAAAGATTCCACTGAAGCACATGATAGTTCGAGACCTTACGGCCCCATAGCTTTCTCAGATATTATAAGCAAAACTTCTGATGTAGGTGGCACGTGCGGACAATTACCAAATTACAGACACAAGTCTTTTTTAAACAAATCAGAGCATCTGCCTGCTAGCAGTTGTGGTTTCAATTATCCAAGCGGAAGTTGCTTGTCTTTAACTGAGGCATGGCTTAATCTGCCTCCAGTCCCCTCATAATGGGCAGCACACTTTGTGTTTTTTTTTCCGCTGGAGACTGCCGTCTGAGATTTTTACCGCTCGATCCTCTTCCCATTCTTGTGAGGATGAGAGGAGAGACAAATGCTGCTCATCAATTCTGTTGAGCATATGCTCCTGCACTTCAGGAACAAAATGCTACATTTCACTCAGTTTACTGACAATTTGATCTCCGTATTTGACCTTGGTGAAAACCATTTGACATTGAAGTTTCATACGAAGTAGTTCCGTATGATCCACTTATGCTGGTGCAGTCATTCACTGAGTACCTGAACTGCATGTCATACATTTATTTTCTTTATGAATCCTGATGAGTAATCTATCAGGCAATACACACCAAGTCATCTATCTCACCGTAACCAAAATTTATTCAGAAACTGAAACCCTCTGATTCATTATCTGACACATCTTATGACTGTCTTTATAATGGTTTTTAGTTTTGTCCTTTAACAGCTAGCCTGTTCACCTAACTAAATAATACTGGGGTAGTCTTGGATGCATTTACATATATTGTTAAATGTCAAGGCTAATTGGTCAGTTTGAAAATGACCAGGACTCTGCTAATTTGTCCAAAAGAATTCACAATTCATTTAAAAATAAAAAGAACACTTTAGTACATGCAATTCACCAGCTTCTTCTGCACCAGTAGTTCTCTCATTACACAATTTACTCAATGCAAATCCAAGCTCTTTAGTGATGCATCATCTTATCAACAATTTCGATACTTAAAACACTGGCCATCCTGAGAGGTTTTATTTTAGAAATGATTATATTAAAATTTCATTTCCATTACCTCCTTCATGAATGATAAATTTGGTGAAAATGATCCCTAATCAATAGATTACCTGTTTTAGAAGATAAAGTTTTCTTTGACTTCCTTTTCTCCATAGTACATGAACAGAAATCACCTCTCTATCAACAGCACATATTATTTCCTTGAATTCCCAACAAAAAAAACCAAAAGATTCACCAAACCTGCATCCACATGCAACAGACAATGTTTATACAAAAACCAACGCAATATGTGGATTGTCATCACAAAAACTTTCACGATAACACCATAGGTAATATTGAGCAGGCAAACTTTATTTTGTAAGCGCACACTTTCTCACTCTGGAAGAATCCCACTGCCAAAAATACATCTTCTTCGAAAAAATTAGCATTGTATCTCAAAATTTACGTAAAAAATATTTGAGACACGTATCGAAAGGAATTGGAACACAGAAAGGAAAGGCATGAAGATGCAAGACAAAAAGATGGAGGAGAGAGCATGTATGATTATTCCACCCTGTGAACAGACATCTGGTGCACTGCACTCTTTCTTATGTCATATCTTATCCTCCTACAGTTAGTGCATTCTATCAATCTTACAGTTACTATCAATAAACAGAAGTCGCCATGCTTAAAGTCATCCATCATTCGCTTGTCATTTTCTCCATCGGCATACAACATTGTAAGAATTTACCCAAATGCCATTGTCAATAAACACAAAGATTATCACAATATTAGAATAATTTACCCTACGTATAAAAATATTTCTACTTATCATGAACAATTCTTCTCAATCTTTACATGCCTAAACAGACAGTCACCAAATGGGCCAAGGCATGAAAATCTGGGTTCTCCTGAAAGACAGAATTCTAGATCTGCTCTTCCACAGTCTCAATCTGGAGAAAAATTTCCTGCACTTCTAAAATTCTGGAAACTTAGTATTCTCACCAGTAGCTATGATGAGAAACTTATCTACCCAGCTAAGCTTTTAAAGATAACCATCAAATGGACAAATTCTCCCCTGTTTATTCTGTGATTAGAAATCTCCAATGCTGATAAAATGTGAAATATGATGATTTTGCACATGTATCAATTCTAAAATGACCCAATTCACAACCATCGATCTAGTCTATGATTTCTGAACAATCAATTGTCTTGAAGTTGATAAAATTTCTGAAAGTATTCTCATGAAAAAGAAAACGTGGTAAATAATTTAATTTAGTTTCAGCCAATTTCAAAATGACTACTACTCTTTAAAGTACATTCTCAACACATTTTACAGATTTTTAAAACAACAGTGGTTGCAGGGGGGATTAGGTATTTAAATCCTCGAGGTTTCATAAATATTGAAATTAAAATAAATAAAAAATTCTCTACTTCAATGCTGATACCTTAATAATATCAATGCACTTCATTAAAGATTTAGACAAAGTGACTCCTTTTGTATTTTCCAAAACACTATTACCCAGAAGTTCAAAGATTTATTTCCATGTACTTTAATGCAAAAGCAAATGCGGTCATTTTCTTATGAAGAAACATCGAAAATCTGAGAGGTTCCAAACAAAAGAGAAATCCACTAATTTACCAAAACACTTTCCACCAACAATCCTTTGTTGTTCTGTAATCTTCCAAGGTTGGGTGGGTTGTTTACGATCAGCAGTGAACTGAAATCTGCAAATTGTTACTGCAAAGCCCTCAAAGTGAAATATTTATTCTTCTGTTTAGGCATGAACCAAGAAAACACCATGCTAAGGAGCAAGTTTGTAGAAAAACGAACAAGAGCAAGAAGTCAACATCAAAGACGAGATTACCGAGAGACAAATCACACGAAATACCGGGTAAAAAATTTACCTGGTGTGTTTGTGGATATTCAGTGTGGACCTCGATTATAAATACAGTAAAAAATACTGTGTAACCAGTAGCAACCATTACAGCCACGTTCTCGATATCAATACAAAACAAGAAAACACTTCCAACAAGACCAAACTATGGTCTCTTTGGAATCGTCACCAACAACAAATCTGAAAATTGTTACATGGCCAAATAAAATTACCCCACAATAAACCTAGAGTGATCTTCTGTGATCTTAACAACACAAACTGGAGATTAATAGTGTGCTATGGGGACATCAATAAGTTTTAAATCACTGTTCACATTCAGCGTGAAGTGGGAGTCAGGACCTCAGCAAATGGGACCCTCAACAGTATAAAGTTGCTGTTGATACGAAACTCAACTTCAAAAAGACTTTTATTTTTTATTGACACTTGCTCCCTATACTGCTTTTTAGCTTACCTGAGCTGAAACTTCAAGTGAGCTTACCATGGTCACCCATTGTCCGTCTGTCTGTCCGTTCATCAATCTATCTGTAAATTTTTCACATCCAGAACCACTGAGCCAATTTCAACCAAACTTGGCACAAATCATCATTGCCAATTTCACTGCAACTTTGTATAAATCATCCTTGGGTGAAGGGAATACAAGTTTATTCAAATGAGGAGCTATATCCCTTCAAAGGAAGATAATCACAAAAAAATAGGGTGAGGTCATTTAAAAGCCTTCTTCTCAAGAACCACTGGGCCATAAAAGTTTCAAATTTACTGGGTAGCTTTCTGACATTTTGCAGACTCAAGTTTGCTGAAATCAAGGCCCCCAAGGGATCACAACTGGATCAAAATTTTACATATAAATGTATAGAGAAAATTATTAAATATTGGTAAAGTTGACTCAGATAAGTGATGTGGCCCATGGGCCTCTTGTTTCATAATATTTTTATCATTTTCAATCATTTTCGTCTCTCTCCTGTGTAAGAGTCACATTTTTACACCAATCTATTCATTAGTTCTTTCGACTTAATCACATCAATATTAAAATTTAAGTTTTCCAAGTTTACCTTGGTGAAAATTTGGCATCCAAGCAGAAATTTGACAGACATGCAAAATTTTGATAACCCAATTATAATCTTTACTTGAACATACAAAAAAAATTTGATCCATATGTATCAAATCATGACAGAAATTTATTTATCCATTCTAAAGTTGGGTGATGCATGTAACCTTCAGATGGCAATCACAACAAGATATTTCACTCAAAAAAAAAAAAGACGTGGAATTAAAATTGGCCAAACAATAATTTAAGATAAGATATTCCTCACAATAACCTGAGAGTATGCAGACAGAAAAGTGCATACAGAATTAATACCCAGCAAATGCACACATTTCATGTATATCCTGACTATATCTGCAGTGAAGGTAGATTCGTAAGATCACCCCTATGAAAATAATTAAGCACCAATGACGTCAAGATTTTCTTTTATGATTAAACCTGAGTAGAAGTATTTAACAGAAAATTAAACATTTCATCAAGAAGAATTATTGAAAATCAAGATGAGTAAAAAGTAAAACATTCCTAGCACTGTCAGAATGTAGACCTTGAGCTTCAGCATACAATATCTCTGGTTATGATAGTAAGTACCCCCCCCCCCCTTTCCTGAAAATTCCTAGTTTAAGGTCTGATGACATCACAATTCACAACACAAAAAATGAGTAATTTCAGCAAATGTTTTCTCTTCAGAATAAGGTGGGTGCATGCAAAAAGAAAGTGGAATAATAATTTTCCAACTTCAATGACTTCATCAAAATACTTAATTCGTTATATCATTCCTCCCATCAGGTTTTGAGTGGGTAAATACGTACTCAGGTCCAATGGTTCTCAAGTAAACAGAAAAACTGGATCCTCCTTAAAAAATAGCATATATTTTATAATTCTTATAATATGAATTAATTTCTAACTTTCTCTAGCTTATTTCTTTCATAGTTTCAATTGTTCATTGTGCGACAGTGATATCTGGCATTATTAAGTATTTTATGTATTCTGTATAATTTTGATTTGCACTTTAGTATAGTGTAAAGCGCTTTAGAGTATATTTAGATAAGGCGCTATATAAGTGCATTATTCTCATTGTTATCATTATTCTGATTATTATCATTATTATTGTTAATGCAATTTGTTTCGTATGTATCACTAAAACCATGTTACAAAATCACGTTATACTTCAGAGGTGTTTGAAAATAAAATTGAACAGGTTCTATCAATGCTTTTAATGTATTTAAATTTTTACAAACTGTGGAAAGAGACATTCTGAGCTGTCATATATACAATTATAATCGGTCATGGTAACCTTCATTAAAATTGCATGTTATTACATATATTTTGAGGCTATCATTTTTGGTAGCAACTTCAGTAATTTCACAGTTTTTCCCTTGACTACAGTAGAGTATAGATATAACAAGGTATGTATCTGCTTTTGTTGGCCGGGCCTTCACACGTGCAATTACGTAATTTATCAGTCATATTAAACACTCTTACTACATGTCAAACTGCAACACACTTTATATATAGTAAACAATGGGTATGGTCTGCAGTTGTCCATTTTTTGTGTATATATGAAAAATCCGAAAAAATATACATTGATATATATAAGAACAGATAGGTATAATGCAACCGCAGAAATTGGATATGCAGATTTTAGGAATCGAATCACAAAAATTTCCACCAGCAGAAAAATTACACAGTACGTCAGTGCATTTCTGATAGAAAATGACTCTTCCTTGACAATACATAAGCATGCAAAGACAGAGAAAAAAGCTGTGACATTACAGAAAAACTACGCCAATTTAGCCACATCATCTTACTTTTATCTGTATTACTATGACAAACTTCAGCCTTCGCTGTTACTTTGAAGTGTGTTCTCTCCATCTTCATCCAATGTTGGCCTAATCAATCACTTGACAGCCAAGCATCCTTGTCACTAGGAAACTCCAGAAAATTAACAAATTCCAAGGGAGATTTTTCAATAAAGTTTGTCAATATTTCATACACACAGTCCACATGAAATATCTGAAGGGATCTAACTTTTCACAAGATTTCTTCAGTAGAACTACTTCATTTCAACCAGTAGCAGCAGAAAAATTAATAATTTGGATATACATAAGTTCAAACCAGGACGAAGTTTTTAAAAACATTAAATAAACACACATCACTTCCTCGTGTCAGCAAAAACTTTATATCAATGAAACATTCCTCTGAATCGACATAAGATATGGAGAGATTTTTTTATCATGGTGATGTTAAATACACCTTTAAATGATAACCCCGTCTGAATCCGCTTCCCCTCAACCACACACCTCTACCTTCCAATCATCAGCCTTATCACTGAATTAATAACTCCAATCAATTCAGACATCCAGGTACCACAGTTTATGTTCTATAATTAGACTTTGAAACACTAGTGTAATTTCTACCATAAATCCATCAGTGACACAAAGATTTCAAATTTTGGTTTTTTTTCTCCCCTAAACAAAAACACGATTTTTACATTTCACCATTAATCTCTCCCACATGGTTCGAGATCTAATAGACAAATAATGAACTGCAATAAACGGCAAGTTCTATATGCTTGGTTGATAGATAGCTGGGTCATTAGAAATACAGATCTTCCCTCAAGTGGAAAAGCAGATCTATAGGCCATAGGAATATATATGCACCTGCTTTGATCCCCCCCCCCTGTTCATTAGGGTAGTACACAACTCTCAAACTGACAGTAGAACCCCTGAATTTAAACAAGAAGCCTCCTTGACTCGGAAAAAGGAAGCACTGTGTTGATTATTAGGACATACAAACAGAGAATCTGAAAAAAAGGAAAGGGGGGGGGGGGGGGGGGGGGGCACGAACTATGTATCCTCTGTAACAAGGAATGGAACGACTGAGATTACCAACATCAGCAGCTACATCAAATAAGTCTTTTGATATCTAGCTGGGGCAAGAAACATCTGATATTTTGACACGTGCTATTGAAATTTACAAGAAATAGATGAAGAAATGTGAAAACTGTACACATGGTGGCTCTGATCACTATATATACATCATTAATCCAAACTGCTTCCATTACTCTGCAAAAACACAAAGAGGAAATCTGATTTATCTCAATGGGTTTAGAGGGTTTTTTTTTATAGCAGCCTTTGGTAATGAGAATACTAAGACACCATGATAACAAATTCAGGCCCGAGTCAGTAGAAGAAGTCGAAGACCTGCGCTACATCTCTCTGTGCTTCCACTCACTAAAAACATGCTCAAGGCTAATCATTCACTTCTCCAGGATACTGCATGGCGGTGTTTTTTAAGTTCACCCCACCCTTAATTTACTATACTAGATACAAGATTTTGTAATCACTCTGCTATCCAAACAGAAAAATCGGATTATCCGGAATATCCGGGTTGTTTCTTTGTAATGATCAATCATTATCAGATACCTGTCATGATGATAGATATTTAAAAATTAAATTTTCAGTTTTAAAAATACCTGCAGGCATGAGCTTTTACACCAGCATACTTTATGAAGTGCTAATTTACTGGCGTTAAGCGTTGCAGTTCATACCCTCATGTACTATAAAAACTGAAGTTTAATATTTCTTATATTGCATTCTACTCTAATTTCTGCTGGAATTTTCAGCCATTAAAATTGATTCTGACGTACTATATTTTTCAAGATTCATACATGCATTGTTTAAAACTTGTAGAAATACCAAAGGCAAAAACATTACAAATGTAATTCAAGTGCATGTGCAAACATTTCTATGTACTTACTCATCATCATGAAGATCTGCCAATGCAGCAGGTGATATCTACCTTTTACTTACCTTTTACACTTAGCCGAAAGTTACACCTTATATATAATACTTATCTTCTGACATGATTAATTGAATCAACTCGGTATTATCTAATCAAATTCTAATAAAAACAATTTACTTACTGGGGTTGGGCTTACAAACAAAGATGCTTGTTCTCTTCTAATCATTTAATCTCAATCTAAAGACTTAAAATACCAAACTAATTGAAAATAGACCTGTGTTGACTGAAAATCTTAATCCTTCTATCAAAGTAGGAATTCATTTATGGTATCTGTTTCAAGTTTTTGATAGGGATATAAAGATTATTGTGTAAAATAAATCTTCTAGTGTATCAGTTAGTCAGACCGATTGGTGTGAAGATCTTCAATGAACCGCATTCTTTTACTCCTATTTCAACAGATGTATGTCTGTAGTTGTCTACTGTGTTATATAACACTTTATCGTGTAGGTACACTGAAGATCGTATCTATAGCAATGGGAAAGTAGCATTAACTTTTCACAATTTTATCGTGAACATTACTTTTTCTCTGGAATTCAAAAACAAAAAGATTTACTATATCTCAATCCCATGAGAGTTCACTGATCTACTTTAATATACGACCCCCACCCCTACCTCCCCCCCACTCACCCACCCACCCCCCCCACCCCCATTCCCCCCACCAACCCACCCCAAGAGAAGATCTTTCTCAAGAGAGATAACTCTTTCAAAATTACACACAATGACTTTTAGGAGTCTTTATACACTGAACTTTGAAAAATCTTGTTTTCACCAAATATCACATGAGAGAGTGAGTTCTAACAATTTGAACAGAGCAAAATCAAGTCTTCACATTTATCCAATAAATTTTTGACACGGAGTGACCAAAGACTCACATGTTCTGTTGACTGGATTAACTCTATTTCAGCCTAGTCTTAAAAGCCCCTATGAAATGCAATATCTTGGAAATTATTAAATTTAATAATAAAGAAATGCAATTCAATTATGATTGGGGCAAGACAATAGAAATGATGTCACACAACAAAATTAGATGTAGATTCTGTCACAAACTCGAAAACAGGTGTGTGTTGTGGACTATATGAAATTAATTCTAGGCTTTTGATTGGACATCACTATATCATAACAGAAACTGGTTTGTGACTCTGATGAGAATCAAACCCAGGATCCCTGGCATGACAGTCCAGTACTCTACCAATCGAGCTAAAGGGTTAACCCACTAGCCTGAGCTTGTAGGAAGATCATGTATCTAACACTACCACATTGTCCCCCTCCAGAGAGAGAGAGGCGTCCCGACTCTCCCAGAGTGCCAGCGCCTGTGGGGTGAAGTTCTGGGGGCAATCACATTCATCCACCAGAGATTACCCGGGTCCCAACGTGGGCGCCAAATATAACAGAGACTGGTTTGTGTCTCTGATGAGAATTGAACCCGGGACCTCTGGTATGACAGTCCAGTACTCTACCGATTGAGCTAAAGGGTTAACCCACTAGCCCGAGCTAGTAGGAAGGTCATGTATCTAACACTAACACAACATCATTGCCAAAAGAAATGAGGGGGATCTTACATGAAGCAAACTTGAATACACATTTCTTTACTTTATATGTGAATTTTGACATATTTAATCATTGTGTTACAAATTAGGATTCTGTACAATACAAAATTGTTCAAATTTTCTCTTTCAAAAATGTGTCTTTACTACATGAGGTTATAAAATTTCACAATATAGCCAACTTCTTATTGAATAAAATTACTTATGATTTTTTTTCACAAAACCTGTGGGATCATACTAGTTATCCCTGCTAAACAAAATCTGTGGGATCACTAGCACTGGTGTACAAAACCTGTGGGATCACACAAAATATCACCCCGTGGAATGATTCAACACCTGATTATAAGCTACTCACCTTGTGGGAGCCGGGTGGGCTCTGTGACCAAATTTCCGTCCACAGCACACATCTTGGCGAGAGGATATAAGGTAATCACTCCATGGATATTCTCGATAAAGCAGTGTTCTGGCTCCACTCCCGTTCCCTGGATAATAATGTCCGGCATGCTGGGGGCATTAGACAAGCCAATCTCTGTCCTCCCTACAAATACGATCCTGCCATCAAAAGTCTTCAAAAATGCAATATAACAATGGATCTGTTTATCAAATACAATAAAATCACTTATTTTAACGAGGATAATTTTTCTTGGTTTTAGAAAAATAAGAGTGGGGACTTGATTTCGAGGCTGAAGAGCTGTTGTTCTTTAGTTTAATTTTTCTTGTTTGCCAAGGATTTAAATGTCTGAACATGTCCATCACCGAAAATTGAAATTACATTAAAATTTCAAATTGAAATTACATTAAAATTTCAAATTGAAATTACATTAAAATTTCAAAGTACTAAACAGATGGTTGGCTGTTGCATATTGTACATAAAAATGAAATTGTAGTCAACTTTGCTATGGTAACCATATATACATGAACAAACAAGTTTAAAACTGAGAAAATTTTTCCAAGTAACAAAACAAATAAAAATAAATTCTCTTGAGTATGTATATTGCTGTAGTTTGCAATTCTAATCAAAGAACCTTCTTCCAGCCTTTACACACTTACATACAATTCAGAAAATTACTCATCCATTTTAAAAAAAAAAGCAATGAACCTTTTTCACATAAGGTCAAAAGGAATGATAAGTCAAAAAAAAGCTCTGACACTTAATCACAATATGTACAATGAGCAAGAGACAGTAACGACATCAATGATGGAAGTATATTTGTCCATGTGGATACTTGGTATGATCCATGCAACCTTCACTCTTTTCAGTGAGAAGTTAGAGCAATATACCCTCTTGAAGAGGTAGTATAGTGACCGCTGTAGATAGCCGCCCACTTCCGAGACTGACCAGGTGAGGCTTGTCTGTGTGAACTTTGACTGCATTGTCTGTATCCGTTACCTCGTATTCCTCCTGTCAAATGCACAAAAGTAAAATCCCATCAAATTCTCTACAGCTAAACATCATTTCTCTATATCAACATTTCCCAATGTTTTTGCCTTTGATATCTTTTCACCAGTTGTAATGATAGTCATTTTCTCATGAATGCAAAACAATTTATGCATGAATCTTGTTAAATATAGTGTGCCTATTTTAAAAGGACAAGAATTCCGACTGACAGGAATGTAAAATGTAAACATAAGAAATAAATTTCATTTTTGAAAATACATGTACATAAACTACAATGCTTCATGCTGGCATACTTTTCATGAAATGCTTCCATGCTTCATGAAGTATGCTGGCATGAAGCATCACAGTTTATGCCCTCATGAAATTTTCAAAATGAAATTTATTTTATTTCTCAGTCAACACCCATTCTGCCCAATATAGCAATGGAACGCTTGTCACCATTAATTACCAACTGCTGCAAGTTTCCCAATTTCTGAAATGAAAATGTCAACAAGACTAAAGAAATACTTTTGTGCAAGTTGTTTCATCCAATTGTTTATACCTTACATAAAACAGTTGCAATCGAAACTCGTAAAAATGTACATGTGATTATGCGATAACTGTAAGTAATTCATACGTACTTTACTTTGTCCTTAAGTTCTAAACTTGATGGAATAAACAGCATGATAAAAGTGCAAAATGTCCCTCCCAGGGTACATTAATTTAGCGTTTTATGTTGGGTAGAATCAGACCTTGTGTTTTATTTTAGCGTTTTATGTTGGGTAGAATCAGACCTTGTGTTTTATTTTAGCGTTTTATGTTGGGTAGAATCAGACCTTGTGTTTTATTTTAGCGTTTTATGCTGGGTAGAATCAGACCTTGTGTTTTATTTTAGTGTTTTATGTTGGGTAGAATCAGACCTTGTGTTTTATTTTAGCGTTTTATGTTGGGTAGAATCAGATCTTGTGTTTTATTTTAGTGTTTTATGTTGGGTAGAATCAGACCTTGTGTTTTATTTTAGCGTTTTATGTTGGGTAGAATCAGACCTTGTGTTTTATTTTAGCGTTTTATGCTGGGTAGAATCAGATCTTGTGTTTTATTTTAGTGTTTTATGTTGGGTAAAATCAGACCTTGTGTTTTATTTTAGCGTTTTATGCTGGGTAGAATCAGACCTTGTGTTTTATTTTAGCGTTTTATGTTGGGTAGAATCAGACCTTGTGTTTTATTTTAGCGTTTTATGCTGGGTAGAATCAGACCTTGTGTTTTATTTTAGCGTTTTATGTTGGGTAGAATCAGACCTTGTGTTTTATTTTAGCGTTTTATGCTGGGTAGAATCAGACCTTGTGTTTTATTTTAGCGTTTTATGCTGGGTAGAATCAGATCTTGTGTTTTATTTTAGCGTTTTATGCTGGGTAGAATCAGACCTTGTGTTTTATTTTAGTGTTTTATGTTGGGTAGAATCAGACCTTGTGTTTTATTTTAGCGTTTTATGTTGGGTAAAATCAGACCTTGTGTTTTATTTTAGCGTTTTATGCTGGGTAGAATCAGACCTTGTGTTTTATTTTAGTGTTTTATGTTTGGTAGAATCAGACCTTGTGTTTTATTTTAGCGTTTTATGTTGGGTAGAATCAGACCTTGTGTTTTATTTTAGCGTTTTATGTTGGGTAGAATCAGACCTTGTGTTTTATTTTATTTAATCACATCTGTGGTTGGTTTAAGGATAAATGACTAATACCTCTCTCTCTCTCTCTCTCTTCTTAAACTTTGTGATGGGAGAAATATCAGACCGTACAAGCCTCTGGTTTTAATACTATTGTGTAATGTTACTCTTAATCCGATCTATTGAGTTTCACATTCTACTGTACAAACAAAATTCAACAAAATTAAAGTTTGAAATGTGTAACCTTTAAATATACTTTTACTGTACACAAGAGTTAGACAAAAGTAAATTAAGTTTCATAAAATTCATTATTTTGATCATTGATTGCATTTAAAGTTTCCAATTATCAATAATATTTTGAAATTTACCATTCAGATATATTCTTGTAATATTCCAAAAATACCTTTTTATAATGAATATCAATGGGTGGACATTTTTCCAGTACTTTCCCCCACTTTTGATTAAAAAGACCAGTTCAATAGCATAGAATGCCTTCCAGAGTTTTATTTTGTTGAAATATTCAAAGAGGAATAACTCTGTTTGAAAATAAAATCAAGGAAAGACGGCATTACTTGGCCCTGTTAATCCCCCCCCCCCCCCCCCAAGAAAAAATTTCAAAGTCGTTGACGTTCACTTTTTGGCAAACAAAATATCAAGAAAATGCACTGTGATAAAAGATCTATAACAATATGTAGTGTTTAGGACTATGTGTACTATGGATATCAGCCTGGGTTGCTCAGCGGTTAGAGCACCTGACTAGTAATGCAGGGTTCCCAGGTTTGATTCCCAGTCCAGCCACAAATTTTCTCGTTTCCTGTTATATTTGGTGCTAATAACCACCCCTGAACTTACAGATCAAAGCCCTGCTGGGGGCAAAAGAATCTGGGTTGTGTGTCTTCAAGGTTGAAGACAAATTAAGGAAGGAGGAATGTAGTGGTTTGGAACATAAGAATGGTGGATATCAGCCTTAATAGGTCAGTGGTTACAACACCTGACTAGTAATGCAGAGGTCCCAGGTTCAACTCCAAGTCCATTAACAAAATTTCTCCTTTCCTGTTACAAATGACTAAAATTGCAAAGTATTGTTAACCAACTTTTATTCACATGTGAGAAATTTTCATGAGGTTTGTGAGAACTTTATCATCGTAAATATTTCTTGCAGCGAATCAGTCCTTCATTGCCTCTTGTATTTGTTTAAGATAATCTCAGTTACGAAAACTAGTCGCCGTGAACCAGTTCATCACCGATAAATCAAGAAATAAAGTCATCATAGAGAAAACTTGGTTTACAGTGGTTCAGTGTTGCTAGTGTTCATAAGATGTCATAGTTGCTAGTTTGTCAAATTTTCATTCAAGCTGCCTACTATAGAAGGAGTAAAAGGGAGATGAGAGAAAGGAAGAGGAGAGGTAATAAAGAAAGGAAATGGGGAGAATAGAAAGACGAGGGAGGAAAGAGAGAGAGAAAAGGAACATAGTCCAGTAGGAAGATGGGATTGGGAGGACGGTAGGGTAGGAAGATGGGATTAAGAGGATGGTAGGAAGATGGAATTGGGAGGACAGTAGAAAGATGAGATTGGGAGGACAGTAGGAAGATGGGATTGGGAGGACAGTAGGAATATGGGATTGGGAGGAAGGTAGGAAGATGGGATTGGGAGGGCGGTAGGAAGATGGGATTGGGAGGACAGTAGGAAGATGGGATTGGGATGATGGTAGGAAGATGGAATTGGGACAACGGTAGGAAGATGGGATTGGGATGACGGTAGGAAGATGGGATTGGGACAACGGTAGGAAGATGGGATTGGGATGACGGAGAGGCAGACACTCTTGTCCCTCCCCTCTTGTATGTTCAAATTTTTTCCACACTTTATAACAGCTCTCCTGATTAGCAGCCAGAAATAAATGTGTACCGTTCCTTCACACTTCTGAATCAGAAGCTACTGTTTAAATGCAAGCACAGGTTGTGACTGAGACATTTTTTACATCTATTTAGGGTAAGAGAGTTATGGCCTTCAAGATGAGACTTAAATCCAGAGATTACCCCAAAAGCAGAATATTTAGTGAGGATTTAATTTCGGCATTATTAGTGAGAGTGATGAGATCACTAAAATTGAGTATCCCTTAATATTTATTCCTTATCAGAGGTTCCTGTAACAGCAATCTTTCTTAGAATTAGTCACTATAATTAGCTCTCACTAAATGTATATACCCAATTGCTAAGTTAGTGTCTCACTAAAATGACCCAATTACACAATATTCCACGATGGTGCTCAGATAACATTGCCTAGTAATGTTCCATACTGTCAGGTTAGCAGTTTTCAAACTCAAGGCTTGATCCATTTAAAAACTCAATGACAAATAATAAAATTTCAGACACTAAGTAGAAAGATAGCATATTGTATTTCCGTACTATCTATCAAAGTATCTGCTATCAGAACTAATGACTAAGACAAGCGCTACTAACATCAGAGAAGCAACACTCTTTCAGTCATCAGACATTACAGAATACATCTCTGGTTACACCCACTCAAGGCGTCTGATTTCCTGATAGACCTTGTCAAGGACAGACACACCTGCCTAAATGGCAATCAATTTACCAACATGCACTGAAGTATTTGATCTTATTGAAGCATCAAGGTGTTTAAAGTTTGTCCATTAGAATCTGTTTGATAAAATCTCGGTTCTAGTTTTAAATCCATCCATATATGGTCATGTTACAAATTTCTAAACACTGGAGAAATTATGGTTTGTAAAGTCAGTAAGAAGTATATGATTTCTTTAAAGGCACAGCATTCTGAGAGAAGATTTTAGTCGCAGAAACAAAGAGAGGAAAGCTGCAACTTGGCTGTCATTCAAACGAGATTGGTGACATGACTTGATTTACTTCCACAGGCAGTACAAACAAGAAGTGCTGAAAACCCAAATACATAGGGATGGATAGGGGACATATTTCATAGGTCAAGTAGAATATAGTTAAAACAAACAGAAACTGGCTGCATCAGCCAAAAAATACCTTTATCTCCCACTACGTTCCAACATGTTCCTATTACCTGTTTAGTAATCTGAATCAATACAAGTGTATTTGGTCCACACTTCAAATTGTGCATGCAAGATCTTAAAGAGATCGCATGTGGCTTAAAACATTCATTAAGCTGTAACCAAATATTGCCACATTCACCTCTTTCTCATGGGAACTAGATTTCCACACAATCAATGGGAAATAAATTAACCAAATTTTGTCAAGGAAATTGATAGGAAATTTTACAGAATGGGTGGTCCCCAAAGCACTACGGACTAGGCTCTTAACAAATTCAATTTTAATGACCATAAGTTGTGATCCTAGTTTGGGTTTTGTCTTTAAAATCTAGAATAAGTTCTTGAACTTTAGGATCATATGTATGATAAGTAACAGAAAACCCGCTAATTTTCCTCAGTAATAAAAGTACCTCTTGGTAACGAAATACTCTACCTTGTTCAGATAAGCAAAATCAGATCTTACAAGAAATTAGGCTAATAAATAAACCATCAGGAGGTTCTGTGTACTTCTGACTCGTGTAAAAACAGTTACTTTGTCATCACTGGACATGATGAGTCGTAGACATTCTAAACTTCTTCCTTTTACAGCATACAAAGGTATAAAAATACACACTGATGCTCCCATCAAAGGTCAAGGTCATGAGGTAAAAATCTTTGGTGATTTTGATTTCTGGTTTTGTCAAAAGGAATACACATGTGAAATATGAAAGATCAAAGCCCAAGGTAATGGTCAGAAGGTGTAAAATTTGGATACTATAAGAAAGATCTGGTCAAAAGGAATACACATGTGAAAAATGAAAGCCCTATCACCAACCATTCAAAAATTACAGCCAAGCTTAAAGTTTGTACAGTCATACAAACAGATTGACAGATCAATTACAGGGCATGAAAAAAAAACCAGTGTCTGGAGTGACATTAATGCCCCCCCCCCCCCAAAAGGTCATGACTCTGCCAAAAATTATCAGATCCTGATAGTATCCTGACCTGTATATTCACATGACATTGTGGTAGTGTTAGATTCATGGCCTTCCTACTAGCTCAGGCTAGTGGATTAACCCTTTAGCTCGATCGGTAGAGCACTGGACTGTCCTGACCGAGGTCCTGGGTTCGATTCTCAACAGAGGCGCAAACCAGTCTCTGTTACAATATATCTACATACCAAATATCCATGTATCACCAAGACAACGAGTGGAAACTAAGTCCAAGGGGCATAACTCACCGAAAACATGTACCAATATAGACTTTACCTGATTATTTTATCATGACATAATTTCAATTCAAAAATGCCCATGTATAACCGAGATAATAATTGGAAACCATGAAATGTTTCAAATTTTGAAAGTCCATGGGGCACAACTCTGACAAAAATCATTCAACCAGAACCAAATAAGAACATGACCTGGATATTCCCATGAAATCTATATACCAAATTTCAACTGAATGTGTGCATCTGCAGCAGAGATAATAAATTGGAAACTGAATTACAGCAGAAGGATGGAAAAAACTAACACTATATATCCTGCTATTTTATGGCGTGGAAATAAAAATTGGAGTCTTGTCTATGAAACGGTAGTTTCATAGTAACCTGCCCTTCTTGCAATTTTACACTATATTCAACTGATGTCTATTACAATCAGAACAACTACCTGTGCATATAGTTTATACACAGAACAATGTACATGAATGGACAGACATGGAAACAAAACCTGACATCTTTTGAATGCTCTTGAACAGAAGAAAATCTGACAAACTCTCTGTATATTTCAAACCTAAAAATATTCAGCTGTACCCTAGTACTAAATAAAATGTCGCATACAATATGTCGATCACACTGACCTGATCTAGTAAGGGGTGTAGCTTTCTCCTGTCTAAGTTTTTGTAGGACCCATGTTCAAATAAATCCATTCTGATCTACACTTCTCCTGCCATCTCTGCTAACTGAGTGCTGAATCTCGTTGCATTAAAACCAGTGTTCATGTTGATGTTCCATCTCACTCTGCAAGTCTGTGTACCATGTCCACTCATAACTCACTGACCCTGGTAAATGAGGAATTTCATCAATTCTGTATTGATCATTATAAACTAGTGTACTGGATTTACAATACTGTGTCAAAATCAGGAGAAAAAAAATTTATGTTGTCTGCAACTTAGACGTGTGGGTCTAGATACTAGGCCCTTGATTGTTGTCAATTCAATTACCAAGCTAAATTTGAGTGCTTTATTGGAGGTCTACCTAACTCATTACAAAAACATGACAGAGTCGTAAACTATACCATCATACAAGAGTTACAATGTTTTAAAACATTAAGCTATAATCAGCTAATGGCCAAAAAAAAAATTTAATTAGAAACAATGTCTAGCAATTTGGTGATAAGAAAGACAGCAGACTTTTAAGATGCATAAATCACAAGCACTGGGCAGAATCTGAGAGGGCTAACTATCAGACGATGACCCCTCAGGAATCTGTGCATCACCACAAGCCCCGCCATTCCAACTCTAACCAGTTATCAACATAACATGCTTTTAAGAAGGTTCCAATTTATTTACCTCATTTTAAAAGAAAAGAATCTTTTCAAACCTCATTACACCTCAGGCCTGGAGTGAGAAAATTGTGCACACATATTTCACTTTCAACCACTTTTAAAAAATTACATAACTTTAAAATAAGGTTACCTTCTGTAGATCGATTTTGTCTCCACCCCATGCAATGTGTGTGCACTTCCAACTATTTTAAATTCTATTAACTCCCACTGTTTTAATTCTGCAATCAATATTTACCACCTTGTTCTCTCTTGCTCATACAAGGAAAACATATTGAAATCAATGCAGCCATAACATGCTTAATTACAATTATCTGATTAAATCCAATACACACATAAAAAATAATCATTGATACTCCTCTAACTAGCCTGCTCACTCTCTATCGACACCCAGTATAAACACTGTGGCTTGTCTAGAATCACTGCACTGCAGGCCTCCTAAAGACATTGATCACATGAATAGCCCTCTAATGGCATCTTAATTGTCTTTATCATAAAACTTCCAACAAGACAAAGTATCTACTGACTATTTCTCATCAGAGTGTTTGTGTATTGGATGCGATTTCTGGGAGAATCAGGTATCCCATACAGGTGCCCCTTATAATTAGAGGATAATTGACAGGACAGGGGGCAAAACAAACATCTTGCTGACACTGATGCCTCGGAGATGTTTGGGCGATTTTATCAGTAGCCAAACACACACACATGACCTCATCTGAACTTCTGCATGAAACTTATATCCGCCTCAATCCAAATTGCCCCCGAAATTTCACTAAGCCATCTAATTAGAGCAATTTTTTTGTACTTTTTTTTGTATATTGAATTTTCTAAAACCTGAGTAGACCTTGCTCTGAATATAGAGAAGATATATCTTTTTTTTAATGTACTTATAAATCAAAAACCTTTCAAATTTCAATTATATCGACATTTCTGCCATACTACTTCATCAAGACACCTCTGCCCGAGTCTATCAAATACAAAATACTGTCTTATCTATCAAATGTCCTCATGTTAATTACTATCTAGTTTTCCTAGCATGTGCTTTCATAAGGCATGAGCAAATTCACATTATTTCTATATGATTTAACCAGTATGTGGCATTTTTGTTTTAATTTTTTATATGCTCATATACTTCAACAACCTCATAAATGTCATTATAAAATAGTATACACACCCATTTCATTTTTTTTTTTTTAATAATCTTTTTCTTCTAGCATGAGGAGTTTAACATCAGCAACAAATATTTATTGTAGCTGCTAAAAATCGCTCGGAGAAATAGGTCCAGTCTATCTAAATGTGCTATTGATTTACATTTAACATCCTGTTTACTTTCAATGCAATTTTCTGGCTCTATGGTATACCATCATTTTAATCATTTAATTTGAACATTTTCTCCTTATTTAACAAAAAAAAAATACTAGAAGACAAAATAAAAATTCTTATTTCTTTTTATCAGACACTGATTTTTTCGCAATTAAATTTTGCAACACAAAACATCAAAACACACCTTTTTTGGCATAGATCTCTTCAATGTCACTCTTTATGTTAAAATCCCTCTGATCTGAAACACACACTGTCCAGCTCCGGCTACTGTCTGACCTACAATTAATGACATCAAACGTTATTTTGATCCAGATAATTTCAGGGCAATTGATTTATCATTCCATAGAATCCCATACATCTGCTCTCTTCAGCCTTCAACACAATGTTACACAGAAAAGCCTTCCTGCACAATACACACCATCATTTTTTAGCATAGCATCAACTCAGCCAATTTAACCGCCATGACTGTATGTCAAAAATATGCAATCAAATATCATTTGGTGCAGAGAAAATTAATTCTACAAATATCGGCACTAAGTTTTTAATGAAATCTCTAACTAGCTGAGTCGTTCTTTAACAGAGTTATTTCATTTGTAAAAGAGTAAAATTCCCAAGACATCTGCCTTCCAGGTTTGCCCAGATGCGCTTAATTTAAAAAATGAGGATCTTAAAGATTGAATTCAATTTAGATCTTCATTACACATTTCAGAAGATGAGATGGTGAAACGCATTATTAAACTCTTCATCACAGATAAAATTTTACAGTTTAAGTATTTAATTGATAATTATAGAGCATGACCAAAATTTCACTGAAGAATAATCTGTAAAATTAACAGTGTAAAACATCTAAAACACCGACTGCATCAGTATGTTGATTAATCAGGACTTCCAAACAGAATCCAAATACAATGTGTTCAATTATCAACACTGTATACAGCATGTAAAAGTCACCATATAAAAAGAAAACCCCAAAAATACTGGGACATCAGATTCATTTGTAACTTTGACCAATGATAACTCTCTCTCTCTCTCTCTTTTTTTCTCTCTCTCTCCCTCATGAAAACATGTTCAACTGACCTATTGATCTTGTTTTGGATTTAAGCTCACATATAAATCAACCATAACATCCCTAATAATAATTCATTCACACTTACCATCACAGGAATTTTCTAATTTCGGTTGCCCTCTATTAATATAATAAATGACACACGTGCCAGGGCTTCTGATGCCAGCAGTAATCAAACTTCTTCAATACAATTATCCATTTGTCCTCAGACATCACAAACAGAGACTTTCCTTGCTGTCTGAGTTATTAATTCCCAGCCCTTGTTTCCTACAAATTAAATCATCATAAAGAGATCAAATTTCACTTTTAAAGACTTTGCAAATGAAGAGATTATCATCTTAGTATTTCTACAAGAATATCATGACTGCACAAACATACACTATTTCACCAACTGTGCCAGCAAGTTCTGCTTCATTTAACTCTGATACAAAGCCGTGTATTATGTAATTTGTTTATATATGTGTGTGAAATCAATCTTTAACTCGTCAGCCATGGCTTTCTATTACTACCTCCCTCCTCTCCATCCTCTCCATAGCGTAATAAAAGCTGCCTGGTCTCTAAGTATGGAAAACCTTTCTTTGTGCATGTACATGTCAGAGTACACAAATTTGCCTCATTTCCCTAATGCTTTCCAATTTTCATAGGGCTGGTAACTGTTACATTTATTGATGTCACAGTACACAGACTAGAAATGTCTTCCACTGTGTGACAGACATTACAGATCTCCTCTCTGGGATTTACTACACAGACGTAACACGGAACTCCACCACTGTAATCTCCTAACTGTTACATACACGAGACATACATTATCAGAGCAGTCACCCACCAAGTAAACCCAAGGAGTACCAAATGGCTACCAGTAACAGAATCATTACATGAGATTACAGATGACATGCCACTTAGATCAAACAATGGTTGGTGCATATTCCGTCTGTCTGTAACTTTAGTGAGGTCAATAACTTGTGAGTTGTACACCATAAAAATTTTGTTCATTGTACACTACATGATCAAGGCCTCATCTGTACAACAGGCAAGAGTAAAGACTATTGATCATGGAGCAAGTCTTTTTTTTTTTAACCCATCCCTTGTAGATTTTTTCACTCATATTGATACATCTTCAGCTGTAGGTGAAGTACCACAAATTCAAATGTGTGCTTAGTGCTCAGGGCCGTAGCAGTGGAGGTTCTTTAACGTGCCAACGCTTGTTCTGATACCATACCTCTGTTTTTTATGTCTCCTCCAGAAGATCTGCAACTCTCACTTCTAAATGCCAAGCACTTGGTGAAAGAGCAATCACTACCTATTTCTATGTTTAAGATTTGACATGGTAAAGGACACAAACAGGGCTTGAACTCACGACCTCCCAGCATGAAGCAAGTTACTAACCACCGAGTCACTGAGACTACTGAAGTCGAATTTGTCACATTTGTTTAAGACCACAGTGTAAAGCATCACACAAACACAGCTTGTTAATTCAAGTAGGACTCTTCTTAACCAATAAATCAAATTGATCAAATCCATAGAACAGTGATCAGTCAATAAAATTTATAATTTGATTTAAATATCATTCAAAATGTCAGTAATTTTAAAAGCCAAGGATATAAACCAAATCTACTGTTTTTGATTTATAACTCGGTTGTCAGTCTATGGTCATGATGACCTTTCTAAAGAATTTCTTTAACATGAAGCTGTCTTTTACCAACACTGGACTACCCCCCCCCCCCCCCCCCCCCCCGCCCATTCTAACATACACTTGTAACAATAACTAACAGCTACTAGTCAGACATATACAAGAGACTACTGATTACATCACTCACACTCATCTTAGCTGAATAATGAATTAATTTTGTAAATATTCAATTATAAACTCAATGTGCATTCAACATTAGCTATTATCATATTCTAATATATCGAGTTGAATCTCAGTCTCTGAAATGAACTCTGGTAATATCTTGAGTGTTCCTGAACACTCATCACAAACCAAACTTGTCCATCGGATGTCAGAATTAGCGCAACATATCAAGTGTCAAAATTATCCCAACAAATCAGATGCCATCTTTGAATGTTAATAACTTACATATTTTACTAGAACTACATTTTGTGAGTAATGCAGCTATTCAGAGAAAAGTTAAAAAAAAAAAAAATTTGATAGCTCAGTTTACAGCAGTCATTTTAGATAGTGAAAGGAAATGAAAATGTGACAAGTCTGTTTGGTCTTTAGCTAACCTGAATTCCAAACATTTATTCATTGGTGTTTATCCTCCAATATATTATTTGACGCCTAGCTAGAAAAATATGTAGCTATTTTCCCATAATTTGCGCATTTCCTAGATTTTTTCCAACATTTTACTCTGTTAGTGAATGGTTTAGTGCTCAGCAACCACACAGGTAGTGATGGACACAAAGTGTCCATGCTGGTCAGCTCCCAATACTGATCAAGCCTTACAATAGTAAAACCACGTGAACAGATCACATTGAAGCTTTACAGTGACTCCCATTATATACATGGGATTACGTCATTAAACCTATTTAGTGATTCACAAAATATTCCCATTTAGATATATTTTCTGATGGGGATATGAGAGACACCTCCACTATTCTGTGATCCTCCTCCTAAATTCTTGAATTCCCTCAACTTTATTAATAGATATGTCAAGTTTTTATCTTCTCAAACTTTAATATCATGGACTAGATATCACTGTAAGTAAACACAAATATTTAAATCTTAAAACTTCATTTATATATATATAAATATATAATAATTCTTGCTTTCAGCTGACCAAAGCAGATTACCCAAACTGTCCTTATTTCTAAGTGTTAATTGTCCACTTACCACTCTAGTTTTGCGACAATATGAAATACTTCCTATCAAAAATCAAAGCCTAAATCTTATCTCTGTATTCACAGGAACACACACTTTCAGTCACTTGGTGCATCAGCCTGCAATATTATATACATCACCCAAAATCAATATCACATCAGGGAGAGAGACTTAGAAAAACTTACTGAAATTCAAGACAGATTTAGAATTAGACAACATTTGTTTATATTGCTCTGGTAAGTGGCATAATATTCAACAGATGGGCTGTTTTCTTTACCCACAATTAACATTCTCTGAGAGTAAATGTATCGACTTCTCTAAGCTGCTTGACTATTCAAGTATTTATGTCAAATCCATACTGCTATCTCCAGTGACCTGCCCACTACAAACATTTACAGGGGACTACCAGATACTTCACAGTTCAAAGTGGTACAATTCAAGTCGATTGGAAGCCCTTAACATATCGTGCCTCCTTAAGAGGATGACCAATTCATAAATAATTTCCCTGGTTTTTATTCCACAATGTGTCCATTCATTCACGAAATTACAAAAATTTTCTTGGGGAAGGGGGGGTTTTCCAGCATACAATTGAACTAGGAGTGATCGCACAATAGAAGGAGAAGTGGTCTTGTATTTAACCCCCCAAAAACTCAGTCACAGAACAGATGGTCCAGATTACACTATTCCCAGGGCATATATACTGTTTTTTGTCACTTCAAGCATATTCACAGGGTGCTATAATCAAATAAAGCACTCAATAGGCAATAGACCTACTTGTGTCATTAACGATCTATTTTGACAGCATCTTTTCTGATTTACAAAATCCTTTTTTCAGTGAGAGGGGCAATAATTTTACTTTGGAATGTAGAATCCAAGTCATCTAATAAAATCCCATTATAAGCTAGATTATTCAAAATACAAAGCAGAGGGCACAAAACTGAGATTGATCTTACTCGTGAAAACAAGAATGGTATGGTACCCAAGTATCACAATAAAAAAAACATAATTAAAAGTGTTAGATGTGGACGGTAGTGTGTGGACACTCCTTTATAGCGAGAACTGCATGTCATCAATTAAATCAATGGCATGGGAAAATATTGCTAGCTTATTATCGACAACCTTGATCTTAATTAAATTATGTGCCAATCTATAGTCCTTTTCATTACAATGTTACATAAATTTTGACACATTTACAAATGTACTAGCCTGGCCTAATTACATTAGTTTAAGATTATAACACGCTGTATGATCATAAGCAGGAAATGTGTCGAGTACGATCTCTAAGCAGCCCTCCATTTTACGAATATTTCTAATTTTTCTGGTGATAACCTTGACCTAGGACCATTGAACTTAAATCATAACACATTCTCGATTTATAATTAACCTACATGCACGTATGACTTTATAATGCTTTGATCAAAAGATTGCTTGATTGTTTTACGTCACATCAAGAATATTTCACTCATATTGAGATGTCACCAGTTGTAGGTGAAGTTCCAAATTTAGATCTATGCTAAGCGCCTGTAGCAGTGAGGGTTCTTTAACATGCCAATGCCTGCCGGAAAAAAGGACCTCTATTTTTAAGGTCAGATCTGAAAGACCTGTGATTCTCACTTGTAGATACCAAGCATTTGGCAAAGAAGCAATCACTACCCATGTTTATGTTTTAGGTTTGACGCAGCCATGGCATGAGCGGGACTCGAACTCATGACTTCCTGGTTACGAAGTGAACACTCTAATCACAGAGCTACCATGACCGGGTTGATCCAAAGAGGTATTTCTAATCTTTCCTTACTACATGAGTGACCTTGACTTTAGCTAAATGATCGTCATTCAGGATCATGACACACATGGTCAAAAGAAGCCTTTGAGATTAATAGAATCCTTCATTAGTACAAGTTTGAGATTGGGAAATTCCACTGAGAGGGCAAGACTCACAGTTTAGGATGAGGCTTTGCCAAGTCCTAGACGGCAAATCTTGTTAAAGAGGTGGAATTTCTCCATCATAAGGAAGGATTATTTTTACTCATTTTATCTATAGTTCAATGCATTAATCCAGGAGCTGTGAAAAGATTTAAAATCACAAAATCCTCATTACACAGTCAGAAAGAGCATACCCAAAAATGATGACTTAATGTGAAAGCTAAAATCATTGACATTGTAGCAGTGTAAGATGGAGATATCTCACATGGCTGTCTCACGTGGGTAGAGTCAATCTCACACTGGTGATACATCTCGCATAGCTGTCTCACGTGGGTAATGTCAATCTCACACTGGTGATAAATCTCGCATGGCTGTCTCACGTGGGTAATGTCAATCTCACACTGGTGATAAATCTCGCATGGCTGTCTCACATGGGTAAAGTCAATCTCACTGATAATATGAGACAAAAAAATCTCATATGGCTGTCTCACATGGATAAAGTCAATCTCACACTGATGATAATGTGAGATAACTGCATCCTTCTCATGTACCTTACTAACAAAGTTACACTCCAGACACATGCACAATAAGACAAGAGGACAGAAAGTGGACCAATGGATAGTCAGAAATGGACCAAGGGATACACAGAAAGTGGACCAATGGATAGTCAGAAAGTGGACCATGGGATAGTCAGAAAGTGGACCAAGGGATAGTCAGAAAGTGGACCATGGGATAGTCAGAAAGTGGACCAAGGGATTGTCAGAAAATGGACCAAGAGATAGACAGAAAGTGGACCAAGGGATAAACAAAAGGATGGACAGAGGGACATGTACAACAAAATGCTAAGTATAAAACATTACATTGGCAGGACCATGCACAGTAAGCCCTCAATGTTCATCATTAATATGCACTCCTATCTCAAGGGCTCAGGGACCACAATTTCCAAAACTGTAGCTGTCCTTACTCTAAAAATACTTATACACCAAATTTCATACAAACTGGTCCAAGAGTCTCCAAGAAGTGGAAAATGTTTTAGATGTTAACACAGCAAGGACAAAGGATGATAGTGAAAAATTATGACACGTATCATAATAGGAACATACTAGTATGACACGTATCATAATATGAACATACTAGTATGATACGTATCACAGTAAAGGTTTTATGATTTAATTATAATTTCCTTGGTTTTCTGTTGTTATTTTGTAGTGGTAGTACAATTAACTTCTGAGATAAAACTGTATCAACATGTACTGAATAAACTGTAACAACAAATGAAAATTACTAGAATAATAAGGGGTTAAAAAACACTCTCTAACTTACGCCACACTCAGAATCAGTCCAGATCATTGACAAATAAAACAACTGTATCACAATACTGATTATACAAACTTACAACCAGTATGATTAAGATATTATCATACTGTTACACTTCTACTGAACACCTAACCCTGATATATATAAAACTTAAAATCATATCACAATTCACACTGATGATATGATACATGAATTATAGATTTGTGTATTACAATATCATACTGATGATATGATACATGAATCATACAGACTCATAGTATATCGATATATTCGTAAATATTCTAGTCACCACAAACACTTATCTCATTGAGAGCTTGACCTGTAAAAAACAATCTATATATGTCTTAATTTCTCTGACCATTGTCCACTTACACACTGAATATCAAAAATTACTAAAGATGTCACGTCACAAAAACATGTGATTACAATATGACTAACACACCTGTTATACTGAGTATTTAATAGTGTCCTGGTTTATTAAGAATTAGAAATCCCCAAGTTTTTTCATACAAAATCCTTTGCTAGTTCAATACACTGTATTTAAGTATGTACCCATCCAGACACACGTGCTTATGTTGCTTTGTAAGGAAAGGTGTTTAAAGCAACTTTTTATTTCATACAATATAAATAATAAATGTTTACAGCGTTTGTAAAATAGACGATACATAAACAATGACAGGAAGGGGCTAATTTCTGTATAATCAGCGTTACTAATAAAACATAAATTACCCCATGCATCTATTGCTCCCGTCATTACAAACAACCTGGAATTTTATTCCTTAAATAATTAAACCAGTTAGATAGCACTTGTTCCTACCTGTCATAGAAATTTCTTTATCGTCTCTGATGTCTTAACAGGTCACATTGCCATGTAGGTAAATTAATACCTACAACACAAACATACACGAGGCAGCTCCCTCTAGCTAGTCATCAGTGTCTCGCTTCTTTGGCAGTCACAATTAAGACATCGTTTAATCTCACTTTGTGTAAGGCTATGAAACAAAACAACCTCTCATTCCACATCAGTTATTTATAATGCAGTATTTTAAAAAAAGATCATTCATCAATCATTCACTCCTGTAATCCAAAGTTATAGTTCTCATCCATCACTGATTCAGCGAGTCATTTTCTTGTGATAAAATGTTTCTTTAAAACAACAGTAAAATCATACAGTGAAAACTGCCTAATCTGACACCTACGTAATCCGACACTTGTGTAATGATAATGTCTGTTTTCAAAATTGTATTATTTTATAATCATGATATTCTGTGATATTTTTACCTGAATAAAATGAAATGAAAAAAAAAAATCTGTTTCACCGGGCATTCTGACCCTTATTTTCAATTTCATATTTTAATTGTTTTTTGTACAGTTTATTTTAAAATACTGTGTATTAATTCTGACCAAAAAATTGTCTCCCTCTGCGTATCGGATTAGACAGGTTTTAATATATACAAAACAAAAACGTTACACTGGACTACACTGTACTATTGACAGGTTTATACATGTATGTACAGTGCAACCTGTCCAATCTGACATGCACTCACAAACCAGTTTTTTTTAATACACAGTTTTGGAATAAACAGTGTAAAATCCAATGCAAATATGAAATTGAAAATGAAAATAAATGTCAGAATGCAAAGGGAAACAGATTATGCAGGTTTTCACTCTGGCAGTTTTAACAGTACTTTACGAGACACTCAAATCTACAAGACTTTGTATGTGTGTGTAGTAATGACAAAAAAAATCCAGAGAGCGAAACCATTTTGATAAACAAAAAAATTGTAATCTTTGAAAGTGCTATGTATTTTTTATTGATTTTATAAGTAATGCAAGACCAACATCATTCACAACTCATACAGGTACTATCACTGAACACCGAGACAGCCATAGATCTGTTCTATCATTAGCAGACTCCATTAAATCTCCAGGTAGCTAGATAAATATTTACTTATTCTTCGTGTGATGAAACTACAAGTAATATCTAAACATTTTCCTAGATAAAAAAGTCGAGTGAAATAAAGGGAAAGGGTTGAGGCAAAATAAAATCCAACACACACACACTGTGGAAATGAATCATATGTTTATATAACCTAAACACCATCTTTTCATGGTTTGAACTATTGTTAGATATGAATTCCTACATTCAGTAGATTGTGGGGTCAATGTATTTGGTGATGCCCTATTTATGCAGTTGTAATACCATCCATAGAAAATTCTTTACACATTTGACAAATGAACAGTCAAAAATAGGGTTATTATTTCATAGGCCATCCTTCTTTAGAAATTCTAAACCAGGGATTTAAGCTTCGTCTTAATTTTAATCTCAAAATTACGAGGCATTCAGAGAGCATATATATCACACAAAATTCTCAAAATTTTTAAATAAAATTGAAACTCAAAAAGAAAACACACATTTAGATTTCCTGGGTCAGTATCATAGTTCTCTTGATAGATTTCCCGAATTTAGAAGATTGTTCACAGTGGGAACAAGTATATTTCTATTCGACAAAATTCCTGGTATACACAGAGCTTTATGTACTCGCTATTCCAACATAGACTCTATATATGTGTAATGTATTGCAGTCACCCATCTAAGGACTGATCATGCTCATCTATGCTTAACTTGCGTGATCAGGACAGACACTACCAAATCACTAGAAAAGCTAGCTCACTAGCGAGGTAGTACAAGTGTCCGATATACTGTCCACTAGATACGTTTTCACTATTCCAAAATTTAATTATCTACATATACACTAACCATTCTAACAGTTAATCCACATAATTGATGTATACATTGAAAACTTTCATAACTCTTGCTGTGATTTGAGCAAGATAAGCAGACATTTTGGTAAACATATGAGCTGTTGTTACCTTTAGACACTGATCTAGTCTGACTGTTTCACAGGCATAGTTTCCGTTTTACAGCCAAGCTTGCTGACAATTAGTGATTAACACATCAAAAGAATTTAGTGGCTTTTTTTCATGATAACCAGTGATAGACAGTGATAGATATGAAGCAGCATTCAACTGCTGTGGTCTTCTAGATTCAGTGGTTGGTCTTACCTCTCCCTGATGATGAGAGTTCAAGTCCTCTTGAACAGACGTAGTCCATACACTTCTACACATCTCATGCATGCTTCATCTGGTGATATTCCATAGGCAGGGAACTTGGAACTTCTGTCCTTAGTGAAATTGGTCATATTCATGCAGTTTCAGTGTGAATTATGAAATGTTAGACCCTTAGTGTTAGTGTAGGCTGGAAAACATTTGACAGAGGGGGGGGGGGGGGGGGGGGGGGGGGAGGAGGGAGGACAAAACCCACCCATCCCACAGGGGGAAAACTATTGGATCTGTGCGTGTTCTTATTTATATTAATCAGTGATATCTTATCTTGACACAATATTGACATATCCCTCCCAATCCCATTACCCGGGACTGAGTCAGTCCAAACGGGCTCGTCACCAACCTTTTTATCTTGATAAAATTTGACACCATCTATTCTATATCGTGAGGAGTCCATGTGGTCAGTCCTACTAGTGCCCAGGTAACTGTTTACTGTTCTGCTCATCGTAGCTGCTTCCGCTGAGCATATTGTTACCAGCCGATTGCTTCTTCTGTTCTGCAAACGTTTGGGAGGGGGGGGGGGGGGGGGCGTGGTGAGTTATATCACCTTTCTGGAATCCCCCCAAAATAAGTTCTGACTACCGTAGCTATAAGCTATGCTACGAATATTAAAAAAAATATATGCATATATATTAAGGCAATGAACTCCTCTATAGGCTTTATTCACATCAACTTCCTAAAAACACAGTATGGCCCGGAGATTATAAAACTTCTTGAATACGTACTCCGTACTCAAACTCATACTCTGTACGCCAAACCACACTCTGTACTCCAAACTCATACTCTGTACTCCAAACCATGCTTTTACTTCAACTTCCACTTTATGTATGTGTAACTTTTGAGTATGACTTCAGAGCAAAGATTTTGAGTACGGAGTACATATTCAAAAAGTTTTATAACCTTCAGGCCAGAATTAATAGTTCACTTACTTGGGACTCACAGAGTACGGCGGGAAATCGACACGCGAGGAACATGATCTACGGGAGGTAACTCTCACGGGTAGTTATTTTTTCGTTACTTGTTGAACTGCTGTTGTCGCTTTCAGCCTGATAAGACTCACAAGTTTATTTTGCACCTCAGAAAAAAAAAAATGTCCTTTTTCTTTTTGGTGGTGAGGGGGGGGGGGGGGATAGGGGAGATTTTAAATAAATTTTTCACTTTGAAGTTTAAAATACTTGAAATATTCAAAATTCAAAAAAGAAACCTCAAAATATTGACCACTTCGAATTACACCGTGTGAAGTATGTTATTCACACACACACACACACACACACACACACACACACACACATATATATATATATATATATATATATATGCAAATCTTTACTTTTGAATTTCAATTTTTCATGCAATCTTATTATTTCATATCCATTTTTTCCTCTCTGTATAAACCTGATGTTTGACTGTCATAAATCCATGCTGTCTTCGCTAGCAAAGGGTTTACAATTCATTCCGCAATGGTGTAGATCGTAAACCTTTGTCTTGCGAAGATTGATTATTATTTTCAGTTATCTGGTGGCGTCCAGTTTTTATTGGTGGAGGAGACAACCCAGATACAATGTACCCGGAAAGAGACCACCGATCTTCCGAAAGTAAACTGGCAAACTTTCTCACATAGGCTTGCTAAGATGTCTGAAATAAGGAATGCATAGAACTATTCCAACATTTAATCTACAGATGTATTCACTGGGTCAGTGTACACATTACCTGGCTATGTAAGCAAATTTATAAACAAGATATTCAAAGAGAGGACCTGACAGCAACTTGGAAAGATATACAAATTTACATAGAAAATACGCAACGAACGATGGTTTACTAGTAATCACGGAGAAATGAAGAAACTAACAATGGTTTACCAGTAATTACAGAGGATAATTAATCACCAGTCTCTGGAAGAATGAAGTGATGTACAATTACTAGCATAACTTACCTCTTTAACGAGGGGGGGGGGGGGTAAGATGCTTTATGGAATAATTACATGAATGATGTACGACTAATAACGTTGGAAATTCACAATGATTTACCATGTTACGGAGGAAATACACACTGATTTATCATGTTACGGAGGAAATACACAATGATTTACCATGTTACGGAGGATATACACAATGATTTACCATGTTACGGAGGAAAAAACACAATGATTTACCATGTTACGGAAGAAATACACAATGATTTACCATGTTATGGAGGAAATACACAATGATTTACCATGTTACAGAGGAAATACACAATGATTTACCAGATTACGGAAGAAATACACAATGATTTACCATGTTACGGCGGAAAAACACAATGGTTTACCATGTTATGGAGGAAATACACAAAATAGACAGTGATTTATCATGTTACGGAGGAAATACACAGTGATTTATCATGTTACGGAGGAAATACACAGATTTACCATATTACGGAGGAAATACACAATGATTTACCATGTTACGGAGGAAAAAACACCATGATTTACCAGATTACGGAGGAAAAAACACAATGATTTACCATGTTACGGAAGAAATACACAATGATTTACCATGTTATGGAGGAAATACACAATGATTTACCATGTTACGGAGGAAATACACATTGATTTACCAGATTACGGAAGAAATACACAATGATTTACCATGTTACGGTGGAAAAACACAATGGTTTACCATGTTATGGAGGAAATACACAAAATAGACAGTGATTTATCATGTTACGGAGGAAATACACGGTGATTTATCATGTTACGGAGGAAATACACAGATTTACCATATTACGGAGGAAATACACAACGATTTACCATGTTACGGAGGAAATACACAATGATTTATCATGTTACGGAGGAAATACACAGATTTACCTGATTACAGAGGAAATAGACAGTGATTTATCATGTTACGGAGGAAAAACACAGTGACTTACCATGTTACGGAGGAAAAACACAATGATTTACCATGTTATGGAGGAAATACACAATGATTTACCATGTTATGGAGGAAATACGCAATGATTTACCATGTTACGGAGGAAATACACAATGATTTACCATGTTACGGCGGAAAAACACAATGGTTTACCATGTTATGGAGGAAATACACAAAATAGACAGTGATTTATCATGTTACGGAGGAAATACACAGTGATTTATCATGTTACGGAGGAAATACACAGATTTACCATATTACGGAGGAAATACACAATGATTTACCATGTTACGGAGGAAAAACACAATGATTTACCATGTTACGGAGGAAATACACAATGATTTACCATGTTATGGAGGAAATACACAATGATTTACCATGTTACGGAGGAAATACACAATGATTTACCATGTTACGGCGGAAAAACACAATGGTTTACCATGTTATGGAGGAAATACACAAAATAGACAGTGATTTATCATGTTACGGAGGAAATACACAGTGATTTATCATGTTACGGAGGATATACACAGATTTACCATATTACGGAGGAAATACACAATGATTTACCATGTTACGGAGGAAAAACACAATGATTTACCATGTTACGGAGGAAATACACAATGATTTACCATGTTATGGAGGAAATACACAATGATTTACCATGTTACGAAGGAAATACACAATGATTTACCAGATTACGGAAGAAATACACAATGATTTACCATGTTACGGAGGAAATGCACAGTGATTTTTCATGTTACGGAGGAAATACACAGATTTACCTGATTACAGAGGAAATAGACAGTGATTTATCATGTTACGGAGGAAAAACACAGTGACTTACCATGTTACGGAGGAAAAACACAATGATTTACCATGTTATGGAGGAAATACACAATGATTTACCATGTTATGGAGGAAATAGACAATGATTTATCATGTTACGGAGGAAATACACAAATGATTTATCATATTAAGGAGAAAATACACAATGATTTACCATGTTACGGAGGAAATACACCATGATTTATCATGTTATGGAGGAAATACACCATGATTTACCAGATTACGGAGGAAATACACCATGATTTACCATGTTATGGAGGAAATTAACAGTGATTTATCATGTTACGGAGGAAATACACAATGATTTATCATGTTACGGAGGAAATACACCATGATTTATCATGTTATGGAGGAAATACACCATGATTTACCAGATTACGGAGGAAATACACCATGATTTACCATGTTATGGAGGAAATTCACAGTGATTTATCATGTTACGGAGGAAATACACAATGATTTATCATGTTACGGAGGAAATACACCATGATTTATCATGTTAGATTTACCAGATGACGCAGGAAATACACATTGATTTACCATATTACGGAGGAAATACACAATGATTTATCATGTTACGGAGGAATTAAGTAATGGTGATGAACGAAGGACATCGAAAGTACCTATCAAAATGATCTTAACTTAGATGATTACAAGTGTGATAAGCTTGGGAGGGATATACAAGCATTTCCATCCAAACATTAATCTAGGTATTTATTTCAGTGTGACAAGTCTCATTGTTAACCAAACAATCGATGAAGGACTGACGACAAGAAATGTCAGAGAAGCAAAGAAAGGGTTCGGCAGATCGGGGGAAAACAACTAAAAGCGAACAGGTAGAGATTTGATGAGCAGTCTAATAGAAATTTAAGAACTCCGAAAGCTTAAGTCTAGGGGTAGGAAAGGTATACTTTTGATTACTACAATTAAATAGAAAACAAACATAGATAAATATTGCACAGAACTACCAGAGGACGACTACTAAATAGAAAACCCTCTTTGTTACAAGGGATGCCCAAACAGCATCTGAATAGATTGATTGATTGATTATATATTGTTTTACGTCCCGCTCGAGAATCTTTCACTCATATGGAGACGTCACCATTGCCGGTGAAGGGCTGCAAAATTTAGGCCTATGCTCGGCGCTTATGGCCTTTGAGCAGGGAGGGATCTTTAATGTGCCACACCTGCTGTGACACGGGACCTCTGTTTTTGTGGTCTCATCCGAAGGACAGCCCCATTTAGTCGCCTCTTACGACAAGCTAGGGGTACTGAGGATCTATTCTAACAACCCGGATCCTCACGGGGTTATCTGAATAGAGAGCCCAACACTAAGTGTATCAGTCAGTATATTGGTGCACCGGAACTCGTGTGGTTGTGTGAAATCTGGAGTGATTGTGTGTTGTATGTTAGAGTGTTAAGGACCTGATGAGACTGTAGGAGTGACGAATGGCAAGGTACTGGACATCGACAACATACCTTGATCTATAGCGTTAATGAAATAGGTCTGGAAACAGCCGTGAAATGCATGCGTGGAATGATTCAGAAAGCGTGGGAAGAAAGACACCACTAGACTGGAATAAATATCTCATACATTTACCGAAGAAATCTTAGAATGCAGAAACTTCAGAGGCATCCGTGTCATGTTAATGATCAGTACAGGAAGCTGACGAGAGTTAGTAAAATTCATACACGAGCGCGGATCAACACAGTAAATAGTCACCTCCCGCAATTTATGGATTAAATTGATATAAAAATCCAGAAAAAAATATCCTACGTCTTCTATAAAAGACTTTTATAGAAAACGGTGGATATTTTTTTTCCGGATTTTTATTTCAGTTTAATTAGTAAAACTTCATACTCCTGTCTCTCGCGTAATATTGATAGACATTCTATAGAATGGTAGTCAAACTTCCATGAACGGGGGCTGATTGATCTGTTGTGAGCCTGATATGTAAGGGTTTGGACTTTTTGCGGACATATTGCATTATTTTTCGACATAATCGCTTTCAATATCTATACACTTTTACCAACAGTGTTTGAGGACTAATTGTGCTGTACTGGCTATATATCTTTCTGTAACTCTCTTGTCAGTTATAACAATATCATGGACTTTAGTGACCATTTCTGGGGTTGGAACAGTGGCAGGCCCTCCATTACGGGGGATATTCTCAAGGCTCTGTCTGCCGCGTTTGAATTCCGCCATACACCTTATTACTGTAGCATACGAAGGGGCATCTTACCCTAGTATTGCTACCATATCCGAATGGATATCCTCAGGTGCTAAACCTTTCTTATGCAAATATTGGATCACTGATCTTTCACCGATTTTGTCCATTTTGCAAAAGTTACTCGCCTTGTTTACTTTAGAGTGCTACCTTGTCGACAAACTGACCAAATGACTCCAGGCCTTAAGAAGTCGGGGAATAGTAGGGCTGAAAAAGGACACTGATGCTAATCTCTTTCAATACAAGGCTCACAACACATCAGACAACCCTCGTATCTCTTCTCTTTCTTGAATGCTTTATTTATGATATTTCGGTCCAAAATCTTTCCAATATTTTCCTCAAACATTTCTCTTTAAAATGTTCTTCGTGGCTTCACGTCTTCTTTGTGATTACTTTTCGTGATTTTCTTTCATAAAGTACATGTAGTACTAATTTAATATCGGATTTAATCTTAATCTTGGTTTTCTTACATAAGGACAAACAATCAATGACACATACTATGCATCACTTTTGAGGCAATTATGGGGAATATTCAACTCAATCGCCGCTGAAAACTCCGTAAAGGTGTGTTGTTCCACCAGGACAATGCCCCTGTTTACACGTCTTTCATTGCCATGGCTGACATTAACGATTGTGGCTTTAAGTTGGTTAAACATTCGCCTGATTTCTCTCCATCAGACTTTCACCTATTTCCAAAACTGAAAATTATCATTTCCTATACCCACTTTCAGTCGGATGATGACGTCATACATGCAGTGGGGGACTTTCTGAATGGTCAAGGACTTCTTGAAGTGGCATTGAGGCCCTTAAACATCGCTGGCAAAAGTGTATAGATACTGACGGGGATTATGTTAAAAACGTAATGCAGTATGTCAAACCCTATGAAAGGTTGTATTGGCAAACTAGAACGTTATACCGACAATAGAATTTGCGAAATGCTGACTTTAAACAAGACTGTTGAAACCCATGTAACATCAAGTGAGTGAAAAATTCTCGAGCGGGACGTTAAACAACATACAATCAATTAATCGAGTTCACTGAGATATATCGAATCGACATATGAATGAAAATAATTATTGTTAATAGATAAAACGTCGTCGATATATTTAAATGTTGAGTTAAAGGCCACAGCAGACACTGTTTTCATCTCACGTAGAACATTTTGAATAAATTCTGCCACATAAGAATATAAAAACAAGTCAGCTAAAAAAGGAGCAAATTTGGGCCTATGGAAATTTCAACAGACTGTTGGAAGACCCGATCACCAAAAATTATTAAGATATTGTCAATGAGGAACACATCTTGAGAAAATTTGCATAATGATATGATTCATTGACTAGTCCTATGACTCTTGAAAATAATGTTTGAAATTTCGTATGTATATTTTCATGTTGATCATTGAATATTTTAACCCTTTCATGGCCTCAGGAATCGTTTAATCAAATATGAATCTTCACTACATAAGAATGTTGCATTCCACAATATGACTAATCTGGACCAGCGAGTATTGATTTTTAAATATTATTTTCTGTTGTGATCTCCGACCTACTTCCCGGGACCATGTTTTAAGCACTACCGGAGGGCGACTGCATTCTACTCATCACCCTGTTGTTCTTGAGAAGATTTTCAAAATTTCCGCTATAAAGCTATGGCTCGTACCGTGGCTCAGACCCACCCCTGGGGCGTTTATTTCCACACTACCTGAAGATGCTGGCATATCAATATCACTAATCTTGGTCCGGACGCTCTTAAGAAAATCTATTTTTTCGTACATTTAATTATGTAAAATTTTATTCCCTTTTGAGGCCCCATACGATCCCATCCTCACGGGGCATGATTTGAATAAACTGGAATCCGTATTACTCGAGACTGATATTAACACAACTAACTGTACACTGTGTGTTCAGAAGAAGATTTTGAAAGACTTTTTACTATATCCCCATGTAAAACTTGATCCCTTATTATAGACCTAAGCCACCCCGGTACGCTATTGCATATCAATATCACTAATCATGACCCTGTTGCCCCGACAACTGTGGCCCCGCGCTATCCCTGAGGGCCATGATTTGTACAAAAGAGAATCCACAGTAGGATTCTTCCATATTTATGTTTCATCTTTTCCAGTTCAGCACTTTACAGGGGCACTGACACGATTTCATCTGAATATCTAAAATTTTATTTTTCAATTTTTAATGTTTAAAATGCTTAACTAAAGTATTTTTAATGCTCAGCAAGAATTTGAATGTTAGTTGTTAAATTACAAGAGAGATTCAAGGTTCGTGTCATGTTTTTGTTTACATGGGTTAAATATGCTAGTAAAAGTATCGTTTATCTAAGCAGATTTTTTTTTAATTAATCATGAATTAAACAGTGTCTAATGTTTATTGCTTCTCGTTTTGTTTTAAACATGATATTTTCTGTAAAGCAATTTATATGTAAACAAAAACATGGCGCGAGCCTTGTTTACATAACAATGAATTGAGGATGCTCCTTTAAGGAGGAACAACACACCAGAGAGAACTGACATAGACAGAAAGTGGAGGATGTGTCTACGATAACATCTTGAAATTGAAAACGTTCAAATTTACCTCATTGAGTTATTCTGAAAAAAATTAGATCCCTGCTGGACTCGAACCATGATCTACAGATCAGCAGTCGACGAGTTAACCTGAGCTACCTAGGAATATGCGTGTATTGCTGAACATGATCAATCATGTTTCAAAAGGAAGTGGCCATCGTGACTATTTGTTATTCCTCCTTAAAAGTTTCACCCTAATTTTGCCTGTTCTATATTATCTCCCTTTGGAAGAGGAGCCCTTCATTTGACGAACCCCAAGAGTGACAAGGAAGTTTAAAATCGGTACATCTCTTTTATACGTGCAGTAAACTTACCACCTTATCTGTGTTGACACACAAACCTCACTGTGGGAATATAAAAGAAAAGATATCGATAAAAAATAATATTACTGGAGTGATTGGTGGTGGAATTATAGAAAACAGGACACCCATCTTTCTTGCTTCTTTGGCTGCACTTGGTATGTTGCATGAAAATGTTTTTGTTTGTTTGTTTTCCGCCACACTCTACAACTTTTCAGTTATTTGGTGGCGTCCAGTTTTTGTAGGTAGAGGAGAGAACCCAGATACAATGTATCCGGGAAGAGACCACCGACCTTCCGAAAGTAAACTGGAAAACTTTCTCACATATATCGGCGCGAGCGGGATTCGAACCCGCGCCGACTAGAGGTGAGAGTCCTTGTGATTTTGAGCGCAACCACTCGGCCACGAAAGACATGAAAATGTAGTGTCTATGTTTTATAGTGTTGGAAAATATGGTTAAAAATTTCAACATTATATACAACAGAAATTATGAATGGCCAAAGGAAGATATGTACGATGATATTTTTAAATTGAAAACTTTAAAATTTATTATTTCTAAAGTGTAAAAAATAACTGTAAACAAGCATTCAATACACCAGCGAGATCTACAAAATGACAGCCTTAAATACTAACCCATGAACTGATTGGCTAGACAGGACAAAGGACATGTTCTTTCACGCGACCTTTTGCGTTTTTCACTCATATTGAGACGTCACCAGTTGTAGATAAAGTACCACAAAAAATGTTTAGCGCTTACGGCCGTGGCGTTCTTTAACGTACCAACACCTGCCATGGCACAGGGCCTCTGTTTTAAGGTCATACCTGAAAGACCCGTGATTTTCACTTTTATATACCGAGCGGTTAGCGAAGGAGCAATCACTACTTAGGTTTGACGTCACCATGGCACGAGCGGGGCTCAAACTCACGACCTCTCGGTCTACCCACTGACTTACCGCGATTGGTGAAATTCCATTTATGGTTTGAAGAGAAGTCTGGTACTAGGCGAAAATTCACTCTGACTATATTCGATCGAACGCGCATGTCAAGGGCACAATTTCATTATACTACCATTCGATATCATAATGCACTGGGGCCGCAGTATCATTTAGTTCAAAGCGGTGTTGTCTCGTTAAACCCAATCTCATTGTAAGCGACATCTGCGTGAATTAAAAAGATACTCAATTTTCAAAACTGTTAAAAGCTTTAATATTTTCACAATCAGATCGAAAACATCCTTTCTAATGTTTTTTTTAAATCAATGCAAAACTGGGATTGAATTTCTTATCTACCTGTGAGTGTCAAAATATTTTTGGTATGAATCAATGTAAAAGAAGGAGGGTAATCAGAATAAAAACATGTGAATTCTTTCACAAATAAACGGATACATTCTCTACAATAACTGCATCCTATGTCATCAACTTAAGTGGTCCATGGCGTCCAAATCACGTGATTTACAGGAAGGAGTATATTCTATTCTGACAGAGGATCTTGCAGTGAGAAAGCTTTTAGTCCGTTGGGTACCAAGAACTTTGACAATCGACCAGAAGCAGACCAGGTGCAGTTTGTTGCGTGCTAATCTAAACCTTTAGAGGTAGATCCTGTTAACTTTCTTCAGAGATTTGTTACTATGGATGAAATGTGGGTCCATCATTTCACCCCAGAGGCCAAACAACAGTCGCTTATAACAGTAACTGTACCTGTAGAATTCAAAAGGCATATGTAAGACCTCTATTGATAAAAAACAAATCTGGATCCAAATCCTCTTAAGAACTACAGACCTGTGTCCAATTTGCCGTTTGTTTCAAAAGTTCTTGAATAGGTAGTGAACTCCCGAATTGAAGACCATTTAACAGTAAATGACCTTCATGAAGAACATCAGTCAGCATATAGTCAGTTCCATTCCACGAAATCTGCACTACTGAAGGTACATACAGATATACTACGATCTTTAGACCAAAATGATGTGACTATCCTTGTGATGCTGGATCTCTCCGCTGCTTTTGACACTATCGAACACTCTATCCTGTTGCACCGACTAGAACATCTTTTCAGAATAACAGGCAAATCACTAGGCTGGATATCACCTTATCTCAATAACCGTCACCAAACGGTCTGCATAGATGGTGCCAAGTCAAAGCCAGTGGAAATGACTTTTAGTGTGCCTCAAGGATCAGTGCTGGGTCCCAAATTCTACACAATGTACACAAAACCAATTGGTTCCATCTGTAGATATCATGGATTTGATCACCATTTTTATGCGAATGACTCTCAACTTTACCTGTCTTTTAAGCCTACGGGCATAACTACACAGGCAGAGACATTACATCGTATTGAGCGTTGTCTATACGATATCGTGTCTTGGATGCATGGCAATATGTTGAAATTGAACACGGATAAGATCGAGGTCATTGTGTTCGCATCCGGTCGGAATGCAAACCTCATTAAAACATTTCAGTTGCAGTGGGTGACTCACAAATTAATCCTTCAACCTGCATTCGAAATCTTGGTGTCATGTTTGACTCCAAGATGGATATGGAGCTACAAGTGAACTCTATTAGTAGATCTCGCTATGCACAGTTGCGGCAAATAGGCCACATCAGAAAATATTGAACAACAGAAGCAGCTAAATCACTTGTGAACTCCCGAGTTACATCAAGGTGAGATTACCGTAACGCTCTCCTGGTTAGTATTCCAAAGAAAGTTCTGAGCAAGCTCCAACAAGTTCAGAACACTGCCGCACGTCTCATATCCAGGACCTCTCGTTACGACCACATCACTCCAATACTACGAGAACTACACTGGTTGCCTGTGCAGCATAGGGCACAGTTTAAGATACTTACTTATACCTACAAGGCCTTACATGATGAGTGCCCAATTTATATCAAACGATTACTAGAGGTATACAGACCTGCCCGAAATCTTAGGTCAATACAACGATCGGTCAGTCTAGTAGTTCCTAAAAGTCGAACTGTTACGTACGGGGATCGGTGCTTCATATCAACAGCTCCGAAACTGTGGAATGCCCTTCCAGAACATGTGAAGGATTTTAAATCAGTATGCGCCTTCAAGAAGTCATTGAAAAAAACATTTTTTCCATCAGGTTTTCAGTAACTAGCCTCCATCAAGTTGAGATGGGTTTTTTATATAAAGTTTTAATTCATCCACACACAAACAAAACAATCTCATCATTATTTATCTTTACTTTAATATGCCCTGAAACTGATGTTTTATACTTATTTAGCATATCTATTGTATCTTATGTTTATATCATTTTATTTCAATGTTTTATTTAATTGTTTTATGTACTGTAAAGCACCTTTGAGCATATAAATGTATGAAAAGGGTGCTATATAAATATGGTATTATTATTATTATTACTCCGTTTTAACTGTAGCATATCAAGGGGCATTTTTCCCTAGTGTTGCTACCATATACGTATGGATATCCTCAGGTGCTAAACCTTTCTTATGCAAATATTGGATCACTGCTCTTTCACCGATTTTGTCCATTTTGCAAAAGTCACTTGCCTTGTTTACTTTAGAGTGCTACCACGTCGGTATAAACTGACGAAATGACACCAGTAAACGGGTACACGGCCTTAAATGGTCATGGAATAGTAACCTCCTTCAATACAAGGCTCACAACATCAATCAGTCTCGAATGTGAGAGCGTATGGTGATCGGTCACGAAAATTATCTTGGAGTACTCCTTCCGGTTTCCTATTGCACGAACAATCCCCACCCCACACCCCACATCTCCACGCCACACACACCCACGCCACACACCTCCACGCCACACGCCCCCACGTCTGTTCGTATCCCATTAACTACTCATCAAAGTCAGAAAATGCATGAAAATGTTCATTATAACTATCAAGCACGAAAGCTGACTTTGGTCAATCTTGAAGACATTTAATGCGCTGCAATATGTCCTACATACAAGTCAAAGACCAACAATCTCCATCGATTCTGTTTTCCCTTGGTACAGACTGGGATAATTTGTACGAAAGTCATGAATTTATGTTTTCCCTCATCAAGTTGCTTCCGCTTTCGTACATAAAGAACTCTACATTCGAATTACGCCGGTGGCCTAGTGGTTAGGCTGTTAGACTCTCGACCGAAAGGTTGTGGGTTCGAGTCCTGGCCGCGGCAGGACCGACGTTGTATCCTAGGGAAAGGCACTTTACACGAATTTCCTCACTTCACCCAAGTGTAGAAGGGGTACCTGGCTAAAGACAGTGAACGATATTGTTAAAATGTTAGTGCTCTAGCGCCTTAACGGCAGCGCGTACTGAGAAAGCTCTGAATTGTTATAAGGTCTGCTGGGGAAATAATTTTTGTTTGTTTGTTTGTTTGCTTATTTTACGTCCCGTCGAGAATTTTTCACTCATATTGAGACGTCACCAGTTGTAGGTGAAGTACCACAAATTTAGACCTATGCTTAGCGCTCAGGGCCGTAGCTATGAGGGTTCTTTAACGTGCCAACGCCTACCGTGACACGGACCTCCGTTTTTAAGATCATATCCGAAAGACCCGTGATTCTCACTTCTTATTGCCGAGGGTTTGGAGAAGGAGCAATCACTATCTATTTTTCGTCTTAGGTTGGACGCGGCCATGGCACGAGCGGGTCTCGAACTCATGACCTCCCGGTTACGAAGCGAACGTTCTAACCACTGAGCTACCGCGACCGGTGGGGAAATAATGTATTGTGAAGCGCTTTGAGCAGCATAGGCTGGAAAAGCGCTATATATATAAAAAAAAAAACAAAACCAATCATTATTATTATTATTACAAACTATCAATGTTATATCTGGTTTATTCCATACTTATTTCGGATTCTTACTGGGATGGGTATAAGGATAACATATTTCAATATTTGTTCAGGTGTGATCAGATTCCCTACACAGTGTTTGCATAATTCTAAAATTTAATTTAAATTTTTAGGGGCGAAACAGCAAAAGTCGGAAAGCATCAAACGAAGTCGACAACGGAATACCCTGACTGGGGTCTACTTCAGGTGTTCTAGTGCATTGATTGTAGCGTACTACCTCCTGGGTTAGGGTTAGTTCGAAGTTTGATGAAAGACAAAACTTGATCCAGTGTTAATGTTTAAAAGGAAAACATTTGAATTTTGCTCGAAGGAAAATTCGCCATAAGTCGAAGGTTAGCCTGTAGCTGTGTGGTTTCTCGTCCCAGAGAGCTATGGTTCTGCAACTAATATCTAGTTATTGTTTCTTTCTTTCTTTTTGAATACCTCAAACGAATTTTCCTAATTCTATTGGTAATTAGTAAATTGTCCTTAACATACACAGACGAAAAAAAAATCATAATTTATATCAAATTGGACAAAATATTTTGAAATCGCTTACATAATGTCTAAAGTAAATTTTTTCCATAACAGTACAAATACAATGTACATCCTGAAAACTTATTGTCTACTGTGGGGATCCGGGTTGTTAGAATAGATCCTCAGTACCCCTAGCTTGTCGTAAAAGGCGACTAAATGGGGCGATCCTTCGGATGAGACCGCAAAAACCGAGGCTCCGTGTCGCAGCAGGTGTGGCACGTTAAAGATCCCCCCCCCCCCCCCCTGCTCAAAGGCCATAAGCGCCGAGCATAGGCCTAAATTTTGCAGCCCTTCACCGGCAATTGTGACGTCTCCATATGAGTGAAAGATTCTCGAGCGGGACGTAAAACAATATATAATCAATCAATCATTTATCTGCAGCTGTGGAAAGCGGCGGCGACGAGGAGAATCATGCATAAAGCGGTCTCAGTACTGCTACTTACTGTGTATGTGATTCTAGGGAATATTTTATGCCATGCTGTATTGTGTGTCATCAGTTCCTACTGTAAAAAAGTCTTACGTTCCAAAAGTCGAGGTAAGAATCGAATACAATGCACTGCCTACAAATCGATTCAAGTTCTTGTTGTGTTTTAAAATGATTAACAAATGAGGTAAATCTTTATTTTGATTTCAAGGGGTCATTTAGTACTTTATGTATATATATATATATATATATATATATATATATATATATATATTCGAACCCGCGCCGACTAGAGGTGAGAGGCCTTGTGATTTGGAGCGCGATGCTCTAACCACTCGGCCACGGAGCCCCCCCCCCCCCCGTTATATATATATATATATATATATATATATATATATATATATATATATAGATAGATAGATAGATAGATAGATAGATAGATAAGCTGAGAAAACTACATGCGACGAGAAAATATTTCTCTCAATGTTGTAGACCCTACATAAGCGAGGTTAAATCGGATGCTAGGGGGAAAAGTCAGTTTGCGCATGCACAATATTACACCAGAGTTTGATGATGCGACCTTTGTCTAACAGGTTAGCATGTGACCGTACACATACGGGGAGGGGGGGGGGGGGGTGTGGAGAGCCAAGGTGGCAGAGTTATATCCCTGTAATTGTATATATGTAAACACGCAGCGCATCATTTGTTCAATGTCAATGTATAAATGTTAAATGTAAATGTAGAAATGTTAAATTTTAATGTAGAAATGTTAAATGTCATTTAAAAATTACAGTACTTATCAGTGCAATATCAAACCAGTTGGCCTGGAGGCTATAAAACTTCTTGAGTACGTACTCCATACTCAAACTCTTACTCTGTACTCCAAACCATACTCTGTACTCCAAACCATAATCTGTACTCCAAATCTTACTCTGTACTCCAAACCATAATCTGTACTCCAAATCATACTTCTTCTCAAAATTCTTCTCTAATTCATGTTCAACTTTTGAGTATGAGTATGACTTTGGAGTAAGTATTTCAAGTTTAGTACGGAGTACGTACTCAAAAAGGTTTACAACTTCCCGGACTGGAGGTTGGAATGGCTGTGTATATGTTATGCAATGCATTATCCATTCATGTTTAGACAGTATTCGAATCTTTGAAGTTGTCAGTGTGTAATTTGTTCTTTGATACGAGTATTTGAGGTATAGGTAAGTTCTATTTACCCCTTTAGAATTGAATCCTCCTAATCTGTAATCAATGTTTACACAACTCGAAAACTGCTTCATGGTAACACCTCATCAGTCATTAGTGTTCTTGATTTAAAAAGTTAATGTTCTGTAGTTTAATTTATTCATTCATACATCATATTCACCTCAACAACACTCAACATATTGTTGTTAATATTTTAATGGACATCATTTGTGAAGTTGCATAAGTTTTAAAGTGAAAACCCGCATTCAAGCTTGTGAGCAACATAGAATCATAGATTTAGGCGAGACACTTAAGCGTTATTATCACACGGATTGTGCTTTTGAACTTTGAGGTCCAGGTCAGACACAAGGATGACTCTTAATTCTTAGGTTAAAGGTCAAAGCTACATACAAATATTTAATCCTTATCCATAAGGTTAATATGTCATTACAGTTCTAGCAATGAGACTTATAATGAAATATTTGTATGTTTCAAGACTTAAAAAAAATCTGTTGTAAAACTCAATTTTATTTCATCCTAGAATATTAGGTTTCTATTAGAAACACATGTCTATGGTCCACCTATTTCAGTTCTTACTTAAAGTACAGCAATTTCGTTAAAACCTACAATCCGGAGTCTGATCACATACAGACTAGCTCTCTGGAAGTGATTAAAGTGATGAAACATACAAAAGGAAGAGTCTACAAACAAAATCCAAAGTGTGATCACAGAAAAACAACACACTCTCCGGAAGTGATTAAAGTTATGTAATATACAGCAAAATCCGGACTTTGGTCTCTCTCCGGAAGTGATGAAAAGTGATGTAATATACAATAGATTACTGTGGAATCATTAATGTTCGTGGGGGCAAACGTTCGTGGGTAGCTAAATATTTACTAATTCGTGGAGATAGAATTTCGAGGGTTAACATCATTTTAAAAATATACAAAATTATAGTATAGAAGATATTGCAAAAAATAACTGGTTCGTGGGGACGTAAATTCATTGGTAAAAGGTATCCATAAAATCCACGAACATTGAGCCCCCACGAACAATAATGATTAATGAGTAACTCGCATAGTTGTCGGTATTTATTTTACGTTTACATTTTTCTCTCTAATTTTCCTAAACGTTGAATATTTTTCAGAGAGAACAATTTTTTACGAGGAGAGGTAAAACTTCCTATGACATCGAAAATGTTCTTATAATACAGTGCATCCCTTCCATGGCTTTAAGCACATTCAATTGCAATATAAAAATTCCAATTGTTGCAAGGACAAAGTCTGCATTGGAATGCAATATCATATCACCCAAGCTTTATCTAGTTTTGCTTTTATGACAGTTTCTATTTAACACATTTCGTTCAATATATATCATTCTTGATAACATATCGCTACACTATCTTCCAGGGATGATTGATATTTTGTGACCCTCATATGGTAAGGATTTGAATTTTAGAGGACATATTGCATTATTTTTCAACGGAATCCTCTATACATTTTTGCCAGCGACTTTTAAGGGCCTCAATGCCACCTTTAAGGAAGTTCTTTTCTTGACAGTTCAGAGAGTCTTCCACTGCATGTATGACGCTATCATCTGACTGAAAGTTGATACCGGAAATGGTCATTTTCAGATTTGGAAATAGATGAAAGTTTGATGGAGGGAGATCAGACGAATAAAGCGAGTGCTCAATCAATTTAAAGAAACAATTGTTAATGGCAGCCATGGCAATGACACACTTGTAAACAGGGGCATTGTCCTGGTGGAACAACACACATTTACGAATTTTCCGCGGCGCTGGAGTTTCAATTGTCCCATAACTACCTCCGAAGTGATGCATAGTATGTGCCATTGATTCTTTGGAGATATAATATACCATCAGAATACCATCAGCATCCTAGAAAACCATCAGCATCCTAGAAAACCATCAGCATCCTAGAAAACGGAGGTCATAACTTCTCCAGCTGATGGAACAGTCGATCTTTGGCGGGGGTGAACCAGGGCGCTTCCGTTGTGTAGACTGTTGTTTGTTTGGCCTCTGGAGTGAAATGATGGACCCACATTTCATCCATAGTAACAAATCTCTGACGAAAGTTAGCAGGATCTACCTCTAAAAGGTTTAGATTAGCACGTGACAAATTGCGCTTGGTGTGCCTCCGGTCTTGGTACCCAACGGGATGAAAGCTTTCTCATTGCAAGATTCTCTGTCAGAAGGAAATGTATTCTTTCCTATCAAATGCCAGCTGTACTGACTATATAGCTTTCTTTCCATAGTGTTGCTACCATATCAGTGTGGATATCCTTGGGTGTTAAACCATTCTTATGCAAATATTGGATCACTGCTCTTTTTATTATTATTATTACAAGGCATTTATATAGCGCATTATCTAACATTATAAATATTACTCTAAGCGCTTTACAACATACACAATTAATATATCGCCAAACATACATACAACATAGAGAAATTAAGAAAAGGACTAAATGGGGTATTTTAAAACACAAATTATATTTAGTTACGCTAACTACAAAAAAGACTAATATAGCACACTAAAACACCACACACACACACACATCGCATATATACATACACTTGCATACGTACACATACATACATACGGTTTTGTTTTTTTTTGGTTTTTTTTAATATGACCGATACATGTAAAAAGAAATACACATAACTTAAAAGAACAATAATAGAAATGAGTTTTAAAAGTAATTCATGCATGGTAAAAGTGAGTTAAATATTTCCGTATGCAAGTCTAAAAAGGTGTGTTTTGAGAGATTTCTTAAAATCCCACATGGATTGTTTATCTCTCAAATATCTGGGCAAGTTGTTCCAGAGAGTGGCCGCAGATTTGTCCAAGCGTCTCTCGCCGTATATTTTGGTGCGGATTCGAGGTTGCACTAGTAGTGTACAGTCCTCTGATCGCAGCGAACGTGTTGGTTGGTAAGCACGAACGATGTCTTGCAAATACGTTGGTGCACTGCCGTGAAGACATTTGAAGACGTACACAAGAATTTTATACTGGCACCGGAAGGGCACAGGTAACCAATGGAGATTAACAAGAGTGGGGGTGATATGCTCGTGTTTTTTAGTTCTCGATACAACACGAGCTGCAGTGTTCTGAACACGTTGTAATTTGTTCGTTATGTTTGTCGGCAGTCCATATAACATCCCATTTCCGTAATCTAATCTGGAAGTGACCAGTGAGTTCATTAGCGTTCTACAGGCATCGTTCGTTAAATATGGACGTATACGTCCAATATTTCGAATGTGGAAGAAGCACGCTTTAGCAGTGGTACTAATTTGCTTCTCCATAGTGAGTGTCCTATCGAAAATGACACCAAGGTTTCTGACACATGAAACATTACTGACCACTGTGCCATCGAAAGAAAGTTGACAAGTTGAAAAGTCGTTCACCCGGTGTTTAGGGGCAAAAACAATCAGTTCGGTCTTATCCTGATTCAGCTTTAGAAGATTTGATCGCATCCAGTCACTGATATCTTCCAAACATGCTTCTAGACGACTTGCTATGTCTATTCAATCATCTAGTGGTTCAAACACAAGATATACTTGTGTATCATCTGCATAGCAGTGATATTCCATGCCATGCTGCCGACAAATCTTTCACTGATTCTGTCCATTTTGCAAAAGTCACTTGCCTTGCTTACTCTAAAGCGCTAAATATCACACCAATCAGACTTGGTATTTACAGAATTCTGTTATACAATCCTTTAAAACCCTCGTCTGGCTCCTACGTAACCTCTGGAATCATGAAAATACATAAAGATACTCACACATCAACACCATATAGGGCCAAAATATTTTATCAAAACAAGGCCGACTATCCAGGAATACTACCAAGTTTTCTTCAGACCCTGAAACACAAATAATTAACGGCATGCCAGACTTAATTATGAACGTAAAGATGCATACAACGTTATGCTTAAGGAAGACTTGTATAGTTATTGCTACATTTTGATTAATATTTGTTTGTTGTTTCATGCGGAAAAGCAGGACTGTTAGCGTTTAAAGAAAATTATTTCAACTGTCATTTCTGTTTTGTCATACACATATAAAAATTGTTCTATTTCCTGCAAGTGGTTTGATATAATTTCAATTTGTAAATACTGTTTTTGTGTTCGCTAATAAAGACAAGTAAATTTAATTCATAATATACATTACCTGTACTTACAGGTTGCTATGGTGTCCTGATAGGGCTATGTGAATGAGCGCAACAACACGTTTCTTAAACCGTGTTATCGCGCTAACAAACACGCCGTTGTGTGATTGCGCTAACACACAACACGCCATCACGCTAACACGCCATCGCATTATCATAGTAACACATATAACACGCCGTCGCGCTATCACAGCACACGCCGTCGCGCTGTCACGCTAACACGCCGTGTGCTATCACACAACACACCGTGTCATTATCACGCTAACACGCCATCGCACAATAAACAGTCGTGTTGTCACGCGTAATAATTGTGGATCATCTCCGATGAAGTGGCATAATTCCGGTATATGAACGGAGTCAAACTAATGCAATGGGTTCATCGCTTTGGCACCTGGCCCTATCGGGAAATCATACGAGATTAGATCAGGCCAGTCTGACATCTAGATCGTTTGAAAGTCACTCTACAATTAGTTTACAAGTTCAGTTTTATTGTTACAGGTTAGCGTCTGTCTCTGGTAACCAGTCTGATCAGATTGAAATACCTGTGGACGAGCATAAGTACGAGACTATTCCTGCGGACAGAGGTTGGTGACGCGTTCTTTTTGTTTGCAGACTCCTTGTACATTAGACCTTCCATCTTACACAGAAGAATATCGATATATAAACAGATGAAGATCACAGTGGTTTTAACGAATTTGATGGGACTGACAATTATTATAGCTATACTACTGAAACAAGACATTAACTTAATATAGGGGTTTGGAAACTGGGCTACATCAAGACAGTTTGACTTAGAGTAACCTTAGGCTAATGTCAACTATTTCGAAAACTCTAATGCTTTAATTTACTAAAGTTTACTAATACTAGATTTTGCTAGGAAAAAACACACACCCTCACGCGCACGTCCGCATAAATTCGACGTGTTGATCAGTTACAACGATTGGCAATGTTAAACGTCTTTTAACGATTGTTGTACTTTTATGTGAATATCTTTGTAAAATGGATCTGATTTGCGTAATTGTTCGCTTTAGACAATGTATGTAAACATTCCCACTATTCAAGACTTGTTGAACAGCAAAAACGGACCCCTGGATATACCAAAGGTGGGATCAGGTACTTAGGAGGAGTAAACATCCCCTGTCGACCGGTCACACCCGCCGTGAGCACTATATCTTGACCAGGTAAACGGAGTAATCCGTAGTCAGAATCAGTGTGCCACGAACGGCTTATAGCTTTTCGTATGAAACACCAGACAGCATTTGACTCAATGACAGGTTGTACTGGCAAACTAGATCGTTATAACGACCATAGAATTTACGAAATGCTGGCTTTAAACGAGACTTTTAAAACCCCTGTAACAGCAACTTGTTTGTCAGTAGTTTTCCTCGATTAAAAAATGATCATATGCAGAAAAAGCTCTTGCGTATCGAATCCTGGTGTAACTATTGTTACAATTTTCTTGTTCTAATGTCCTCAGATTACCCCGGGGTAAGGATTGTTACAATTTTCTGTTCTATTATTGTTTCAGAATATCCCGGTAGAAGGTAAGTAAAATAAAGTTCGATTTGTTTGTAATCAGATTCAGTTCCTAATGTCTGTCAATTCTACCTTGAAAGGTCTGGAGGTTCATATTTTACTTGTTTGTTTGATCTCCACCAATCAGGAAGATCGGAATTAATCCTTCAGTTGATAAGATACAATAGTATACCATATCCTATAATCATACAGTCTCAGTACAATATCAGAATGCAGTGAACAATCACGTGAAGCGGTAGATACAGATAGATTATAAATAAGTATGGAAAGACTGTGCGGGTCTATGAGTACACTTCAGCTTGTCGGATTAATTCAAACCCATGCTGGCGCGGGCGGCACTAGTGCTCAGATATATCAATAAAGAGGTTCACAAGGACAATTAATTTGGAATCATTGAAATTGATACAACCCTCATCATATTCATTTATCATTACGCGAACTTGCACGTGAGTTTGTTATCGCAGGGCTAGACACGGAAGTAGTAGGGAATTTATAAATTACAAAACCCAAGTAATTAACAAGTAGGCTGTAACAAACTCGGCACTTTTCTGTTGTAGCTTTGCTTATGAAATCTTCCAAGAAAGAAGTGAAGAACATGAATATGAACAGCTGGCCCGTCCAAGAGGTGACAGGATTTCATTTTCTGTTTAAATTTTAGTGCAGCTGATACAGTTCTAGAATATTATAGCCGTGTGTTTTCACAACCTTCCATTACAGTTGCTGAAACAACTGACGACGTTTATATTTTCGAGATCACACCAGGTCCTGTATAGTGAAACGCCTCCCTGACAAGGACATGTACAAAGAAATCATTGCATCAGCTCACAGACTTAATGTTGAAGGAAGTCGGCATCAAGACCATGAAAAGACACAAAATGAGATGTAATACGAATATGTACTCGATGATGGAAAACATTTGTTTTATACTCCTATACTTTCATACTAAGAAATAAATAAAGGTTTTATATAAATTAATAAAAAATCCCATGAAACGTTCATAACCTGGACAATGGTAAGAAGTTAATCAGGCTCATGATCAATGAAGATTTACAAATACTCAAACAAATCAGTAAAATGATTATCTAAAAAACCCGGAAATATGAAGTATGTATTTTTTTTTCTTTCTTCTGTCGCATTCAGATGAACGTCTTATATGACTGGATTGTCTTGACTATACCTGGAGTACATGGCGGCCAGTCGGATTCACTGCGCACAGGCCCCGCCCCTTTGTACCCTCTGTAGTCAGGTCAACTTTTTATGTTATACTTTTACTTCTCATCGTGTATCTTTGCACCATTGTGCATCTTTATTATTTTCATGATCTAATTTAAAATTAATGTGGTTATTTGCATATTTGTTAAACGTCCCGCTTGAGAATTTTTCACTCATATGGAGACATCACCATTGCCGGTGAAGGGTTGCAACGTAGGCGCTTACGACCTTTGAGCAGTGAAGGATCTTTATCGTTCCACACCTGCTGTGACAAGGGGCCTCAGTTTTTGCGGTATCATTCAAAGGACCGCCCCATTTAGTCGCTTCTTATGACAAGAAGGGGTACCGAGGACCTATTCTAATCCGGATCCCCACGGGCTCAGATCAATGTGAATCTTATTCATAATATATATTGTATTATGTAATTTGTACATGACTCCCGAGGACCCATAATTGTTGAATAAACATTACATTATCATGAGAGATAAAGCATGTGGCAACTCTTTAATAGACCATTCTGCTTTGTACATTTGAGTGTATTCAATATTGATGCTCTTCAACTTTCAGCTTAAAAAGAAAACTCTCTCTCTCTCTCTCTCTCTCTCTAACTCTCTCTCTCTCTCTCTCTCTCTCTCTCTCTCAGCATAATCTTTCCAAGTTTTTTTTTTTTAAATTTGAATTAGGCAATAAGGAAATCAATTAGCAATTTGGTGAATGTAAGTTGATACAGATATCTCATTATGACGACAGAATGATTACATATTTAATTTTAAAACAGAAAAGAAGTTACGAACTATACTACAAAGGCCTGGGGGGGGGGGGGGGGGGGGGGGCAACAAAGGCCTGGAAAACAACAAAAACGGCGTGTACATATTTAAAATCGTCAAGTTTTTCAAAGATCCGTTCTCCAAGAGAGTTAAAACTGAATGAACTAATTAGCTAGCACGCGGAATGAATGGGTTTTATTGAATATGATTGAAAAATTCTCGTCGTGACGTCAACCAACAATCCAACCAACCCACGTTTTTGATAATAAATGAGGATATCAACAGCAGTGTATCACCCAGACTTACTGTTAATAAACAACAGTAGTGTATCACCCAGACTTACTGTTGATAAACAACAGCAGTGTATCACCCAGACTTACTGTTAATGAACAACAGAAAGGTATCACCAGGCTTACTGTTAATGAACAACAGAAAGGTATCACCAGGCTTACTGTTAATGAACAACAGCGATATATCACCAGACTTACTGTTAATAAACAACGGTAGTGTATCACCCAGACTTACTGTTAATAAACAACAGTAGTGTATCACCCAGACTTACTGTTAATAAAATACAGTAATATATCACCCAGACTTACTGTTAATAAACAACAGTAATATATCACCAGGCTTACTGTTAATAAACAACAGTAATATATCACCAGGCTTACTGTTAATAAACAACAGCAGTGTATCACCCAGACTTACTGTTAATAAACAACAGTAGTGTATCACCAGACTTACTGTTAATAAACAACAGCAATGTATCACCCAGACTTACTGTTAATAAACAACAGTAGTGTATCACCAGACTTACTGTTAATAAAATACAGTAATATATCACCCAGACTTACTGTTAATAAACAACAGTAATATATCACCAGACTTACTGTTAATAAACAACAGTAGTGTATCACCCAGACTTACTGTTAATGAACAACAGTAATATATCACCCAGACTTACTGTTAATAAACAACAGTAATATATCACCAGACTTACTGTTAATAAACAACAGTAGTGTATCACCAGACTTACTGTTAATAAACAACAGTAATATATCACCCAGACTTACTGTTAATAAACAACAGTAATATATCACCAGGCTTACTGTTAATAAACAACAGTAGTGTATCACCCAGACTTACTGTTAATAAACAACAGTAGTGTATCACCCAGACTTACTGTTAATAAACAACAGCAATGTATCACCCAGACTTACTGTTAATAAACAACAGTAATATATCACCAAGCTTGCTGTTAATAAACAACAGTAATATATCACCAGGCTTACTGTTAATAAACAACAGTAATATATCACCAGGCTTACTGTTAATAAACAACAGTAGTGTATCACCCAGACTTACTGTTAATAAACAACAGTAGTGTATCACCAGACTTACTGTTAATAAACAACAGCAATGTATCACCCAGACTTACTGTTAATAAACAACAGTAGTGTATCACCAAGACTTACTGTTAATAAACAACAGTAGTGTATCACGCAGACTTACTGTTAATAAAATACAGTAATATATCACCAGGCTTGCTATTAATAAACAACAGTAATATATCACCAGGCTTACTGTTAATAAACAACAGTAATATATCACCAGGCTTACTGTTAATAAACAACAGTAGTGTATCACCAAGACTTACTGTTAATAAACAACAGTAGTGTATCACCCAGACTTACTGTTAATAAAATACAGTAATATATCACCAGGCTTACTATTAATAAACAACAGTAATATATCACCAGACTTACTGTTAATGAACAACAGAAAGGTATCACCAGGCTTACTGTTAATGAACAACAGAAAGGTATCACCAGGCTTACTGTTAATAAACAACAGTAATATATCACCCAGACTTACTGTTAATAAACAACAGTAATATATCACCAGGCTTACTATTAATAAACAACAGTAATATATCACCAGACTTACTGTTAATAAACAACAGTAATATATCACCAGACTTACTGTTAATGAACAACAGAAAGGTATCACCAAGCTTACTGTTAATAAACAACAGTAATATATCACCAGGCTTACTGTTAATAAACAACAGTAATATATCACCAGACTTACTGTTAATAAACAACAGTAATATATCACCAGGCTTACTGTTAATAAACAACAGTAGTGTATCACCCAGACTTACTGTTAATAAACAACAGTAGTGTATCACCCAGACTTACTGTTAATAAACAACAGTAGTGTATCACCCAGACTTGCTGTTAATAAACAACAGCAATGTATCACCAGGCTTACTGTTAATAAACAACAGTAATATATCACCAGGCTTACTGTTAATAAACAACAGTAATATATCACCAGACTTACTGTTAATAAACAACAGTAGTGTATCACCCAGACTTACTGTTAATAAACAACAGTAGTGTATCACCCAGACTTGCTGTTAATAAACAACAGCAATGTATCACCAGGCTTACTGTTAATAAACAACAGTAATATATCACCAGGCTTACTGTTAATAAACAACAGTAGTGTATCACCCAGACTTACTGTTAATAAACAACAGTAGTGTATCACCAGACTTACTGTTAATAAACAACAGTAGTGTATCACCAGACTTACTGTTAATAAACAACAGTAATATATCACCAGGCTTACTATTAATAAACAACAGTAATATATCACCCAGACTTGCTGTTAATAAACAACAGTAATATATCACCCAGACTTACTGTTAATAAACAACAGTAATATATCACCAGGCTTACTATTAATAAACAACAGTAATATATCACCCAGACTTGCTGTTAATAAACAACAGTAATATATCACCAGACTTACTGTTAATGAACAACAGAAAGGTATCACCAAGCTTACTGTTAATAAACAACAGTAATATATCACCAGGCTTACTGTTAATAAACAACAGTAATATATCACCAGACTTACTGTTAATAAACAACAGTAATATATCACCAGGCTTACTGTTAATAAACAACAGTAGTGTATCACCCAGACTTACTGTTAATAAACAACAGTAGTGTATCACCCAGACTTACTGTTAATAAAGAACAGTAGTGTATCACCCAGACTTACTGTTAATAAACAACAGTAGTGTATCACCCAGACTTACTGTTAATAAACAACAGTAGTGTATCACCAGACTTACTGTTAATAAACAACAGTAGTGTATCACCAGACTTACTGTTAATAAACAACAGTAGTGTATCACCCAGACTTACTGTTAATAAACAACAGTAGTGTATCACCCAGACTTACTGTTAATAAACAACAGTAGTGTATCACCCAGACTTACTGTTAATAAACAACAGTAATATATCACCCAGACTTACTGTTAATAAACAACAGCAGTGTATCACCCAGACTTACTGTTAATAAACAACAGCAGTGTATCACCCAGACTTACTGTTAATAAACAACAGTAATATATCACCAGACTTACTGTTAATAAACAACAGTAATATATCACCCAGACTTACTGTTAATAAACAACAGTAGTGTATCACCCAGACTTACTGTTAATAAACAACAGTAGTGTATCACCCAGACTTACTGTTAATAAACAACAGTAGTGTATCACCCAGACTTACTGTTAATAAACAACAGTAGTGTATCACCCAGACTTACTGTTAATAAACAACAGTAATATATCACCCAGACTTACTGTTAATAAACAACAGCAGTGTATCACCCAGACTTACTGTTAATAAACAACAGCAGTGTATCACCCAGACTTACTGTTAATAAACAACAGTAATATATCACCAGACTTACTGTTAATAAACAACAGTAGTGTATCACCAGACTTACTGTTAATAAACAACAGTAATATATCACCAGGCTTACTGTTAATAAACAACAGTAGTGTATCACCCAGACTTACTGTTAATAAACAACAGTAGTGTATCACCAGACTTACTGTTAATAAACAACAGTAGTGTATCACCCAGACTTACTGTTAATAAACAACAGTAGCGTATCACCCAGACTTACTGTTAATAAACAACAGTAGTGTATCACCCAGACTTACTGTTAATAAACAACAGTAGTGTATCACCAGACTTACTGTTAATAAACAACAGTAGTGTATCACCCAGACTTACTGTTAATAAACAACAGTAGTGTATCATCCAGACTTACTGTTAATAAACAACAGTAATATATCACCAGGCTTACTGTTAATAAACAACAGTAATATATCACCACACTTACAGTTAATAAACAACAGTAGTGTATCACCCAGACTTACTGTTAATAAACAACAGTAGTGTATCACCAGGCTTACTGTTAATAAACAACAGTAGTGTATCACCCAGACTTACTGTTAATAAACAACAGTAGTGTATCACCAGACTTACTGTTAATAAACAACAGTAGTATATCACCAGACTTACTGTTAATAAACAACAGTAGTGTATCACCCAGACTTACTGTTAATAAACAACAGTAGTATATCACCAGACTTACTGTTAATAAACAATAGTAATATATCACCAGACTTACTGTTAATGAACAACAGAAAGGTATCACCAAGCTTACTGTTAATAAACAACAGTAATATATCACCAGGCTTACTGTTAATAAACAACAGTAATATATCACCAGGCTTACTGTTAATAAACAACAGTAGTGTATCACCCAGACTTACTGTTAATAAACAACAGTAGTGTATCACCCAGACTTACTGTTAATAAACAACAGTAATATATCACCAGGCTTACTGTTAATAAACAACAGTAGTGTATCACCCAGACTTACTGTTAATAAGCAACAGTAATATATCACCAGGCTTACTGTTAATAAACAACAGTAATATATCACCACACTTACTGTTAATAAACAACAGTAGTGTATCACCCAGACTTACTGTTAATAAACAACAGTAGTGTATCACCAGACTTACTGTTAATGAACAACAGTAGTGTATCACCCAGACTTACTGTTAATAAACAACAGTAATATATCACCAGACTTACTGTTAATAAACAACAGTAATATATCACCAGGCTTACTGTTAATAAACAACAGTAGTGTATCACCCAGACTTACTGTTAATAAACAACAGTAGTGTATCACCCAGACTTGCTGTTAATAAACAACAGTAGTGTATCACCCAGACTTACTGTTAATAAACAACAGTAATATATCACCAGACTTACTGTTAATAAACAACAGTAATATATCACCAGGCTTACTGTTAATAAACAACAGTAGTGTATCACCCAGACTTACTGTTAATAAACAACAGTAGTGTATCACCAGGCTTACTGTTAATAAACAACAGTAGTGTATCACCCAGACTTACTGTTAATAAACAACAGTAGCGTATCACCCAGACTTACTGTTAATAAACAACAGTAGTGTATCACCCAGACTTACTGTTAATAAACAACAGCAATGTATCACCAGACTTACTGTTAATAAACAACAGTAATATATCACCAGACTTACTGTTAATAAACAACAGTAGTGTATCACCAGACGTACTGTAAATAAACAACAGTAGTGTATCACCAGACTTACTGTTAATAAACAACAGTAGTGTATCACCCAGACTTACTGTTAATAAACAACAGTAGCGTATCACCCAGACTTACTGTTAATAAACAACAGTAGTGTATCACCCAGACTTACTGTTAATAAACAACAGCAATGTATCACCAGACTTACTGTTAATAAACAACAGTAATATATCACCAGACTTACTGTTAATAAACAACAGTAGTGTATCACCAGACGTACTGTAAATAAACAACAGTAGTGTATCACCCAGACTTACTGTTAATAAACAACAGTAGTGTATCACCCAGACTTGCTGTTAATAAACAACAGTAGTGTATCACCCAGACTTACTGTTAATAAACAACAGTAATATATCACCAGACTTACTGTTAATAAACAACAGTAATATATCACCAGGCTTACTGTTAATAAACAACAGTAGTGTATCAACCAGACTTACTGTTAATAAACAACAGTAGTGTATCACCCAGACTTACTGTTAATAAACAACAGTAGTGTATCACCCAGACTTACTGTTAATAAACAACAGTAGTGTATCACCAAGACTTACTGTTAATAAACAACAGTAGCGTATCACCCAGACTTACTGTTAATAAACAACAGTAGTGTATCACCCAGACTTACTGCTAATAAACAACAGTAATATATCACCAGACTTACTGTTAATAAACAACAGTAGTATATCACCAGACTTACTGTTAATAAACAACAGTAGTGTATCACCCAGACTTACTGTTAATAAACAACAGTAGTGTATCACCAGACTTACTGTTAATAAACAACAGTAGTGTATCACCCAGACTTACTGTTAATAAACAACAGTAGTGTATCACCAAGACTTACTGTTAATAAACAACAGTAGTGTATCACCAAGACTTACTGTTAATAAACAACAGTAGCGTATCACCCAGACTTACTGTTAATAAACAACAGTAGTGTATCACCCAGACTTACTGCTAATAAACAACAGTAATATATCACCAGACTTACTGTTAATAAACAACAGTAGTATATCACCAGACTTACTGTTAATAAACAACAGTAGTGTATCACCCAGACTTACTGTTAATAAACAACAGTAATATATCACCAGAATTACTGTTAATAAACAACAGTAATATATCACCAGACTTACTGTTAATGAACAACAGAAAGGTATCACCAAGCTTACTGTTAATAAACAACAGTAATATATCACCCGGCTTACTGTTAATAAACAACAGTAATATATCACCAGACTTACTGTTAATAAACAACAGTAACATATCACCAGGCTTACTGTTAATAAACAACAGTAGTGCATCACCCAGACTTACTGTTAATAAACAACAGTAGTGTATCACCCAGACTTACTGTTAATAAACAACAGTAATATATCACGAGGCTTACTGTTAATAAACAACAGTAGTGTATCACCCAGACTTACTGTTAATAAGCAACAGTAATATATCACCAGGCTTACTGTTAATAAACAACAGTAATATATCACCACACTTACTGTTAATAAACAACAGTAGTGTATCACCCAGACTTACTGTTAATAAACAACAGTAGTGTATCACCAGACTTACTGTTAATGAACAACAGTAGTGTATCACCCAGACTTACTGTTAATAAACAACAGTAGTGTATCACCCAGACTTACTGTTAATAAACAACAGTAGTGTATCACCAGGCTTACTGTTAATAAACAACAGTAATATATCACCAGACTTACTGTTAATAAACAACAGTAGTGTATCACCCATACTTGCTGTTAATAAACAACAGTAGTGTATCACCCAGACTTACTGTTAATAAACAACAGTAATATATCACCAGACTTACTGTTAATAAACAACAGTAATATATCACCAGACTTACTGTTAATGAACAACAGAAAGGTATCACCAGACTTACTGTTAATAAACAACAGTAGTGTATCACCCAGACTTACTGTTAATAAACAACAGTAGCGTATCACCCAGACTTACTGTTAATAAACAACAGTAGTGTATCACCCAGACTTACTGTTAATAAACAACAGCAATGTATCACCCAGACTTACTGTTAATAAACAACAGTAATATATCACCAGGCTTACTGTTAATAAACAACAGTAGTGTATCACCCAGACTTACTGTTAATAAACAACAGTAGTGTATCACCAGACTTACTGTTAATAAACAACAGTAATATATCACCCAGACTTACTGTTAATAAACAACAGCAGTGTATCACCCAGACTTACTGTTAATAAACAACAGTAGTGTATCACCCAGACTTACTGTTAATAAACAACAGTAATATATCACCCAGACTTACTGTTAATAAACAACAGCAGTGTATCACCCAGACTTACTGTTAATAAACAACAGTAGTGTATCACCAGACTTACTGTTAATAAACAACAGTAGTGTATCACCCAGACTTACTGTTAATAAACAACAGTAGTGTATCACCAGGCTTACTGTTAATAAACAACAGTAGTGTATCACCAGACTTACTGTTAATAAACAACAGTAATATATCACCAGGCTTACTGTTAATAAACAACAGTAATATATCACCAGGCTTACTGTTAATAAACAACAGTAGTGTATCACCAGACTTACTGTTAATAAACAACAGTAATATATCACCAGGCTTACTGTTAATAAACAACAGTAATATATCACCAGGCTTACTGTTAATAAACAACAGTAGTGTATCACCCAGACTTACTGTTAATAAACAACAGTAGTGTATCACCCAGACTTACTGTTAATCAGACTTACTGTTAATCAGACTTACTGTTAATCAGACGACTTACTGTTAATCAGACTTACTGTTAATCAGACTTACTGTTAATCAGACTTACTGTTAATCAGACTTACTGTTAATCAGACTTACTGTTAATCAGACGACTTACTGTTAATCAGACGACTTACTGTTAATCAGACGACTTACTGTTAATCAGACTTACTGTTAATCAGACTTACTGTTAATCAGACTTACTGTTAATCAGACTTACTGTTAATCAGACTTACTGTTAATCAGACTTACTGTTAATCAGACTTACTGTTAATCAGACTTACTGTTAATCAGACGACTTACTGTTAATCAGACTTACTGTTAATCAGACTTACTGTTAATCAGACTTACTGTTAATCAGACTTACTGTTAATCAGACTTACTGTTAATCAGACTTACTGTTAATCAGACTTACTGTTAATCAGACGACTTACTGTTAATCAGACGACTTACTGTTAATCAGACTTACTGTTAATCAGACTTACTGTTAATCAGACTTACTGTTAATCAGACTTACTGTTAATCAGACTTACTGTTAATCAGACTTACTGTTAATCAGACTTACTGTTAATCAGACGACTTACTGTTAATCAGACGACTTACTGTTAATCAGACTTACTGTTAATCAGACTTACTGTTAATCAGACTTACTGTTAATCAGACTTACTGTTAATCAGACGACTTACTGTTAATCAGACGACTTACTGTTAATCAGACTTACTGTTAATCAGACTTACTCTTCATGACGCTGGAAGTCTATACCCGGCTATCCTTGTGTATTTTCATAAATGAATTTATTTGTTAAATAAAAATATTATTTTCTTTTTTATCTCTATATGTGGGAACTTGAATTTTGACAGACTTCGTAATCACTATAATCATATGTAAATTAGGGACATGAAATCCCACTCTGTATTTCATCATTCCTAATTTTAGATACGAGTTACACAATTTAATTGCGGTACAGTTTTCATGAAATTTAATTTGAACCAGGAATAAATTTAGGATTTGATCAGGTATATGAAATACAGGGACACTTACATGTCTTTGTGATGACGGGATCCACGGCTGGATTGCGGTCCTTTGTCTGATTCTTCTGCATACAGATTTAAAATTATATGTATGCTTGTACACTTCGTAGAGTAGACTAGCAATCATTATAGGCTACAGATTTAACAATTATGATGCAAAAGAAGTGTACACGTATATAGATGTATGATGTACACGTGTACATGTAGTGGAACATCTAAGTGCCGAGGCTTACAATCGTTTATAGGTAAGAGATTTTGCGTCTACACTGTAACACAAGAGATGTTCGTGCAACGAAGCTTGTTCTACTATGTAAATGTAGCAGTTGTCGTTCTTGACCTTTTACTTCATCAAATATTGATCCCGTTATGAGTGGTGCTGTATATTTACTAAGTATCAATATATTTGAAAAAGAAATTTTGAAGACTGATTATCAATTACACAGACTGTGTGCTCCTGACAACGACCTTCTAATTAGGGTATTTGTTGACATATATATATTTCTTTGAATGTCTTATATTTTGAAATTGCATTGCGTTGTAATCATAAACCTTACACGGTATTTTGATGAACAAAAAATAAAATATATAGAGATTTGACATATTCAATTTATTAAAATGTGAGTTTTCTCACTTTTACATGGGGTACTACATGCATCTGTGATATTATACAAATTTCATCCAATATTTTAAAAAATATTCCGCAGTATATTCTATATTATCATTTGAATTGTTAATGTTAAAATACAAACAAAAAACATAATTCCGAGAAAACATCGAGTTATGACCTCCAACCATTGCATATAGATACATTATGTATATTTGTATTTTAATTTTCTTATTCTCTATAAGCTTCATAAATAAACAGAATTTTAAAAAAAACCAACAATACAATACATTGACATATGATAGCCGTGGTACATAAAGATAAAGGATGAGAGGAGGGGATGCTTATGCAATACATAAGAACACGTGTCTTTAGATTACCTAGAATGTATCTGTCCCCTTTGTAATATACAGTGTATACAGGTATGAAATATACATGTATAATTTTACTATGACACATTTTATTTCACAGTTGATACAATTATGACAGGTTTAGTTGATAACATGATTCACTACGAACTTGTATGAAAAAAATGTGAACGGTTTTGATAATCTTGGCGTTTGTGCTTTTTTTTAAAAAAGTTTCAATCAAAATCTCTCTCTCTCTCTCTCTCTCTCTCTCTCTCTCTCTCTCCCTCTCTCTCTCATAATGACCCGAACAATGTAAAGAACGTTAAATTTTCGGTAACACCCTCCCTATCTCAGGACAAAGAAGTAGTTAAACATACGAGAACAAGACACTAAAACTGTGTACAATAAACTGCATAATAGTTTGTATATCAGTTTTAATCAGTTGTCACAAAGACTTCATCCTGTGTAGTGATTACATTTCCCAAGCTATAGAACTTTAAGTTTCGGGGGGGGGGGGGGGGGGGGTTGTTCAATTTTTATTCAAAAGAGCTACAGTTTTCCCAGAACTAATTGAAATCTTTGTCTGTCATTCTAAGGCCCTCTGTACTGAGATAAGTAAAGCTTAAGTTATGTTAAAATCTATGAAGGCCAGGCTATCTGATTTTTTTCCCCCACTGACAGGGAATTTGTGTTCAGTAAAGTTATCCTTGGTCAGATCACAGCAAATTCCTAAAACCTTAACTTTTTCCTTCATGAAAAGTTTACACACTGAAATACTAATATCTGATTCCCAACATAAAGTAGACTCTGATGTTGCGTCATTGGGGGTGGGGGGTGAGGGTGGGGGCTTCAAAGGTAGAAAAGGGTATACTTTTCAAAATATCGATAATTTGAGATTTACTGCGTGCATATTCATCTGCAAACCCTTAGCAATAAAATTGCTGAATATCATGGGAATTGCAGGTTGTTGAATTTTCAGTAAAGTTAGGAAAAGTCCTCTTACAGAGTAAAAAAAGAAACTGAAGTATCATGTCACACAGTTCTTACTTTTGATCCCCCCCCCCCCCCCGAAATTTTCATGCAAAATTAAGTACAGAATATTGAACGTAGTTAATTTCAAAGAGTTGTTCTATTTTAGGGAGGTCGTCTCTTATTTTATTTTTATTATTATTATTATCATTTTCTTTTTTTTTTTATTTTCTTTTTAATTTTTTTTTTTTGGGGGGGGGGGGGGTTCAAAGATAGGTTACAGGCCGTGTTTATGTTTGAAGGTATCAATACTTTTAACCTCTGACAAATGAATGAATGATAATACATACACAAAATAAAGATCAGTTGGGTTTTTTTCTTTCCAAGATGCAGATTAAAATTACATATCAAAAAACATCATTCGTACTAAATGCTGCAAAACATTGGAATTTATTAAATTAAATGTGGAAGCCAAAAAAGGCAACCAGCTCTACACAGTAACTCTAAGTCTAACTCACTTTTTCAAAGTTTTTTAAATGACCGATCACAAATATGAATATTTTCTTTTTCCATTTTTTATTAAAGAGGCAACTTTGTATGATGTCAAAAAGTCTAGTCTTGAATTTGTCGTGAGGAATTGTCGTGCAGAGTGTTTAAAAACCATTGATGATACATTACCTTTATAGATTGTAAGTATTAGTACTGTTATCACAGTTTCAGATAATCTTTCGTTGACCATTGTACTATTTAACTATTAATATGCATAACACTTGTATATATATATATATATATATATATATATCTGTGTGTGTGTGCGTGTGTGTGTGTGTATATATATATATATATATATATATATATATATATATATATATATATAAAGGTATTCAGAACATTGAATATTTCTTGGAAGATTATCCAAGTTCAATTAAAATCTTTTTTTTTTTTTCCTTTTTTTTTTTTTCTTTGATTTATTTCGATCAACCATCGACCCGTCACTAGCCCGTTCCTTCTCCGGTCCCTAATTCTTACCGTGTCCTATTGTAACAGAGCTGCGGGTATTTATAGGTGCATTCTTTCAGAGATTTGTATGAAAAGGTGAATCCTTACCCAACAACACTGCCTACAACATGAAACATGTCAGCCAGCATTTGGTCCCTTTCACAACAAATTTAAAAAAAAAAAAAAAGTTTATTATTCTTTTTTTTTTTAAATCATTAATTTATTTATTCTTATTTATCTATATGTATGATGAAAGGTTAATTTATCAAGGCAGGTGGATTTTCAAATTTTATACGCATATAAAGTAATAAGGACTGTTTAAAGTTCGTGTTCTATGGATAACCCCAAGAACAGGTCCATGTAAAATATAGTGTATGTGTTTACTCACAAATTATTTTCAATACAAATGAATTTTTAAAAAGCAGGATTTGTTATAAACTATATTTTTGGCAGATGGATGTGTCAAAGTTCAGATTTCGTCAATGAATGAATAGATTGAAAAGAGGCGTGCAATTTTCAACTAATGTAAATAGAAAAATATTTCACACTGTTTATAAATGTTAATTATATGTGATATTTAGATCCTGCGTAATGAAAATAAAGTAATATGACGCAGATAATATCATGAAATATCAATGTATCTATGCGATTCGATAAAACATCTTAAAAATGGCGATAAATTACCACATCTTTCAATTTCAATTTTACATCCTTGTTATATAAATATGAAGATTTTAAATGATATTTAATTGTACATGTATCAGAACGATTACAACTGATCCAAAAATGTACAATATATCTAAATTATGACATTTTGTAACTTTTAAGCACAAAAATATCATTTTGCCTTCTTGTTTTATTTCGCAAGTGTTCAATAATTAGTTGAATAAATCCCTCTTTTTGAAGTCAACTCATCTGAAATGCATTAATATTCTAAAATTATCGAAATATTAATTCTATTTTTAGTACTCATAAAATCACATATTGGCTTCATGCTGATCTCAATATGCTTTTCGAATAAAGTTGCATAATTTCATTACTGTTTCATTTTAGTTACGCATGCCAAAATTGTGAGGGATCATAATGTTCAGTGTTTCGTGTATCCAGAGTGAAACGCCATTAATTTCACAGATGGCAACAGCCATACATAGACAGCAATACACATAGAATATCAAATAGTAATACTTGTTGTTTTACAAATTTTTATTGCAACCCACACATCAAAGGAAAGTTATATTCCTACAGGTGGTGAGTGCCGAGATTTACCTGTGAAAAGGAACAATGTTAAGGCTCGTGTATACCTGAATCTTGTCATACAAATGTTAGCCCTATAGATAGACTCTTCCCAGGTGTAAACTCCACTAGTTTTTGTTTTGAAAATAGCAGGTGCCTGTTTAGAGAATTTAATCCCGATTTGATTAAATTTAGCAGCTTTTTTACCTTTTGTTCCATAAATATTGGGTTTCCTGAGTGGGGGTTCGGACATTTCTTCCCATGTTAATTGATCGGTTTATAGTTAATGCAATACTTCTCTGTGGATCAAATTATAACGTCGATTTACAAAAAAGCAGATTTTTTTTCTCTTTCCTTTGAACATCTGACAGTGTGGAGGGTTTTGCATAGCAATACTACCTAGCCTTACATAGTACTTTTGATTTACCTCGTGTATTTTATGGTTCTTCGTCTTCATAGAAAGGAAAATATGTATTTCTTATCAAATATCATTTTGACACGTAACCTCTCAAATAAAATCAAATACGAATTTTAGTTTCAGTGTAATGTACTTCAAGATTGAAATTTTAAAATACCATAAATATATAAGTATTATCCTGGATATATTCTGTGTCTCTGTGTGCTCTATATTTATTTAAAAAAATAAAAATATTTACATGTAAAATATAAAGCATTAAAATCTCTAATCTATAGAAAAAGATGCAATATAATGAAACCACAAAGAAATCACGAATGCGGTCGACATTTCAGGACAATTTGTCTCTTCTTTAGGACAAAGCAAAGTCACACAGAAAAATATCAAAATAAGCAAAGTACAATAAAACACCAGTACAATAAGTCCCCTCGGTATCGTGAAGTAGTCTAGAATACGACAGCAAAAAGCATGGCAGTCCCACGATGTTTTCTCACAATAATATATCACAACTTTAGAATTATGAATCTTTGTAGGGATGATAAACACCAACAACAACATTCTGGCCATTCAACGGACTATATACATGTACTCAACGATTGTTAGAAATCTAGTTTCGTTTCCAATTGTTCCTGAATTCATTTTTAATTTAATTTTTCATCGTTGTTAATGTTTTAATATTGTTCGGGACTTTCTGCCTTTTTGTTGAAATTGTACACAATATCTCCTTAAGAATTATAAAAAATTTATTTGTTTATCTGTAAGATGAAAACGTAAAAATAATGAACAGTTGTCAATCTCATAAATCCCGAAATATAAAATTGAGAGTAGGGCAAAAGTAGACTCTGGAAACACCAGATATGAAATTAGGTACTTAGGAGGAGTAAGTATTCCCTGATGACCGGTCACACCCACATTGAGTCCTATATATTGATCACGTAAACGTAGTCAAAATCAGTCTGTAATGAACGATATAAACACGCCAGACAGCATTCAACCGAACCACAGGCTGTATCATAAACTAAATCATTATCTGATTATAACTATCATAGAATTTGAGAAATGCTGACTTTAAATAAGACAGTTGAAACAACTGTAACATCAACGTATTTGTCAGTAGCCTGCCGCGATTAGAAATTAATCATATGCAGAACATGTTCTCGCACATCGAGTCAGTTGGGATATAAACAAAATATGCAGGTAATACTGGAACATTGCTACATTAATACGAGAAGCTGACGGAAGCTGAAGTCACCCGTTTATCATAAAAGCTGAGTTGATAGTTTGCCGTTAACATATATGTTCAATAAAACATCAAAGAATGAAGGCGATGTGGAAAACCCTGTGGTACCTTTTATTTCAAGTTCACTGAGAGATGCCGAATGAACAAATGAATGAAACATTACATTAAAATAACAGTATTCTTAAGTACTATTGTACAGTATATGATACATCGCAAACCCCCAGCACGCCAGATCAACCCTCAACTCCTGAGATTCTATATACTTTGTACTAACTTGGTATGTATATATTCTATTAATGTTAACTTGAATAAAGATCTTCACGGATCTGTCAGGTGGCTTCACGGCATCTTACTAACGATGAAACCCGAGTACTACCTTTATCGTTTGAAAAACACGTATCTATGCTCTGAAGTCATATCGTCTTGCGGTGGGGCGGCGCTGCACTGATCCGAGCGACTGCGCATGACCGCACCAGAGCGATTCCTTGTCGATAAGAACAATCCTACCCAAGTTGATAGTAATTTATTAAATTTATTGTAAAGTACTTATTTCATTAAACACTGTCTACTCTGCCCGCGGTAGATCACAACAGAATTATTAATGAATAAGCTAAATAAATCATCTTGAACACCTTGATTTATCCAATAGATTATTTATGCATTTTAATTTCAAATACAAATAAACTGGTAGCTTTATCGCAGTGAATTATGGTTTAGAAACATGTTTACATTTTTCCTCTGTTGTTCTTTTCTCTTTTTAAAAGCCCACATGGGTGTGTTCTTAATGCGTATATTGTAACAGTGTGTGTGTTCTACAAGAGTTATAACTAGTGATGCCGTTAAGTCTCATTTGATCAAAATCTGATACGATGTAGGGCAACGTATGAATCCTTTTTTGGTTCAAATCAATGGTTTTGCAAATATTATCTCTATCCCTCTACACGCATGCAACTTTAGTGTCGTGTCTTTTCTTTCTTTCTTTTTTTTTTTTTTTTTTTTTCTTTTGATTTTTTTAATTTTAATCTGAATGTAGATATATCATCAAGCTTTATGTGTTAAAATATGTTTGTTTATACATAAAACATTAAGCTGAGAATCGCATGGCTCTGAAATTCCACGCAGCCTAATAAGAGAGGGTTGGTGAACTCTGAATTGCGCGTGTATAATACTGGAGAGAATGGAAAATCTGTAGTGCAGGTTTCTGAACAATAATATGAATCAGACTGTCCAACGAGCGCTTAACATGACCATACCTACAGTATGAAATTAAAAGCTTTAAAAATCAGAGATCTTGTAATGACCTGGCTTTCTAGTCCCGAACACGGGGTCTCTTCCGCTAGAACGATCAAACGATTCACAAACTGCACCTAAATGCCAGCGGGCTTTGTGCTAATTATTTGATTTGTATCAGAAAAACCAAGGCTTAAACAGAAAAGAAGGCCGGCCATGTCCCCCCATTTTAAAGTCTTCTATATTGGAGGTTTATCGGGATCACCGCCATTACCCGGGGGCCATTAGCAGAAGTGAAATGTCCATTGGAAATTACGGGTGTCAGCTCAAGCAAGGTCCAACTAATGACATAAAGATCCATTAACACGCCCCCAAAGCGGTAATAGGGTCTTCAAAATTTATCAGGATGCCTTTGTTAGTGTTACATTATATAAATACAATTTTGAAATAGTTTTCCTAAATTTCATTTAGCTTAGAATATTATTATTATTATTTGATTTATAGACAAACAGTCCGCCGAATTACTCGAATTAATTTCCTAGTCTTTTGCTTATTGGATTCAAAACACTTTTTACCAAAATCTGGGAAAAGGGACCGACGTCAACTGCAATTGATTTGTCTTGGCGAAGCGCTGACTAAGCCGCAATAGGATTATTGGCGTAAGAAGACGGATCGGTGATTCTACGCTGTATGGTCTTGATATAGCTCAGAGGAGTTTGAGAAATAGAAGGAAAAAGAGAATAAATCGACGAAAATATTTGGTATCGGGGTAAGCATGAGGGATAAGAAACATTTGTCGAGATGTGGTATTTGTGAATCCGATATTTCTCGCAAATGATAACACGCCCAAATCCATGCTCGGAAGCTTCTGGTACTTTGGGCATTGCGAAGTGCGAAAAATGTCCCCAGTTGTAAGAGTAGGGAGATGACAGACAGATTAAAACTTCAAAATGCTCCTCCATCGTTCCAAGTTTTACTTGATCCTTGTAAAACCCGGATTAGACTGAAACGAATGTTGACAAAAGCTGACATCAAAAAGACTAGAAGGCTGTTTAAGACTATCCATGTTAAGACAAACATTCACTCATGGGTCAGGCTTAGAGTCGCCCCTGTGTGTCTTTTAGATTACGGCACGGGCTGCACGCTAGGTTGGGTAACGTGATCGCCGACTTCTTCAAGTGTTTCGTGAACAGTAATTGCATTTTTATATGAAATCCCCAATATGCCTCTAGAACCCGAGTTTGTGATCTTGAGATTGTGTTTAGAAATATGAGACATCTGCTTATATCAAAGAATGAAATGTTTAAGATCAAAAACTTGTTAGGATGGGGCATTCGCGAGTGTTCTTCTAATGTGCAAAATTGAAATTGATCTAAAGAGACGTTGGGAGGTCTTTTGCAGTGGACAATTTCAAATACGTCTGAAAATTAAACCGCCACAAAGAAAGAAAATTCATAGTTTTAGGCGAAATATTGCTCGTAAAAGTCGGTCGTTGGGACGAAACAATTAAAAAACAATATGACAAACTGCGCTTTGGACCTCTCGATCTGTTTGCTGTGAGAAATTTCCCCCACTTAGTCACATGCTTCTGACAAATGTTGGGCTAGTTTTTGTTTGATCGGGTACTTCATCTTCCACATCCACTCGCTTTGTTCTTCTGTCGACATACGTACACTTGAAGGGTCTCTTTTTGATCCTTGTAATTTATATATTTCGATAATGCATTTCAACATTTCATTAATTCGATGAAAGGGTTTTCAATCAGTTTACAACGTGTCCTTTGATAGCTGTTTGCACCAAGGATAATGAGTTTTTTGTTTTTTTATTCCTTGTTCATCGAAACAAATGCAGAGAAACTTCTGATAACTACAGAAACTTGCAGGAATCTGCTGGTCTGGATATGAAGAATCAGTGCGAGGAGATATGTTAGGGAATTTTCGTCAACGTATTTCTATATTGGCCATGATGAAAATAATTACGTTTTAATTTTCGAAAGTATGCTTTAATATGAGGAGATGTCAATTTAATATATATATATATATATATATATATATATATATATATATATATATATCGCATTATATTATATTCAGTAATTTAGAATACATACATGATATTCTAAATTTTCACTTAAAAATATTTTATTAACAAGAAAAGGCAACTGACTGTTCTTACATATACCATTCCAGTCACCATCTCCACCCAGAGGCCACGAACACTTTATAGTGATGATATATAAGATAAGTATTAAATAGCTGAAACACCTTATAATGTATAATATACAGCATTTTGAAAGCATGAAAATTTTATTGAGGCATATTGTCAAATTAGTTCAATCTGAATTCGAAATAATCCAAATTATTGTCACGGTTAGTTAAATTACTTTCATGGTCAAGGAGTTTTAATTATCTCTAAGACCAGTCTACGGAATAGCAATAATAATAATAATAATAAAATAACCATGTTATACAGGAATGATATTAAATAAAGTTTGGTGATTTATTACAGTATACAACTGACTTGCTGAAGTAATTTACACAACACAAATGTATATAAATTTGGTAACATAAATTATTTGCAGTCGTCGAGAGCACCTTTATTGAAAGGCGAATTAAACAGAATAGCACTCTGACAATTTCCATCACAGCTAAAGTTGCATTGCACCAATTCCTATGTAGATAGGTACATATACATGTATAATGAGCAATTACAAATAATTTTCACTGTACACTTAAACGTCGATATCAACGTTCTCACAAATGTCCTCGAATTCGTCTATTCCATCCACGTCAATATCTTCATCTTCGTCCTCGGACGCATTCGATGTGTCATTCTCGGATGTAAGTTCCTCTTCCTTCGGGCGCTTATTGTCGTGAGTCTTGATATGTTTGCTGAGATGATCGCTCCTCATAAACCGCTTTCCGCACTCTTTACAAGCAAATCTTTTTTCTCCGGTATGAGTTCGTAAATGTCTTTGTAGCTCATCTGATCGTGTAAAACTTTTCCCACAAAATAACCAGTTACAAACAAACGGTCTTTCTCCAGAGTGCCACCGTAAATGTGCTTTTAGATGTGATGTTTTGCCGTAAACTTTGCCGCATCCTGCAATATGACATATGTGCTGTTTCTTTTTACTGGGACTATCACTGTTTTTAGCAGATTGACAATTTGGACACCTACATCTTCGGCAGCGGCGTGTGGGGGTCAGAATTGGTTTCACTCCGGATAAAATGGGGTACTGAGATCGGAAAGGGAAGTCCCCATACGTCTGCTGACCGAACACCATTGCGGGGGATGCAAGCCTCATTTTCATATCCGGAAGAGTTGGAACGCTCCACCACGGAACTTCCGCTTCTGAAGCTGGCGGGGGCGACAACTGTTTGTGGACATGCTGGTGGGGCATAGACGGAGGCGTGGAAGAAAACGGGGAGTGAGCACAAACGGGGGAAGCGGGAGTTCGTAGAAATTGTCTGTCGCTTGTAAGGAGTTCTTGCTGTCTCAGACGAGCTTGATGAAGTTCGTAATTAAACGCCTCTCTGTGTACTTGGTCGTTGGGGTAAACGTTCGGTGTCATCATATGTTGTAGAGGGTGCAGAGGTGAACGAAGAGATGACATCATGTCGGTGGATCTAAGATTTTGCCACATTTGCATCGGATGGTTCGGCGTTGGTCGGACTAATTCGGAAGGTCTGGGAAGATTTTGGACCATCACGTGTTCCATGTGTCGGCCATCGAGACAAGGATCTGTTAATGTTGTGTACTGCAATCAAAATTACAACAAAATAAATTTTCTTAGTTGTCAGACATTCATTACACAGCAACAGAAGTAATTGAATATCCTATTAGGGAACACAAAATGTATTTTTATTTATGTTTGATTAAAGCATAACTCTATCATTTTAGAATAATTAAATCAAGTTCGCATGAAATGATGAAGACAACGAGCAGTGATCAATCTCATAATTCCCGTAAAAGGTGAAGACAACGAGCAATGATCAATCTCTTAATTCCTTTAAAAAGGTGAAGACAACGAGCAGTGATCAATCTCTTAATTACTGTAAAAAGGTGAAGATAACCAACAGTAATCAATCTGACAATTCCTGTAAAGAATACAAAATTAGGAATAGAGCGATCACAGACAGCCCGACATACATACAAATAGGTTTTATTTTATTTATTTTTCTATCATGACGTTAAAAGTTTATCATAAAAAGCAGTTGTACAAATTATACGGACACATTAATTATGGATTTTGTCAAAATTTAATTAATTGATGAGGATCAACTACACTTCCCATGTACGTCTACAAACCTTTTAAATTTACTTTTTTTTTCAAACCTTTAAAGAATAAATATTAAATCCATTACTGTGTACAATATACCGACATCTGCATTACTGTGTACAATATACCGCCATCTGATTATCCTGCCGGGAACATTATTTAAGATTTCAAAAGATAAATAATAAAAAAAAATAATAACATACACATAATCGTAGCGCTTCTACAATGTTTTTTTGATAAATGAGATTTAATAGGTTGTCTGTGGTAGGTGAGTTTGGGCCCCGGGGGTCAGTTTTTTTGTATTGGGGGAGGTCCTAACATATATACACTGTCCCCCGGATTCAGGTGTCGAAAAGAGAAAACAGGTAAGCACCAACAAATGACACTCTAAAATATATGCATCTTTTGATGTCCCACCGTCCATTAATCACGCCCGATAAATGTTTATTTTTCAGCAATAATGGACAATATTAACCATGTAAACGCCGCAGAACTTTGCCACCCTGACAAATAGATATATATGGTGTTAGTGCAATTATTTTTCACGTTAACTTTTATAGAAAATACCAAATACCTGATCTCATTGATACTTGAAATCAGTGGTTTTTTGGGAGAGGGGGGTCAAATTTGAAGTAAAAGCGATTTAAAAAATAAAAAAATAAAATGTGCTTTCAGATTGGAATCAAAACTCATTATCAATGTCTTTTTTTCTTACTTGTTTAAAAATACAGAGCAAGTTATAACTAAAATGTTCAAACCGTCGGCTGTGTAAATTGAATATATTTTCACTGTGGTAAATGATACATCAAAAATTTATAAATATTATATTTCGGTAAAATATTGTAACATTTTTAAGATGACGCTTCACACAGCCTTTTCACAATTCTACAACGTTTTTATGGCTGTTGACTAGGCTGATTTATAAATGTTTTAAAGTTAAAATCCAACTTATAAACGTATTGAATTTACTAATTTAAATCTTGAATAAATCTTACCTGTAATGAAGAATGGAAGGAACGGGGTGCTGCAAGCACCGTTGCCATACTCCTTTAAATAACACGTGTTTATTACCACAAGCAATTAAAAGCTGTGAAAATTAACAGCCAGACATCGCTTAGATTGAACGTAGAATGTACAGTCGTTTTGCGTCTCGTACAAATTCAAAGTTTTTCTTGTTAAAAATCGTAAATAGTTTACCCCTGTCTAATCTCTCTGATGTTTCCGCGAGCCAATCAAAACACTTGACAATGTCTTTGAAGTTTGCCGCGAGCCAATTGAAATCTATAGGCGGGTTAGTTTAAAAGGAAATTAAATCCTTTCAAAATACAAAGTTCTAAGAGAGAGATTGTTTACAGTCATAATAGAGGCGATTATAACTTGTTATTAACGGGGTTGTCGAGGGCGGAGAAGTAATCTCCTCGCAGGACGTTTACACACATAAATAATTGGATTGAGGAGATCAAAGCGCAAATAGCGGGGCAGATATTCAGGTAATATGGCAGACAGCCCCGCACTGCTGTAAAAATCCACACCTACCGGGCTACCAACAAGACCAATACACAAGACTGCACACAGAAATATTATTGGAGGATTAATTTTCGTTAGCGGTTTTAAAGATCTGTTTGTGGTTTAAAAGATGACCTTCATACTCCATTCTTCTGAGTTATAGGTGACAATAAATAACAGGAAAATGGCCTTTATTGTGACACAGTTATGTCCGTCCGTCTGTCTGTTAAACAATTTACATAAATTCTGCTGAGACTTTCCAAAAGCGACGGTCTTCAAATTGTAGCAGTTGTTAGGATGCATCTTTAGAATGTGGTAAAAAGTTTTTGTCACAACAAACCAACATTTGTCACAATGTCATGTCTTTCATCTCCATAGAAGACAAACACTGACGTAACCTCGACAGAGCAAACATTCACCGAGACCCAGGTCACTCGGAAACCCAGTTATGACATCCACCTCAAACTTTCAATGAAACTGCCTTTTCTTCCGTATTAATTGCCATTTAGATTAATGTTATTTAAACACCTCGCTTTGAGCAGGTGCTATATAGAGGAGGTGACGTCATCTATTTTGCTTTCTTTTTTATCACCTCATAAAGCCCGACTTCACGTCTCGAGCGGTATACAAAGATCTCGCAGAAAATGTTCTCAATGCACAAGTCTTCTATGAGTCTTCATAAAAAGAAATTATTCTTCAAAGATTTACAATTATAGCAGAAGTGATATACCTGTTATCAGACGTGTTCGTTCGGCGGGACCCACTGAGTAACGTCTGCTACTAATCACCGATAGCCATCGAGAAATATTAGTGGGATTGGAAATTAACACGCCAAAGATTCCCCTCAAAGGCCAATGATTAGCCGTACCGAGTCCAGGTTTAAGAGATCTGTTTCATCTTGGTTTGAAACCACCATCAAAAAGACTATTCATTTCGTTTCATGTTTTCTTATTTTTCCGCACAAATTGTGTTCTCATGTTTTGCTAAGTTCTGCGCTCTAAAACTAGAGACTGTTGTATTTTTTTTTTCATCAATCAGAACACCCCTGATCCCAGCTCGTGGTTACTATCCCCGGATGTGCGTAAGTCTCTTCCGAGTTTATGTCACACCCATGAATGCTCGCCACTGATAGTTATCTCTCTATCGGATGTCTCCGAACCAAGGTGGCAATGAAAAAAAAAATCTGTGTTATGGTCATAATTTACGATTTCATATTTTAAAGCTAACGAAAATGAACGTCCGTCTATCGACACCATGGGAAACGCCGACAGGTGTGGTAAATAACCAGCCAGTCACTACACCATTACCTGTGTAATCTACGCGACCTGACCCTACCGATGAACAGAGATCATGACACACCTTTAGAATACTACAACGCTAAGTTATTGACTCATTTTAACAGTCATTCTCAGAAAGAGTTTAACACGCATGGACTTTCTTCAAATTCCTTCACCAAGCGCCCGGTATGACAGGGACATGAAGTGTGAATCTTCTATGAACAAACCCTACCTCTTTTACTTATTGAAAAAAAAAATACTACCAATAATTTATCCACAATTCATTATTTCCCCGCTGATCACCTTCACAAGTCGTTCTGAATGGTCAGCTTCTACTTTTCGCAAGTTTGGAGACATCACTACATACAAGTGATCATCTCAAAGCTTACAGAAAGTAGAAGTGCTATTCATCCTTCAGGTACCTGTTACCGGCATATCACCTTAAAGACAAAGGTCACGTGTCACGAAAGGCGTCTCCAGAATGCTAAAGCGGCGAAACGTCACTTGGAGTTAGTAACATTTCCATAGGAGTGGAAAGCATGGGAAAAACATACAGTCAGAAAGACAATGCCAACACTTTTTTGTTTGTGTTTTCTTTAATGCGGGTCTAGGGACATGGTTAGTACCATTTTTTTTTTTTTTAGAAAAGTAAGACGGCTCTGAAAATAGGTCCTAAAAATTATCAGTGAAAAAATAATGTAAAAAGCGCTTAAATTTTAAAGAATAAAATAACTTGTAAAAATAATTAAACAAATTTTTTATCTTTGCTTGAGATTTAAAATGTTTCCTTGACGATTTATATATAGAATTTCGAGCCTTGGAAGATTTGTGTTTACACAGAAAACTGAGCGATAATGATTTCGGGAATAAAACTCCTGGCGCTCTTCTCTTACAATTTTTCCTTCAAATGTATAAAAATATAAATGTATACAAAATTAAGCTTTTTGAAAAAAAAAACTATATGCAATTATCTGGATAATTACTTTACTTTTTATTGTGTGTAACTGTTTAGTGTCTCAAAACAAAATATGTCCACATCCCTTTTATTTGCAATGAATGCTGAAATTGCCTAAAACGACCTTAACCTTCATGGCAATGACCTTATAAGTCATCAAACACTTTATACCTTCTCACCAAATTTCATGAAAGTGATGCAATACATATGCATATACAAGTTTTAGCATCGATTCACATCCGAAACATGAACAACGCCAACGATTCAGAGTTAACCTAAATTGCCACTTTCAATCTACACGTACAGAAGATTTGTGATTAGAATTAGGATATTTTATTCATGCAGGTGATAAATGTTAATCCTATTTGTTACACAACACAAATTGTTAACCCCTGATCCTGAGGCGGTGGTGATTGATAGATTCCTTTACTTTTCTGTAATGATTTATACTATATGTAATGATTTATACTATATGTAATGATTTGTACTGATCGCAACTTAAGGTCGCCCGTATAATTCATTACTGGGTTTATAGTACTGTGCTCGTGTTTTTTGTTTAATATGAAAGGAGATATGTAAAGTCGTCTGATTATAAAAAAAAAGTCTGAAAAATTATACACTTCTGTTTATATATCAAATGTCATTGCAGGTATAAAATATTTTCTTTACAACTTCAACGATTTTACCTTTGATATCTTTACAAATTGTAATAATATCCAATTTTTCATGAATGACATCTACATTTGTGGACTATGTACGTATAAATCTTGATAAATGTAGCACGTCTATTAATGCGGATATGGACTGCTAAGCTTCATACCGGCATATTTTGTGTAGCTCGTTTGTATTTTTTTAAAAATGTAATGCATTTTTTGAATGGATATCAGGGGGCTTGGCAGTGAGGGGGTTTGGCACTGAGGGGACTTGGCAGTGAGGGGGCTTGTCAGTGAGGGGGTGTGGCAGTGAGGAGGCTTGGCAGTGAGGGGGCAAAATCATGTATACCCCAAAGCCAAGATACACGCTTATCACAATGTTGGAAGTAGGGTGATCAGGCCTCAAGATTAGACTTCCAGAAGTCAAAAGTTTGATTTCATATAGTACACGTTTAAAAAAAACTGCTGATTTATGGGGGGGGGGGGGGGGGGGGGATCAAATACATACATATAGTGAAAATTTTATTTGTTTGTGAAAATAATTTCGAAAAAATTAGTTGGATTCGAAATACAGATATTCTTTCGTGCTCTGTGCTAGTTAAAGTTTATACATGGCATTCGGAATTCTGTGTTGATAGAGAAAATTCGCTTCTTAAAAATTCATTGAAAAAAGAACACATCAACTACAAAAAGACTAAATAAATTAAAAATTAAAACAAATTAAAACATTGTTAAGAAATCCAGAACTGAAGGGGCGGGGTCAGCATATTTGCTTCATTTCTAGTTTAGGTCTTTCCCCCGAATTCTGTGCTATTTAACAAAACTTGCTTATCGAAATTTTTAGATTTTTGTATGAACATGAATACCGTTACATGATAAACGAAGTCATATCCTACCCGATGTTACAGAATTAACTACAGATACTACCCGATGTTACAGAATTAACTACAGATACTACACGATGTTACAGAATTAACTACAGACACTACACGATGTTACAGAATTAACTACAGACACTACACGATGTTACAGAATTAACTACAGAATCCACTTAATGTTACAGAATTAACTACAGATACTACCCGACGTTACAGAATTAACTACAGATTCTACACCATATTACAGAATTAACTACAGATTCTACACCATATTACAGAATTAACTACAGATTCTACCCGATGTTACAGAATTAACTACAGACACTACCCGATGTTACAGAATTAATTACAGGCTCTACCCGATGTTACAGAATTAAGTACAGATTCTACCCGACGTTACAGAATTAACTACAGATTCTACCCAATGTTACAGAATTAACTACAGATTCTACCCGATGTTACAGAATTAACTACAGACTCTACCCGATGTTACAGAATTAACTACAGACACTACCCGATGTTACAGAATTAATTACAGGCTCTACCCGATGTTACAGAATTAACTACAGATTCTACCCGATGTTACAGAATTAACTACAGACACTACCTAATGTTACAGAATTAACTACAGATTCTACCCAATGTTACAGAATTAACTACAGATTCTACCCGATGTTACAGAATTAACTACAGACTCTACCCGATGATACAGAATTAACTACAGACACTACCCGATGTTACAGAATTAATTACAGACTCTACCCGATGTTACAGAATTAACTACAGACACTACCTAATGTTACAGAATTAACTACAGATTCTACCCAATGTTACAGAATTAACTACAGATTCTACCCGATGTTACAGAATTAACTACAGACTCTACCCGATGTTACAGAATTAACTACAGACACTACCCGATGTTACAGAATTAATTACAGGCTCTACCCGATGTTACAGAATTAACTACAGATTCTACCCGATGTTACAGAATTAACTACAGACACTACCTAATGTTACAGAATTAACTACAGATTCTACCCAATGTTACAGAATTAACTACAGATTCTACCCGATGTTACAGAATTAACTACAGACTCTACCCGATGTTACAGAATTAATTACAGACTCTACCCGATGTTACAGAATTAACTACAGACACTACCTAATGTTACAGAATTAACTACAGATTCTACCCAATGTTACAGAATTAACTACAGATTCTACTCGATGTTACAGAATTAACTACAGACTCTACCCGATGTTACAGAATTAACTACAGACACTACCCGATGTTACAGAATTAATTACAGGCTCTACCCGATGTTACAGAATTAATTACAGACTCTACCCGATGTTACAGAATTAACTACAGACACTACCTAATGTTACAGAATTAACTACAGATTCTACCCAATGTTACAGAATTAACTACAGATTCTACCCGATGTTACAGAATTAACTACAGACTCTACCCGATGTTACAGAATTAACTACAGACACTACCCGATGTTACAGAACTAATTACAGACTCTACCCGATGTTACAGAATTAACTACAGATTCTACCCGATGTTACAGAATTAACTACAGATTCTACCCAATGTTACAGAATTAATTACAGACTCTACCCGATGTTACATAATTAACTACAGATTCTACCCGATGTTACAGAATTAATTACAGACTTTACCCGATGTTACAGAATTAAATACAGATTCTAGTATAGCTTTTAATGACAGACTTGAATTGGAAATTAGTGAAATAATTCCTACATGCTTTATTATTCCTGCATATGAAAGCACATTGCTGTCATTAATTACTCCCTTGAATCCATCATCGTTTTGTTTCAACACACCTAGGTGGATCTTCATATTTATATTGAAATTCAATGCAAATATGGTTACAAAAAAGCCCCCCCCCCCCCCCCTTCATTCGTATAGATTTTCATGGCGTTGATCCTGTAGTAGTGAGGGCTTTATGGACTGTGGACAACGGTCTGGGTCGCTCAATGGTTTGAGCAGCTGACTAGTAATGTATGGGTCAGGTATTCAATATCTGGTCTAGTCATAAATGCCCTCCTATACCACAACATATTTCAAGTACGGCTACAAAACGAGAATTTTATCTTCTTCTAGAATTTTTTGGTGGAGGGAGGGGGGGGGGGGGGGGGATTCACTGACTTTAATCTGAGTATGCAATGTGATCTTGAAACAAAATCATATAACCAAGTAATATAACTTTTAAAAAATCCCATTCAGACATGTGACCTTGCTGACATGACATTCACCCAGGAATGACAAGACATTGAGATCACTGGAACAAAACATTGATAGGGCTCAGCCAGATGGACGTCAACATGAGCAAGTAGCACGGCCCAGTCCGACGTCAAGCCAGTTAGACGTCAGCATTAACAGCACGGCCCAGTCCGACGTTAAACCAGATAGACGTCAGTATTAACAGCACGGCCCAGTCCAACGTCAAGCCAGTTAGACGTCAGCATTAACAGCACGGCCCAGTCCGACGTCAAACCAGTTAGACGTCAGCATTAACAGCACGGCCCAGTCCGACGTCAAGCCAGTTAGACGTCAGCATTAACAGCACGGCCCAGTCCGACGTCAAGCCAGTTAGACGTCAGTATTAACAGCATGGCCCAGTCCGACGTCAAGGCAGATAGACGTCAGCATTAACAGCACGGCCCAGTCCGACGTCAAGCCAGTTAGACGTCAGTATTAACAGCACGGCCCAGTCCGACGTCAAGACAGATGGACGTCAGCATTAACAGCACGGCCCAGTCCGACGTCAAGCCAGTTAGACGTCAGTATTAACAGCACGGCCCAGTCCGACGTCAAGCCGGATAGACGTGTCTTTATTGGTACAATCATACGTATCCTCTACACACGGTCCTCGCATCTCCTTGGCCACGAGTTAAATAAACTAAAATTCACTGTCGTGGATGAGGATATTAAAACCTAACAACAAAACTAGGCTTGACTTCTCTCGCATCATGAATACATAGTTTCATAATGGTGGTCAGAATCACGATAGTGACGTACGCTATAAGTCAGTTGTAAATCAACCATTTGGAAATATTCCGATTTTTCCCTGTTCGTCTTTTCCCCAGATTAACACAGAATTTTATCATTGCTGTTCCGTTTGAATGGCTTACGTCATTTTTTTTTTTCGAGCGTTTTCCGTAATGTCTACCAGAGGGCGCTGGCGTGAGAGCCCCCAGTACTCGGAGGCATTTTTCTTGCGGTGTTTTCTTTTTATCACCTTTACTGATTGATTGTTGTTTTTCCCACACTCAACAATTTTTCAATTATCTGGTGACATCCAGCTTTTATTGCAAGAAAGAACCCAGATACAATGTACCCGGGGAGAGACCACCGATCTTCCGAAAGTAAACTGGCAAACTTTCTTACATATATCGACGCGAGCGGGAATTGAACCCGCGCCGACTAGAGGTGAGAGGCGTTGTGATTTTGAGCGCTATGCTCTAACTACTCGGCCACGAATAGCCCCAGTTTCTCCTCTATTTGTCATATAACCGATACTATATCAAAATATGACGTCAGTTGTTTTCATTCTGTCACAATTAAATTTTATCTGGTGTTGATATGTTTTATAAAAAATATAACCATCTGAATTTGAAAAATTAATTTTAAAGTTTGAAACATTTTTATTCTCAGTACTCGCCCTCTGCGACCTATCAAAACTCGGATATTTTTTTTTCATTTAAGTGAAGACATTCAAAACCAACTTATTTTGACTTGGAATTTCATAAATATTTTTGGAAGACTTTATGTAGATCTAAAACCATGATGACATATACGTCACTGTCCGTGACGTTTTTGGACAGCCCTCATACAGTCCTATGCCGTGAGGGCCCGTTTCTCGGCCTGTGTAGACGTTTGCTTGGGCCGTGGGTATGGAAAAGGGGTGTGTGAGGTGCATGAAAACTTCCTCGACGAGAATTGATGCTACATCATTCTTGTGTGTATTTTCAAAATGAAATGTTTCTTAAATATTTTTATAGGATGGATGTGATATTTTAAGGACGTTGGCGCGCGCCGCAGCTTATGAGTTCGTCTGCACAGGATGCTAGAACTTTGTATATAGTGGTTCGTTACCGTTCCCACTTGTCCAAACATATTCTGGATCTATTACTTAACACTATCCAGTTGAAAAGTTTATTTAATTTCACATTTTTAAAAGGTTTGGCAGGGACTACATTTTGTGGCGGAAGGATTGTTCACTCAAAAAGTTCTAAATGTGCATGAATTTACAGTTTATGTTGGATCCAATATATCAACGGGGAAGAAATACGGGTTTAGTCGTCGTCTAATTCTGCCAACAACGGTGGGTTATCACGTGTTGTGTCCACATAGTCACTATCCACTCGCCCACCCTCCTCTTTTCGTGGCATCGGCTTGAAGTAGGACTGGGCCGTGCTGTTAATGCTGACGTCTAACTGGCTTGACGTCGGACTGGGCCGAGCGGCTTGTTAATGCTAGAAACGCACTTGCACTATTGTGTATTGCTCTCATTTTTGTACATTACCATTATCATGGTCTGTATCAAAATATTACTTTACACAATATTGCCACCGTTCGTTATTCTAAAGCGAGCCTAATAAATGTACCGAGATATGACTCGACAACTGCACAAAACTGACGAAAAATTTTACACACAGAAAACTATTGATTTTGTAAAAAATAAATTTCCACTTCATTCAAAAAACAAGGAATGAATTCAAAGTTCACAGAAATGGTTTTAACGAATTCCTCTACTCAACAGACGACGTGCCGACCAGTTTCTTTGAACAACGAACAAGATAAAAACGGTCTTTGAAATAAGTTTGATTATCGACATCTTGTAATCTGCTCTACAGCGATTATCAACTTTAAAGGCGAACCTTTGCTAGAACTACCACGGCGGTACGATCAAAGGCTTATAGCAGGTATATTCAAATGGGCACTGAAAAAAACCCCGAGTAGATCCTCTCTAGAAAAGCGCTTAGACAAATATATTAAATATTGATTGCTTTTTTTACCAGCTCAACATCAACGGTGCTCGCCGGTCAAGCAATCTAAAACGTTTCGCGCTCTCATGGAGTTAAATTCCACCGTCTGCTAATGTGTTCGGCTGCCGCTAGTGGGGCGGGAAACATCAAACAGAGTTAGTTAAACAAAGTGTGTGATCCACGCCCCTGGAACCTCCTCTTTGAAGATATGAGAAATGAATAGCTCTTGGTTAGTCATAATCCCTTCAAAGTAAAACGTTAAACAAATATTTAAAGTGCTGTTAAAGGGCTGGGCAAACTATACTCAGCACACAAAAGGAGACAGTTGATGGGGGAGGATCCAGGATTTTTCCATTTTGAGGAATGATTATAAATTGTTATAGTAACTTTCCTCATTGGTAAATTAAACACTAAACAAATAAATATATTCCATATTCTTTTATTTCTATTGTTGACGAGAAACAGCACCACAATATATCTTATATATATTTTTTTTCAGAGACAAATATATGTTATATATATACTTCTCTCTGATATTTTTTAAACAACTGTAGAATATGAAAATTTAACGAATGTTGAACCGATTTGTGTGTATATTGCAAAACTTATCAGTCTAATTAATGATCACGTCATCTTTGGAAAACTTCCATCGAAATCACATGCATAAATGTTGCATCATCTTACGGGCTGAATTCAGGAGCCCTGATTTACTGAAATAATCTGATCAATGTACGATTCTACCTAATGAGCTACACATCAAATGAAAAATAAAAATGATTGGAATTCATATAAATGATATTAAAGGCTTCAGATATAAAAAAAATAAAAAATATTCATCTTATAAAAGAAAATATGTAAGTTTATCTTGGTTTGTCTGAAATTCTACCTCTACAAAACACAGAGCAGGTAACTGACCATTGACAATGAGAACAATAGTCTCCTGCGTCCTGATCACGGAGAATGTGCTACCTAAAATACCAGGAAGCACGAACAGTCATTTAATTGTTAAAATATAATCTGATGACTTTGTTGTTTTTCACTGAGGAAGTGCTGTTATGAAATGCAATGTCTTCTTTTTATATGAAACACCATTCACTGATTTCAATCAAAATAATTTGAATTGGTATTTAAATGTATCAATTCCACTGGATTGCTAGTAAATTGTTAAAAACAGAAAAAGAGGTATGGTCCACAGTGTCAGATGTAAAAAGATATAGGAATGTCCTAATCCTGATAACCCCCCCCCCCCCCCAAAAAAAAAAAAGAATCATGCATTCATGATAAATATGTGTTTGGAATCAAACATTCCACATAAGGATACATCCGACATACAAGGCATATATACAATGATGGGAGGTCTGATGGAATTCATTAAATGTTCCTGAATAAACACACGCTGGTAACAATAATTTTACAAACATAGGGATACATCATTTATGCACAAAAAGTACCAACTAAAGTAAAGGGTTCTATTAAACAAAATGACCACCCCACTAAAAAAACCCACCAGTGCAAATGACACACTACAGGGACCAAGAATCTGCTGGTGTTAGTGTTCACCATATTGTAAATGAACATTTGTAAGTAATACCCAACATAAATCAGAATAATGCTGACTGTGAAGTATGGAACCATAAAACTACTATGAATTTTCTATTGGTCACGGAATGCTGAGAAATCTATAAATATCTATGTATCTTGTTAAATAAAATATATATTTAAAAAACAAAAAAAAAAAAACAAACAAAAAACACAAGTGTTTACATGTTATAAAATACCAACAAATAAATCAGGGATTATAATACATGCTACATCATATACATATGTGAATAAAAATTATTTGACCCTGAATGCAAATCTATCCTCAAATCCATTAAAGCTTAAAAATCTGGTATTCAATGATATGAAAGTTTGTCAAAGCTAATCTCAGGTGTCCCAGTCAACACATTTTCCTCCTGTCTACACCCAAATAGGGATATATACACTTTTTAAAACTTTCATGAATTTTGTAAAAAAAAAAAAAAAAAAAAAAAAAAAAAAAACATAAACAAAAAACATAAACAAAAAAAAACCAAACAGAAGTAACAGCCTAATGGATGTAGAAATCCATCAAATAACATGAAAGAATGGTCAAATAAGCCGAACCATGTTAGACAGATTGCCGATATGAAAGACGTGCTATATATATGCTGTGTCATGATTGCACATTAAGATATTGAGCAGGCTGTGAATATACACCAGCATAAAGCAAAGGGACATAACTAGGATGTACAACATCTACGGAAGACTGACAAATATATTAAAGTGTTGCACACAAAAGCTATTAGTATCATATTGGTCCTAAACTCAACTTTTGATAGAAAACCTACTCTCAACAGCAATGCCATTTGTTTTAAGCGTAAAGAAAAATAGTAACATCTGTGTCATGAAATTCCCATGACGAGCTCTCTGTCGCTGAAAACTGCCATAGCAGAACTATTTGGATAGAGTCATGGCTATGCAAATTTGATATGAATATTTTTTTGCAGATTTTATCACAGTCACAAGTTTGTGTAAACATAATAAATATCACATTAAGTATTTTGAATATAAGTAAGCTTTTTTTTAAAGCACTCATCAAAAGAGACTGCGATTGTTTAAAAAAAAACCAAATATCACTCCTCTTTCAACTCCAACTGGGTCACCATAACCTAATTTCATAATTTATGTCGTTTCCTCTCCTTTCTCCTCAAATTTGATCCTTCCTGTCTTTCTCAGTAAATGGCGGAAATCGACCTGTGTCACAGAGTTGGGATCTTTGTGTTTGATCCCCTGATCCATTTCAAAGTTCGTTTTTCGCAGTCGACCTCGGAAGTCTATACCATTACTTAACTCCTGGGCAATGTCCGATGTACCATTCATCTTGGAGGGTGGTATTACAGCCGGCTTTCTGTAATGTTAGACAAAATTATCAGTCTAATGATATAATTACCTATCAGTTCCTCATGTAAATCAAACCCAAAATTGAATAATTTTCATGTGAATAAATTTGTTTTGATAATTTTGAGTTTGATATGCTATTTTTTGCATAATTCACAAATACCTCTTAATTTGAAAATGAAAAATATTTCAGCAAGAGTTTTCTTTAATTCTGTTTTGACAAAACACACAAAACAACACCATGAGCAGGGACTTGGAACTTAAATCAAAGAAGAAAATACTGCTCTGAAGACAATAAGATGTAGATATAAATCAAAATTGAATTTTAAGAACTTTATTTTATCTTTCTGTTTAAGTTCCAAGTTGTGTTTGTGGAACATCACTGATAATGAGAAAGGAGAGACTTACAAGTGAAATTTGACTTTTGTCAATGTTGTAGGGGACGAGACACCATTTGGAACACCATTGCTCACAGGGGGGTTTCCATTGGTCAGAGGAATTCCAATTGAAAACGGAGGTGTAACACTGGTAGGGATAGGAGGGGGAGGTTCTGTAGGGGGAGGGGGAATGTAGAAAGTGGGTGGATCACGTTTCATTGGGGGTGGGGGAGGTGGAGGTGGAGGAGGAGGAGGGGTGGGGGTTTGGGGTTTGCCCTCCCTTTTCTCGCCCTCTTCCTGTCTCTGTCTGTGATGCCACTGTCCCTCAACACTCCCATTAATTTGTCTCTCTGGTTTCTGAACCACGTCTTGTTGGTCACTATCCTTCTGGAATTCATCTTTATAAGAAGAGGGGTCTTTCTCTGAGGAAGGTGGGCGTCGGCCACGAAGAGATCCACTGGTAAAGGGAAAAACAATGACAACAATCAATGGTTGTGAATAATAGATAATTTTTTAAAGTTTAGTGGAGGTGGTTGCACTGACAATAAAGAAAGTAATAAAATTCATTTCAACGACAAACAACTCTAGAATCTTGATCATAAACGTGAATTCGCTTAACTTGTACACAGAATCTGTTATAAATGCAAGTGTAAATTTTGCTACATCTTAGCATTATTGTCAATGTCGATAAAATCACTTCACCTACATTTAACACATCTTGTGGGTTTACTGGCTGAAAATTTTCCTCCAAAAAACCTACTCTGAAAAATTATCACCTTCATCTATAGAAGATTAGTTATATTTTCTTAAAATTTCATAAAAATAGGCTGTGTTGCTTTAATTTCATCAATTTAAGGGGACGGCATAATTTTTGCCTAAAATCCAATGCTAAAACCCACTTGATAATTTCACACATATTCAAATTCATGGGACTTAAGACAATATTTCCATTAGCTGAAGTAAGCAAATCAAAAAACACTAAGCAAATCCAATAACAAACAATAACTTTATACTGTTAAAGCTGTTATCATTTATACGCCACTTCTAATCAGCCATCATTGTATGTTCTAGAATTCGAAAAACAAGTATATTTCCTGTATATATTTCATTTAAATCCTGATAATCCGTCATCAAATCATTTAGAAAATCTAATAATATATAGAATACGTGAACATTAAAACATGGCACATGACAAGCGCATACAATTATGAATTAACATGCTGAAATTAAATTCTTAAAATCATAGAATGAAATGATTATTTGAATCACCAAACTCAGCGATTTTAACTTCCCCTTTAATATTTCATGAAGCTTCATTCTCAAATATTGAATATACACTCCGCTGTGCTTACATTTCACTAGGAAGTCTTACAAGACGAAAATCTTTGAATGTGACGTTAGCAAATCCACAACCAGCATTACCGTAGTCATAACAGGCACATCCACTCACATCTATAGACATGCAACTCACACCAACAGAAATATATTAACTCACACGAAACGACAAATATAGTAATTCACACCAACAGACAAATATAGTAATTCACACCAACAGACATTGTTAAGCACTTTAACTCACACCAACAGACATGCACTTTAACTAAAAAAAGACAAATGCATAAAGGGGCGAGATCAAAAGTTCAATTTCTGTAAAAAAAATAAATTCATATAGTTTTCACCAAGATAACCCCTCCCCTCCCACTTCCTCAAAACTTACTATGATGAATCTTGAATCTGATCGATTAATTAAGATGTAAACAACACGCAAGTTTACTGTTTACTTTTTCTACTGTTTATTGACAAATAACATTGCACATTAAAACTTTTAAATGTTCATTAAAATTCTATCATGTGGTTTTTAAGAGTCATCCGTCTTTTTTCTTTTTCCACTAAAGTGCTGCTGTCAAAATCATTCGTGTAATCGATGTCGGATGACACAATTCTACGAGAGTTTTTACCTTCTTTCCCCCTAACTATTTGAATTTAGATTTTTATCTGATATCGATCTTTTGATCTTGCCCCTAACTCACACTAAATCTTTAACCCAAGACAAAACACTATTTTTTTAGTAGATAAGGAGAAATAGGAATTTTTGATACAATATTAAGTTGTCTACTGACCTAAATTTCTAGGGTACAAATCCCTTTCATGAACAAATTTGAGATACTGATTCACCACTCTCATCCAGATAGTTGGATGCGACTACAGTTAATACTAAGCACACACTTAACCACTAAAACAAGACAATGCCAGTGAAACACTAACTTAGCCAGAATTGCCTCAGCAATACTCCTTGCAGCTCGTGACCTCTCAAACTCTTCTGTTCCTGCTTTAGGCTTTCTGCTATAAACATGAAACACTGAATGAACAAGAGCACAGATTTAATTTGCAGAAATCATTCTATGTGATTCTGCAGTGTTTCCTACCTGTCTTTCACAATGGTGTGGTCGTGTGCCTCTACAAGAGGTCTGTCCCAGTCAATCACCTGGTCCTTGGGAATCTCATAGGAACTGAAAAATTATACCATGCAAGTGAGTTAAAAAAAAACGAAACAAGTTCAATGTTTTACTCAGAGTCCTTTAATTCTTTCAACTCTTCAAGATCTGCAATATTACTTACTTTCGAGCTCTTTACCATACAAGTTATCTTATCACCTACTTCATAAGTTTCCTGTGTGTTCCTTTATTTATTTTGAAAGACATATGCTCAAGCTTGAAATGTCAATAATGATGAATCAATACAGGAATATAATGCACATATTGTTTCTTCCAGCAAAATGCTTGTTTACAGGACTATAACTTGATATGAGTACTGGTAACGGACATTTTCAATACATTTTCCTAATTGCCTATATAGATTTTACTGCACAGGTTACCTTGTAATGGAATGGGAGAACTGGTTGTAATATTTAATGTTTTCTGGTTTCATAATCTCCTTCTCTTCCCTGAAATACCAAGTTTTTACAAAATATTGTTTTTGTGCAAGTAAAATTCATACAAGTATCTTCAAAATTCTAAGTAAGATCTTCCTGACTTAATCAGGGTCATAACAAAACTTTCTCCTTGTTCTTTTCTCACAAGATTTTATCATCCTTGGTCTCATACTACTAAAAACAACCATTATACATAATTCCAAAGTGGCCACTGTGATCTAATTATAGATTCTAAGAAACTATCCCTCTGACTCTGAAATGAGGTCACTGTGACTTATTCTTGAGTCTTGACAACACAAAAACAAGATGCATACACTGGTGAAGTTTGATGGTCTTACATGCATGACAGAGATGTCATCCAAAAACAAGAAATGGAGCACCACTAAACTGTTACATGATATGCCTGCTAACTTTATTGACCCAGAGACCTGGACAAGTCTATCATATAGAAAAATACATGACCTAGGCCAATAAATGGAGGTAAAATTTTGGATCAGTGTAAAAGTTTTAATTGAAATCCATGGCATGATATGCAATGAGTTGCAAATTAATGGTATTTTGCTACTTCTAAGTCCATGGGCCATAACTCCAACAAAAATCTGGCCAAGGTTAAATTTTTTTCCACAGACAAACAAACAGAACTCCCTAAAGAATTTTGGAACAGTGTTCCCCTTGTGATATGCACCACTACACATTGTGATCTTCCCTTGTACCAAGTTTCATTAAATCCACCAAAGGCTTTAGGAGGAGTTGATAAGACAAGGTATTTTGCATAAACATCCATGTCCAAGGATGGTGATTAGTGGGCTGAAGTCTTGTAATAAGATGATACTAATTAGTGGGCTGAGGTCTTGTAATAAGATAATGCTGATTTGGGCTAAGTGTTCATTCAACGAAAATTTTCAAATAAATGGGGTGCATAATTTGTCTATCAAAAAGCTTCTTTAATCAGAGGATTTTCAACTCAGACACAAATCAATCAACAAGAATTTAGTTTGCCTCTGTTCTAATCACTCAGGCTGTTTGACTGGAGATACTATAAACTCTAGGGAGACACGTTACCCTCGTTTCCTGAGGTGGTCTGGTAGCTGAGGGTAGGGTTAGGGTTGGACTGTTTGACTGGAGATACTATAAACTCTAGGGAGACACGTTACCCTTGTTTCCTGAGGTGGTCTGGTAGCTGAGGTTAGGGTTAGGGTTGGACTGTTTGACTGGAGATACTATAAACTCTAGGGAGACACGTTACCCTCGTTTCCTGAGGTGATCTGGTAGCTGAGGTTAGGGTTAGGGTTGGACTGTTTGATTGGAGATACTATAAACTCTAGGGAGACACGTTACCCTCGTTTCCTGAGGTGGTCTGGTAGCTGAGGTTGAGGATAAACTTCGGCCTTCACTAACAGGACAGGACTATCCTTCCCCATCGAGTAGTCAGGGACAGGCACCTCCTCCTTCTCCTCAATCTGAGGCCTCTTAACTTCAGGAGTTTCACTCACTTCCTCCTCATTCGTGGGGTGTCCATTTGTGAGGTGATTTGGTTCTCCATTTATCTGTAAAATACTCGAAAAATCAACAGACTCCAGTAAAATCTGTGTGACAGGAAATTTACTAATCACTCGAATATCTAAGCGCCATGTTATGCAGACTGCAAATGAAATTATTAGATGAAGGTTGGCAGATGCCTCAACACTTTCAACATACAAAATGACCCGATTCTAAATTACTGTAGCTGGGCTGAACCAGACACTGTAGTCTCCATTACCTGGTCATAGTAGCCCATCTCCAGCTGTGGCATCACAGGCTTGAGTTCTTTCATTTTGCTCATGTGGTCTAATCGCTCCTCACCTACATCAAGAGGAGGCTTCTCTAGGTTAGGAGGAGATGTTGGAGGGGGAGGGGCTCGTCTTTTCTGGGGGACAGCATAGATTGTAGTGTCTATGTTATTAGCTGGTGTTGTTGGGGATTTGGGAGGATCACTTGTTGGTATGTGAACAGGTGAGTTGTTTTTCATCAGAATTTCACATTTCTCCTTATTGTACAACTCCACCTTGATAAACAAAAACAAAAAAACCCAACATACACATGTACAATAATTTGTAATCTTACATATTCTATGATTTTCATTATAATTCATCATGTAAATTTCTGCTCAAAACCTTCTGTAGTGTAAAAAAAAAATCAGAGGTGGTTCAAGTAGCTGAAATGGCTGGTGCCTGATGGTGGGGATTTATCCATACAGTGAAAAAGAATATTAATTATCTGTGCTAGCATATCATGAACTAGATCTCATAATATACACAAGTACATGTTGAGTGTAGTTACTGAGTTTACATATTTACCTGTGGATTGTGACCTAATTACCTGTGAAATTTGATCTATTCTCTTTTGGATCTCTGTGATTTTACAGTGCCCTCCCCACCCCACCCCTCAGTTTAATGCCACCCCTGCATAATGCCACTGATTTTCCCAAACTAAAGATCAAATTTCATAGGGTTTACCCTTGACAATAATGCCAATTATCCAACACCCATCAGTAATTACACCTGTCCTTGGAGAGTGGTGAGGTGAAAGGCTGGACAAGGTTTTCTGGTGTTAATTAAGAATAATTGCTGATAAGACTCAAGATTATCTAAATATTTATACAGAAAGTAGCCCAAATGAATTATGTAAATGAAATTTCATTTGACTGCTCAGTAAATTGTCAGTCATGGTGAGTTTGTTCTATTGCCACCCCCGTTTTTTTTTTGCCCAAATCAGTCTTGAACAAAAGTTTGTAATATATCTAGGGCACATTGAACTCTATCTTACTTGTACATGTATACTGTGATCTATGTACCTGTGAATTTTAACCTAGTTACCTGTGATCTGTGATTCATTCCCTGTTAAATGAAGTAACCTGACCTAGATCTCTGTTTGACCAACCTTTTTCTTTAAATATAACCGAAGTTCAAAATAAGCGAAATCCGAAACATCGGCCATATTGGGAGCTTTTTTCATAATTATTCATGTAATATCGATCCCGATTAAATGCAGAACAGAAACTTGAATCATGCTGCAATATTCACTATCAATTTATTATAAGTTACAAACATTACAATATTTGAATGATGAAATACATTTTATTAGTCCATTTAAGATTTTTATGTGAAGAAATCGGTAAGTTTTGTTTGATTTTGTTTCATGTTGTTTTGTGTCCAGAGACAAAGTTTTTTCTTTTTTGAGGGGTAGATATTTGTACTAGTGATTATCATGTCTGCAATGTATCAAACTAGACACACCTCACTGTTAATTTTTCTTCTAAAAACAATTGTGAAGTTACCGACTGTGACGGACTGAGGTTGGGGGTTTTGTTTTATTTCAAAATAAGCGATATTTCAAATTACGCGATTTCAGTATAATTGGAGTAAGCTGTATGCGTGTGTTTACCTGTATATTGTAACTTATTGTATACCAAAATTTTCACTTATGACTTTATTTCAGCTTCTTAAGCTCAGGGAGGAATCCATGAAATTAAATATATAACCATAGGCTTTACATCAAATCAGAAATCATGAATTGAAAACTCATTCAGAAACATTAAGAACCCCTGGAGTAAATTCATAGCTGTACACAGTATTAACCATACCGACTTGAATGTTCTGGGACCTACAATGTGTATACCTGTTGAATGAAGTAACTGAACTGGGAACACATTTACCTGAAATTTTGACCTACAATGTGTATACCTGTTGAGTGTGGTAACTGAGCCGGGGCATATTTACCTGAAATTTTGACCTACAATGTGTTTACCTGTTGAGTGTGGTAACTGAGCCGGGGCATATTTACCTGAAATTTTGACCTACAATGTGTTTACCTGTTGAGTGTGGTAACTGAGCCGGGGCATATTTACCTGAAATTTTGACCTACAATGTGTTTACCTGTTGAGTGAAGAAACTGAGTTGGATCTCTTTCTGTGACCTGAACTCCAGCAGTTTCTGGTATTTAGCCTGAGTCTGCCACATTCTGACAAAACTCTGTATTAGCAGTACAGCTCTCTCTTTGTCCGACTCTCTCTGGGCATCCTGCTGCTTACTGGCTTTCGCTGCTTTACGGAACCGGAAAGCTGCAGAAAACATTGTAATCACATGTACAACTGGACCTAATCACAGGTATAACTGAACCAAATCACAGGTATAACTGGACTTAATCACAGGTATAACTGGACTTAATCACAGGTATAACTGAACCTAATCACAGGTATAACTGGACCTAATCACAGGTATAACTGGACTTAATCACAGGTATAACTGGACCTAATCACAGGTATAACTGGACCTAATCACAGGTATAACTGGACTTAATCACAGGTATAACTGGACTTAATCACAGGTATAACTGGATTTAATCACAGGTATAACTGGACCTAATCACAGGTATAACTGGTAAAGTGACCATATCACACTTATACCAGCATAGTGACTTTAAATTGGAGTATTGACATAGTAATTATAACACTCAGATTCTGTCATAGTAACTACTACTGAAATAGTCACTCTATAGTAACCTAGAATAGTAACTATTAGTATATCACAGATAGTAGAATAGAAAGTATCAGTATATCACAGATACTGACATAGTAAGTATATTACATATAATGACATAATAAGCATAACACATATACTGACACAGTAACTACATTACAGATACTGGAATAGCTACAATATCACTCTCATACTGGAATAGTAATTTTATTACTCTGATAATAGAATAGTAACCTAGAATAGTAACTATGTCACTCTATTACTGATATAGTAACTATGTCACTCTATTGCTGATATAGTAACTATGTCACTCTATTACTGATATAGTAACTATGTCACTCTATTGCTGATATAGTAACTATGTCACTCTTTTACTGATATAGTAACTATGTCACTCTATTACTGATATAGTAACTATGCCACTCTATTACTGATATAGTAACTATGTCACTCTATTGCTGATATAGTAACTATGTCACTCTATTACTGATATAGTAACTATGTCACTCTATTACTGATATAGTAACTATGCCACTCTATTACTGATATACTAACTATGTCACTCTATTACTGATATAGTAACTATGTCACTCTATTGCTGATATAGTAACTATGTCACTCTATTACTGATATAGTAACTATGTCACTCTATTGCTGATATAGTAACTATGTCACTCTATTACTGATATAGTAACTATGTCACTCTATTACTGATATAGTAACTATGTCACTCTATTACTGATATAGTAACTATGTCACTATTACTGATATAGTAACTATGTCACTCTATTGCTGATATAGTAACTATGTCACTCTAGTACTGATATAGTAACTATGTCACTCTATTACTGATATAGTAACTATGTCACTCTATTACTGATATAGTAACTATGTCACTCTATTACTGATATAGTAACTATGTCACTCTATTGCTGATATAGTGACTATGTCACTCTATTACTGATATAGTAACTATGTCACTCTATTGCTGATATAGTAACTATGTCACTCTAGTACTGATATAGTAACTATGTCACTCTATTACTGATATAGTAACTATGTCACTCTATTACTGATATAGTAACTATGTCACTCTATTACTGATATAGTAACTATGTCACTCTATTACTGATATAGTAACTATGTCACTCTATTACTGATATAGTAACTATGTCACTCTATTACTGATATAGTAACTATGTCACTCTATTACTGATATAGTAACTATGTCACTATTACTGATATAGTAACTATGTCACTCTATTGCTGATATAGTAACTATGTCACTCTAGTACTGATATAGTAACTATGTCACTCTATTACTGATATAGTAACTATGTCACTCTATTACTGATATAGTAACTATGTCACTCTATTACTGATATAGTAACTATGTCACTCTATTACGGATATAGTAACTATGTCACTCTATTACTGATATAGTAACTATGTCACTCTATTACTGATATAGTAACTATGTCACTCTATTACGGATATAGTAACTATGTCACTTTGATACTGGCATAGTTACTACTATCATTCCGATACAGACAAAATAACTAAACACTATGCTATAAGTCTTACCCATGCTTTTGTCTTGAAACAAAAAATCCATCAGTGTTATATTGAAATTGGTATAACAGTAAAAAATAGGGCCTTTTTTATTTTTATGTTTTGACTTTAGTCACAGATGGGAATTTAGAAACCACTTAGTACTATTTCATCCTTGAAAACATACATTTTTTTGTAAAAGAAAAAAAAAAAGACTTCTTTTGTTTTGACACAGCCAACTCGACACTATAACGACAATCAACATAGATTTTTTTGGCCTAACAGATTCCGATTTTTCTCCATTTTAAGGGATGCCCTGTAGGGCTACATTCTTGAGAGCAGCACTACCTTTCTGGATTTTGAGTGCACTTTCCTGCTCCTTTTTAGACTGCTTCAGCTTCCGTCTGAACAAGTACCCTCGGAGTCGAGCCTGGATGGTCGTGGCCGCCTTCTTCCTCTCCTCTATCATTGGCTTTACTTTCTTCCTCACCAGGTAACCCCGAAACACTAATATAAAAAACGACACAAAATGCACACACGCATCTGAATTAAAACTCATTGTTCAAAAATTTAAAAAAAAAACAAAACTTTCATATTGGATATCCACAGAGATGTATATATAATTCTTCCATCTCAGTACCTCTCTGTAGTTGAACAGCTGAAGTTTTCTGTGCAATGTACAACTTCTTATACTGTTTCCTTGTTAAATACATCCTTATACCTGAAAAAAAAAAGTATACTACCTTCAGCCAGGAACTAAACATTAAAATGTTACCTTTAACCAGGAACTTAACCCTAAAATGTTACCTTTAACCAGGAACTGAACATTCATATGATACCTTCAATCAGGAACTAAACATTAAAATGTTAGCTTTATCTATTAAACTGTTGATAAAAAGTGAGAAATACAATAATTCATTATAAACTCATGTGGGATAGGGAAGTTCCACCTCTGGGACAAAATTTGCTGACTAGGACTTGGCAAAGTCTCATCCTCGACTGCGAATCTTGTCCCTTCAGTGCAATTTCCCTACCCCTCACTCATTTTAATGAATGATGCTATTATGTCCAACCGTGAAATCAATAAATCAATCACTCAGCAATGAAAATGCACAAAACTATCCAACTCTGTACTAACATGCTTGTATTTTTATCACAGCCTTTTCTCTCTGCCATTTGAGTCTGTGGAACTGACTGACAGCTAAAAATCTGCGAATGACTGCTTGCACACAGACAATCCTCTTATTTCTTTCCTCGTACATTCTGGACAGCTTCTCTATATGGTAATACTTCAGGAAAACCTGAAAAAGTGTGTTCACAGGTTGAGATTTCTGGCAACAAATATTACTCATTCACTCTCATTTTTATACGCCCATCACAGAGACGGGCTGCATTTGCATGGATTTCTTAAATGTCATTTCTTTCACTTGGGTAGAGAGAATGCTATGATTTTTCAACTATATTTATGGTTTAAAATCATAGCATGCTCTATGTGAAAGATACTGAAACAGATTTCCAGTACATTCTTGAACTTGAATGCTACCTGACCGCCACACCTCCAAACTTCTGTATACGGTAAAACTATAGTGATGTTGGGTAAATCCTTTTTTTTATTATGTACAGCAAATAACAAAATTTTTGTCGTTAAGAATCTTACATGCTTTATGACAGCATCTCCATTTCAATGTATGTCAGTAAATTCATCCTCATTTAAATATATTACAGAAAAGTAGGAAATTTAACATTATACCTAAATATGTATATTCTTAAAAATATATTCAGGCTAGAAAAATTCTTACAATAAGGATGAAAGAAAATTAAAATCAAATGAGATGAACTACATCAATTTGTAAATACACTCATTATCAATATACAGCATCTCAAACATAATAATTGTTCTAAACACCTGAATATTGAACATAATTTCAAACACCTCATCATTGCTTGGTAAAGTAAAGGGGCATTACTCTTAAAATTATTTCATCAATTCTATTTTTCTGGCGATGAGCCTTCACTAAATACAGACTTTGTATGGAATGATCAAAATGTTCTCATTATTGTACAGATATCTATAAAAAGGAGTGGAATTCAGAGTATAAGCATGTCAATTTCATTACCAATGACAGCTGAAAATCGCTATGTTCCATATACTCAAAAAAAAAGGCTCCTAAAACACCATTTAAGGACATTTATTATGACTTTTGTAAAACTATTTGTTAATGTTTTAATATTGCTTAAAACCCATTTTTACCACAAAATTTTCCTATGAAACAGTTTTACATTCTTCATTATCTTTACCTGAAAATCAATGGAAAAACTTTATCCAAAAATTGAAATCTTAAAAAAAAAAATAATTTTTTTTTTATTGGTGCAGTTCATGAATGAATGACTTGTCTATATTGCTGTTAACAGAAAATTCCACGTAAACCCAGCAAAGTCCTTCTTCAGTTGAGATGTCCAAAACCCTGGGTATCCTATGACCTTGATTAAACAAACGGGTTTTTTTTAAAATTCTGTGTTTATGTGGGATTTTCTATTATTTGATCAAACAGCAATGTAAATTGGTATTAACAAATGAAATGCACCAATATAAAGATGTTTATTTCAGGATGTAAAGGCTTCACCAAATATGTGCAAAGGTCGCTTGAAAGGAAGGGACCATGAGAGAATTTGCCCCCTTCATCAAGTATGTTCTCCGTAATGTGTGAATTCTTTGGGTCAGGAACCAGTTTATGAGATTTTTTTAGTTTTTGGTTAATGTTTATCCATTGAATTTTCAAGGATAGATTTGTGAATAAAACAGAAATAAAACTGGTTTCCCAGGAACATTTTGTGAGTTTCTAGCTGTATTAAAATACTAAAAATAGTTTTACAAAATTCAAAATGTTTGGGTTAACCTATATCCTTAAGTTGGTTTGGTTTTCTTTCCCTGTGATTTAGAATATTTATAGTGTGTACTGCCGACTTACACTGGTTTACCCTTGACACATATATTGTATACATGCTTCCATGTTTTCTAAGAAAATTAACATTTACCTCACTAATGACCATGAAGGACTTGGGTGATGTTTCTTAATAAAATATAATATTTCATGACATTTTCACGTACAATTCACTTGCATTTTATCTCATTTCTACAAAAAATCTCCAGGTAGTTTACCAGGTCTGTTTAAGAGCTAGCATATTTTGATTGTTCCTGGTTGTTGCAAGTAAATATGTATAGTCGGCTCTAAGTGTTCTGGTAGGTTGCATAAATGGACATTACTGTATCAAAGAAGGAGAGAAAAATGTTCAGCACAATCAGGTATCGAACCCTGGACCCTTACAATGCTATTTAGACCAATATACAAAGTATGGTAATATTATAATTTTACGACAAAATAAAATGTAAACCTATTTCGGAAATCATACAAGTACTCATCATATCGAGGAGATGAAAAAGTAGTTTCAGAAAAAAAAAATATCAGAACCATCACGCATGTCCTTAAGAGTTCTCCCCCTTTGATACAGGACTGTATCTTACAATTTACTCCACTCCAATTTTCTATAAACAAACCTTAGTTTTCCCCAGCTGATAGAGGGCCATGCCCAGTCGATCAAGTAAAGTGAAGCAGCAGTCTCGTGTATAATCCACTCTTTCATCCCATCGAAATGCCAGCATGGAATATCTGTAACACAATTACATCAAACATCCGTGAAATGCCAGCATGGAATATCTGTAACACAACTACATCAAACATCTGTGAAATGCCAGCATGGAATATCTGTAACACAATTACATCAAACATCTGTGAAATGCCAGCATGGAATATCTGTAACACAACTACATCAAACATCTGTGAAATGCCAGCATGGAATATCTGTAACACAATTACATCAAACATCCGTGAAATGCCAGCATGGAATATCTGTAACACAACTACATCCAACGTCTGTTTTCTCAGCAGAAACACTAAAAGAGATTTTCAATCCTGTATGCATTTTTCTATTTTATGGACATAATTTACTAATTTTTTCAGCTCAAATATTAAACTTGAAAAAAAAAAGGCATTTCATGACATAATTTCTATCATGGGCATTTAAAGAAATTCAAATGCAGGCATCACAAAATGGAAAATCCCCATAAACCTTGACCGTACCATTTCTATTTTGTCTTCTACTGTTCAAGAAGCACATGGACAAGTAAGTATAAACTTTACAAAGTTGAAATGAAAGTGTACGAAAACAACCTTTTTAAAAGGAATTCAGTGATTACAAAACCAATCTTTTAAGGAATTTACCGAATATGAAACCAGCCTTTTAAGGAATTCAGCGAATAAGAAACCAACCTTTTAAGGAATTCAGTGATTATGAAACCAACCTTCTAAGGAATTCAGCAAATATGAAACCAATGTTTTAAGGAATTCAGTGATTACAAAACCAACCTTTTAAGGAATTCAATGAACAAATATGAAACCAACCTTTTAAGGAATTCAGTGATTACGAAACCAACCTTTTAAGGAATTCTGCGAATGGAATGCGGTGTGAGTAACCCTCCCTCCTGATACGTGTCGTCTCTAGGACTCCTGTGTATCGAAGCTGAACCGTAACTTTGTCAGGTTCAAAGTCATCAGGAAGCTTCCGTTCGTTGGGACGAATACATCTACCATAGAAGCAAACAGCATGAGTGAATTTACACACAGCATGAATAAATTTACACACAGGCAAACAAACACAGAACATGAGGCCCATGGGCCACAATGCTTACTTACATCACATGATAAAGGGAACATATGTTATTAAGTTAGACTACTAGCTTTGCAATTATCTTGATTATGAAAAATCACACACTATGGAGGACAAACTGAAATTCAAATACAGTAAAATCTATAGAGGCTAAATTTTCATGGATTTAGTGGGTCCCTATCCTAAAAATTTTAGGCCACAATGAAATAGAAAATCTATTTAGTGTATCAATGTACAAAAACCATATCCACAGAAAAAAAAAAAGGTCGTTGCGACCGGGGGGTTGATAACACCTCTCCTATTTTTTTGGATTTTAATGCAGTTTCAAAATGTTTTAATCAAACAAGAAATGACAGGATTTTAAATACTGTCCGGGATTCTGTTGGCCAATTCAAACACTGAAAGTTGTGTGCTTTGGAAAAAAAATTTTAAACATAAGATTTGGAAATTTCATCCCAAACAATCGATCATCGCGGACCACAGGCGTAGTGAGTAGAAATCAACTCTCGACTCATTTATGCTTACTGCTGTCAAACGATGTACAGTTAAATTCCCATCCAACTGGAAATTCTATATGTATTTCTGTGATAAAGAACAAATTTTAAACACACATACTAGTTTTGGAAAATTTGAATGGATCTGTGATTCGTGTATTGATATTTGCTGTGGAGATTTCACCTTTCACCAAAGTGTGAGTGAAGTTATTACTACATTACCTAAAGTTATCAGATTTACGCATGTTAATCTATGTGGCATACTCAATAAACTTGATCAAATCAAGATTTTACTGATAGATGGCGTATTTGATATTTTTGCTGTCACTGAAAGCAAACTAGACTGTCAAATTTCCGTTTCTGAAATTAAAATCCAGGAATACACTGTAATAAAAAGGGATCGTAATCGATTATTTTATATAGAGAAAGCTTTTACTTACTTTCAAAGTTTTGAGAAATTTGACACCTGGGTATATGACTGTATTTAGTTTTGTCCATCAGATTAGTACTAGAACAAAAAGTAGTGACAATGGTATTTTATGAACAGAACATTTCAAAAGGTTTTTAAGGTATCTTCTACACTTTTATGGAATGAGCTGCTGGAGTCCATCAGAATCTGTGATACCCTTGAATTCTTCTAAAATGGCATATTTACACCATTATAATCTCAATAAGTGATGTACTTTGTCCTGTGATCTGTATAAATTTTATGTATATATTCTTATCTTACATTAGAATCATTTTCTATTCTAACATTTACCTGTCTGTAAATATGTTTTATACAGGACCATAATGTGAACTAGTGATACCACATTGTGCTATCCTGTCCAAATAAAAGAATTTATTAAATTACATCCCAAGGGTAAAATCTCAACAATCCACGAAAATTGAGCCCCGTGAATTTGAATAATTTTACAATAATTTGGAAAGTAACAGCTAATATCTTCAGTCTTAAAGGTCAGTTCATTTAGTACGGCTTCCTTTAAATTTAAATCTGAAATCCTAATCTCTAGCCTTCCTACTTACAAATACACAGATCTCTGTTTTAATTCCTTAAACCTTACATGTCCTTTTATTTTTACACCCATGAGATTCACATGCCTTCGTGTCACCCATTTTTATCAGATTGCTCAAGGTGGTGGAGTGAGCAAATGGTATTGTCTAAATACTGCTATATATAGGTTTTGAAATACAAAACATGTGAGATTTAGAATAAAAAACGTGAGATTTGTGAAAATGTTTGAAATTTTCTAAGTCAATCCTTCACGGTTGTACACAAGAGTTGTGCAAAAAAAACAAAAAAAAACAAAACCCCCCCCCCAAAAAAACTTGGGAGGCATATCGTCTTTTTCAGGCTACAGAAGAATATTTGTACTGTATCGTGTGATTTGGTAAGTAGAATATCAGATGAAGGAAGAATCTTATCTGAACAGAAGCCATGACAAAGATCCGATTTCCAATCGTAATCGTGCAGTGGTCTGGACACGCTCGCCATTGCTTAACTTGTGTGATCAAGAGAGAGACTCTACCACATCACTAGAAAAGCTAGCTCACTAGCGAGGCAGTAGAAGCTCCCTATATACTGTCCACTACACCACTACACTCCCCCCCCCCCATCACCAGAAAAGCTAGCTCAGTAGCGAGACAGTAGAAGTTCCCTATATACTGCCCGCTACACAATCAGAATGAGAGATGTAATTCTAAATAAGCCTCATTAAACTCATGGGAAAACTTCTGAACCAGGTTTGGTGACCTGGCAAGCAGTTGTTCTCTCCCTTTCATTTGGTTTACCTGACAAAATGAGGAGCCCCTGCCACCATCTTGGCCAGCAAATCCATCAAAGAATAGCGGAAATACGTGGCCACGGTCTGCTGAATTTTAGTCATGCTGGTCGACCCCGACCCCTACAAATCCAACACAGTAATGTCGTGAGATTCCTACCTTCAGCTCACACATAACGAACAAAATAAACAAAATCAGATTGATTGTGTTAGTAGTTAATAAAACATCACCTTTAATTATCCAGCACTACATACCAATAATGAAAGCTTCATACATGACAGTTTTACTGAGAGTTTCATGTTAAACATCATCATAGCCAACGACATTTCCTACACCCACGAAAACATGAACATTAAAATGTCACTTTTTCCATCTCCAGCACACACATAACAATAACATTTCAACATTGTACAAAGAAGAAAAAAAGTTTTAAATTTATTTGATAATATTTATTTTATCTTAACTTATTCATCATTTTCTATCATTTAATTTTATAGTTATTTCTAACAGAAGTGATTCAGAGATCAAACAATCTAAAAGGGTTAGACTTCACTAACCTATCTACTGAGTAGAAAAAAAATGTTATGATCAAACCCCACAACAGCTGCACTATCAAAGTACGAAAACTACTGAGTACATTTTAATTTGCATTAAGAAAGAAAATGTTATGAACAAATACTTTTAAAAACAATGAATCAAAGACATCGATGATTTGAAATAAACCAGAACTGTCCTATATGCACTAAGGTAATGAATCAGTAGGGTGCATCACAAGTAATTATATTGCTTGGGTTTGAATTTAACGGTAAATTTGAACTGAAGCAATATAATTGCCTGTGGGGTGAATTACAAGAACAGTCTCAATACTGATCTATAGAGAACGGACTACTATCAGTACACTGGAAAACTTTACTATTGACTTGTGATTGATTTACAATAATCTATATCGAGACTGAATATTCTAGGACATAGAGAAAGTCTGGTTAATACATGAACTCTCTTTGTACGGCGTTTTCCTATCCTCAGATCATTAATTTCAGAATGGGTATGATCATATTTTACTCTTAAGTTTTTTATCTTTTTTTTTATTAATATTGTATTTGTAATATAAACATGCAAATCGTGTTAATATTTAGTTGTTCAGGCAATTCCTACTAAATTATTCTAGTTTTATTTTTTTTAAAAAGTGTATACCCATCACATTCACAAAGCATACAATGAATTGTAACTAAATTTCAATATTGATTTGCATGCAAAAGTTTAATATCAAACAAAGTTTATATTTTTTTGCAGCTTCTTCATATTGATTTTACAACATATTTCATAAATATTTTGCATACATGTAGTTACAAAATAATTACTATAGCAATGATTTGAATTTTCAGTATATATGTGTTTGTTAGCAAATGAATGTTGGGTGATTAAATACAAATTGCGAAACACTTGGAACAGAACTGAGAACTTGCAACAAAGCCTTTGAGCCAATTATACTATACTCTTTATAAGTGCAAACACCAATGTAGCAAACAAATCAGGATGACAAGTGTGTTTGAATGGCAATGACACCATGCCATTACTTACAAGAGCACCATAGATCTGCAAATATAGCGTGTCATAAAGCAAAACTTAATATCATAAAGTGAAAGGGTCGTAAAAATTGCAGTCAAAATAAAATACAATGTCAAAGTATGGATATCTACAACTGGTTTACATAATATGTACATTGCTTTTGAAAGCAATGCTTTAAACTTCATTAGCTTTTTTGAAATATTTAAGCCATGTTTCACACACCAAAAAAATCAGGCAATACTTTAAAAAAAAAAATTTTTCTTTCATTTATCATTGCAAGTAGAGATCTACTTGCAAATAGAACTGCATTATATAGTACAGCATGGTCATAGTGACCCCCCAGGGCTGACGAAAAACAATTTGTTATAACCAAACTTCATTACATCCAATTTTTATTTTTGTTATTTTCCTCTCTTTGGGGAGTATATATCACGTCACAATAAGTACGAATTTGTTATAAGCATGTTTGTTATAATGGTGTTTTACTGTATACAATATGCAAATTAAAACCTTACTTAACGCAGTGAAGTGTTAGGACCTGGTTAATTAAAAGTAATCAATCACTAAGGGGGATCTGATAGGGGCAGCCAGCTCTCCAAAAATGATTCATGGCTCAATTTAACAACTATCACAAAACACATTTTCATGCTTTGATCTGATTGGCTAATCCCTTACCCGACTTCCTCCCATGCTGGAAGATTTGGAATTGTATGACATGATTGTGATTGGTCCAGAGGACCCTGGAGAACCGACAGAACTCGTGGGGGTCTGTCGACTTGATCTGATGCTGCCATCAGCAAGGTTTCCTGAAATATATTGATTGATTGATTGATTGATTCCTGAAATAGTCATGATTACAATCTGCAGAACACACATCTGTTCTCATATCATTTGTTTGGAAGACCATTCTCAATGGCTTTCTTCCAGATTATTTATTTCGTGCAAAAAAAAAAGAGGAGAAAATGCACAAATAAAACCTGACAGTAAATAAAAACTTGATAGGGAAGTTGTAAGTATAAGCCTTTGTGAGTCGGTGATATAACAAAATGTTCACATTTCTGATTTTTTGCCCTAGATATCATTACTTATTGAAATGATAGCCATTTCCTCCTAAATGAGAATGAGGTGCAATGAATCTCTCTTTCTATCTATATCTATATCTATATATATATATATATATATATATATATATACATAAAACATGACTATTTTCACAGCTAGGAATTCCAACAGAAATGAAAGTAAAATATAACTGTAAAAAAATAAATTCCATTTGTAAAAATACATGAGGGTATGAACAGCAATGCTTCACGCCAGCATGAAGCGGGTTAGCATTTTATGAAGCACGCTGACATACAGAGCCACCGCCCATGCCTCCGTGTATTTTGCAAAATCAAATTTATTTCTTAAAATAACTTGATTCGGGAGTTGAACTGTACCTGTCTTTGTGAGTGGAGTGCTGAAGAGAGACCTAATGACTGTATTTCCTGAGGCTCGTAACATACTGACAACATCCGCTGGCAGTCGGTCTCGATTCTTCTCTAGAAATCCCAGTGCGTCGTACACAACCTTAACACAGCATTCATTTACTTGACTTACACATTAATCTTCAAAGTAAATGGATTTCAATGATTAAATATAAGAGGGGCCATAAGATGCAGACAGAAATTAAAATTCTGAATCAGAATAAATCTCAACCTACCGTGCCAGCGTAGTGGTCTATGGAGAAGGTGAGGTTAATCCCCTTAGGTCTGCTGTAGTTATTGTTTTGAATATTCTTGTGAAATTTTTCTAGAATAAATACAATTCTAATGATTAAATTCAATCTTTTACAGATTCCACAATAGGCTGATAAAACCGATATTCAAGACAAAATACGTTTGGACAACAAATGAGCTCGACTGCTGCAGTAGAATCTTCATTATGTACAGTTTGATGTCTCCTTACCTACGAGTGACATGTCCGTAGCCTTTGGGAAGTGACTTTCCTCGTCCAGCAAGGCTAGCAGCCCCAGAGGTTTCATCAGGAACATGTCCAGCAGCGGTCGGTTGTCCACAAATGAGACACTCACTCCTTCCAAACCTTCTGCTCGATACTCTTGCTGGAATCGAATTGTCTTTATCAGGGCAACAAGCAAGGAAAATGCCAGCCAGGCTGGGACTCAAGCCCGGGACCCTCTGCTTACTGTGCTCTACCAGTTGAACTACTGGTTCAACACAGTTCCTTTCTGCACCTTACATGACTTACACGCCAATTAAAATAATATTTGTTTGGACACTAACATAGGTCTACAGCAAACAGACTGCACTTCATTTATTTATGCTATACATTTTTTTTAGTATTCAAGAAACGAGAAAAACAACACGCATGTGTGAAACACTGATGCCCCCAGATTACCATAAAGCAGAACTGCAAGACATTGTAGTTTGTCTTGAAAATTTCAAAAACCTAGGTCAATGTTCAATGACACAACGTCAACAAATCTGGTGTCCTTGGAAACGTCTTCTCACAAAAAATGCACCTGCTTAATATAAACACAGACCTCTTACAATTTGAAAGATGTGGCTTATATTTGAATTTTCTAAAAGTAGGTGAAAGGTCAATGTTAAGGCCACCAGGTCAAAGATTTTGGTGTCAACGGAAAGGTCTTGCCACAAGAAATATACATACCAATATATGAAAGGTCTAAAAGATATGACCAAGGTTAAAGTTTTTTGCCACAGATAGACAGACAGACAGGCCAAAACTAGATGCCCCCAAATCTTTGATTCCTGGGGCATAAAAAGTAAAACATAAAGACATTGGAAAGTAATCGATAAAATCATATCAATTATTTATCTCAAAAAAAGAAAAAAATAATAAATTTCACGCATAATTACCATTTCCCATGCAAAGATATGTTGATTAAAATAGTACTGGATTTGTTCATTAGCAATGTTGATCAGAAGTTGTTCAAAAGAGTTCTTAGGAAAGTTTTCAAATCCGAAAATGTCCAGCAGTCCAACAATTAGGTTATTGTCTTCTCTAGAAAAAAAAAGACAAATCAGGTGATGAGACAATCAGCTGGCTCCAGAATACAGCAAGGTACATTGTCATTAAATTTGTGATATAACAAATTTGACAATAATTGCTGGTATGTTTAATGTGAATACGTCTGATCACGTGGATTTCCTTTACAATCATAAGCATAGCGTTAATTACGTGATGTTAGTATCATCCATTAATAACCTGCATAACTATGAGAATACTTATGCATGGGGGTAATCTACATAAAGATCTTGTAATTGCGTATTTAGTGTAAATAACTGCCACATCTGCAGTATACTGGGAACAATTTATTCACTGTTAACATTATACAATACAAGAAGTTGTCCTGCTTACTTTCCCAGAGAGCTCGGCTTCAGGAGACTGTTGATGCGGTTGACAATCCAGCTGAACAACCGTCCATACAATGCTTTAGCCATGGCATCCCGTGAATCGATTGCCTCGGGGACTGAATTGTCCCTGACGATCAGCTCTCCCCTTGCCACCATTCCTGTGGTCGTCAAGGACTCTACCAGGTCTACAGCAGGAATTCCTAATAACCTGGAGACTGTGGTAACAGAATAATTACATTAATTAGTACATTAATTAGTACATTAATTAGTACGTTAATTGGTACATTAATTAGTATATTAATTAGTACATTAATTCATTAATTGGTACATTAATTCATTAATTGGTACATTAATTGGTACATTAATTGGTACATTAATTAGTACATTAATTAGTACGTTAATTAGCAAATGTAAATCACAAAGACAAGCACAACCTGACTGCTTTAAGCAGACTTTCCTATATTTCATTGTGAAATCTGTAGCTGCTGAATATGTTTATTAGGCAACAGTTTTATAATCTGTAGGTTTATGGATCTACCAACTCAATTTTTTTTTCAAATTTCAGAGAAAAAAATCTGAAAAAAATCAAGGTTTTTACCTCCAATACAAAAAAAAAAAAATTCCATACTAGAATAAACAGAACTTTTTAAATGAGAAAGATTGGATTTGATAATTACCAGTGGGCATGATATGATATACATGATGCCAGAAATTTTGTTTTTTTTAACATCGTCGCTAACTGTGCTTATGGAGTCTGAGAGTACCCTACCCTATAACACAGTGTGAAGGGAGACAACTGGTGTGATTTACAATGACGATTACGTAAATATATAGTAATGATCAATATTTAATAAACTTTGCAATAGTTTACTGGTTTTTATTTTTTAATCTATTTCAGATGACCATAATTTTCTATAAAATAAATCCTTAAATCAGCAAAACAAAACAAAGCTGTGACATTAGTTCGTACACTACAATGATTCTCTAACATGGACTTATTTCCTTTACAGATTCAGATTGTACGTATTATGCTTCCTTTACAGATTCAGATTGTACGTATTATGCTTCCTTTACAGATTCAGATTGTACGTATTATGCTTCCTTTACAGATTCACACTGTATGTACTGTGAATACAGGTGTACAAGAAAATAAGCACTAACACACACACCATTTTCAATTTATCAGAGTCCATTTTACTAAACTTTGACCCAAAGACAATTAAGTATTTCTCATCCCATGATGAGTCTGTGCGACCAGTGATTTCAGGTGGAAAGGGAAATCATTTCATTAAATCAGTGTCAAATTTGCTTGACCTTTTGACCTAAAATTAAGACAGTTCATCCTCATATGAGAACTCCAGGCAAAATGGGAAATAATTTATGGTCCGGAAATCAGTTTCCTTATATTAATACTCAAGTTAGCTTGACCTTTTGACCCCAAAATCGAAAGGGTACATTCTCATCCCTTGATGAGTCTAATGCTTCAGATGAAAAGGTAAATGACTCCACTGGACAGCAATCCATCTCCAAATTCTGTCACAGCTTCCCTCACCCAATGTTAGTTTGTGTGGGATATATATATATATATAATTAAATTTTTATATTATAAATTTTTATATAAATGTCAGTGGACAAAACTCCTACATATACTGAGTAAACAAGTAACTGACTGGTGTTGACAAGTTCCATGTTGGCGATTACACAGGCGTCTCCTTTGTGGTCCGTGATTTCTTTCTCCTCAAACTCTATGTTACCCGTATGTAATATTGCACAGATAACACTGTACACAGCTTTCACCTCCTACATCAATAAAAAAATTAGCATATACCTCTGGTATTTTTATACAGAGGAAATGTAACAGAAGATATTTCAGCTACCATATACCTCTGGTATTTTTATACAGAGGAAATGTAACAGAAGATATTTCAGCTACCATATACCTCTGGTTTGAATCCAATGATGTCAAAGCAATGCTGTATGGCCTTGAACTTGACCCGATTCACAGATACTGAAGACACGTCTGGTGGCTGGCTGCTATACTCATCAATATACCTACAAATACATTACACCCATTAATATTTTCAGCTGAAGTGTTTGTAATCCTGTACTATTTTTTGATCCTACAGTTTTTTGAGAGAAGACAAAGCCGTTCTAATTACAGTTATAAATCCTACAGCGTACGAATGGTATGAAACTGACACAGTGTGTACACTACCTGTATCTCGTCTTCTCTTTAAGGTCGTATTCTGACCTCTCCTCAGAACTCAGCCCATCGTAAATATAGTAAAATACGTGGAAATTCTGTTCACCTCTGAAACAGAACCCAGAAACAATGACACCTTCATTATGTCACAAACATGTATCGTAGAATTCAAAATCACTTCATGTGGATTAATAAATTGCTACTAGACTTACACTGCTTGCGAAATGACTCTGGACTTTTCTAGCAGATATTCAGTGATTTTGGCTGTAATAGAGAATAAGAAACATTAAAATTCAAAGGAAGACAAGAAATCTATCAATAGATACCTTATTTAGTGATTTGCATGTATCATTATCTTATACACTTATGCTATACTACTATCATTCATTATGTACAGGTATACAATACACACATCATTATGTACAGGTATACAATACACACATCATTATGTACAGGTATACAATACACACATCATTATGTACAGGTATACAATACACACATCATTATGTACAGGTATACAATACACACATCATTATGTACAGGTGTACAATACACACATCATTATGTACAGGTATACAATACACACATCATTATGTACAGGTATACAATACACACATCATTATGTACAGGTATACAATACACACATCATTATGTACAGGTATACAATACACACATCATTATGTACAGGTATACAATACACACATCATTATGTACAGGTATACAATACACACATCATTATGTACAGGTATACAATACACACATCATTATGTACAGGTATACAATACACACATCATTATGTACAGGTATACAATACACACATCATTATGTACAGGTATACAATACACACATCATTATGTACAGGTGTACAATATACACATCATTATGTACAGGTATACAATACACACATCATTATGTACAGGTGTACAATACACACATCATTATGTACAGGTATACAATACACACATCATTATGTACAGGTGTACAATACACACATCATTATGTACAGGTATACAATACATATATTTATAAAGCCCCAGAAAACAGTACCTCCAGTAACCATTCCGTTCTGGGTGAAGAACATCTCTAGATATTTTCCAAATCGACTTGAGTTATCGTTGATGACAGTCTTAGCGTTACCGAAGGCTTCCATCAGAGGGTTGACCTGCAGGATTCTGTCCTCCAGGGTTCTGTTAGAGGCCTGACAATAAACGGCAGAAACAATCAGACACCAGGGAAAAGTAAAATGTATAAAGAAATTTTATGTCATTCACAGTATTGGAGATCTGCATGGAACAAAACTGTCCATAGTAACTTTTAAACATAGCACATTCTATTGATAAAATGTTCAGTATCTGATATTCCCATAATTCAGTATAACTTCCTGTTAGCTGGTGACCGGCCCTACCTTGCCGAGCTGAGTCAGTTGTTGGACCAGTAAGTTAGCACTCTCTGTCTTACCAGCACCAGATTCTCCACTGATTACGATACACTAAAAATAAAAAAACAGTGTCAACTGTTAACACCTTGATCAAATCCCAACATGACTGTCAAAGATATCAGATCATAACATTACTGTCTGTGCCAAAGGCATCACTTGCTGACTCAGAGCTGAGAAACACTGCAGTCACGATCTTTAAATTCATCAAGTAAATCTGAAGTGAAGCTTAATTTCAAGCAGGTTTCAGTATTTCAATAAATCATGCTTGGGAATCCTTAAAGACGAATGCAAGTATACTAAATAGAAATTTCTCACTTCATTATATTTATGGTCTCCAAGCCTTAGGACATGACCAGATTAAGGTCATCGAAATCCACTATGTAGAGCACAACATATATGCCGGATGTGTCCTAATTTGAAATTCGTAGTCATTTTCAGGTCACTTTATTTTTAACACAGATATTGACGAGAGTACCTGGTTCTTCCTATTATGCATCAAACTCTGATAAGACTGATCTGCCACAGCGAATATATGCGGAGGGTTGTCTTCCTTGCTTGCGTTCCTGTATCTCTGGGAAAACTGTCAAGAAAAATAACTCTTACAGTTGTCATCTCAAAATAAAAAAAAAGCTTTTAAATTAAATGATGCATTTCACTTTTAAAATTCAACTTAATCATATTACTAAATGACATTGTTCAAATACATTTGTTTTCGAAAGTGTAAAATGCACACTTACAACTGACCTGTGTATGGCACAAAAGGACAGATTTGCTACTACGATACAGTGAGACATATTTGCTATGATACGATAGGACGAATTTGCTACTTTGATACAGTGAGACATATTTGCTATGATACGATAGGATGAATTTGCTACTTTGATACAAAAGGACAGATTTTCTGCTATGATTAGGGGTGTGCAATAATCACTATATTATGATAAAAACTTAGTAACAATATTCTGCAATATGAAAACAAATATCAGTATTTTACAATATGCATATAATTTACTAGTAAAAGAAATTACTGAAATAAACTTGATTGATACCCCATGGGCATTAATCAAGTCATGAAATAACACTGTACTGTAACAATGATTAGGAAACACGGTACAGTCAGACTATCGTAATATTAAACATAGTACCATACTGGTCACTGTTAAAATACTGCAAATACAAAACAGACTTGATCAAAGAATTATTTACTTTGTTATGAAATTGATAGTACTTAGATTTTTAATGGGAAAGTACTCAAATTAGTTGCAGTTTAGTTTTTGTTTTATTTGATGAGCAATACAGTGTTACTAGTTTACGTATCATTTTTTTTCATTACAGACTAAAAACTATTTCACCGTAAACAGAGTTCTTTGATCTACATAGTGTACATATCAACTTCTGAAAAGTCTTATCTTCACAATTACCGGTGATTTTGTGCTTGCAATGCATCACAATACTGTGGATTCTTAAGTATAAGAGAGGGATTTAATTTTGAATAATTTCTTGAATAAAATCACTCTTTTTATTACTATTGCTAGAATACATGTAAACACTCTTGATCAAAAGACCACTCATAAATTCATGTTCTTGCGATTTGACATTTAGGGGTCATTTCGCGATGTTAAGTACTCTCATAAGGAATCTACAGTCTATAGCAAACTTAAATATTAAATATTATATATATATATCCCAATATGATTTTCATTCTCAATACCCAACTTTAGAAATGATGTAACAGAAGAGCTACCATACCTCCTCAGTATATATGATGAGTGGCCGGAAGGGGTTGACTGCCAGCAGTATGTCCCCAATGTAAGTGTAGATCTGACCCTGGCTGTATCGACACTCCAGCTGAGATACTATGGTCTCCTGAAATACAAGATTACGCTATATTTAGAAATTCAGAAAACATCAACACAATTCTGTACCTGTACAGAGCCCACTCCACTAATATCAGAAGTTGAATATTTTGAAATATCACTTATTTTGAAACAAAAATGATTTCCCAATTTCATTTTCTTTTCAACTTCACATTAAAATGCTGATTAATTTGAAATCACTTATATTGAAATATCTCAATCTAAATAAATGAACAGTTCAACTGAGCTAGTAATGATTTTTAAAATAATGATTATAATAATGCCTTTCATACTGGTCATAGTCATGCTTGATGAAGCCGTAATTATGTGGGTACATAGGTTTCCCTGAGACAAGTTAATTATGCTTGAGATGTGACCAGTGCACAGTTTTATAATAGCGGACCTTACTGTTCATAAATCCATGTCTGATCTTGGCTTCAACATGATGGCAGAGAAATACACCCCATAACAAAGTACCACAGTATTTTGAATTTCAATACCCCAAACATTGCCTTTTGTTTAAAATTTAACTTAATTATTTTCATTCCATTTTAAGTACAATATGTTTACAGAACAATCCATAACTACCTAATTTTGCTATTTTGTTATTATCTCCCCTTGGAGAAGGGTGTTGCCCTTCATCTGAACAAACTTGTATCCCCTTTCCCCAAGGATGCTTTTTGCCAAGTTTGATTGAAATTACCCTAATGGTTCTGGAGAAGAAGTTGAAAATAAGAAAGTTTACAGATGGACAGACAGACGAACTATGGACAACCGGTGATCAGAAAAACTCACTTGAGATTTAAGCTCAGGTGAGCTAAATTTTTTGGTAGAAATGGACGAAAAAGATCAGCTTCATTTATTTTTGAACTTCTGATACCCCTGATCCTGTTGATTCCTGAATTTCAAAATATTCAATGTGGACTGTATCTTTGTTATAAAAAAAAAAAACCTGTAAAATCTTATGCCGACCAAATGAATTCAGTTGTATTCATTGGGAGTCATCTTCAGAGTAGCTTTTGCTATCAAAAACGCTGATTTTTATTGCATGAAATCTTTATAGTTTAGTTTGACAAACATTGTAAATAATGTTTAATGCATTATTACATAATGTTTATTGTAATAAAAGTTGTTACCAAAAAAAAAGGTCTTGTCATGACAAAGACACATGTGAAATTTGAAAGCCTTATCCCTATTATTCAAGGTTAAATGTTTTCCAAAACTAGGTCAAGTCCAAGGTGAAGGTCATAAGGTCAAACATTTTGCTACCAAGAAAAGGTCTTGCCACAAGAAATACACATGTCAAATATTAAAGCCCTATCACTGAGCATTCAAAAGATATGGCTAGGGTTAAAGTTTTTATGGGAAAACAGACCAAAAACTACCCGAATCCCCGATTATGAAGGATAACACTGTGTTTCTGAGGGAGAGAAGTCGCTCAACTTCATTCCAAAAATCTTTTCTGACAGTTGCACTTGTTTCACCTGATATGCAGTGCAAGCAACATTCACCAATAGACACACCTACAAACACGCCTACCTCATCCAGATTCTCCAGCGTGGCCAGATCATCACTCGTATTTGTGGTCCCTTTCCGAGATTTGCGTCTGGATTTCAGTTTTCCTTTCTTGGCTGTTATTTCGGGTTCATGTATGGTGGTCTCCATTTTGGAGGTCAGTTCTCGAAGTCGTTTCTGAAACTGTGAGCAGACATTGCTTTAACCACATTCAAACAAAATCAAAAATTCAATCACTTTTTGCACCACACAGCTGACCTTCAACCTACATCTAAAATGAAATCCTATCATAACACACTCTACCCAATCTTGACATGAAATGACCTAAAACTTCAGATATTAATTACAACTTTCATACAGAATATCTGAGAGTGCATACCTGTGAGGTGTCTTTGGAAATTTTGGTAATAAATGGATGATGAAGAAGATCCTGAGCAAATGGACGAAGTTCAAAATCTTTAATCAGACACCTGAAATAAAACAAATTTTAAATTGGCTACTTACAAAAACTTGTTATTTCGCTATAAGCATACACATTCATTACTGATGTGCATCAGTTTCTTACCAGTGATGGGTAGCCCTGCTAGTACTCATCCATACTCAGAAAGTGCAGTATCCATGAACAGTTTCTTAACAACAAATATCCCACTACAATTCACACACACCTAACCTGTGTACAACACAACAATTAACAACGCATCATGTCTAGCACAGTCCAATCAGAGGTTTGATTGTCAGCTCTCACAGGTGACAATGGACTCTAATCCAATGTTTACAGTACCTAGGTAATGACTAGCTACTCCCATAAACTTACAGCACACTCAGTAAACACTCTCCTCCTAGGCTGGGACTTCAATAGGTGATTCATCAAGTCAGTCACAGACAAAACCCATCAGTTTCATTATTTAACAATAAAAAGAAATTTCTTACAACTTTACCTGGACAATCAAAATTGCTTTCTATAATTGTGGGTCTTGTTTTTGCCCATCACAATGCTTTTCACTTTCTTATAGTTACCATGTTTGTGAGGGTGACTGCAGTTGTCTGTGTTTTTCAATACAGATTCTGATTTATAATTACCCCTAACACTTCTATCAAAATCTGTCTGACTAAGCCCGACTTCCCTACCTTTAAGTCCCCCTACACACTACAGAAATCAGATCACACACTACATACACATCACCATTCCTGTTTTTTGAGATCTTTTTGAAATCTCTCAAACGGTTTTCTGTTCTCAAATGACAATCTTAGCTCCTTTCAAAAGATCAAACTACAGGTTATAGGTAACAGTTTTAAGACCTACCTGTCATCGTCAGCTGCTGCTGAGATATGGACGGTAACTGGACCTTATCATCACTAATTAACATATAAATTCTACGGAATCGGTCCCAGCATACTTACCGTGCAATGAAGTCTTTAAAATCGTCTGACCATTGGTCAGGGTTGACAAACTGAGGTTGTGGATTTCTGTAAAAAAAAAACAAAAAAAACCCCACCTTTATATTAGGTAAATCAAAAACAGGTAACCATCCTAGAACTGCAGGAAATGAGGAAAATTAATGAAACATACAAAGAGACATTCTGATTTATTGCATGGAGAATGAACATCATTACCTCAATGTTGTATAGAAAATCAAAGACTGTCTTCAAATAGGGATTAGGTATTGCTATTTAATTATAAGCTGAAATAAGAGATGAACATTTCTAATGTAACTCGAGGTTTGAAACAACGTAAAACAAAATCTCCAGTATGTTATTTCTTTTAATGTCTTCTCAATAATAGAGATCTCCATTGGTATATTTATAAGCATCATTGGCCAAGAACCTTATCAATCTTGTATAGTTTGTCGATAATTCCATAGTTTACATATTTTCGTGAACAAATGCATCTCATATATCATAAATATCAAAATAAATGCTTTCTTCACCAGATGTGTTGAAATGATTTAATGTATTTTCACAATCCCACACGAGTCTGAATTCAATCAAGATGCTGCTGTCTTAACAGGACTGTTACTTCCTGAAAAATACACCTCATGTCTAAGGTCCTAGCACCATATAGTTACCAATAAGCCTACAATTCAAATTTCTGTGACCTTGACCTGTCATATATGAACTTGACAAAGTGTCAAGACATATAATTAGTCAAAAACAATATTTAACATGTTTAAGGATAAAGTATTAATGTTTCTCTATTACAAATGTAAGACCTGGATGAAATTAGAAAAATTTTTGCTGACCTTGACACTGTCAAAATGACCTTTGTAAATATATATATATATATATATATATATATATATATATATATATATATATATATGACAAATGCATGTGTCAAGTATGAGCATCAAGTGGTTTTTTTCTTCTTTTTGGGCTACAAAGTTATGGCTTTCTATAGAATTTCAATTACTTTCTCCAAGTCACCTTGCCCTTCATAAATGATATTTGACAGGGTCGTGACATTCTCAAGCCATAAGTAATCTTTGTCTAAAGTATAAGCATTGGCTGTCTCTCTGTTACATATTTTTTTGCAAAAATCTACACACTACAATTTTTATTTTGTCTTGATCTGGAATTCCGCTTTTCATTGGTTAAAAATGTGTCACATGATTGCTGACTGTATTTCTGTAAATAATCGGTATGAAATCTATTATGGCAGAAATGTGTACAACCATAAAGAAATATGGCAATTATTACAATTGTCAGTGACTGTCTACATAACTATATCAGCTAGGTCAACTGTAGCTGCAGACCCGTAGCTCTCTGAAAAAAAAACCCACCTGGGATATATTTCATCCCCAGACAGCTAACGTTCTATAGCTAGATTAACCTGATATAGTTTCATAGACAGTCTGTAACAGTCTTGATAACCAATAGAATAGTCCTGCTAACAAGTACAGAAACCCAAATGTACACTCACCTGTTGGAGGTAAGTATTGTAAACTAATATATCTATCTTCTAGCAATGCTACCTTTAATCTGTTATCTAATTATATAATGTGAAAATGTAAAGATTGCAGTCTAAAAGAGAAGCAAATATTGTTCTACTTCATTTACTTGGTGTAATTTCATTCTGCACTCAGCCACCATATAAATTTAACCAGCACTCCACACAAGATTTTAGCATTAATCTTAGAGATGATTTTGCTTGTAACTTAAAAAACACTCAACCCAAAAAGGCAGATTCAAATCACAACATATCATTACAGATGGAATGAGTTGACAGAAATTTTTTACATTAATCAGCATAGGAATTCTTGTTCATCTCCCATTCTGTAAAATGCAGGTATTATCAATTATTTCAATGGAGTAATCCATCAGATTCGTAATGATGCTAATTTGACTTGGTTGGACCTTGAAACGTTTTGTAGCTACAGTCTATCAAATTTATGTAGCAGTTTGTATTTCGTTGTAACCCACAGTGCTACAGAGTTTTCTAATGTAGATTTCTACATTCCTGGCTCATAACAGTGGTCAAAAGTGACAGGAATGTTACCTATCTTATCTACCACTTTCTGATTTACAATATGTGATATGAAATTTGGCTTTTAAGAAGAAATCAGAGTAAAACAATATAGAACATACCAGAACTCATATACATGCAATACTGTGAGTGATAAACTCGGACTTCAAACCCTTTAATGATGAATAAAAAACTTATCTAAATTAGTTCTTAATGAAAAAAAAATCCTTTCACAGTGAAAGTAAAAACAAAATGCATTACAAAAAAATACTGACATACAGAACAGAAACGAAAAGTAAATGTATCACATGATGAATACAACAACGAAATAAGTGGTCTATTGCTCCAGCATGTCATAAAATGCAGCTCAAATGCAAGAAAACTCTGCATACAACGGAGAGATGGAGCGGCAGCATGCTGAAAAGGCAGCCACACTGTCAGAAGAAAATGCTTACCTCTGGTCACTATTCAACAAACTAGAAGATACACAAAAGTTAATCTACATCTCTACAGGAAAACAAAAACAGGTTAGTTAGCTAATCAACATTTCATTCAGTGAGAAAAAGGGTGTTAATTGATGGCAGAGATACTTTATGATGAAGATTAGATGATGTAATGAGAGAGCGAGCTTTACATGAATTAGATTACCATGCATGCTTTAGCTCGGATCTGTGTATTTTCACTTTAAAAATCCCAGTCACCTACCCAAATTTTGACGATCATCATTTCTTTCAAATAAAGAGCACATCAATTTGAGCTGTAAAGTATTTTCAATGTTTGGAACCTTTTCTGTCTAAACAGACTTCTTTTTCATGTTTGATATGTTTCCCTCACAAATCAAAAGAAAATCATCCAAGAGCTCACTGTTTACAATTCAAAACGAACATCATCAGCTCACTGTTTACAACTCATTAAAACAACATCCTACTGCTTTCAACTCATCTGGTGGGGATCTGGGTCAGAATATGTCCTCAGTACCCCTTCCTTGTCGTAAGAGGCGACTAAATGGGGTGGTCCTTTGGATGAGACCGCAAAAACCGAGGTCTAGTATCACAGCAGGTGTGGCACATTAAAGATTCTTCCCTGCTCAAAGGCCATAAGTGCCTAGCTTAAGACTAAATTTTGCAGCCCTTCACCAGCAATGGTGATATCTCCATATGAGTGAAAGATTCTTGAGAGGGACATTAAACAATATACAATCAATTAATCAATCTGCTTTCAACTCACCACAAACATTCAATAGTTCATGGCTTTCAACTCACTAAAAACACCCTGGCCAAGAGCTTAATACTTACTACTCACTTTCAAAATCAAATGACTCACTGCTTAAAATGCATCACCAGCACCCAAAAGCTTAATGCTTATTACTTGCAATGACCACCTAATAGCTCACCTTTTACGACTCATCACAAACATCCAAAAGATTACAGCTTACAACTCACCCAACAGATCACAGCATACAACTCAACATTATAGACACCCAATATATTATAGCAAACACCCAACACATCACAAGCCTTACAACTCCTAATAATATAACCAGGTTATAGAGATCATAACTTACAACTCACTACTTACCTATCATAGCTATTACCTAGGGATCATGATATACAATTCAACAGATCAGGACTAACAGCTTACAGCTCACCACTTACAAGCAACAAATCAGGACTTATAGCTCACCACAAACACCAATCAGAACACGGCTTACAACTCAAGGCTTACAAGCAACAAATCAGGACTTATAGCTCACCACAAACACCAATCAGAACACGGCTTACAACTCAAGGCTTACAAGCAACAAATCAGGACTTATAGCTCACCACAAACACCAATCAGAACACGGCTTACAACTCAAGTCTTACAAGCAACAAATCAGGACTTATAGCTCACCACAAACACCAATCAGAACACGGCTTACAACTCAAGTCTTACAAGCAACAAATCAGGACTTATAGCTCACCACAAACACCAATCAGAACACGGCTTACAACTCAAGGCTTACAAGCAACAAATCAGGACTTATAGCTCACCACAAACACCAATCAGAACACGGCTTACAACTCAAGTCTTACAAGCAACAAATCAGGACTTATAGCTCACCACAAACACCAATCAGAACACGGCTTACAACTCAAGTCTTACAAGCAACAAATCAGGACTTATAGCTCACCACAAACACCAATCAGATCACGGCTTACAAGCAACAAATTAGGACTTATAGCTCACCACAAAGACCAATTAGATTACGACTTACAACTCGTAATAAAAACCAATCAGATTATGGCTTACAACTCACAACAATAACCAATCAGATCAGGACTTACAGCTCACTATAAACACCAATTAGGCCATCTCACTACATATGAAACAGATCTTGGATTACAACTAACAACAACCATCAATCATGCACATTTATGCATGTTTTCCACTGAAAGACCGACCTAAATCATTATACTGTATCTCTTACAGACTCTGTACGCTTACAGACTCAAACAAAATCTTCCACACACACATTCAATATATTTACAGCATGAATCTTAGCAGGATGATAATGTCTCATTGCAAAGTCTCTCAAAACATTCTTGGCCTGCACAGTTTGATCACAATTTTTCAATATTAAACCCAATCACTACTAAAATCTCTACATTATATCCAATCACTACTAAAATCTCTACATTATATCCAATCACTACTAAAATCTATACATTATATCCAATCACAACTAAAATCTCTACATTATATCCAATCACTACTAAAATCTCTACATTATATCCAATCACTACTAAAATCTCTACATTATATCCAATCACTACTAAAATCTCTACATTATATCCAATCACAACTAAAATCTCTATATTATATCCAATCACTACTAAAATCTCTATATTATATCAAATCACTACTAAAATCTCTACATTATATCCAATCACAACTAAAATCTCTATATTATATCCAATCACTACTAAAATCTCTACATTATATCCTATCACAACTAAAATCTCTATATTATATCCAATCACTACTAAAATCTCTACATTATATCCAATCACTACTAAAAATCTCTATATTATATCCAATCACTACTAAAAATCTCTATCATTTTCATGCTTGAGACAACGATTGTCGACTTCACAAAATTCATATAGCACATATCAAATGAAACAAAATCAAGCAAATACATTGAGACTATGCAACTTAATTTGATATGGAAAGCCAGGTGTTTTGTTACGCAATAGGAACATTGAATCCACCACATATTTCTAGTCTCCTACTACACTACAGTTAAGGTAAGGTACTTTCATTCTACAAAGCTGCAGTCACGTTTATATCGGATGATTAACAGATTCCTACATTTAAACGGTAAGATTCGCATGTAATACAATGGATTGATACCTTGGGATTTTAAACAGCGCTCTCATCGGATGAAGATCGGATAATGGTGGCTCCCCATCAGCCAGTTCTATTGCAGTTATACCCAGGGACCATATGTCACATCGTATGTCGTAGTTATATTCCAACTGTCTCTCACATGCAATAACCTGTAAAATAAAATATCTTGTTCTAGGAGAAAACAGTAAAGTGCAATTTTATTAGTTATATTGAATGTGATTTGTTATATACAATGAGCTCATAGTATGTTTTAAAACCACAGGGAATGAAAATCACTTCGTTGAAAGTGTGAATTCATTATAAACATGTCTGCTGTACCCTTGTTTCACTGTAACTAGTGTCATCTTCCCACAGTCTCCCAAGACTCGGGCAGCAGAGCAGCACAGCCAAATAATATAATTATACCACATTCTTATCATATCATGCCATTTTTCAACAATATATATACCTGTATATTAATACAATGATTATAATTATTAAGTTTGTATTATAAGTTTAAATCTTTATATACTAAATACAGTCCAAGAATGAGTACTTATATCAAGTCCACAAAAGGTAAAAAAAAAAATAAGTAAAAAATTAAACACTGACCCTCCATTAACACACTTCAAAAGCATGTAACAATTCATCAAATGATAATGCAAGGACCAGGGTTATATGGAATTTATTCAATGAGAGAACTCCCTACATCCCCATGCACACAGGAATCTGTATATTCATATTTTGTCCGTCATTTGCATTTGATTTTCCATTAATTTTCTCAGCAATGCACGTGCATTACTTTCCATTCAATAGATATGTCACATCAATCTTCTACCATTATATAATCACAGGATTCTCTAAATTTCTCTAACACCAGGAAGTCTTTCTTTCCCCAACATACCACCCAGTAACCAGAAAATCAGTTGTTTTGACAGTGAAAATGTCTACATTGCTGATTTACAACTCAAAAATCACTTACATCTCCAGTAAGAAAACTCTTATCAGGACTGGGATCTTACACACCATAAAATGATTGACCACCTCCTCACCACATCAAGCCAATGAGGCATGGCTATCTGGTCCGTTGCCTCCCTCTGCTGATGAGCAGAAGGTGATGGGTTAGAGTGATAGCATTTAATGAGAAACCAAGGGAACACCATCATCATTTGTCAAACGACATTCTAACTGGCTCTATTTATAATGCGTACATATTTCACACCTAGTACAATGCTTAACAGACAGACACCTCACTGTTTCACATAACCGTAAGTCAAATGCTGATTTAACAGCTATGATATTAGCATTTATATAATACAGCTACGTATACACTTGGAAGTCACACTCAGCATGAAGAATAACCTGAACTAATATCTAAACCCCTAACAGACCTACTTTTTCGGCATCAGATATGCTGCTAAGTCATCCAAGTGATCTATGAGAAACTGTTTCAAACATCCAGCAAACTGACATTCACACATCAATACTGTGTTACTGTCTCCATTGTTTTCACCCTTCCTGATATTTGCTAAGACATTGTGTATATACTTCTCCCATGATCTGAGGAAGTACTGGGTCTATACACAGCTGGTTTTACACCTGCTTGTCTGGAGTCAGAAACGTTTAACTCTAATCACTGCTTGCTTGTTAACCTGGTCTTAAAACAGTAACTCATGCACTCCACATTGTGAAGATACATTCCCATGTTATGACAACAATTCCAAAAATTTGTATTTTTCTCTTAGACTACAGGTTTCTTAAAAGATCCAATTTTTAGTCACCCCCCCCCCTACAATTTACATGTGTCAAGATCAATGTCAATAAAACTTTCAACAATAAGGCTCCATTTGATTGACAGGTGACAAAGCCATGGTACACCTGGGTTAGGTGCTTTGACAATGAAGCAGGAAGAGTTACCATTTTCACATGTCCACTGCCATTTTTGTCCATTAGTCTGAGTGACTAATGAATTAATACTACGATTAAAATGATTTCAATCTTAAGGATAAAATCAAGAATAATTAATGTTATAATTAGAAAACTATTAATTTTACTGTGATAAAAGTTACAAAAAGTTTATCACTGCCATATTCTTGAAGTCTAAAATATCGACAAGTCTTTCAGAGGAAAGATTAGCAGCCATGAAGGCTTTATTCATGTATAATAGATGGGACTAGGACACATATTGGGAGGAGGAAGGAGACAAAGCCCCGGATGTGCCTGATCATAGACAACACCCCGGATGTGCCTGATCATAGACAACACCCCGGATGTGCCCGATCATAGACAACACCCCGGACGTGCCTGATCATAGACAACACCCTGGATGTGCCTGATCATAGACAACACTCCGGATGTGCCCGATCATAGACAACACCCCGGATGTGCCTGATCAGAAGAGACGAAGCCCCGGATGTGCCTGATCATAGACAACACCCTGGATGTGCCTGATCATAGACAACACTCCGGATGTGCCTGATCATAGACAACACCCTGGATGTGCCTGATCATAGACAACACCCCGGATGTGCCTGATCATAGACAACATCCTGGATGTGCCTGATCAGAAGAGACGAAGCCCTGAATGAGTCTGATAGAAAGAGAAGATGCCCCGGATGTGCCTTATTAGTCAATTCAGGTGCATATTCCAGTAGCCCCTAAACATCCTGAATGCAAGGTGTGTTCCCGCAAACCTTGCGTCACCATGAAAAGCATTGGCAACTGTGTCTACTGAAGAACACTGAACAAGTATTAGCTAAAAACAACACGCACAATGACCTTTTGTTTGCCAAAATCAATTGGTAATTAATTTTAGATTGAAAAGAGTAAAAGTTATCAATCAACAGTTATTTAGAAAGTAGGGAGCAAGTCTTTGTTCATTCAGTCAGTCTTAATTTGAATAAAGGACAATCACGTAGCAATTTGGGAAGATTTGTGAGTACAATACCAAAATCCCTAGATTACCAATGTAAATATAGATATCTGTCGTTAAAATACAAATATGTACATAATTGTTCTTTTGGAAGCAGGTTTATCACACAGCATATATATATATATATATATATATATATATATATATATATATAAACCAATCTTTTATTTATTATTTTTATTTTTCTGATATTTAAAACTTGCCACAAATCACAAATTTGCTATAGACAGAGCCACTATGTATAATCAAACTAAACACAATAGCCTGTTCTATCTGCAAGGTAACTTTCAGGTAAATAAAAGTGATTGTTGATAAGCCCTGCCTACAATCCTGATAACTGTATAGGGTATTTTAAATGAATCTTAAAAAAGAGGACACAGGTATTTTTTGTACATATTGTTTTTAAACTAAAGTCCACTGGGTACTTAGTTATGTAATGAATCTGTCACGTAAATGTTTTATTTCTGGACCAGTGATTCTAAACAACCTGTGTCACAATCTAATTTTCACCGCCTCTTAATCAACTCCCTTGAATGAAGGCAGGACCCTTCACATAAACAAGCTGGAATCCTCTTTATTCAGGGATAAATTATGATAAGCTTGGATCAAAATGTGTCAGTGCTTCTTAAGATGCCTGTCAAGGTTCTAGGTAGTATTTGCCCCAGGTGAGCTAGAAATAAAACCTTTAAACATTGGTAACCAGGTAAATAAAATAAAATTGTCTCACTTACTTTAAAATTTGTATTCTTCTTCCCAACAAATTAAAACCAGTTGTCATCAATTTCAATCAACTTATTTACCACCATCACAAATTTTTCTGATTCCATTTAACTAAATGACCTTGTACATGCTATAAGTACTTGGTTTCCGATCAAACTGGCTATTGATTTCCATGGATTGAGACAGGTCTTGCGATGTGAATTTTAGTGGGCGGGGATGACAGTGACAGATAAATCTCCATGTAATCAGCTTATGTAAGATTTGTCAATGTCTAGGTAATCCTTTCTCTGCATCTCTACTTACGCGTGCAGTAATAATAAAAACTGTCTTGTGAGCTTTTGAATCTGTGTGCCATCTGTTTTATCAAAAATGCTAGTTTTGATTCACAAACAGATGTCAAAAGAGAAATTTTTGTCATTATATATGTTTGTCTGTTTTTATAATTATGAATGTGCCAATATGTTTATGATATGGGTTTGTAATAAAATCAGAAAATAACAATCGCTCTGAACTCTCTTTTCAGGTCAGGAGTGCCAATTTTATCGTAAACATACACTGACTCATGTTGTTTCGTCTTGGAGATTTTAAATTACTTCCCAAAGTCATCAAACTGTAACAGTTCAGTTCATCAGGGCCACAGACTAATCAAAATTGTATTACTTTATTATCATAATGAACTTTTATTAATCAAAACACCTAAGACACAAGACATTGAGTAACAGGCACTTTTGTACACAAACACACATCATGTATGTATACCTAGCCAGCAGATATACAGGTATGGATTTACCTTTGCCTGGTTATAGATTTTTGTTTTACAATCGACATTTTTCTGTTGTGAACTTCAGTGCTAGGAAATAATGAATACCCTCATGTAATATGGATGGGAAAATATTAATATTCTCCAGAACACCGACGACGAATTTATATAAAATATCACAGCAATAAATCACTATTCCATCAAATTATGATTTAATCAGCTAAAACTAAATATTTGCCCCTTCTAAATTTTTGTTCGCTGTTGGGTGCTACAAGACTTTTGCATATATAAACCACTGGTTAAAATAAATAATGTTGACTTCTCATATGCACCACTTCTTTGATAAGTATATCATAGAGTAAATGTTCATGAATAAAACAGTTATACATTTCAACAACTGTCAGATATGAATTAATGGTCATTCAACTGCAAATATCATTATGCTGTACAAACTACATTAATACTTTATGAAATATTAGCATTCACTTAATTCATATCTTTTCTATCATAAATCGGTATTAATTTAATATTTTTCTCTAAAAAAAATTGGTCTTTAAACTAGACAACTCATCTGACAGACTTTCTAGATCAGAGCACAACTGTATGATGATAATTATAAATACATTTTAAGGAACTGAAAATTCATTAAATTACATAAGCATTGAAATTAAATCATAGACAGAACTTGTAGGCCTTACCTAAGAAAAGTATACATGCCTACGTCTAAAAATCCTCACGCATGCAGAACAAAACCTTTATAACTAAACAGTAAATGCATGTCTAATCTACGAGATGACACGTGCAATATTGACATAATATTTCCAACATGTATAGCAACGATCGAAACCAACACTCAATCACTCCTGCCTGATAAATATGGAAATGAGGGAGAGTTTCAAAAAGTTAATCCTATGACCACAAAAATGTATAAAGAAGGTACTGTCTGATTTTTAGAGAAAAAATTTTAACTTCTATACACCTGACACTAAATGAAAATGGTCCCATTCTGGTGATATTAAAAGTTTAATGTTTCCTTAAAAAGTCATGTTTTTACTGTGTCTCTGTTACACATTTTTGCTTACCAGAGTCATGCAAATTTATATTAAGGAGGCTTGAAGATTAAGATCATTAAAAAAAATTTCATTATTATCAAATTAACATGTTTAGCAGATATGAGTATTTCCATTAAGGATACATATGAAGCTGACGTTGTTAGGATTGATATATTTCATCCTCGGGGTGGGTGGATGGGGTGGGGTGGTGAGTGTTGCATGGATTGGCTTTGATGGACCTCGTAAACTGTATTTATCATGCTCATAAACGTGTGTTTCACACTCTATACCATTACTTGTTTGATTGCTTTTTACACAGAGCAGTAAAGCCAGATGTAAACTATCATATAAGTGGAATTTTTGTGATTTACAAATTTAGCAATTTTTCCCGTAAAAATGGGCATAGATATCCAGGTATTTAACGAGAGCTAATTTTAGCAACTTTTTGATTCCAAGAAGATAACTATTACCTCCGATATGGAATAAATTGTCAGAAATATTCAATTTTAGCTTTCTCAACACTCTCACTAATAATGCCAAAATTAAATCCTCACTAAAGATTCTTCTTATAATATTGTATATAGGGTTTAAATTAATATCCTAAGACATTTACTTCAAAGTAAAAATTAGTAATTTGGAAATAAAAAAAATGCTTACCATATGCAAGCAATATATCAGAAAATTTCCTTGTGCATGAGTCAACTACACATTCAAACCTCATCAAACTCTCACTGAAGCTGTATATAAAAAACTTTCATAAATCTGATTTGACCTTACCTCTGGGGCCATCCAATAGGGTGTTCCAACAGACGTGTTTTTTCTTGCCAGGGTACTATTGAGGTGACCCGATACACCTGCAATACACATATGCAATGTGAAAAAAACCTCACACCATAAACAAACTCAAGATATACTAGCAATCTTTTCTTTATTGAAAAAATAATCAACTGCAGAAATATTAATCTTCTTCGTGTTTGAAAAAACAACATACAGATGGTTAATTGCTTTACTCTCTGAACCTGATTAAATCACACCAAGCCATCCAAACCTTCTCATTACAGAGATTAGTAACTATGCAAAATATTGTGTTTCATACATAGACTTGGGATACAGACTTGCCTGTTTACTCCATAATAAGTACCTATAATCTATATCTATCTACAGCAGTGTGATAAAGAAATTAACAAGCAGGTAACATAAAGCACTTTCACTTTCATTTCATCTGCTATAGAATTTTCTGTAATTGTATTCAGCCTATCAGTCATCGACATATGCTAACTTTTTATCCACTTGATGTAGCTACCAGTTAAATTTTGAACTTTTCAGGATGAATTCCGACACTCTACACTTAATTAGCCATTTCATTCTGCACATGCATACAAGTGTGTGGACACAAAAAAATTCAATATTAAGATGAAAAACAGGTGGTTTCCTTTCTTCACCTGTACTCCAATATTTGAACAAGAACTGAAATCACTTTGCTAAATTAGAAAGAAAACATTATGAATCATTTAACAGCACAACTACCTATATCAGATCATCACTCCGATCACTGAAACATACGGACTTTAATTCTGTCAATTTTATCAGATGGTTAAAAGGTTGAAAACTTATGTGAACTATAAAACTTTTTAATGTAGCTTTCTTCAATTTTGAATGATTAAAAGATTGTAGGAGAAAAACAATTGACATGTGTGTATACATATGTATGTATGTATATATATATATATATATATATATATATATATATATATATATATATATATAGTGTTTGTGTGTGTGTGTGTGTGTGTGTGTGTGTGTGTAAAACAAATCTGCAAGAAACTAATTACTATAGATCAGCCATTCAAGGCCATTTCTAACTAAATTTCACTACAGCTGCAATTTTAAGTTTCATTATTACGTACCGTAGTCTACGAGTTTGTAAGTTTCATTATTACGTACCGTAGTCTATGAGTTTGTAAGTTTCATTATTACGTACCGTAGTCTACGAGTTTGTAAGTTTCATTATTACGTACCGTAGTCTATGAGTTTGATTTGTCCCTGGTCATTGATCAATATGTTGTGACCTTTGACATCTCTATGTATTACATGGTTCTTATGTAGATGCTGCAGTGCTTGGAGGGTCTCTCGCAGAATGTGGGCTATAAGATCCTCCTCTAAAGCCTTGCCCTGCCCGATCAGCTCCCGGGCTAAATGGGTCACAGACCCCCGCCCACAAAGCTGTTGATAGAACATTAGTTAAGTACAGTTCCTCAGTTGTAATCTTGTAAGTACTTATAAATAGTAGTTAAAACAAAGATTCCATGTTTATCACAAAACAGTCACAGGCACTGTCTGGGAAAATTCAACAGTGAAATTTAACCAACAATAGGCACCCAACATCGTCACAAAATGATTGATACTAATTGTTATGCAAACAAACTAAATCACATGCACATTTTCATTTTTCTGCACCGATGCACATAGAATCTAGACAGAGAAAAATCACTATTATAACTCTCTCAGACAAAGGTTCAACATAATTTTCAAAATTGCACTTTTGGAAAAAAGGTAATGAATCATATATTGATGTATTTATGATTTTCTGTATAATCAGTTTTTGTGTAATCAATCACTTCCACATTGAACTCGTTATTTTCTGATTTTCTAAACTTTACACAATGTTATTATTTAACTTTGGTGTAGGATTGTTTTGACTCTTGTATAAATCTTCTCTGATCCCAATCTTTGCAGAAAGTACAAAAATCATATATGATCTCATTTATCATATTCTGTTTCTAAGTTTTGATTTTTGCCTAAATTAGCAATAATTCTTGATGCGTAAATGAAGTTCTTGTGAATAATTATGAATTTATATGAAACAATTAAGAAGAAATGTAAAAAGCCATTCCACATTTCGCTAATAAATCTGACAAGGCAACTTCTTGGAAATAATGTCTCAAAAAATGTGTGATTTACAGTAGCTTCATGACCAAAAGACGTAATAAATGAATGAGTGTTCATATACATGTATATCAGTCCCACAGTCAAAGTCAATTCACACAGAAAACTGATTAATTAGTCTATACTGTAAAGAGTTTCCATGCCAATCCACAGTAAATACACAGCTAAAGGGAATATTCTTACACCAAAATGAACGTAGAATGTGGGTTATAATACTTTAGAAAACCAGACGTAAGGATGATAATATTTAACTTATATTTTATTTTACTAAATGTGGTTTTCTGTATAACCATTAAAATTTATCATCCATTGTCAACATTTCTTATTTGTGCATTACTGTGATTTCAGAAATTTTCCAGTACATCACATTTTATTGATGCAATAAAACACCACTTAAATTGTTGATATCAAATTTCATAGAAAGCAACTCCAATATGTATTATGTAATCAAATACTGTGTTTCATTGATCACTAAATTTTGTGGTCCGAGTCAAACACGCTAACCCTCCCCAAAATGGTACTGGAAATAAAAAAAAATCAGAGAATTATGAAACCATAGTATTCCAAAGAAATCTTCATTCATGTAGTCAATGAAGCAAAGCAAAATGATTGATCCATAAATCTCTACGTAAATGTATTCAGGCAAATTCTGAAATCTTCATCTCGACTGCTCTTAGTTTCTCTAACTCTACATAGCAGCCATCAAAATCTCTGTACCTCTGTCATCATTGTAGACTATCTTGCATTTAATTCACAAAATAAAAATGTGTCTAATGAACAAAATCAAGTTTCAAATATTTGTTACAACTCTACATTTCTTTATCAACATTGAAAACAACTTATTTCACAGAGATTACTGTAAACCAACTTTTATTCACGTTTGAGAAATCTGTGAAGCATTAGACTTTGACTACATAGACTATTAGTACAGACAGACAGACAGACTTTGACTACATAGACTATTAGTACAGACAGATTCTGTGAAGCATTAGACTGACTACATAGACTATTAGTACAGACAGACAGACAGACAGACTTTGACTACATAGACTATTAGTACAGACAGATTCTGTGAAGCATTAGACTTTGACTACATAGACTATTAGTACAGACAGATTCTGTGAAGCATTAGACTTTTGACTACATAGACTATTAGTACAGACAGACAGACAGACTTTGACTACATAGATTATTAGTACAGACAGATTCTGTGAAGCATTAGACTGACTACATAGACTATTAGTACAGACAGATTCTGTGAAGCATTAGACTGACTACATAGACTATTAGTACAGACAGATTCTGTGAAGCATTAGACTGACTACATAGACTATTAGTACAGACAGATTCTGTGAAGCATTAGACTGACTACATAGACTATTAGTACAGACAGATTCTGTGAAGCATTAGACTGACTACATAGACTATTAGTACAGACAGACAGATTTTGACTACATAGACTATTAGTACAGACAGACAGACAGACTTTGACTACATAGACTATTAGTACAGACAGATTCTGTGAAGCATTAGACTGACTACATAGACTATTAGTACAGACAGATTTTGTGAAGCATTAGATCCTCACTACATGAAGACTTAACAGTGACATGTCCCCCCCCCCCCCCCCCCCTGTAAACTGACCTCCATTGCCATCCAGATCTCTGCATTGAGTCCTGCTGTAGGTGGTTTGAGGTAGATACCATGGAAACGTGGAATGTTGGGATGGTTCCCAAGGTCTCGGAGAATCTGGTACTCTTCCTCTATCTCCTCGATCATCTCGTGTATCGACTCCAAGACTTTCATTGCCACCACTTCGCCTACCATAGAGGAAACACAGTATTTGTTAAACGTTAATGCATTAGTCCTTACCACTAATTACTGGAAATGCTTGGATATACTAAACAAGCAAATGAGTATCACCGAGTAAATTTCTTTGATCAGAGTACTTATCTATTTCCTTGTGTGCACAACATGTTTCATACTTTTACGACATTACATCAGAAAAATCAGATTTTTTTCCCCATATTTCCTTTATAATAACTTTTAAGTATTAGAAATTGAATGAAGTCTTTTCCTCTCTACATTTTGACAAGAGGCCAATGAGCCATATCGCTCACCTGAGTCACCTTAGGCATACTGTTGTTGGATTGTTGTGATTATTTTTAAAGATTTTTTTTATCAATATTTATTTCCATGATTTTTTTTTACCCCCTATTGTTGTCCTAACCTAGCCCCAAAGGATCACAACCTAGCCCCAAATGATCACAACACAACTGAAAATGAATTCAAATAACACATCTGCCTCAACACCAATATGACTAACGTGATTTTAATGTTCTGGATAGGACCCAAGGTCACAGATTGTGGTATGATATGAAATACACTGCCATAAGAAATACAAAATATGAAAGCTCTACCTTAATAGTTTGAAATGAAAAGCCTTGTCATAAGAAACCAATATACAAAATATGAAAGATTTATCTTACATAGTTTAGGAAATATTGGATTGGTCAGATTTTTATAAAGTAGGTTGAACTCCAAGGTCAAGGTCACAAGGTCAAACTTCACCAATAATGAGATCTTGTCATAAAGCATTATACACTAATTATGAAAGCCCTACCTAAAACATACTGAAAATGATCTTGAAATTTTAAGTGAACACTACACATCTTGCATGAAAATAAATAATCCTGTGGGGATCCGGGTTAGAATAGATTCTCAGTACCTCTTGCCTGTTGTAAGAGGTGACTAAATGGGGTGGTCCTTTTGGATGAGACTGCAAAAACTGAGGCCCAGTGTCATAGTGGGTGTGGCACAATAAAGATCCCTTCCTGCTCAAAGGCCATAAGCACCAAGCAATGGTGACATCGCCATATGAGTGAAAGATTCTTGAGAGGGATGTTAAACGATATACAATCAATCAAAATAATCATGTGAATCCTTAGTATACCATTCGTTAAAGAACCACATTAAAATGGGTTTTATGTTAGAACTGTGGTAAAGTTTAATTTCCTGCTAGTATATTAATGTTTTAAAGTGCAATAGAGCTTCCTATTAGAGCACTGTTGTAAAGTGTATCAAGGTTTTCTCTTCCCTGTATTGGAGTGCTCCTATTAGTGTACTAATATTTCTCTTCCCTGTATTGGAGTGCTCCTATTAGTGTACTAATATTTCTCTTCCCTGTATTAGACTGCTCCTATTAGTGTACTAATATTTCTCTTCCCTGTATTAGACTGCTCCTATTAGTGTACTAATATTTCTCTTCCCTGTATTAGACTGCTCCTATTAGTGTACTAATATTTCTCTTCCCTGTATTAGACTGCTCCTATTAGTGTACTAATATTTCTCTTCCCTGTATTAGACTGCTCCTATTAGTGTACTAATATTTCTCTTCCCTGTATTAGAGTGCTCCTATTAGTGTACTAATATTTCTCTTCCCCGTATTAGACTGCTCCTATTAGTGTACTAATATTTCTCTTCCCTGTATTGGAGTGCTCCTATTAGTGTACTAATATTTCTCTTCCCTGTATTAGAGTGCTCCTATTAGTGTACTAATATTTCTCTTCCCTGTATTGGAGTGCTCCTATTAGTGTACTAATATTTCTCTTCCCTGTATTAGACTGCTCCTATTAGTGTACTAATATTTCTCTTCCCTGTATTAGACTGCTCCTATTAGTGTACTAATATTTCTCTTCCCTGTATTAGACTGCTCCTATTAGTGTACTAATATTTCTCTTCCCTGTATTAGACTGCTCCTATTAGTGTACTAATATTTCTCTTCCCTGTATTAGAGTGCTCCTATTAGTGTACTAATATTTCTCTTCCCTGTATTAGACTGCTCCTATTAGTGTACTAATATTTCTCTTCCCTGTATTAGACTGCTCCTATTAGTGTACTAATATTTCTCTTCCCCGTATTAGAGTGCTCCTATTAGTGTACTAATATTTCTCTTCCCTGTATTAGACTGCTCCTATTAGTGTACTAATATTTCTCTTCCCTGTATTGGAGTGCTCCTATTAGTGTACTAATATTTCTCTTCCCTGTATTAGACTGCTCCTATTAGTGTACTAATATTTCTCTTCCCTGTATTGGAGTGCTCCTATTAGTGTACTAATATTTCTCTTCCCTGTATTAGACTGCTCCTATTAGTGTACTAATATTTCTCTTCCCTGTATTAGACTGCTCCTATTAGTGTACTAATATTTCTCTTCCCTGTATTAGAGTGCTCCTATTAGTGTACTAATATTTCTCTTCCCTGTATTAGACTGCTCCTATTAGTGTACTAATATTTCTCTTCCCTGTATTGGAGTGCTCCTATTAGTGTACTAATATTTCTCTTCCCTGTATTGGAGTGCTCCTATTAGTGTACTAATATTTCTCTTCCCTGTATTGGAGTGCTCCTATTAGTGTACTAATATTTCTCTTCCCTGTATTGGAGTGCTCCTATTAGTGTACTAATATTTCTCTTCCCTGTATTAGACTGCTCCTATTAGTGTACTAATATTTCTCTTCCCTGTATTAGAGTGCTCCTATTAGTGTACTAATATTTCTCTTCCCTGTATTAGACTGCTCCTATTAGTGTACTAATATTTCTCTTCCCTGTATTAGACTGCTCCTATTAGTGTACTAATATTTCTCTTCCCTGTATTAGACTGCTCCTATTAGTGTACTAATATTTCTCTTCCCTGTATTAGACTGCTCCTATTAGTGTACTAATATTTCTCTTCCCTGTATTAGACTGCTCCTATTAGTGTACTAATATTTCTCTTCCCTGTATTGGAGTGCTCCTATTAGTGTACTAATATTTCTCTTCCCTGTATTAGACTGCTCCTATTAGTGTACTAATATTTCTCTTCCCTGTATTAGACTGCTCCTATTAGTGTACTAATATTTCTCTTCCCTGTATTAGACTGCTCCTATTAGTGTACTAATATTTCTCTTCCCTGTATTAGACTGCTCCTATTAGTGTACTAATATTTCTCTTCCCTGTATTGGAGTGCTCCTATTAGTGTACTAATATTTCTCTTCCCCGTATTAGACTGCTCCTATTAGTGTACTAATATTTCTCTTCCCCGTATTAGACTGCTCCTATTAGTGTACTAATATTTCTCTTCCCTGTATTAGACTGCTCCTATTAGTGTACTAATATTTCTCTTCCCTGTATTAGACTGCTCCTATTAGTGTACTAATATTTCTCTTCCCTGTATTAGACTGCTCCTATTAGTGTACTAATATTTCTCTTCCCTGTATTAGAGTGCTCCTATTAGTGTACTAATATTTCTCTTCCCTGTATTAGACTGCTCCTATTAGTGTACTAATATTTCTCTTCCCTGTATTAGACTGCTCCTATTAGTGTACTAATATTTCTCTTCCCTGTATTAGAGTGCTCCTATTAGTGTACTAATATTTCTCTTCCCTGTATTAGACTGCTCCTATTAGTGTAGCACTGTTTTTTTTGCTTGTACCACTTTACTTCCTGCACCCCTTATTACGGTGGATAGTATACTATTGTTTCCCGTTATTTCAGTACTCACCAGACTCCCTGTGAATGCCTCGGTGTATTTCCCCATACGTCCCCTCCCCAATCAGTGTCTGTAACTCCCATGTTACCGTCGGGTCAGGGAGCTCTGAAAATTTGATCACTTGGCTATACTGGTCCAAAATCGCCAGCATGGCCACACACAATCCTGGTCAGAACTGAAAGAGAAAACAAACTGAGTCATACTCTGATATATTTCTTATCCATGGATCAGTCTGTAACTTCTGAAGATAAGAAGAGATTCTTCGATGAATTTATTTGATAATTGGGGGGGGGGGGGGGGGGGGGGGAGATATCTTCAAGTTTGATGATGCTTGATAACATGTAATGCAAACATCGAAAAAGATGAATGTGTGATGCTCAGAGGTATATGACTGAAGGAAAAAGGGAGGTAACTTATCAAATTTTGTGTAATAATATTGAAATTGAAGTGATTTTTTATCTCACTCTAACAGTGCAAAGAATGGTTCTTAATTGTCAGATAAGCTACATCTCTCTGTAAAATAACAACCTCCACCCACAAAATGTTTTTTGTAGACTCCATGTTTTCTTTATTTCAAAATACCCAGTAAGTAAAAAAAAAAAAAAATCAAGATTGAATATGAATCACAACCATGAAGTCAATAAATTTACACGCATCTGGCATGTACACCTATAGTACGCTGACGTTTTAGAAGACATCTATCACATGATACCAAGTCAGCCACCTTTCACATATTTATAATGAAAATCTCTCCAACCTTGGCGGCATTTAAATTTCAGAAGTTTAATATAAAAGATATACAAAAAGATGTGTACTCCCACTATGTAAACGTGGTAAATCTTCCCCCACACAGCTCCGTAAACACGGACTTTCATGCATAAAGATGTTAATTTGAGAGCTGCCCAAAGATATTTCCTACTAGACGTTGACCTCACTTTATAACCTTATTTTGCTTAAATTGACATCATGAATGCTGACTAGAAATAATGAAATATAAGTCAACTTGTTAATTTAGAGAAGTTTTCAAATTGAAGGTCATTAAAAAATACATATCAGAGAAATTATCTGTTTATAATTATGTGTTAAAAGCCAAAATGTTTTTTTTTTGTATTTTTGAACATTTTTAACACAGACAAAATAGCAACAGATTTCATATTAACCTACTGTATTTCAATTGAAGCCCAATAACTGAAATATGACAATCATATACATTATCAATATAATGCACAAGAACTTTGACACACGATGTTTGTTTGTTTATATGTTGTTTTTGTTTGTTTGTTTATATGTTGTTTTTGTTTGTTTGTTTATATTTTGTTTTGGTTTGTTTGAGTGTAGTTTTGTTTGTATGTTGTTTGATAATGTCCCAGTTGAGAATTTTTCACTTGTGCCGAGATGTCACCAGCTTTAAGGAGGAATACTACATCATCATAATGGCCGACTTACTTTTGAAATTTGAACGATAACATAACAAATATCAGCAGTACAAGTACGTTCCTTTTAAATCTGTAATCTCCTAGATGGGTAGCTCTGGAGGTTAACGCATTAACTGCTGATCTGTAGATCGTAGGTTGGGGTCTAGCAGGGGTTTAAGTTATTTTTCTTTATGTTTTCCTAGAACTGCATTTATTTTTTTTTACTTATATAAGGTAAGTATGAATGTTTTCAATTTCAAAATATTATTTTACACATATCCTTTACAATCTATCCATGTCAGTTTTCTCTGGTGTGTTAGTCCTCCTTAAGGGAAGTGTGTTATTCCTCCTTAAGGGCGGTGTGTTATTCCTCCTTAAGGGAAGTGTGTTAGTCCTCCTTAAGGGAAGTGTGTTATTCCTCCTTAAGGGCGGTGTGTTATTCCTCCTTAAAGGAAGTGTGTTAGTCCTCCTTAAGGGCGGTGTGTTATTCCTCCTTAAGGGAAGTGTGTTAGTCCTCCTTAAGGGAAGTGTGTTAGTCCTCCTTAAGGGCGGTGTGTTAGTCCTCCTTAAGGGAAGTGTGTTAGTCCTCCTTAAGGGAAGTGTGTTAGTCCTCCTTAAGGGCGGTGTGTTAGTCATCCTTAAGGGCGGTGTGTTAGTCCTCCTTAAGGGAAGTGTGTTAGTCCTCCTTAAGGGTGGTGTGTTAGTCCTCCTTAAGGGCGGTGTGTTAGTTATCCTTAAGGGAAGTGCCCATAACTTTGACCTATACATGGTACCCTACAGGGCTGTAACAGTGACGGTCTTTGGATCTGTATCATTGTGTCACATGGGACCTCCATTTTTAAGGTCATGTCTGAAAGTCCCTTTCTAGGCTTGGTGAAGGAACAGTCACTTCCTATGTTAAACGTCTTTAAGTTTGATGCAGCTTAGGATTGAGAATTGAACCTGTATTTCCCAGGTGTGCAGCTAATGCCTCAACCAGCAGGATACCGCAACCAATCACACCACAAGATGTAAATTGATGTGTACAAAATAAATATAAAGTTATGTAACAAAAATTGAAGTATCTCATTTCCTAAGCTGCAAACAATCCCCTGCTGTACGCCTAGTAGGGATACAAACCAAACAGTCCATATAAATCAGGAAGTAGATATACACACACATACACTTATCTGACAAATATTTTCATACCTCTAATGTGAGGGGGATAATTACCTACTGACAAGATAAGATTTTTATCTCCTCTACAGACCAAGACAACAACATTAGTAACACAGATTACCCAAAACATTACATAATTAATAAACATATTCTGCACTAAATCTCAAAACAAATGATGGAACTAAAATCAACAGAACTTCCAATTACCTAAAAGAAAAAAAATCAGCCTGAAAAGACTGTGTACATAAATGGAAAAAAAGAAAAACTAATATACAACACCTGTGTATAGGAAACAGACATATCTCGGAACACACCCAGAAATAAGTAGATTTCTCCGAACAGGTGATTTGAGAGAAAGCTCCCTGGCTATAGTATATATATATATACAGGTATGGAGTTCATTTTATTGATTTTCATTTCAGCCTGCCTTACAGTCATGCACAGTTAAGTATTGCTTGCACTTTCTGATCAACCATCAGAAGTTATTAAATATCACCATTCTTATCAATAAATGATACACAGCTGACCCTTAGCCCCCTGAGAATTGCAGTCTGCCTCACGATACAATATATATCATGATACATTCATACCATATCATACATATCATAATACATTTTTTAATGACTTTAATAACTTTAAGATTTCTGTTGTCTCTTTGTGTAATGGTCATACATTCAGTATTTACATTCAATGAATCCTTTCTCTTATATATCTTTTACTTTCATCTTCGACATGTTCACACTAGTTCACACCGATTTTTCATTACCCCCTGTCTGCGTAATCATTACTGAATAAGAAGCATCACCAGAGTCAAAGGTGCATTAGCTGTTCTGCTTCAAGTCAAGAAGGAGTCAATGATATGATAGTTTAGTACTAAAATCTACTTTGTATGTATCTCAACAAGACTTGTTTGTGAAACACTGCTATGCTTATAGCTTGTAAGTTTTAATTATAGTTCTTCGATTTCAATATGCCTATATTTAGTCTACTATTAATCATATAGTCTTTTGATTTTAACAAGTCTATCATTAGTCTACTATTAATGATAGCCCTGAGATTTTAATATGTCTATAGCTAGTCTACTTTAATCATAGCCCTGAGATTTTAATATGTCTATAGCTAGTCTACTTTAATCATAGCCCTGAGATTTTAATATGTCTATAGCTAGTCTACTTAGCATAGCCCTGAGATTTTAATATGTCTATAGCTTGTCTACTTTAATCATTGCCTTGAGATTTTAATATGTCTAACAGCCTTTCCTGAATGTGAGCACTACAGGAGGGAACGGAGATGAAGACTGATTAATTGTAAACAACTCACATAATTGTGATAGCAAGAAAAATTACCTTGGCGAGTTTATGAATAATATATATAACATTAAGTAACTAATCATTGTTTTGTGTCACTCCAGGGACTGCTGCACATTACAACCCGTTCTCTGACTTGTACAGCACTGAGCTATTGTATTTATAATAGATTCCAATCATTCCATCTTTGTAGAATTGGCCCAAAATGGCCAGAGCCCTGCTGTCAGTTTCACTTCACTCCTTATCCAAACTTCTACAATTAATTACACCATTTGACTGGCCTACCTTCAGACATAATTTTCACACAGCACTAAAAACCACTGGTATACATTTCAAATTGTTCAATTACAGATTTAAATGAGTACCTGTATTTATAACCTTGTGAAGTACCTTCCGTTCAAGGACATGATACATTCACATTCATTCTCTAATCATCAACAATTTTTCGTATTAACTTTCAAGTCTAATCACAAAGAGTGGATTCCCATAACCTTTGACCTTTTCCCAAAGACTACAACAGCAATGCTAAGACCCACTCAATATGAGGTTACAAAAATCACCCTTTTTCCCACCTTATATTTTCCAGGTAAGTAGAATTGCTCTAAACAGATGTACATTTCATTCAAATTCATGGCTATCTTTAGAAAATTGATGTATACTTTCTGAAACTGTAAAAATCATTCAAGTAAAGGTGCATGGAGTACACTTTTAAATACATGAAAATTGAATTTTTAATTCACAACTTATCAAGTTTCCAACAATTACATGCAATTCCCATACAGGATTAGTTATTAGTGAATAAGAAAAGTATGACGGGCAGATCTAAATATCTCGTTCCTCTATCAGTATGAGAAGTGTTTTGACCCTTTCAGCAGGTGCTTGTTCACCGGATACTGACCAATAACAACATATTTCACAGAGAATGTGGTCAGTTTACCATCATTTGATGTTACAATACAAGCACACAGTAACACAGTTATGGGGTGGTGAGTTAATTATCCTAGTTCACAACATGCTCATCAAAAGATTTCAGGTTCATCATGATTGGTCACTGTTGAAAACAACAACAAAATACTTAAAGCAATACGCGCCATACCTATTCCACTTCACAGATTGTACAACAATTATGTGACAAAAGTTAAAAGTCTACCTGAAGTTTAAAGCATATTTTAAAGTAAACTGAGTTCATCGCAATAGTGTGCAATTATTTCTTCTGTAGTAGTCTGGGCTATATGAAGCATGGATGTTGGCCTTGATAACTCAGTGGTTATATAAAGCACCTGATAGTAATGCAGGGGTCCCAGGTTCAATTCCCAGCCTAGTCATAGATTTCTCTCTTTTCTTTTATCACATTTAGTGTTATAGACCAGCCCCTGGAACTCACAGGTAAAAATGCCTTACAGGGTATAAAGGTCTTCAAGGCGTGAAGACATTTAAGGAGGAGGAATGTGGTGGTCAGATGGATTTGATCGCTGGTGGCCAGATAGCTCAGATGGTAGAGCACCTGACTGCAGATTCAGGGGGCCTGGATTCTAATCCTGGTATAGTCTGTTGCATTTTATTCCTTCTTGTTACACTACAATGCAAGGTTGGGCGGTTAAAACCACCCCCGGTTTTAACCACTGGTTTTAACCATCCCGGTCAATACTCCCTAAATGGTCAAAAGTGGTCAATACTGGTCAATACTACTTTTAACATTCGCTAAGTGCATATTTAACTCTTGACAGATGAGATAAACAAATAATTTGAAATATCAATATGGCAAAAACTATTTTTAGATGAATGATTGTGAAAAAATGTTTATTTGAACTATACAATTGTTTCAATATTCATTTTATGGGTATGCTATATGCACATGTCCAAAATGACCCAAAAAATGGTGATTTTTTTTTTTTTTGTTTCAGTGAATTGAACGGGTATTGTAGAAATACATTATTAATGCCTACATTAAAGTTTACAACGGATAAATTTCAAATAGTTTAGCACAGTTATTGAAGGTTTTAAGAAAAGGTTTAAACAGGAAGGATTTATCATGTGTAGTGTGTAGAAAATATCAGTATTAATCATGATATTAACTAATTTTAATTAGATACACAGTGAAAGCTTGACAAGATTAATCAGATTAAATTGACAAATTTACAATGTTTACCTGTGATTATCATAATTGCTTCTTTACCTAGCCATTGATAAGGTGTGAACAAAATTGTTAAAACAACACCATGGTCATAAAATGTTTATTTAATAGTTAAAAAGGTAATTGAGGACACCTTAAAGTCATCATGTACATGAAGTAGACAAAATAAAACAATAAATTAATTCCTGCCTATTCAACTGGAATGCCACAGCATACCATTCTGAAAATTTGTTGAAAACAGAGTACAATCTGTTCAATAGTTTCTTTTTTGCATGGCTTCAAAAGTGATATTATGAATTAAAATCCCCAAATATTTTGATACACCACTGAAAATCTGCATATAGTACACGTCAATACTTTGTCATACAACATGAAACCAAGAGATCCCATTTGGAGTTTCTACACCACTGAAGAAGAAAACAACAAAACCACTGCCAAATGTAAAGAATGTAATGCTGTTGTCAGTGCCAAGGTACTCAGACTGATCTTCAGCCATACAAAGACAAAGTTCTGACCAGATTTAAGGAAGCCATGACCCCTGCTCACTTCCTTGCCAACACACTACATCCAGTTTACAGGGGTAAAAAGCTTCAACCTGACCATGTTAACAGTGCTCGAGAACTGCTGCTAGAATCCAGCCCAGATATTATACCAGATTTTCTAAACTTCATGACTGAATCCCTCCAGATTCCCCCACATGACTCTGTAAAACCAACAGTATGATGGACATGTCTCAGCAGGCCATGTCCTATCAACCAAGAATTGGATAAAATTTCCCGGAAGATCTTGCAAATGCCATCCAGCTCAGCAGCAAGGGTATTTTCCAACTTTGGGTCGATACAGACTCAACTCAGGAACAGACTCGGTCTACAGAAAGCATCGAAGTTGGTATTCTGCTACCGTTACCTCAGAGGCAATGAAGACATTGACTGGTGATAATAGACATTATTACTGTTCTTGCTCACACTGTAAATTTGTATTCAATGTATCAATGATTATCTATGAAAAACACTAAATAGTATTGTATATATCGATGTATGAATATATAATTTAGAAAAGAAAAGAAAAAAAAAACAAAATACAAAAACAAACAAAACAAAACAAAAAAGAAAAATAAAAGCAATAAAAAAAAAACTAAAAAAAAAAAACTGTTGTGGTAGCCAGAAGCCACCTGATGAGTACCCTTGGCAGGGACGAAACAGTTTTTTTTTTTCAAATATAATTTCAATATATTTTTTTTATTTGCAATTTAGCAAATGTAAATTATACTTGAGCAATATAATAAAAATATTTCAGACTGAATTTAATTACTAAAATAACAATGACTGAGTTTTTTAAGAGTCTGTAGGGGGTCGAAATAAGGCTCCAATCTCAAAGCTAAAAAGCAGGTATTTTTCTCAATTTCTGCTTTAAAATTTCCAATCAATGAATAAATTAAAAACTGGGTAGCTTGTTCATAAATCTCCTTCATAGGCCCACAGATTACAATTTTTGCTTCGAAATTGCTTTAGTAAACCTAATTTCTTTGATATTTGCTTATTTGTAAGGTAAACTTCGACCAAATTGAAAGTCACATGGAGTTCAATTATACCTTAATGCACTAGTATGTCTTTTCCCCTATTTCTTTGCATGAAACATTTTTTTTCCAATTTCAAGCAAATGTTGTTGTTTTTTCCACAATTGAAAAAGCCCATGCCCTTGATATCAAGACCTAACGAAACTGCAATGACCTGGGCACTGAGTGCCATTGATCTCATCAATTCCATAAAACATTCAGATGTTGTGCGTGAATAAAAGTACCTGTCACAATAATAATCTCACTCCACAGCAGTAAGTATTCAACTTTCACAGCTCCTCGGACCAAATCACAATTCTTGAATAGAACTACACTACAGCTGTTAATTAGAAACATTTCGTAACTCTAATGACCACTTCACATGCACTTCCTGCTTTGGAAGATAGTACCATGTTGAGAATTTCGTCACATTTATCCACCTTCAGTAATAATTTGGACAAAGCAACTTGTTGACCTTGGTGGTAGCAGACAAGTTTTAAACAAATACATTAAGTGCCACGCTTGCGTTATCCATTAGCATTGATTAGGCCAAACATATAAATCCGACATTTTCCCGCTAACCTGACAGACCTTAAATCATTCCATCCTACAATTTTTTTCCCACAAATTCATTGTTCAAGATATTATTGAATAAATACTGTTTTGTAGTTGGCATTTATATACTTTCTTAAGAGGAAACTGATTAATGCATATTAAGTTGATTTGTAGTGAAAATGAGCAGCTCATGTTCAATATTTATATCAGCAAGAAAATAGTGGCCAGAAATTAAAGTCTGTCGGAGAAAAAATAATTTATTTCTTACCTATCTATCCATATTTTGTCATGGATGTTGGCAGAAACGCAACATTTGACCTTAGCATTGGTCATCAGTGATACATGGAATTAGGTGGACGGGAGGTTTCATTTCTCCCTTCCCCCATCTCTTTCCTGTCTTTAGAACTTCCCTCTCCCTCTACTGTCTCTAGAACTTCCTCTAGTGTCTCTAGAACTTCCCTCTCCCTCTAGTGTCTCTAGAACTCCCCTCTCCCTCTAGTGTCTCTAGAACTTCCCTCTTCCCCTACTGTCTCTAAAACTTCCCTCTCCCCCTACTGTCTCTAGAACTTCCCTCTCCTCTATTTACCTTTTCCCATCCCTTTTCACTCCTTTCTTTACTTCTTCCTTTCCTCACCCTCTATATTTTACCCCAAAACCTGATGAAATTCACTAGATCATAAAACATATCAGATATTGATATCATGTAACATCACTGATCAAATTCACAACAATTTAGTATTAAACAAAATCATCAGAAGTCCAGTACAATTCCCAGAAAGACACTAACCTTACACAATCCTGGTTAAAATGTGAAATGGAGCACCTGTTAACCGACTGACAATTTCACAACAAGCACCTGTATAATTGTGAGTGTGAAGATTTACCCTGGGTGGAACACGGGTCCACAGAACCTGTTGATTATTTATGGGGTGCAGATAGCCAGTGAACGATCCATTTCTTATTACTACAGCGTTACACAAGGGGATGGCAGGTCTCACCTCTACATAGACCTGGGATTTAACTCTTTATATGAAGCCACTTGGTATGTGGCAATGCCATTGTTTATCATCGCGAGTAAACTGTTTCGGTGTTCATGATTTCCTAGAAATACAGATTTACAAAGGGTCGAAAACTAACTTTATATAACATGTATATGAAATGTTTACATTTCCTATTTTCATACTTTGAGACTAGGATATATCAATATAAATGTCATGAATAACCGAATATCAAATGACAGGGAGGGGTCCAGTCCAGTACACCAGAGAATATTCGGATTAATTTACCTTAAACGTTACGTAGTTTTCACAATTACATTAATCACATTCACAAAGAAAATACACACTTACCTGTCGATAAATTTACGGTGTATCCATGTTTTGTTTACATTCTCTGCGCACTGGTCGATTCATCAAACCTGTTTTTATTTTTGGCTCGCATGCAAACCAAAATCTCACCTGTCAATACCTGTAGCGCCACCTACAGGTTTGGTGCGGATCTAGAAAGATTTGTGATTGCCAACATTGTATCACCTTCGCTAGCCTAGGTGTGTTTTTCACAGTGAAAAGAGAAATGTTTAGCGTGAAGCTAGCGAAGATAACACTGTATACGTTTAGCTGTTAAAAACTATCTTTTAAAAAAAGTGTGTGTGTGTGTTGGGGGGGGGGGGGGGGGGGAGGGGAGGCAAAGAAATAAAAGGAAAATCCAATCCAGCCGAGCTGCATCGGGGATATAGCCTGGCCCAAAGAAGGGAGAAGAGTATGAATGTATGAGAGTATAAAAAGGGGGGGGGGGGGGGCAAGTCTCATCATCAGGAGTATTGGTACCACATCTTGTCTTGGGATGTCTTAATATCGGCCCCCGTCAATATTAAATCTTAGAACTGGTATGTATGAGATAATATCCATGTATGAGCTGATATGCGAAAACGTGTGAAACTTCTCCTATCTCCGAATTTTTTAACAATCTTAAACAGTTCTCCCGATCCAAATTTTGTTTAAAAGACCTGCATACTTCATGTAAAAACTTAGGGTTTTTTCTTTCGTTCTTTTTGAAGCAACTTGTGATTTCCATTGCTTAATAAAATTTTTAATTTATAATCATATCAATTTTTAAGTGCACTTTTGAATTGATGAATTTTAACTCAGGTGACCTATTGCAATTCGTCAGCGTCAACATAGTCAAACTAGATGTTATCACTAGACAGTAATACTCGCACACGAGTGTTTGCCTTTGAATCTTTGAATATACTCTTTACCATAATTATATATTCAGTATATTAAAAAAAAAAAAAAAAAAAAAAAACAGTTGGGGTGATGACCCCTAAACCATATATATTTCTGCTGCACATATTAGTTTAGTCAATATACAAAATGACCTCCAGAAAATTGCTACAAAATGTTTTATTGCTTTAAGTTATACTACAATACAGTCTTAATAACATATCAAAAATATACAAAAATATAATCTGCGGAAGACGTTGAAAAGGGGGTCTTTAATATGATCACGAACCATAAAATCATAAAATCTTCGATCAGAGAATTCGAAATTTCTGGTGACGCCCAAGGCACGTACCAAATTTTATGGAAATCGGCGTTTCGATGTCAGTGCAGCTGCACTGTGGAACAGCCTGCCAGCCGTTTTAAGGTTCGAAGACAACCTGGCCAGTTTTAAAAAGTTACTTAAGACACATCTTTTTAAATTAGCTTTTTTTAACTGACCCTTTCATCAATTTAATATTTAGATCTTAATCTGTGCTGAACATATTTTACGAATATTTTAATCACTGTTTAACCCATTTCTATATCTAAACCCCCTTTTATATTTTGTATGCCCATGTTATTTTCAATTAATTTTAGTTGTGTATATTCATTGTGCAGTTTCAAATAATTATGTAAAGCGCTTTAGAGTAATTTAATTATATTTAGCGCTATATAAATGTTATAATAATAATAATAATAAAATTTGAATTTTCATTTATGCTACAATTCATCCTACACAGAAAATATGACATAAATATGACGTCATGACACAAGTTTATGAGATGATACGCTGTGAAAGAATGGTCATTATTAGATGAGAAAGATATATATATAAACCGCAATAATAATTTATGTTAAATAAGTTCATCAAAATGGGGTTCTTAGGTCTCTTAATGTTTATTTGATGCTAGGCGCGTAAGTATTTAACGATATAAACTCGGACCAAGTAGGGGGACTAGTTAAATTTACGTATCAAAACAATCGATCATCGCCCGATTCCAGATTTTCACCAGCAGAAGTACATTGGGTCCATAATCGTAAATCAAAATTTTTAAACAGATGTCCAAAATCAAATTGTCATATTGAGGTAGAAATGGCCTTTATTCACTTGCAAAAATAATATATGGTGAGTCATATGTGGCATTTTTATGCATTCTATACGCATATAACGTAAAACAACAAATTTCAATGTAATTTTAAAAATCCTGTTTCTATTTAGAATTTTTTTAGTAAAACATTGAAGATTTCTTGTATACCAAAAGATAAAACATTTTTTTGAAATTATATTCAACAATTCCAAAAATCAAAGCATAGAGTAAAAAAAAAGGGGGGGGGGGAGGAGGCAAAGCTTTGTCTGCTGAATTGAATCGATACAAAAATGGATATATGTGTTCTCTGCAACAAAGATCTTTATACAGAGAAAACAATTGTTTTACGGGAAAAGGGAAGCATTGGTATTAACAATGCAAGCTCTGAAAGAGGCGATTCTATATCTACTAGGGCTGGACAGGTCTTTTATGAGGAACGTCGACGTATTTATGTCAATCCCATAGTTATAAAAAGTTTGAAAAGAAAATCAACATCACCGGTAATCCCTATTCCATCCAAATTGCTTAGATTAGAAAAGCAATTCAATTTCAAAGAAGACTGTCTATTTTGCGGAAAACCAGTTCATGGTAATGCAAAACGGAAAAAAAACCATGGTGTACACTCGGTTCAAACGACACAATTTCAATTAACTTTGGAACAGATATGCAAGTACAGAAACGATGAATGGGCAGTTGAAGTTAAAGGTAGGATATAATTTGCTAGGGATCTTCATGCGGTTGATGCCATTTATCAGAGTACCTGCAGTGGTAATTTTCGATCAGGAAGAAAAGTGCCAGAGATGTTTTCAACATGCAAAGAAAGTGCATCTTATTCACAAGGTCGGCCAAATACCAGCCACAAACTTTTCTTTCAAAGTGACAAAATACTTGGAAGAAACTGATTGATTGTTTGGTGTTTCTAGCCACCTGAGCAATTTCTCAGCTATCTTGCGGCTATCTCTATTTAAACCGAAACACAAGTTAAAAAAGTATTAATATATTTAAAGTAAAACGCTATTTGTTTACATGTTAAAATATAGTACTAAAAATGTCACTATCGCTGTGTATAGAAACCATTTGCACGTATAATTTCGTACAATAATTGACCGGTTGTGGTAGTTTAGTTGTTAGAGAGTTCGCTTCGTAACAGGGAGGTCGTAAGTTCGAGCCCCGCTCGTGCCATGGCCGCGTCAAACCTAAGACGAAAAATAGATAGCGATTGTTCCTTCGCCAAACGTTCGGCATTTAGAAGTGAGAATCACGGGTCTTTCGGATATGACCTTAAAAACGGAGGTCCCGTGTCACGTTGGCACGTTAAAGAACCCTCACTGCTACGGCCCTGAGCGCTAAGCATAGGTCTAAATTTGTGGTACTTCACCTACAGCTGGTCACGTCTCAATATGAGTGTAAAATTCTCGACGGGACGTAAAACAAACAATCAATCAATTATTTTTTTAACTTACTGGGCTTCTCCGATTATTCCTTTCAAAGTTTAGTGAATCACAAACGGAGAAAGTTTTGTCACAGGCTTTTCATTTTCGTCAAGCGTTGATAAAATAATATATATATATATATATCTAGCCCAATTTTCACTTCGATCAGAGTCTGACTCAGAGTCATCGCCTTCCACAAGTTTTCTTTTTTTTTTTTTTGTATGCCATGTTGAAGAGAATATGGTTCAGCACCATTGCTCGCCGCCCGCCTCGAAGCGCCAACAAGGGCGATGCCGACTTCCGCGGATATCCAAGGAGAAGACGAACACCTAGTGGATACAGCGGTGTTATACTTGGACGTATCCACCCAATTGACCCTGGCCACCGCTTAGACGTCCCAAAGTATACAGTGATCAAACACCAGTAAAAGTATCTGCATAAAACAAGGATTGGAAAAGTCTAAGCTAGGCATGACCAGCCGATTGACCGTGCCGGGCCCAGCACGACCGCCCTTTTAGTATGAAATGAGGACCAAAGTAGAGTGTTGGCCAATGAGCGTTGTAGCCTTAACACCCATCAACCTCAGCCACCAGGATCCCCTCTTCCATCAACACGGATCTCATCCCACGGCAAACAGGACGCCCCTTCTAGTCGCCTTTTACGATTAAGCAGAGGATACTGTGGGCCCAATTCTTATCTCCCCGGACCCACACGGGGGAATTGGAAGAAAATGACGACGAATAGACCACAATCAAAGATCTAGTAGACTACATGAAAAGTCTCTCTGGAGACGAGGCATATTCCCCTCAACACATGAAAATCAAATTGAAGAACATTATGTTATGCCCATCATAATAACTGAATTAAACGGCAAAGAAAATGTACTTACATTCGTCAGACTGCCGCAACCATATTGCATAATTTCTATAGGGAATCAGAAATTCTAAAGTCCGACGAAGAGAATAAAAGGTTTCGGATATAATGTTTTTGCCCATGATTGATCTGAACCCAAGTGATTTGAATTGCATCTTTTCAACGTTGATGTTTGTTTCTAAAGAAGCTTCACAACATAATCGAACTACAATCATAACGTTTGATCAACCATTGTATTGGAGAGCAGTTATGATGACAAGCAGTGAGGAATGTAGCAACATAGTTGTGCGTCTGGGGGCTTTAAAATAGAAAATGAATGACGTTTATCTAAAATTCTAAGTTGTATTTCTGCAAGAAAATGTTAGCAAAGAAGATATAATCCATGCGGGAGAGGAAGTATTAGTTAGCTAGCATGGCGGGGCACCTTTAGAGGGTTTAGATATTCTCAGGTGGAGAAAGTTTACGACCAAAACAATGTCAGTTAAGAGGCATGTTGTCACTTCCACCTACAGCTGGTGACGTCTCAATATGAGTGAAAAATTCTCGACGGGACGTTTAACAAACAAACACTCAATCAATCAGTCCACCAACTTCTAATGCTGCCATGTTTCACTCAATGCGAGTTTACTTACAGTGTCAGTACTGGAAAGGCAAAACAGTTGCAGATCTCGATCCTACTGAATGGGGTTGGACTCTGAAAACTGGCAAACTCCTACCTATTCAAATGTCTAAGCAAGCTGCACCAGACTTTCTGTTGAAAATCATCCACTGCAACTGTAAAACTGACTGTGACAATAAGAAATGTAGCTGTCGAAAGAATGGCATAGCGTGTTCTGGTGGATGTGGAGAATGTAGAGGAATCAACTGCTACAATTCAAGAAATACTCCAGAATCTGATGACGAGAGTGAAAACGAGACCTAGATCTGAAAATCTGTAATATTCCTTGTCCTTTACAATAAGAAGGATGTTAATTCCATATCTATTAGCATTTTTTTGCCCCAACATTTCTTCATTATTTGTTGTCAACGTTTTTAATCTAGTTGTACATATTCAATCCTTATCAAGATTAAATATTATTAAGTTATTAACTTTTTCCATATTCCCGGCAATTTTTCAATAACTGTCTTTTACCCCAAAAATTCCTTTAATATTTGTTCTTAAACTTTTAAAGTTTTTCAATTAGTTGTACATATTCAATCCTTATATTTTAGTTCAGCATAAATTGATGTCCACTGATTTAATTTATTCATTACATTTTTCCAGATTTCCGCGATTTTTCAATGAAAACCCAGCATTTTACCCCTAAAAACTATTTTCCACAAATTATAGAATTGTATATTTTTAATATGGGATTTGTACATATAAACACCTTTGGTAATTAGCTGTGTAGCAATTTTCATTATGTTTAGCTTAAATTTTGATAGATTGACTAGACTATATCAAGATGCATTAAGTATTCTGAATGCCAAGTGCCCCAGGGTCTCTTTTGATTGGTCAAATGTCTTTAAAATGGTTGAGAATCCAACCCTTAAAGTAACTGTATATTTGCACATGATATATTAATGCTCGTCGTTTTTCCACCTCATTTTCTCCTCAGGGTGAAAAAGAGAATTCCGAAAACTTACGACACACCTAAATCACGTCCTAAAAGATGATTTAGCTACTGCATAAAATGTAAGAGGAATTCTGGAAAAACATTTTTTTTTAAATTCTGTCATGATTGATTGATTGTTTGTTTGTTTTACGTCCCGTTGAGAATATTTTATTCATATTGAGACGTCATCAGCTGTGGGTGAAGTACTACAAATTTAGACCTACGCTTAGCACTCAGGGCCGTAGCATTGAGGGTTCTTTAACGTGCCAACGCCTACCGTGACACGGGACCTCCGTTTTTAAGGTCATATCCGAAAGACCCGTGATTCTCACTTCTAAATGCCGAGCGTTTGACGAAGGAATAATCACTACCTATTTTTCGGCTTAGGTTTGACGCGGCCATGGTACTAGCGGGGCTCGAACTCAGACCTCCCGGTTACGAAGCGAACGCTCTAACCACTGAGCTACCGCGAGCGGTAGGACTGAATATTGACTTGGATTTACAATATGCATCATTTTTAAAGTGGAAAAGGTTGACCAAGGTCAATAAATCAGCACTGTTTAAGTGTAGAGGAAATCTACCCAAGATTTACGATGGTTATGAAATTCATTCGATATCTTCAATAATATATATATATATATATATATATATATATATATATATATATCATACATATAAACACATCACATCATATATATATATATATATATATATATATATATAATATGATATGTGATGTGTTTATATGTATGAAAACATATATATATATATATATATATATATATATATATATGATGTGATGTGTTTATATGTATGAAAACATAGGGAAAATATTAAAATAAAAACTTAAACTGCATTGATTTAACACGACGCCGTTCATTGTTTACATGTGTAACCTGGGGAAATATATTCCGGACGAAAATGTAATCAAAATAATATTTGCAAAACTGATATTATCATTGTTTTTCGTAAATTTGATATGATGAAGTGCTGCGTCATTATAAAAAGCTGCGATATGTCCACCCCTCAAAATATATCCGTATATATAACTACAGTAGGGACTTGTAGGGTAACAGGAAGGTGGAGAAAGGCGAAAGGAAGAGGTGAAAAATAATGAGAGGAGTAATTGAGATGTAGGTGAAGTACCACAAATTTAGACCTATGCTTAGCGCTCAGGGCCGTAGCAGTGAGGGTTCTTTAACGTGCCAACGACTACCGTGACACGGGACTTCTGTTTTTAAGGTCATATTCGAAAGACCCGTGATTCTCACTTGTACAGGTATTGATTATAAGGAGAAAAGTGGATTAAAGATTGGAATGAATTCAAGAGATGAAACATTATATCATTAACAAGAGGTGAATAATTCAAGATATGAAACAGTAATATGATTTGCAAGAGATGCCGGGAAAATTAGGGGATGAAAAATTAATTAAAATGATTTGTAGGATTTGATTAATTCAGGAGTTGACATGCTTTGTTCTTTGCAAGAGATGAACAAATGCAAAAGTTGCCATGCATTAAGAGAATAACAATTCATGAGATGACAGTTTGTAAGTTATAGAGTAATTGAAGACTAAAAAGAGATGATACACGCAATTCTTAAAACATTTTGAATAGTATTTGTTTTGAAAATATATAGTTAATTTTTATTGCAATAGGTCAACATCCGCCGTCGTGCGTCGTCTATTAACATCTTCTCTATGACAACCATTGCAATTCTTTTCAAATTTGGTATGAGGCATATTTTTTAACAAGGACATAAATGCACTTCTGCATCTCTTGAGCCTTACTGGCGGGCAAAAATTGACCAATTTTCGAAAATCTTCTTTACAGCCGCACATCTATAAGGGAATCTAAATGCATTGTGATGAAGAGCAGGAAGTCCTCTACCAAAATTGTAAATTTCATGATCCCCGGGGTAGAGGTTCTGACTGAAGGGCGGGTACTAAACTAGTTACAGAGTGTTTATGTGTAAAACATTTAATATCTTTTTTAGTGCTGTTGATTCTAAAGTGTAACAAAATGGATATTTAAAAATAGCAGGCAGTCTTTTACTGAACTTGTACTTTTCATTATCCCAGGTGTAGTCTTTTTTTCACTTCTTGATAACTACTTATGAATTCAAACTTAGTATGAGGAATCTTGGGGTAAAGAGTGACATTAGTTATAAATTTTAGAACCCCTACCTCTATCCCCCGGTCAGAAACAGACAAATATGACCATTGTTCATAAACTTTATGCTCCACAACCGCATATTTCTAAGAAAAACATTCTGACAAATACATTCTGACAAATACATTCTGACTTAGAACAGGAAGGCCTCTACCAAACTGCTTAATTTTATTATCCCACGGGTTAGAGGTTCTATCTCCAATGCGAGACCAAACTCGGCATATAGTGTTTTTGTGTAAAATATTTAAATTAAAATAATATTGCTTAATATTATTGATACTAAATTAAAACTAAATAGATAGTTTCAACGAGGGGATAATCATTTATCAAAATTGTAAATTTCAGGATCCCAGAGGTAGGACCAGGGTTGTTGTGCCAGAATGGTTATAATGATTAAATGTCTTCATCATTTGAAAGATTTCTTTAATTTTTCTGGTGCTGTATTAAAACTGAAGGACATTTAGGAAAAGCAGAAAGGGTTGTACCAATGTTGTGAATTTCGCAACCCAAGAGTTCTGAATCTAAGGCGGATCCAAATAGTCCTATAATGTTGATGTATGATATAATATAGTCTTTCATTAGTTTGAACAGTTTTTGGGTTGTTTTTTTTTGTTTTTTTTTTTGTTTTATTGAAAGAACACATATTGTTTTATACTGCTGTTGATTATTAGAATTTAGTGGGTAGTCCCAGGGGTAGGGATTTCGGTAACAAGGTGGGAAAATGAACAAAGTGCGTAAATACCTTTAATATTTGAAAGACGGCTTTAATTTTGTCTAGATATGCAGAACAGGAAAATTATTATTAAAATATATTTCGTAACCCTTGGGACTAGTGATACTTTGATGCTTTTAAATAATACTCAGATGACTGATAAGGTTTGTGGTCCTCTTATTTGATATTATCATGTGTGAAAACACATCATAGGGAATTTAAGTCTGTTCCTAGTTTTCTTGTCAAATGAATGATGTGAAAATAAAAGTTTGTACAAAAAATAATGAGACCAAAGAACAACAAAAATCCATGAGAAAAAAATGTAGATAATGTGTAGCTGCCCACATTCATCAGGAATTTGATATCATTCTGTTTTGCAAATAATCATATCTTCATCCACATGATTTGCTTATTTATTTCTACCTTCAACCAAGATCATTCAACACATGTATCGATATCTAAGATGCACACAGATGGTATGATTGATGGTTTTGAATACTATGGCCTTTTACTTTCTCTTGCTTCTACCTTAAATCTCTGTGTTTTGCAAATCAATCAAAATATCATGGTCACTTTTACATCCATGGGCAATTCAGCTGCTATATTTAACGTGAATTTAAAATAGTATTTGATCCTCATGTGTATGGCAGTGAAGCTAAATAAATCCGATCCAATTATAACCCTATTTCAATAACAGTGTGTGGATTTTCAAATTTAGAATAACTTCCTGTTTTTCTGTGTGTTTTGTTTGTTTTTCTTTTGGCACCAATTCTTCCCTAGCAGTATAGATTGATTGATTGTTTTGGGGGTTTAACGCCGTATTGGCAATATTTCAGCCACTTTACCCTGGTTAACTAAATAAAATATGATTGGTTTGGAAGAGTTTTGGAGCAGCATAGGAAATGAACAGAATACATAGCATTAGTATTTTCGTGACATTTTGTATCGTTCGTCACCTCGTTTCATTACTTTCAGTACTTTGATTCTCATTTCCCTTTATATTTTGTATCACTGGTTAGGAAATTTTGTGTAATTTGTAGAAATAATCAGGTGTTTAGAAAAAAGTAACAACATTTAATTTTGGTGGCTTAGGCTACTTCCTAAGGTGCACTCAACCTGTTTACAAACATGTGAAAATCATGTGGATTCAAGAGTAGGCTTGTTTGCCGGTAGAAATAAAATGTATATATATTGTTTTTCCAGTGTCAGCAGACGGTAACACAGAACATTCCCGACTGCGTTATTTGGAATCAATTTTTAATGATCCCATCTCTATAGTGACAGTAATTACCGGAGTGGGCATAGGCACTCGGGTCGTGGACAATGTTAATAAACACTATATTATTTATCGAGGAAATTCGAACTCTGATGGTGACATTTTCCCCACTGCATGATGTGGAGTTTCAGTTTTTCTAATCTATTATGTTTATTATACACTAGTATGAACAGAAAACTTACTTTCATAAGCGTTTAAAAATTTACATCACTCACTGTATACTAGGCAAATGTTTCATTTAGTATACACTCTGACTCTACGCACAAGTTCTCTTAAGTTGCTATTAAAAAGATGCTAGAGTTCCTCATTGACAATATCATCGTGGTCGTTGGTGATCGGGTCTTCCAACAGTCTGTTAGAACTTCCTTTGGCACAAATTGTGCTCCTTTGTTGGCTGACCTGTTTTTATATTCTTATGAAGCAAAATTCATTCAAAAGCTTCTACATGAGAAAAAAGCTCTTGCTGTTGCCTTCAGTTCGACATTTAGACATATCGACGACGTTTTATCTATCAGCAATGATAATTTTCATTCATATGTCGATTCGATATATTCCAGTGAACTTGATATAAAAGACACCAGACACCACAGAATCTTCCAATCTGCTTCGTACTTCGTGCTTGCTGGCGGCAAATTAACAACTCAACTTTATGACAAACGGGATGATATCAATTTCTCCATCGTAACTTCTCTTATCTAAGTGGCAATATTCCATCATCACCTGCATATGGCGTTTATATCTCCCTACTGATTCAATACGCAAGAGCTTGCTCTGCATACGATCAAATTATAAATCGAGGCAGGCTACTGACAAAGAAGTTGATATTACGGGGTTTGTACAGTCTCGTCTAAAGTCAGCATTTCGCAAATTTTATGGTCGTTATAACGATCTAGTTTGCCAGTACAACTTTTCATTAGGTCAAATGCTGTATAAAGTGTTTCATACCAATTGTTAGGCCGTTCTTGGCACACGATTCCCCCGTTTACTTGATCGGGATGTAACCTACCAAACACGTCTGCAGCATCACTCGTCTGTAATATACTAAACACGTCTGCAGTTTTCATCGTCTGTAATATACCAAAACACGTCTGCAGTTTTCATCGTCTGTAATATACCAAACAGGTCTGCAGCCTTCAATCGTCTCTAACGTGCCAAACATGTCTGCAGCCGTCAATCGTCTCTAACCTGCCAAACACGTCTGCATCTAACCTTGTTTCTAATGAGGTAATACTGAACAATGCTGTGGTTGATGTCGAATTTTGTCGTTCAAAATTCGGACTTTTAGATTTGGATTGTACAGAAAGGGTCGGATAACTAGTATTGCTCTTATAACTAAATATCAAGCATCACAGTATTCTAAAACGTTTGAATTCACAATGCATTAGTCCTAAAAGGGGATATTGTACACCTTTACCCCCCTCCCTCGTGGTCTTGACTTTTAATGTTTTGTGCTGGATTCATTTCCAGAAAATCCTAAATCACTATGCTTGAACAGTAGGTGGGGAGGACCAAAATGATTTTCCTACATGAAATTGGGGATAGTCTTGGCGAGGGTTGTTATAGAGGCCGAAAGAAGGCAGTTCGCGTAATCGGACCAGAGGACGTAATTCTAATTACACTGGTACACAGTCAAGCTAAAGCAGCAGATATTGGGGGTATTTAAATGTCTACAAGATTTGTTGTTACAGGGGATGCACTTTGTCACATGTTACTGCATGTAATGAGTGATATGTTTCAGACATGTATTACCAAACGTGAAATCTTATGATAGATCTGTAAGAAATTTAAGAAATATACATGATATACATGTATATGTTTACTGATAGGTTTACATGTCTTATTTCATCGCCAGGCTGTCATGAATTTAAAGTACTAATCTTTGCAACAACGGTACCGTGAGAGGCGTCGCTTTGTTTCGTGGAAACGTCGTTCCACGAACGGAAGTGAAAAAACCAGTGACCCGTGAAGAATTTCAAGATCAGCTGAATAGGAAGGTAAGACAATATTTTTTCTTAATATTTTATATATTTTTAAAAAAATTATTATTATTATTTGCAACTTAAATTTAATTCAAATTGAATTCTACAATTTTACATAATTAGAGTTTAATGTGAGATCAACTGGATTATAAAAAAATACTAAATAGATAAAAAAAAAAAAGAAGCGTAAAATGAACATGTAGGCACAGGCAAGTACGTTTTAATAATTAAGTATTTTTGATTCATGTCGGACGGGAACCAATGTTAGCCTTCACAAAGTCTGCATATTAAAAATAGCATTTCTATTAAAGTATCGAAAGCTAATAAAAATCCTAGAAATGAACAAAATATATAGATGTGTTAGCAGCGTGTAAATTACCAGCAGAACTGCAGCTCTGGGACCCACCCACCCCCATTCTCCGAGAGCTTGATTTCTGCAACAGTGATATATGTAGATAAGAAGCATAGATGCTTTATAAAAAGATTGCTTAATTTGTCCCTAAATTTATCACCGAATTAAGGACTACTTATTCTGCAAAACCGACTGAATGGAATCTTGTATATGCAATAGGTTCTTGGTTACATTATCAAAGTCCGATTGTAAATTTGAAAAAAATGTATATTTAGTGTAGTCATGGTAGGGATGAATTTCGTGCTTAGCAGGGTATAACGGTATTTAAAAGGTTTTGTTTATTTAAATATTTTAAAATCGCTGATACGATCAGTAAGTTACAAGTCTGATTCACTTGTTAACAGGGCATGATGAGAATGTCTACAAAAAGAAATTGTTTTTAAGAAATAAATTTCATTTTTGAAAATACATAAGGGTATCGATTATGACGCTTCAAGCCAGCATACTTCATGGAACGCGAAATCCATTTCTTATACGTGTATGTATTTCCATTATACTAAAATATCAGTCGGAATTCCCAGCCATTGAAATAGGCGCACTACATAGGCGTCGGAAGCAAATTGAAAAGGGGCGGGGTTGGGGGCTAAACCAACAAAAAAAGTTTCTACGCCGAGCACACACACAAGCTACTTCCTATTGAATTCATATACAAATTGTGACTAAGATTACAGTATTTGAGTGAGCTGCAGGAATTGGCGATTGGTTCACCAAAATTTCTCAGCTTTTGAGTCCTTTCATTAGAATTTTCCAAAACGATTTCTAATGCCATTCACAAGTAAATTAATTGCCTCAAAATATTGAACTCTGTACAACTCTTCGTAAGTATCGTGGTGATACAGAGATCCTTCGTCATATTTTTTTCCGGCGAACGTCTTCGACGAAGCACTGCAGGACCATCAATATCAAAATCTGTGGCTCTTTTTATATATATTTTTTTTTGGCATCCTCATAGAATGAGAGTAAAGCTTCGTCTGCTCTAAGAGACTCCAGAGTTCTCACCGTGCTGAGAACCTTTTCCTGACCTTCTGCAGCATTGGATTTGTCTGAAGGGCTTTGCTAAGAATATCGCTATGACGGAGCAACTGTTCACCCAAAAGACAACCAAAGAGGAAGTCAAATTTGTTCATGTAGGTCATAAACCCTCTTATTCTGCATCTCATGTCTGAAACTTTTACATACTCCACCAACTCCTCCTTTACGCCCAAAAATACTTTGTATGCAGCTATTACACTCTGAGGAGCATCTGCTCGAACTGTCTACCTTGTTGAACACAACTCTTATTCCAGGCGATGAAGTCTCTAAAATCTCAGATTCTTTCAAATTTCTAAAATTTGCTTCTCTTCTTGGCGACCCTTTGATCAATTATGTTATTTCACGTGTTACTTCAAGGGCATCTCTCATAATTATAAAGATCCCTCCCTACTCAAATGCCATAAGCGCCGAGCATAGGCCTAAATGTTGCAGCCCTTCACGGGCAATGGTGACGTCTCCATATGAGTGAAAGATTCTCAAGAAGAACGTTAAACAATATACAAACAATATACAATCAATCACTCATAACTGTAGATGATTTAACAGCATCAGAGCTTGCCAAGTTTAGAGCATGATCATAACAGTGCGAATAAAGAGCTCTGCTCTCTTTCTCTAACATTTGCTTTGCAACTCTACTTTTTGACCTTGTCATTAAGGCAGCCATATTGTAACACAAACTCCGTAATTTATTAAAAGGGATATTGATCCTGGTCAAGGTATCAGTGATTGCAGAAACGAATGTATCGGCTTTAATGTTGTTGTCGACTTCATAAATGCCAACAAAAATTTAAAATTTCGTGTGGCACAAACTGGTCATCGATGTATCGGAGGCAAATAACGAGTTGTTCTCTATTAGAAATGTCAGTAGTCTCAGCAGCCATTTTGGTTAGAAATTTGACATTCTCTAAATCTTTCACAACATTTCTAAGAACTTGATTGGCTGTTACTTTAAGTATGTCGTTTTGAACTTGTACTGAAACATATTAATCAGTTTTTTCTCTGAATTCACGACTGCAAAACAGGATCACTGTCTGTCTGCAGTTTAACCAACTCGTGAACATCAGAGCTCTCCTGCTTCCCCCTGATTGGAATAATTTGTTTTGCTAGCTATCTTAAACTCCCAATTATTTTCAGGAAACAATCTCTGTTTACTGAGAAATTTAATAACATCCTTCAATACTTTTGGAAGTGTAAACGATCTCTCAACCGCTTCTCTCTGACGCTTGCTGTTGGTATGTTTTTTGAAGCGCATTGTGGCTTTCTTCCAATTATTGAATTCTGTTGACAAAAATGCCTTCTCTTTACTATGATTGGACAACACACCACCCTTGTAAGCTGTTATACAGCAGAAACAAAATGCTGCATCTATGGACAGATCATAGCGGAGCCATTTCCATTTCTCACACCAAGATCCCATATCACAGCGGGTGTGGCACGATAAAGATCCCTCCCTGCTCATAGGCCACAAGCGACTAGCATAGGCCTAAAATTACAGCCCTTCACCGGCAATGGTGATGTCTCCATATGAGTGAAAAATTCTCGAGCGGGACGTAAAACAATATATAATCAATCAATCAAAGTTCAGTTACACTTGAGAGACTGATGTGAATAAAATAATGGTAAATTATATGTTAACATAATATTAATACTAGCTTAATACTAGCACAGTTGTTTTGTGTTTGAGATAAGATAAATATATTGATTGATTGATTGATTATTTATTGTTTTCCGCCACACTCAACAATTTTTCAGTTAAAGATAAATATAAAGTAGACACTATAGAATATACATATTTTTTTTAAGTTGGACAGGAAAATCTTAACTGGACGACAGGTAGAAGACAGATATTTGCAGCTGATCAAATACATCGTTGATCGGTAAGAAAACATATTAAATATACCCGTATTATGTATTAGTCATGAACCTTTTACTCTCTAAGATAAAGTTTGTACCAGAAGAAAAATATTTCAAGTTTCGATGTACAAGAGATCATTTAATCTACACAAAACTAAGCCACCTGCAGTGGGATAGTGTATTATACGTATTGTATGAGAACGTGTTCCTACGTATTAACTTTTTCGGCCCAATACAATAAAACAAGCTTATAACAAAGTGCTGGGCGACGATTTCAGTTTAAACAGTATTTCACTGTTTATAACATAACAAGGATTGGACAACAAGCACACCCTATATAAACCTTCTCCTTGGAGGGGACGAACTATTTATAAACGTTATTCGTTTTATACAATACGTTTGGAATATGTTTTAAACTACAGGGATTGAAAATCACTTCGCTGTAAGCACGGATTCATAAGTATGTTCACTGTAACTGTGTTTTACTGTAATGTGAATTCATTATAAGCGTGTTCACTGTAACTGTGTTTTACTGTAAGTGTGAATTCATTATAAGTGTGTTCACTGTAACTGTGTTTTACTTTAAGTGTGAATTCATTATAAGTGTGTTCACTGTAACTGTGTTTTATTGTAAATGTGAATTCATTATAAGTGTGTTCACTGTAACTGTGTTTTACTGTAAGTGTGAATTCATTATAAGTGTGTTCACTGTAACTGTGTTTTACTTTAAGTGTGAATTCATTATAAGTGTGTTCACTGTAACTGTGTTTTATTGTAAATGTGAATTCATTATAAGTGTGTTCACTGTAACTGTGTTTTACTGTAAGTGTGAATTCATTATAAGTATGTTCACTGTAACTGTGTTTTACTGTAAGCGGGAATTCATTATAAACGTGTTCATTGTAACTGTGTTTACTGTCAGCAGGAATTTATTATAAGCTTGTTCGCTGTAATCGTGAATTCCAGTCAAGAGTGTTCTCTGTAAACGTGTTTTACTGTAAGCGGGAATTCTGTATAAGGGTGTTTACTGTAATCGTGTTTTACTGTAAACGTAAATTCAGTATAAGGTTGCTCGCTGTCATGTATGCCGACAGATGCGTGAACAAGGAGATATACACCGATGCATGCAGTTTTATTAAATCCTTACTCTAAATAATCCCGGAATAATACACTTCTAATCGTCATTCAAACATACTCGGTAAAAGCCCCTCCGTAAATATAAGGGACATTTCCTTTAAATGAAATGTACTCACAATTCTCAGCAAAGATTTTGGCGTCTAAAATATCGCTGTAACAGTACGTCTAAGGTAATGAAAACAAACATTGTGTATCATAACAGTCTACTTTTTCGTATTCAATTTTCCAGGCTCATTTAAGAAACCCACAATATTTTATCATAGCGTTCAAAAACATGTTTGTCGATGAATGTTCTTGATGACATTCAGATATTTTAAAATTTACAGCTACCGATATTTTGTCAGACCCTGGTGTTTTCATTGTTTAAAAAAAACCAATTACTAATAAAAACTGACACATAACCGACATTTCAACCTTGACATAAAAATCTACATTTAGGATAGAAATTAGTTACGAAATAGAATTCTGCTTAATTAGCTTTTGGATATTCACGCGCTAATCATCGTATTAGATACATACACACTAAGCTAATTCCAACTTTCACACAAAAGGTTTCACTACAATTACTGGATAATCAGTTTACTTCATATATGTATAATTATTATTTTAAAATAGGAATATGCTGATCACAAATCACAGGCCCGAATGTTACTTTTAAAAAAGAGTTAACACTGACCATTGTCTTCTGTGTAACTTTATAACATATCGTAATTACATAAAGTGACATATCGTAATTACATAAAGTGACATATCGTAATTACATAAAGTGACATATCGTAATTACATAAAATGACATATCGTAATTAGATAAAGTGACATATCTTAATTACATAAAGTGACATATCGTAATTATATAAAGTGACATATCGTAATTACATAAAGTGACATATCGTAATTACATAAAGTGACATATCGTAATTACATAAAGTGACATATCGTAATTACATAAAGTGACATGTCGTAATTAGATAAAGTGACATATCGTAATTACATAAAGTGACATGTCGTAATTACATAAAGTGACATATCGTAATTACATAAAGTGACATATCGTAATTACATAAAGTGACATATCGTAATTACATAAAGTGACATATCAGGTCACTGAAACAAAAATAAAAATTAAAAGTAAATATCACTACGTTTGAATTATTAGTCGTTATTATGTCTTGTTCTGGTCATTACTGTACTATCTGTAGTTACACTGTAGATATGTCAACCATTACTGTACTATCTGTAGTTACACTGTAGATATGTCAACCATTACTGTACTATCTGTAGTTACACTGTAGATATGTCAACCATTACTGTACTATCTGTAGTTACACTGTAGACATGTCAACCATTACTGTACTATCTGTAGTTACACTGTAGATATGCCAATCATTACTGTACTATCTGTAGTTACACTGTAGATATGTCAACCATTACTGTACTATCTGTAGTTACACTGTAGATATGTCAACCATTAGTGTACTATCTGTAGTTACACTGTAGATATGTCAACCATTACTGTACTATCTGTAGTTACACTGTAGATATGTCAACCATTACTGTACTATCTGTAGTTACACTGTAGATATGTCAATCATTAGTGTACTATCTGTAGTTACACTGTAGATATGTCAACCATTACTGTACTATCTGTAGTTACACTGTAGATATGTCAACCATTACTGTACTATCTGTAGTTACACTGTAGATATGTCAACCATTACTGTACTATCTGTAGTTACACTGTAGATATGTCAACCATTACTGTACTATCTGTAGTTACACTGTAGATATGTCGATCATTACTGTACTATCTGTAGTTACACTGTAGATATGTCAACCATTACTGTACTATCTGTAGTTACACTGTAGATATGTCAACCATTACTGTACTATCTGTAGTTACACTGTAGATATGTCAACCATTACTGTACTATCTGTAGTTACACTGTAGATATGTCAACCATTACTGTACTATCTGTAGTTACACTGTAGATATGTCAACCATTAGTGTACTATCTGTAGTTACACTGTAGATATGTCAACCATTACTGTACTATCTGTAGTTACACTGTAGATATGTCAACCATTACTGTACTATCTGTAGTTACACTGTAGATATGTCAACCATTACTGTACTATCTGTAGTTACACTGTAGATATGTCAACCATTACTGTACTATCTGTAGTTACACTGTAGATATGTCAACCATTAGTGTACTATCTGTAGTTACACTGTAGATATGTCAACCATTACTGTACTATCTGTAGTTACACTGTAGATATGTCAATCATTACTGTACTATCTGTAGTTACACTGTAGATATGTCAACCATTAGTGTACTATCTGTAGTTACACTGTAGATATGTCAACCATTACTGTACTATCTGTAGTTACACTGTAGATATGTCAACCATTACTGTACTATCTGTAGTTACACTGTAGATATGTCAACCATTAGTGTACTATCTGTAGTTACACTGTAGATATGTCAACCATTACTGTACTATCTGTAGTTACACTGTAGACATGTCAACCATTACTGTACTATCTGTAGTTACACTGTAGATATGTCAACCATTACTGTACTATCTGTAGTTACACTGTAGATATGTCAACCATTACTGTACTATCTGTAGTTACACTGTAGATATGTCAACCATTACTGTACTATCTGTAGTTACACTGTAGATATGTCAATCATTACTGTACTATCTGTAGTTACACTGTAGATATGTCAACCATTACTGTACTATCTGTAGTTACACTGTAGATATGTCAACCATTACTGTGCTATCTGTAGTTACACTGTAGACATGTCAACCATTACTGTACTATCTGTAGTTACACTGTAGATATGTCAACCATTACTGTACTATCTGTAGTTACACTGTAGATATGTCAACCATTACTGTACTATCTGTAGTTACACTGTAGACATGTCAACCATTACTGTACTATCTGTAGTTACACTGTAGACATGTCAACCATTACTGTACTATCTGTAGTTACACTGTAGATATGTCAACCATTACTGTACTATCTGTAGTTACACTGTAGACATGTCAACCATTACTGTACTATCTGTAGTTACACTGTAGACATGTCAACCATTACTGTACTATCTGTAGTTACACTGTAGATATGTCAACCATTACTGTACTATCTGTAGTTACACTGTAGATATGTCAACCATTACTGTACTATCTGTAGTTACACTGTAGATATGTCAACCATTACTGTACTATCTGTAGTTACACTGTAGATATGTCAACCATTAGTGTACTATCTGTAGTTACACTGTACATATGTCAACCATTACTGTACTATCTGTAGTTACACTGTAGATATGTCAACCATTAGTGTACTATCTGTAGTTACACTGTAGATATGTCAATCATTACTGTACTATCTGTAGTTACACTGTAGATATGTCAACCATTACTGTACTATCTGTAGTTACACTGTAGATATGTCAACCATTACTGTACTATCTGTAGTTACACTGTAGATATGTCAACCATTACTGTACTATCTGTAGTTACACTGTAGATATGTCAACCATTACTGTACTATCTGTAGTTACACTGTAGATATGTCAACCATTAGTGTACTATCTGTAGTTACACTGTAGATATGTCAACCATTACTGTACTATCTGTAGTTACACTGTAGATATGTCAACCATTACTGTACTATCTGTAGTTACACTGTAGATATGTCAACCATTACTGTACTACCTGTAGTTACACTGTAGATATGTCAACCATTACTGTACTATCTGTAGTTACACTGTAGATATGTCAACCATTAGTGTACTATCTGTAGTTACACTGTAGATATGTCAACCATTACTGTACTATCTGTAGTTACACTGTAGATATGTCAACCATTAGTGTACTATCTGTAGTTACACTGTAGATATGTCAACCATTACTGTACTATCTGTAGTTACACTGTAGATATGTCAACCATTAGTGTACTGCTTATATTACAATGTAGACATGTCAACCATTAGTGTACTGCTTATATTACAATGTAGATATGTCAATCATTACTGTACTATCTGTAGTTACACTGTAGATATGTCAACCATTACTGTACTATCTGTAGTACTGTAGATATGTCAACCATTACTGTACTATCTGTAGTTACACTGTAGATATGTCAACCATTACTGTACTATCTGTAGTTACACTGTAGATATGTCAACCATTAGTGTACTATCTGTAGTTACACTGTAGATATGTCAACCATTACTGTACTATCTGTAGTTACACTGTAGATATGTCAACCATTACTGTACTATCTATAGTTACACTGTAGATATGTCAACCATTACTGTACTATCTGTAGTTACACTGTAGATATGTCAACCATTACTGTACTATCTGTAGTTACACTGTAGATATGTCAACCATTACTGTACTGCTTATATTACAATGTAGATATGTCAATCATTACTGTACTATCTGTAGTTACACTGTAGATATGTCAACCATTACTGTACTATCTGTAGTTACACTGTAGATATGTCAACCATTAGTGTACTATCTGTAGTTACACTGTAGATATGTCAACCATTACTGTACTATCTGTAGTTACACTGTAGATATGTCAACCATTACTGTACTATCTGTAGTTACACTGTAGATATGTCAACCATTACTGTACTGCTTATATTACAATGTACATACATGTCAATCATTACTGTACTATCTGTAGTTACACTGTAGATATGTCAACCATTAGTGTACTGCTTATATTACAATGTAGATATGTCAACCATTAGTGTACTATCTGTAGTTACACTGTAGATATGTCAACCATTACTGTACTATCTGTAGTTACACTGTAGATATGTCAACCATTAGTGTACTATCTGTAGTTACACTGTAGACATGTCAACCATTACTGTACTATCTGTAGTTACACTGTAGATATGTCAACCATTAGTGTACTATCTGTAGTTACACTGTAGATATGTCAACCATTACTGTACTATCTGTAGTTACACTGTAGATATGTCAACCATTAGTGTACTGCTTATATTACAATGTAGATATGTCAATCATTACTGTACTATCTGTAGTTACACTGTAGATATGTCAACCATTACTGTACTATCTGTAGTTACACTGTAGATATGTCAACCATTACTGTACTATCTGTAGTTACACTGTAGATATGTCAACCATTAGTGTACTATCTGTAGTTACACTGTAGATATGTCAACCATTACTGTACTATCTGTAGTTACACTGTAGATATGTCAACCATTACTGTACTATCTATAGTTACACTGTAGATATGTCAACCATTACTGTACTATCTGTAGTTACACTGTAGATATGTCAACCATTACTGTACTATCTGTAGTTACACTGTAGATATGTCAACCATTACTGTACTGCTTATATTACAATGTAGATATGTCAATCATTACTGTACTATCTGTAGTTACACTGTAGATATGTCAACCATTACTGTACTATCTGTAGTTACACTGTAGATATGTCAACCATTAGTGTACTATCTGTAGTTACACTGTAGATATGTCAACCATTACTGTACTATCTGTAGTTACACTGTAGATATGTCAACCATTACTGTACTATCTGTAGTTACACTGTAGATATGTCAACCATTACTGTACTGCTTATATTACAATGTACATACATGTCAATCATTACTGTACTATCTGTAGTTACACTGTAGATATGTCAACCATTACTGTACTATCTGTAGTTACACTGTAGACATGTCAACCATTACTGTACTATCTGTAGTTACACTGTAGACATGTCAACCATTACTGTACTATCTGTAGTTACACTGTAGATATGTCAACCATTACTGTACTATCTGTAGTTACACTGTAGACATGTCAACCATTACTGTACTATCTGTAGTTACACTGTAGATATGTCAACCATTACTGTACTATCTGTAGTTACACTGTAGATATGTCAACCATTACTGTACTATCTGTAGTTACACTGTAGATATGTCAACCATTACTGTACTATCTGTAGTTACACTGTAGATATGTCAACCATTAGTGTACTATCTGTAGTTACACTGTAGATATGTCAACCATTACTGTACTATCTGTAGTTACACTGTAGATATGTCAACCATTACTGTACTATCTGTAGTTACACTGTAGATATGTCAACCATTAGTGTACTATCTGTAGTTACACTGTAGATATGTCAATCATTACTGTACTATCTGTAGTTACACTGTAGATATGTCAACCATTACTGTACTATCTGTAGTTACACTGTAGATATGTCAACCATTACTGTACTATCTGTAGTTACACTGTAGATATGTCAACCATTACTGTACTATCTGTAGTTACACTGTAGATATGTCAACCATTAGTGTACTATCTGTAGTTACACTGTAGATATGTCAACCATTAGTGTACTATCTGTAGTTACACTGTAGATATGTCAACCATTACTGTACTATCTGTAGTTACACTGTAGATATGTCAACCATTACTGTACTATCTGTAGTTACACTGTAGATATGTCAACCATTACTGTACTACCTGTAGTTACACTGTAGATATGTCAACCATTACTGTACTATCTGTAGTTACACTGTAGATATGTCAACCATTAGTGTACTATCTGCAGTTACACTGTAGATATGTCAACCATTACTGTACTATCTGTAGTTACACTGTAGATATGTCAACCATTAGTGTACTATCTGTAGTTACACTGTAGATATGTCAACCATTACTGTACTATCTGTAGTTACACTGTAGATATGTCAACCATTAGTGTACTGCTTATATTACAATGTAGACATGTCAACCATTAGTGTACTGCTTATATTACAATGTAGATATGTCAATCATTACTGTACTATCTGTAGTTACACTGTAGATATGTCAACCATTACTGTACTATCTGTAGTTACACTGTAGATATGTCAACCATTACTGTACTATCTGTAGTTACACTGTAGATATGTCAACCATTACTGTACTATCTGTAGTTACACTGTAGATATGTCAACCATTACTGTACTATCTGTAGTTACACTGTAGATATGTCAACCATTACTGTACTATCTATAGTTACACTGTAGATATGTCAACCATTAGTGTACTATCTGTAGTTACACTGTAGATATGTCAACCATTACTGTACTATCTGTAGTTACACTGTAGATATGTCAACCATTACTGTACTGCTTATATTACAATGTAGATATGTCAATCATTACTGTACTATCTGTAGTTACACTGTAGATATGTCAACCATTACTGTACTATCTGTAGTTACACTGTAGATATGTCAACCATTAGTGTACTATCTGTAGTTACACTGTAGATATGTCAACAATTACTGTACTATCTGTAGTTACACTGTAGATATGTCAACCATTACTGTACTATCTATAGTTACACTGTAGATATGTCAACCATTACTGTACTGCTTATATTACAATGTACATACATGTCAATCATTACTTTACTATCTGTAGTTACACTGTAGATATGTCAACCATTAGTGTACTGCTTATATTACAATGTAGATATGTCAACCATTAGTGTACTATCTGTAGTTACACTGTAGATATGTCAGCCATTACTGTACTATCTGTAGTTACACTGTAGATATGTCAACCATTAGTGTACTATCTGTAGTTACACTGTAGACATGTCAACCATTACTGTACTATCTGTAGTTACACTGTAGATATGTCAACCATTAGTGTACTATCTGTAGTTACGCTGTAGATATGTCAACCATTACTGTACTATCTGTAGTTACACTGTAGATATGTCAACCATTAGTGTACTGCTTATATTACAATGTAGATATGTCAATCATTACTGTACTATCTGTAGTTACACTGTAGATATGTCAACCATTACTGTACTATCTGTAGTTACACTGTAGATATGTCAACCATTACTGTACTATCTGTAGTTACACTGTAGATATGTCAACCATTACTGTACTATCTGTAGTTACACTGTAGATATGTCAACCATTACTGTACTATCTGTAGTTACACTGTAGATATGTCAACCATTACTGTACTATCTATAGTTACACTGTAGATATGTCAACCATTAGTGTACTATCTGTAGTTACACTGTAGATATGTCAACCATTACTGTACTATCTGTAGTTACACTGTAGATATGTCAACCATTACTGTACTGCTTATATTACAATGTAGATATGTCAATCATTACTGTACTATCTGTAGTTACACTGTAGATATGTCAACCATTACTGTACTATCTGTAGTTACACTGTAGATATGTCAACCATTAGTGTACTATCTGTAGTTACACTGTAGATATGTCAACCATTACTGTACTATCTGTAGTTACACTGTAGATATGTCAACCATTACTGTACTATCTGTAGTTACACTGTAGATATGTCAACCATTACTGTACTGCTTATATTACAATGTACATACATGTCAATCATTACTGTACTATCTGTAGTTACACTGTAGATATGTCAACCATTACTGTACTATCTGTAGTTACACTGTAGACATGTCAACCATTACTGTACTATCTGTAGTTACACTGTAGACATGTCAACCATTACTGTACTATCTGTAGTTACACTGTAGATATGTCAACCATTACTGTACTATCTGTAGTTACACTGTAGACATGTCAACCATTACTGTACTATCTGTAGTTACACTGTAGATATGTCAACCATTACTGTACTATCTGTAGTTACACTGTAGATATGTCAACCATTAGTGTACTATCTGTAGTTACACTGTAGATATGTCAACCATTACTGTACTATCTGTAGTTACACTGTAGATATGTCAACCATTAGTGTACTATCTGTAGTTACACTGTAGATATGTCAACCATTACTGTACTATCTGTAGTTACACTGTAGATATGTCAACCATTACTGTACTATCTGTAGTTACACTGTAGATATGTCAACCATTAGTGTACTATCTGTAGTTACACTGTAGATATGTCAATCATTACTGTACTATCTGTAGTTACACTGTAGATATGTCAACCATTACTGTACTATCTGTAGTTACACTGTAGATATGTCAACCATTACTGTACTATCTGTAGTTACACTGTAGATATGTCAACCATTACTGTACTATCTGTAGTTACACTGTAGATATGTCAACCATTAGTGTACTATCTGTAGTTACACTGTAGATATGTCAACCATTAGTGTACTATCTGTAGTTACACTGTAGATATGTCAACCATTACTGTACTATCTGTAGTTACACTGTAGATATGTCAACCATTACTGTACTATCTGTAGTTACACTGTAGATATGTCAACCATTACTGTACTACCTGTAGTTACACTGTAGATATGTCAACCATTACTGTACTATCTGTAGTTACACTGTAGATATGTCAACCATTACTGTACTATCTGTAGTTACACTGTAGATATGTCAACCATTACTGTACTATCTGTAGTTACACTGTAGATATGTCAACCATTAGTGTACTATCTGTAGTTACATTGTAGATATGTCAACCATTACTGTACTATCTGTAGTTACACTGTAGATATGTCAACCATTAGTGTACTGCTTATATTACAATGTAGACATGTCAACCATTAGTGTACTGCTTATATTACAATGTAGATATGTCAATCATTACTGTACTATCTGTAGTTACACTGTAGATATGTCAACCATTACTGTACTATCTGTAGTTACACTGTAGATATGTCAACCATTACTGTACTATCTGTAGTTACACTGTAGATATGTCAACCATTAGTGTACTATCTGTAGTTACACTGTAGATATGTCAACCATTACTGTACTATCTGTAGTTACACTGTAGATATGTCAACCATTACTGTACTATCTATAGTTACACTGTAGATATGTCAACCATTAGTGTACTATCTGTAGTTACACTGTAGATATGTCAACCATTACTGTACTATCTGTAGTTACACTGTAGATATGTCAACCATTACTGTACTGCTTATATTACAATGTAGATATGTCAATCATTACTGTACTATCTGTAGTTACACTGTAGATATGTCAACCATTACTGTACTATCTGTAGTTACACTGTAGATATGTCAACCATTAGTGTACTATCTGTAGTTACACTGTAGATATGTCAACCATTACTGTACTATCTGTAGTTACACTGTAGATATGTCAACCATTACTGTACTATCTGTAGTTACACTGTAGATATGTCAACCATTACTGTACTATCTGTAGTTACACTGTAGATATGTCAACCATTACTGTACTACCTGTAGTTACACTGTAGATATGTCAACCATTACTGTACTATCTGTAGTTACACTGTAGATATGTCAACCATTAGTGTACTATCTGCAGTTACACTGTAGATATGTCAACCATTACTGTACTATCTGTAGTTACACTGTAGATATGTCAACCATTAGTGTACTATCTGTAGTTACACTGTAGATATGTCAACCATTACTGTACTATCTGTAGTTACACTGTAGATATGTCAACCATTAGTGTACTGCTTATATTACAATGTAGACATGTCAACCATTAGTGTACTGCTTATATTACAATGTAGATATGTCAATCATTACTGTACTATCTGTAGTTACACTGTAGATATGTCAACCATTAGTGTACTATCTGTAGTTACACTGTAGATATGTCAACCATTACTGTACTATCTGTAGTTACACTGTAGATATGTCAACCATTACTGTACTATCTGTAGTTACACTGTAGATATGTCAACCATTACTGTACTATCTGTAGTTACACTGTAGATATGTCAACCATTACTGTACTATCTATAGTTACACTGTAGATATGTCAACCATTAGTGTACTATCTGTAGTTACACTGTAGATATGTCAACCATTACTGTACTATCTGTAGTTACACTGTAGATATGTCAACCATTACTGTACTGCTTATATTACAATGTAGATATGTCAATCATTACTGTACTATCTGTAGTTACACTGTAGATATGTCAACCATTACTGTACTATCTGTAGTTACACTGTAGATATGTCAACCATTAGTGTACTATCTGTAGTTACACTGTAGATATGTCAACAATTACTGTACTATCTGTAGTTACACTGTAGATATGTCAACCATTACTGTACTATCTATAGTTACACTGTAGATATGTCAACCATTACTGTACTGCTTATATTACAATGTACATACATGTCAATCATTACTTTACTATCTGTAGTTACACTGTAGATATGTCAACCATTAGTGTACTGCTTATATTACAATGTAGATATGTCAACCATTAGTGTACTATCTGTAGTTACACTGTAGATATGACAACCATTACTGTACTATCTGTAGTTACACTGTAGATATGTCAACCATTAGTGTACTATCTGTAGTTACACTGTAGACATGTCAACCATTACTGTACTATCTGTAGTTACACTGTAGATATGTCAACCATTAGTGTACTATCTGTAGTTACGCTGTAGATATGTCAACCATTACTGTACTATCTGTAGCTACACTGTAGATATGTCAACCATTAGTGTACTGCTTATATTACAATGTAGATATGTCAATCATTACTGTACTATCTGTAGTTACACTGTAGATATGTCAACCATTACTGTACTATCTGTAGTTACACTGTAGATATGTCAACCATTACTGTACTATCTGTAGTTACACTGTAGATATGTCAACCATTAGTGTACTATCTGTAGTTACACTGTAGATATGTCAACCATTACTGTACTATCTGTAGTTACACTGTAGATATGTCAACCATTACTGTACTATCTATAGTTACACTGTAGATATGTCAACCATTAGTGTACTATCTGTAGTTACACTGTAGATATGTCAACCATTACTGTACTATCTGTAGTTACACTGTAGATATGTCAACCATTACTGTACTGCTTATATTACAATGTAGATATGTCAATCATTACTGTACTATCTGTAGTTACACTGTAGATATGTCAACCATTACTGTACTATCTGTAGTTACACTGTAGATATGTCAACCATTAGTGTACTATCTGTAGTTACACTGTAGATATGTCAACCATTACTGTACTATCTGTAGTTACACTGTAGATATGTCAACCATTACTGTACTATCTGTAGTTACACTGTAGATATGTCAACCATTACTGTACTGCTTATATTACAATGTACATACATGTCAATCATTACTGTACTATCTGTAGTTACACTGTAGATATGTCAACCATTACTGTACTATCTGTAGTTACACTGTAGACATGTCAACCATTACTGTACTATCTGTAGTTACACTGTAGACATGTCAACCATTACTGTACTATCTGTAGTTACACTGTAGATATGTCAACCATTACTGTACTATCTGTAGTTACACTGTAGACATGTCAACCATTACTGTACTATCTGTAGTTACACTGTAGATATGTCAACCATTACTGTACTATCTGTAGTTACACTGTAGATATGTCAACCATTACTGTACTATCTGTAGTTACACTGTAGATATGTCAACCATTACTGTACTATCTGTAGTTACACTGTAGATATGTCAACCATTAGTGTACTATCTGTAGTTACACTGTAGATATGTCAACCATTACTGTACTATCTGTAGTTACACTGTAGATATGTCAACCATTACTGTACTATCTGTAGTTACACTGTAGATATGTCAACCATTAGTGTACTATCTGTAGTTACACTGTAGATATGTCAATCATTACTGTACTATCTGTAGTTACACTGTAGATATGTCAACCATTACTGTACTATCTGTAGTTACACTGTAGATATGTCAACCATTACTGTACTATCTGTAGTTACACTGTAGATATGTCAACCATTACTGTACTATCTGTAGTTACACTGTAGATATGTCAACCATTAGTGTACTATCTGTAGTTACACTGTAGATATGTCAACCATTAGTGTACTATCTGTAGTTACACTGTAGATATGTCAACCATTACTGTACTATCTGTAGTTACACTGTAGATATGTCAACCATTACTGTACTATCTGTAGTTACACTGTAGATATGTCAACCATTACTGTACTACCTGTAGTTACACTGTAGATATGTCAACCATTACTGTACTATCTGTAGTTACACTGTAGATATGTCAACCATTAGTGTACTATCTGTAGTTACACTGTAGATATGTCAACCATTACTGTACTATCTGTAGTTACACTGTAGATATGTCAACCATTAGTGTACTATCTGTAGTTACATTGTAGATATGTCAACCATTACTGTACTATCTGTAGTTACACTGTAGATATGTCAACCATTAGTGTACTGCTTATATTACAATGTAGACATGTCAACCATTAGTGTACTGCTTATATTACAATGTAGATATGTCAATCATTACTGTACTATCTGTAGTTACACTGTAGATATGTCAACCATTACTGTACTATCTGTAGTTACACTGTAGATATGTCAACCATTAGTGTACTATCTGTAGTTACACTGTAGATATGTCAACCATTACTGTACTATCTGTAGTTACACTGTAGATATGTCAACCATTACTGTACTATCTATAGTTACACTGTAGATATGTCAACCATTAGTGTACTATCTGTAGTTACACTGTAGATATGTCAACCATTACTGTACTATCTGTAGTTACACTGTAGATATGTCAACCATTACTGTACTGCTTATATTACAATGTAGATATGTCAATCATTACTGTACTATCTGTAGTTACACTGTAGATATGTCAACCATTACTGTACTATCTGTAGTTACACTGTAGATATGTCAACCATTAGTGTACTATCTGTAGTTACACTGTAGATATGTCAACCATTACTGTACTATCTGTAGTTACACTGTAGATATGTCAACCATTACTGTACTATCTATAGTTACACTGTAGATATGTCAACCATTACTGTACTGCTTATATTACAATGTACATACATGTCAATCATTACTGTACTATCTGTAGTTACACTGTAGATATGTCAACCATTAGTGTACTGCTTATATTACAATGTAGATATGTCAACCATTAGTGTACTATCTGTAGTTACACTGTAGATATGTCAACCATTACTGTACTATCTGTAGTTACACTGTAGATATGTCAACCATTAGTGTACTATCTGTAGTTACACTGTAGACATGTCAACCATTACTGTACTATCTGTAGTTACACTGTAGATATGTCAACCATTAGTGTACTATCTGTAGTTACACTGTAGATATGTCAACCATTACTGTACTATCTGTAGTTACACTGTAGATATGTCAACCATTACTGTACTATCTGTAGTTACACTGTAGACATGTCAACCATTACTGTACTATCTGTAGTTACACTGTAGACATGTCAACCATTACTGTACTATCTGTAGTTACACTGTAGATATGTCAACCATTACTGTACTATCTGTAGTTACACTGTAGATATGTCAACCATTACTGTACTATCTGTAGTTACACTGTAGATATGTCAATCATTACTGTACTATCTGTAGTTACACTGTAGATATGTCAACCATTACTGTACTATCTGTAGTTACACTGTAGACATGTCAACCATTACTGTACTATCTGTAGTTACACTGTAGACATGTCAACCATTACTGTACTATCTGTAGTTACACTGTAGATATGTCAACCATTAGTGTACTGCTTATATTACAATGTAGATATGTCAACCATTAGTGTACTGCTTATATTACAATGTAGACATGTCAACCATTAGTGTACTGCTTATATTACAATGTATATACATGTCAATCATTACTGTACTGTTTATATTACAGTGTACGGTTATGTCAATCATTACTATACTGCTTATATTACAGTGTACAGACATACCAATCATTACTGTACTGTGTATATTACAATGTAGACATGTCAACCATTAGTGTACTGTTTATATTACAGTGTACAGACATGTCAACCATTAGTGTACTGTTTATATTACAATATACATACATGTCAATCATTACTGTACTGTTTATATTACAGTGTACAGACATACCAATCATTACTGTACTGTGTATATTACAATGTAGACATGTCAATCATTAGTGTACTGCTTATATTACAATGTACAGACATGTCAACCATTACTGTACTGTTTACATTACAATGTAGACATGTCAATCATTACTGTACTGCTCATATTACAATGTACAGACATGTCAATCATTACTGTACTGTTTACATTACAATGTACAGACATGTCAATCATTACTGTACTGCTTATATTACAGTGTACAGACATGTCAACCATTAGTGTACTGTTTATATTACAGTGTACAGACATGTCAACCATTAGTGTACTGTTTATATTACAATATACATACATGTCAATCATTACTGTACTGTTTATATTACAATGTAGACATGTCAATCATTAGTGTACTGTTTATATTACAGTGTACAGACATGTCAATCATTACTGTACTGTTTATATTACAGTGTACAGACATGTCAATCATTACTGTACTGCTTATATTACAGTGTACAGACATGTCAACCATTAGTGTACTGTTTATATTACAATGTAGACATGTCAATCATTACTGTACTGTTTATATTACAGTGTACAGACATGTCAATCATTAGTGTACTGTTTATATTACAGTGTACAGACATGCCAATCATTACTGTACTGTTTATATTACAGTGTACAGACATGTCAATCATTACTGTACTGCTTATATTACAGTGTACAGACATGTCAACCATTAGTGTACTGTTTATATTACAGTGTACAGACATGCCAATCATTACTGTACTGTTTATATTACAGTGTACAGATATGTCAATCATTACTGTACTGTTTATATTACAGTGTACAGACATGCCAATCATTACTGTACTGCTTATATTACAGTGTACAGACATGTCAACCATTAGTGTACTGTTTATATTACAGTGTACAGACATGTCAACCATTAGTGTACTGTTTATATTACAGTGTACAGACATGTCAATCATTACTGTACTGTTTATATTACATTACAATATACATACATGTCAATCATTACTGTACTGTTTATATTACAGTGTACAGACATGTCAATCATTACTATACTGTTTATATTACAGTGTACAGACATGTCAATCATTACTGTACTGTTTATATTACAGTGTACAGATATGTCAATCATTACTATACTGTTTATATTACAATGTAGACATGTCAATCATTAGTGTACTGTTTATATTACAGTGTACAGACATGCTAATCATTACTGTACTGTTTATATTACAGTGTACAGATATGTCAATCGTTACTGTACTGTGTATTATTACAGTGTACAGTTGTTACGTCAATGTTTTGTTATGATCGTACTATTTCTAATTACAGTGTACAGTCATGTCATGTTCAAATCCTTACTATACTGAATACACCTGTAAAAATGACTGTATACTGTGTTGTCACAGTAGCTGCTATAACTGCTGTCAGAAGTACTACTCCCACATTGTGATGGGTAAGTCAGAAAATTCAGGCTAGATCTGGACTGTCAGATTATGACCTGGAGGGAAAATATAACCTCCTCACTCCTTGAATGTATCCAGGCAGAATGGACTGAAAACGCGTTAAAGCGGATTCAGATATGTGGAAACAATCGGGAGTGAATTTAATATTGTATTTCTATCTTATTTGTCAAAAGACTGAATACATCAATCTGAAATCTTTGAAATACATCTCTCTACATAAAATGTTTGTAAAATAAATGATGAATTAAGGAGTCTCCTTCATTTTGAATTTTTGTTTTAATTTTGCAGCTTTTGCTTTCGCCATGTCAATTTTCGGCATCGCTGATCTTATTGTTGGTAAGATATATTACTTTAAATCCATGGATTCCACAGTTGAACCAGTAGTAGACTGTGTTCTAATATATATATATATATATATATATATATATATATATATAACACAACTTCTCAGATAGTTTTTGCTTGTATCTATGTATTTTTACATCCTTTGACTTTGCAGATCCATTTAATCTCGCGCAGAGATGTCACCGTCTTTTAGGTGAAGTGCCACAAATTTTGTCCTATGCATAGTGCTTACGGCCGTTGCGGGAAGGATTCTTTACCGTGCCAACGCAAGGTCATATCCGAAAGACTTGTAATTTTAATTTTCAATGGCTAGCACTTCTCAAAGGAACAGTCAATTCATTTGAGTTTGACACGATTCTGGGATCGAAAGATAATTGAAAAAGTTAAATCACAAATATATATAAGAGATAGACGTCTCTCTTTATTGATTGATGTGGGACATAACATAAAGGAAGCATTATTTTTATACTCCCATTAACATGTTAACGGCGTCAAACTTGGTGTTCCTTCGCAAAACACCCAGGTCCTTTTGATATGAAGCTAAAAACGGAGGTCCCGTGCCACGGTAGGCGTTGGCACGATAAAGAACCCTCACTGCTACGACTCTGTAGGCTATACATACAGCTTTACACAAATAAAAGTTCCCGTGGCCTCCAAGTCTGAACTGAACACGTGACTATCACTGGATTTGCATTAAAAATAGCCGAGTGATGATTGTTTGTAAACACCGACTTAAAACCAAATAAGTATGGTTGAAACCGGTGAAATAAGGCTTGCCATATCGCACAGCTTCATAAAACGTACGTGCGATAATTTAACAATGTTTTTACAAGGTCGACAAAATTTGTCAACATTCGGACCACACAACTTTAAAATTAACCCAGAGGAAATTCAAACTACAAAGAGAACTTACAAAACTTTTGTAACAATAAATCATTGTATTTTCTTGTAGCATATCTAAAAAGATGTTTGTTTGTTTGTTTGTTTTACGTCCCGTCGAGAATTTCTCACTCATATTGAGACGTCACCAGCTGTAGTTGAAGTACCACAAATTTAGACCTATGCTTAGCGATCAGGGCCGTAGCAGTGAGGGTTCTTTAACGTGCCAACGCATCCGTTTTTAAGGTCAGGGCCGTAGCAGTGAGGGTTCTTTAACGTGCCAACGCATCCGTTTTTAAGGTCATATCCGAAAGACCCGTGATTCTCACTTCTAAATGCCGAACATTTGGCGAAGGAGCAATCACTACCTATTTTTCGTCTTAGGTTTGACGCGGCCATGGCACGAGTGGGGCTCGAACTCACGACCTCCCCGTTAAAAAGCGAACGCTCTAACCACTGAGCTACCGCGGCCGGTATCTAAATAGAAGTATGAGGTGTAAAATATTTGAGATTGTATTTACCTTATTCAGCGAAAAATTGCAATGTAAGAGTAAAATCTCTATAAAAATGATTGAAACCCTCTGGCGCTCGAATACATCACACACAGATCACCGTAATTCACCAAGCTTTCCAGATAAAAATACAATCATACACAGGTATATGTGTATTTATGACTTTTTTTATTAATGGTATGGATGTGTTATGTACGTATACATAAATGTGGTCTTTACACTCTGCAGGAAGAAACCTGGCCGCTAGCTGCCCTGACGACGGCGCGCTATATGCCGCTTTAATGCTGGCTCAAGGTGTCATTTCCATGATCGAGGGAGTCATGATATTCTACGCTATTGCGCGTGCGCACGAATACTCCCCCTTCCGGTCAGGGCTTCCCACGTTCCAGTATGGCTTTGTGACGTATGCCCTTACAGCTGTGATATACATAATTTCTCTCACTCTGAGTGGCATTCAGCTGCAAGGTTAGTAAATTCCCGTGAATTGAAGAAAAAATTCTTGTAAATATTTCGATTTATTTTACCAATTTTCGTAAAATTGAAATCTTCCCACTAAATGACAACATAACTGAATTTATGATCTTCGTCTCCAGCGTTTCTTGTTATTAGGCTCCGCCTATAGGCGGGGTCCCTATAGTGATCAGCATGTACGTCCTTATTACGTGCATTGACAGTTTTCCAGAATTTTTAAATGTCACCTGAGTGTACAGGTATAGTAACTTCTTCTTGATAACTACCATTCCAATTCTTTATAAAATGAAGCAATTTTGGTACAAGGAGAACATACATCATTTTCAGGCCTCTTGCACTCCCCGGGCCTTAGGGGCGGAGCAAAAGCTGTCAAATACTGACCAATTTTTAAACTTCTTCTCTGCAACTGCACATTTGTAAGAAAAACTAAATGCATAGTCATGTAAAGTAGGAAGGCGTCTACCAAAATTATTTCCAGGGTAGAGGTTCTGTGACTTTAGGGCGGGACTAAACTTTGTATATTATGGTGTTTACAATGTATGTGTAAATCTTCTTTAATGCTATTGATCCGGATTTGTATTAGATGGAGTGGGTAGTCCCAGGGGTAGGGATTTTGGTAACAAGGTGGGAAAATGAACAAAGTGCGTAAATACCTTTAATATTTGAAAGACGTCTTTAATTTTGCTGATACTGTATAAAAAATAAATGCAAAGTTAGGGAAAGGAAAAGGATGTGACAGAAGTGTGAATTTCGCAAACACAGGGATAGAGGTTCCAAGTCAGGGGCGGGGTCAGTATGGTCATATAATGTTTATGTTCATTACAGTTAATAAGGTTCTTCTTTTACTGGCAATAGATAAAAATGAATAAATATTTATGAGGAGCAGAGAACTCTACGGTCTTAACTCTATGTTATGATGCATTAAAAGCCCTCTACTTTAAATTCAGTCAGGATCAGACTCTAGTTAATGTTCAGGTTATGGTGTCTCTTGTGGAAAGAGTTAAGAATCAAATAATGCCACCTAACGCAGTCCTTTTGTGATGCTTGCCATCTCAGTGAGATTGTTTCTGTTTACAGTCACGGGAGGAGTGGTGGGGGACAGCTGCAAGGATTATCATGGCTACATAATCTGGAGATTCGTCTTCAACATTCTAGTTCCGGTGTCTCCGATCGCCCTGGTGTTAACCATCTTAGCTATAATATGCGCATGCTCAGTCCTGGCTTGTCTGGGGGCCGCCAATGACAACAAAGAACAGTAGAGGGCGCTGCAGTAGACGTATAATGGAAGTGAGAATGGACGACCGTCTGGAGAATTGTCTGGGATTGTTTTTTGTTTTTTTTGTTTTTGTTTTTTTTTTACTAATTAGAAATTGAATTCCGTTTTCTGTTCGTCAAAAGTTGTTCTGTAGATTCCTTCTTTTATGCGAGTACTTAATTTCGCGAAATGACTCGTAGATGTCACATCGTGAAACCATGAATTTGCAAGCGGACTGTTTATCAAAAGTTTTTACAATTTTTTCAGCAATTCATAACAAGCGAGAATAGTTTTATTTTGTGAGTGGTGCTTCTTACTAAATCAGGCGATAATGATAAATTCCTATCGTATATTTAGGAACTACAATAATTGAATTTCTTTGCTGAAATAATGGGTAAACATTGAAAATAATTTCATGGTAAAAGGCATGATATAACGGTGCTTATCAAGAAATGTAATTTACTTGTTTGCGAGCCATTCAAAAATTGTATATTGATGAAGAAAAATGCGGAGATTCTTATTCCTGAATATCAAGGATCGCTTTGTAGATATCGTATATACAATTTTATATCAATGGAGTTTACATGATTTTTGTTTAATAAAAACATGAATTTGTCTTTTAATTCAATTACACACACACACACACACACACACACACACACACACACACACACACACACACATATATATATATATATATAACACTGAGTATATAGTGTAATTTAGTAATTAAAATAATTGTGTATTCTTCATTCTGTGAGTTGTCTTTATTCTATTGGGTAATTTTATTTTTAGATGCCTGTCATCAGACAGAACTATTAAGTTATGGCGTCGTCCGTGGGTTCGGCCGTGTGTCTGTCTGGCTGTCCGTGGGTTCGGCCGTGTGTCTGTCCGGCTGTCCGTGTGTTCGGCCATGTGTCTGTCCGGCTGTCCGTGGATTCGGTCGTGTGTCTGTCTGGCTGTCTATGGATTCGGCCGTGTGTCTGTCTGGCTGTCCGTGGATTCGGTCGTGTGTCTGTCTGGCTGTCCGTGGATTCGGCCGTGTGTCTGTCTGGCTGTCCGTGGATTCGGTCGTGTGTCTGTGCTGTCCTTTCTTCCTAGGTATTGGTTACCGGATTTTTCGATAACGAATGTATGTTGTATGTACAGCGTAGAAATTTGGTTGCAATGTTTTCCTTCAGAAGAGAAAGAGTGAGTTTGTATATCAGCTGGGTTGGTGAACCGTGACCTACATTAGGGATATAAGTAGGTCAAACAGTTTTTCGGACTTTTTTTATTACGAATACAAATATTGCCCTGAAATTTAATCACAAGCTTCCTCTCAAAGGAATGCAAGTTTTCTTTCCAACTGGATTGGTACATTGTGACTTACTATAGGGCTGAAAGTAGGTCAAACAGTTTTGTAGAATTTTTGTTAGGGATACAGGTATTGCCCTAATATTTTGTCACAACCCTCGCCTCAGAGATCAGTTCACATTTCAGCTTAATTTGAGCTTACTTTAGGTCACATAACTTCCTGGATTTTTTTCTCATCATGGATACAGACATAGAACTGGAATTTTGTCACAACCTCTCTCTCAGAGAAATACATAATCAGATGACATGTGTGATGGATTGGTGCACCATGACCTACCTTATGGTTTTTCTATTCAGAGTGCATAATGAGCTTCCATGTGGAATTTCACTGTCTGACAGGTGTATGAAGGATCGGTTGCGGTACTCTTGTTTAGTTTTACACCATACTGAGAATTTTGTCAGGGATTTGGAAATTAGTTTATATCGAATGAATTCTTGCACGGTTTTGCATATTATTAACTACTGTAAACCAAGCTTTATTCGCAACGACTTTATTTTGTGATTTACTAGTGATTAACTGGTTCACGGCGTTAAATTTTATCACACAAGAGACATTAAACGACTGGCTCGCGGCAAGAAATATTCGCGATGATGAGAATCTCGAAAATTTCGCGAAAAATTCTACCACGCGAATAAAAATTGGCGTACAGTATGTTGCAGTTTCAAGTCCATGTCCGTATGTATATCGTTTGACCTAAATTAAAGCCCAATCATAGGAAATTAATTTTGTTCCCACGAAATAAAATTTCGTTGGCACGAAATAAAATTCATTCCCACGAAATAAAATTGGTATACACGAATTTCGTTCCCAAGAAATAAAATTCGTTCTCACGAAACAAAAAATCATTCCCACGAATGGTGTTACTGGTATATGATACTAGCTTTCCTTCTCTGCGTTATTGAACTTTCATATTTCTGTTTTATTCAAGCCCTTCCCTTTCCTCATTCACTTTCTATAAACTGCTATGAAATGACAAAATAGTTTTAAAGATTTGGGCTTTTACAATGAAATTAAATTTTTTTCATACTTTTGAAAATAAGCCACGCCAGGCATTCATATATATTCCGGAACTTAGTGTTCCGTTCATTCCTGAGCCTGTCTGTTAGTCTCTATGTAATACCCCCCCCCCCCCTCCAGGTTTGATTATTAAAGTGGCGTTAATGCTGATTCTACACACGGGTTGTGATTTGCCTTCTATTATTGGCGTGGTGGCAGCGCGATACGACCCACGGCAACAACAGGAGGTACTTTCATCACGATGTAATCAAGTTTTACTGTGGATGCGCGTGGTTATCAGTATTCTGTACAGTTGCAGTGATACTACATTGATAAGTCCCTATTATTTAACACCCCAAATAGGTCTTTATTTCTCGTACTATATTTAAACCAGACATAACCTGTGTTAGATATAGGAATCAGAATCCTATTTCCTATATCTAACACATATATATTCCGGAACTTAGTGTTCCGTTCATTCGTGAGCCTGTCTGTTAGTCTCTATCAGAATCCTATTTCCTATATCTAACACATATATATTCCGGAACTTAGTGTTCCGTTCATTCGTGAGCCTGTCTGTTAGTCTCTATCAGAATCCTATTTCCTATATCTAACACATATATATTCCGGAACTTAGTGTTCCGTTCATTCGTGAGCCTGTCTGTTAGTCTCTATTAGAATCCTATTTCCTCTATAATAAATAAGCATATGTTCTATACTCTGCAAAAAAAGAAACGCATGATGGATTTTTTAAGATTTTAGTAGATGTATTTTGGATTATGATTTTACAATAAAAAATGTAGATATTCACTAGAATTGTTTCAATTGAAAAAAATTACAGTCCAAACCTTAGATATTGGTGAAAAAAAAGTCAGATCATCAAATTAAGAACACTTCCTGTCACGTTTAAGTTAGTACCGTGTATGACCACCTCGAGCTGCCAACACAGTTCTGCATCTCCTTGGCATAGAGTCAATCAATGTTCTTACGTTATTGCGTGGAATTGTACGCCATTCCTGTTGTAACATTTGACGGAGCTGATCGAGGGTCTGAGGTGGAGGTTGGCGCAGGCGCACACGTTTATCCAGTTGGTCCCATAAGTGTTCAATCGGATTCAAATCCGGTGATTTGGAAGGCCATGGTAGCACATTAATGTTGTTCTGCTGAAGGTAGTCAATTGTTAAGCGGGCTGTGTGAGGCCTAGCATTGTCATGTTGGAATAACTCCCTCTGTCGGTCAATTACGCGCATAAGGTGAGGTTGGAGAATTTCGTCTCTGTACCTTTGAGCCGTTAAATTGCCCGGGACATGTACCAGTTCTGTTTTACGGTCATTAGAGATCGCCGCCCACATCATGACGCTACCTCCACCGAAGCTATCCACTTCTTGGACACACGAGGAAGAGAAACGTTCATTCCTGCGCCGGTATACACGGATTCTTCCATCACGTTTCTGTAGCAGAAAACGGGACTCATCGCTGAACCAGATTCTACGCCAGTTGCGGAATGTCCAGCCCCTCAATCTGTTGCACCATCGGAGTCTTTCTCGTCTGTGTAACGGTGTCAAAACTGCTCCAAAATACGTTCTTCTGGGTCTAATGCCATATTGTCGAAGTCGGTTGCGGACTGTCTGCGAGCTGATTCTTCTCAATCCAGGTATTCCGACTGCAGTAGCTGTTGCAGCAACGGTTCGATTCCGTAGATGAAAGACCCGGATGTAGCGATCTTGTCCAGGAGTCGTAATGCGAGGTCGCCCACTCCTCGGTCGGTCATTAGTAGAGCCAGTCTGTTGGAATCTGTTCCACAGCCGAGAAATTGTGCTCTGATTTACGTTTTCAGTTCGTGCAATCTCACTTTGGGATACTCCGGCCTGGAGACGGTCAACGACGATATTTCGAGTAGCAGGGTCCAACCTTGGCATGGCAGCATTTTAACGTTATGATGAATTCAAGCTTCAAACTTCGTCCTTTTATACACTTTAATGTAGTGGTTGAATTAAGCACAAAGTTCTCGTGAAAAACGTAAGCCAAATTCCATGGCGATAGAGGTGATGTGCAATTTTAGAGAGTCGCCGAGCTAATTTGGCAGAGAGCCAAATCAAATGAACAGACCTTTAAAGTTTCATACTTACCTGTAAAAAATCAATTACTCAATTGACCATTTCAGTTTACCTGGTAAAATACATAATTTGCATTTTTAAAATTTCAAAAGGGCTATGCGTTTCTTTTTTTGCAGAGTATATATTATGGTGTAATACTCTCTTTATTATATCTTACACTAGACACATAAACTATCAAGTAATATTTTCTAGTTAACGCTTCGGTGCTAGAGGTGAACTGCCTCTTATAGACAGAGCTCTAACGCGTCTTATGTGACTTTCTCCTTAAGGCATGGATGTGCGAGCCTGGCCAACTCCACGTTAAACACTTTTGGCCACAAACACATATGCACACACAGCTATCCTTCTGCGTTCCGCCAATAAATGGCGATCCTTAGGCGACCATCTAAATTATTTAGACAAATTAAGTACAGGTGCTGGTGGATTCCTGATCCTGATCAGTGAAGGCTCCATCCTGGATACACCTCATTGCCACGTCCGTTCACAGTCTTCAAGAAGACCCGTCTTCTCGATTATACTGAAGGAGATCCAAGAGTTGATCGACCATAGATGAGGAAATGCGTCAATTTCTTCAAGAAACCCGTCCTCCGATTATACTGTGGGGATCCGTGGGCGATTGACTCAAGGGATAGGAGAAGGGCCCATCCACCACTGAGTGGAGGTTCACACGATCCCCGGATCTTCAAGAGGACCCGCCCCCGTTCCCAGGGGATCCAAGGGTCGACCACCATCGTCCCCTCGGCACAACACACCAAGTGTCACAAGGTCCCTACTGGGCAGTCCTCACTGTATATCCCATTGATCGCCGTCGAATAGGACTGTGTATTATGGTACTTTTCCACTCACAGTAGGTAGTTCAAACAAGTACCTATATTAATTCAACACCTCACACAATTGGGCAGTGGTTCTTTTACTTTATGAAATTGTTATCGATGGACATTATTTATGATGTCAATGTTTAATTCAAACTTGGAACTACAACTTGTCAAAGCGGAAGTAAGTTTGTGCCGTGCTTCCACAGAGATTAAATGTCTTGACCGGAAGTTAACGGGTTTATATATAGTTTAAACTTTGTGCTAGTCCCAGCGGATAAAGCAAGTAACAACACTGTCTTTGTTTGTAAAAGTTACTATTATAAATGTCTTTTAAATGAACTGGGATTTACTTCAACATCTACCCCGTTGGGATCCGGGTTGTTAGAATAAATCCTCAGTACCCCTTGCTTGTCGTAAGAGGCGACTAAATGGGGCGGCCCTTCAGATGAGACCTCAAAAAACCGAGGTCCCGTGTCACAGCAGGTGTGGCACGTAAAAGATCCCTCCCTACTCAAAGGCCGTAAGCGCCGAGCATAGGCCTAAATTTGCAGCCCTTCACCGTCATTGGTGACGTCTCCATATTAGTGAAAGATTCTCGAGCGGGACGTTAAACAATATTTAATCAATTAATCAGTAAGTGCTCTACCAAGCCTTTATCTTTATTACCAACTAAACTGCTTACAGCTATTAAAAAGTCACTTCAGAGATATTGTTCCACTACATATTCCAGAAGTGTTGTCAATCAGATGTGGATTTTTAATAACTCCAAGGAACTTTTGGAAAATCTAAAGTTTCAGGATTTTTCTAAAATTGACAGCATCAAAACGTATGATTTCTCAACACTCAACACAAGCGTCGCTTCGTAACCAGGCGGTCGTGAGTTCGAGCCCCGCTCGTGCCATGGCCGCGTCAAACCTAAGACGAAAAATAGGTAGTGATTACTCCTTCGCCAAACGCTCGGCATTTAGAAGTGAGAATCACGGGTCTTTCGGATATGACCTTAAAAACGGAGTTCCCGTGTTACGGTAGGCGTTGGCACGTTAAAGAACCCTCACTGCTACGGCCCTGAGTGCTAAGCATAGGTCTATATTAGTGGCACTTCACCTACAGCTGGTGACGTCTCAATATGAGTGAAAAATTCTCGACGGGACGTAAAACAAACAAACAATCAATCAATTATCACCTGCATATGGTGTTTATAATTCTTAACTGATTCGATACTCAAGAGCTTGTTCTGCGCATGATCAGTTTTTATATCGAGACAGGCTACTGACAAGTTGGAATTAAATGGGTTTCAACAGTCTCATATAAAGTCAGCATTTCGCAAATTTTAGACAAAGAGTTTGCATTGTTTTGTATATTTGTCATGCTCAACATCCTCATTTTACCGACTACTTCTCACTATATTTACATTTTCAATGTTTTGTCTTCATTATCTTTTCCAACTACCATTTCCTCAAATCATGAATGATATGAGATGTGAACATGTGCACACGACTTAATATTTAATATAGAAAGTCTTTTTTAGCGGCTAGAATCCCGGACGAAATGAAAGTAGAATGTAAATATGAAAAATGAATTTCAATTTTCAAAGTACATGAGGATATGAACTGCAACGCTTCACGATAGTATACTGTCCATGAAGCGCTAATTGTAAAGATTTTAAAGGTTTGCTTTAGATCAAAATCTAGGTTGCGTCTGTAGACCAAGCGCTGTGTCATGAAGTAAGGTACTGACCTTACCAATACCTCCTGATGACTTCGGGAATCGCCGTTTACTCACTTAATCACAACTAAGTCCAATTTCAATACACAAAAAAGATTTAATAATAATAACAAAAAAATATCTACAAAGAAAATAAAGAGAAAATAATTTTAACCTAAAGCTAGAGTCGACTCAATTATTTCACTATTTCCCGGTATAAACTTACGCTGAAACTTAATTTTTAACTAAATTTTACATGTATCTATAGTCTGACATTCAAACATTTGTAAATTTAATAAGTCATTTTGAAATGTCCAAACATGTGGTTTCCAAGTGCACATCCGTTTCTGGAATTTTTGGTCCTGCTAAAGATGATGTCGGAACGACAATGCCACGAAAGAGTTCTTGTCGATGTGACCTCAACTACACCTGTCGTCTTGATGTTAGACAGGGCGTTATCCTTTACCCGGAGGTTCCCCGACTGTAACGGGCCGCCATAAGTTTCGCCACGCTACCAAGTCTCCGTTTTTCCCTCCTGAGCTAGTAAAGTTTACACTGAAGCCCTCATCCCCTATGATAATTTACATAGGAAGAAAATAATAAGCATATACATGTACATGTAACGTGCAACATACAGTAGCGTAAGTTCATATTACAACTTAGCGTAAGTTTATCAACAAAACAGTACAAGTTCACCTAACAAACACGTGTTACTAAACACAGAGAAAATTCCGCGTAGTTTTATAAAGTCCTATTTAACAAAATTTAAGAAACAAAATACATAAAATAAAAGCATAAAGACCTTGAAATTGGTCTAAGTCTACCTAAACTGGGGAAGAATTCGGCCCGCCCTATATTTCGGTAACACCGATCTACTGTGTCCGTTCTTTCTGACTGCTCGGACTGAACTCAAGTATTTATATGAGAACGAGGACACGTCAACCCAGCCGTGTAAGCAGACAAACTGGTAGTGTCAGCATTTTAAACTGCGGGAAATTCAAAACAAATTAAACAAAATCAAGTACGTTACACGCTGTATGTTTGATATTCAAAGAACCCTTCAGTTGATAGTTAGCGTATCTAATATTGATACTGTGGCTGTCCCCAACAAGATTGATTGATTGATTATATGTTGTTTAACGTCCCGCTCGAGAATCTTTCACTCATGTGGAGATGTCACCATTGCCGGTGAAGGGCTGCAAATTTAGGCCTATGATCGGCGCTTATGGCCTTTGAGCAGGAAGGGATCTTTTACGTGCCACACCTGCTGTGACACGTGGCCTCGGTTTTTGTGGTCTCATCCGAAGGACTGCCCCATTTAGTAGCCTCGTACGACAAACAAAGTGTTCTAAGGATCTATTCTATCAACCCGGATCCCCATGGAGCGTCCTCAACAAAAAGATGACCTTTGACTCAATAATCAATATAGGTCCCCAACAAGATTGATTAATTTCCGCCACACTCAACAATTTTTCAGTTATCTGGTGGCATCCAGTTTTTATTGGTGGAGGAGAGAACCCAGATACAATGTACCAGGGAAGAGACCACAGACCTTCCGAATGTAAGCTGGCAAACTTTCTCACATATATCGGCGCGAGCGAGTATCGAACCCGTGCCAACTAGAGGTCAGAGGTGTTGTGATTTTGAGCGCAATGCTCTAACCACTCGGCCACGGAGGCCCCACCTCCAACAAGAATATGACCTATATTGATTATTGGGGTCAAAGGTCAAACAAGTACAATGTCGAAAAATAGTGTCTGCTCAGTATCTTGATAAGCATTTGACAGTAAGTAAACTTGACAAATTGGTTGATCTTTATGATTTTCAGGTGACAAGATCAAACGTCAGGTTGAAGTACTCGTTTGTTCTTGTCAACATGCTTCCGCCCATCAGTACTCTCGATACTGTGGATGGTACATAGGTTGCATATATTGTGACTGGGAATAGTCATCATTTAACCAAGATCAAAGTCAATGATAAGTTGTCATGTAATGGGAAAACATTAGAAGAAAGGAAAATAATTCTCTTTTTACAATTGGAAACACACTGTAATTGCGCAATCATTAAGCTATTTTGATATTGATTGTTTTGTACTCAGATGACCGTTAAGGTTCCTTGGGTCTCTTGTTGTTGGTGTGTGGTTGGGTCGCTGTTATTGGTGTGTGGTTGGGTCGCTGTTATTGGTGTGTAGTTGTGTCGCTGTTATTGGTGTGTGATTGGGTGGCTGTTATTGGTGTGTAGTTGGGTGGCTGTTATTGGCGTGTAGTTGGGTCCCTTGTTATTGGTGTGTAGTTGGGTCGCTGTTATTGGTGTGTGGTTGGGTCGCTGTTATTGGTGTGTAGTTGGGTCGCTGTTATTGGTGTGTAGTTGGGTCGCTGTTATTGGTGTGTGGTTGGGTCGCTGTTATTGGTGTGTGGTTGGGTGGTTGTTATTGGTGTGTGGTTGGGTCGCTGTTATTGGTGTGTAGTTGGGTCTCTTGTTATTGGTGTGTAGTTGGGTCGCTGTTATTGGTGTGTGGTTGGGTCGCTGTTATTGGTGTGTAGTTGGGTCGCTGTTATTGGTGTGTAGTTGGGTCGCTGTTATTGGTGTGTGGTTGGGTGGCTGTTATTGGTGTGTGGTTGGGTGGTTGTTATTGGTGTGTGGTTGGGTCGCTGTTATTGGTGTGTAGTTGGGTCTCTTGTTATTGGCGTGTGGTTGGGTCGCTGTTATCAGTGTGTAGTTGGGTGGCTGTTATTGGTGTGTAGTTGGGTCGCTGTTATTGGTGTGTAGTTGGGTCTCTTGTTGTTGGTGTGTGGTTGGGTCGCTGTTATTGGCGTGTGGTTGGGTGGCTGTTATTGGTGTGTAGTTGGGTCTCTTGTTGTTGGTGTGTGGTTGGGTCGCTGTTATTGGCGTGTGGTTGGGTCGCTGTTATTGGTGTGTAGTTGGGTCCCTGTTATTGGTGTGTAGTTGGGTCGCTGTTATTGGTGTGTGGTTGGGTGGCTGTTATTGGTGTGTGGTTGGGTCTCTTGTTATTGGTGTGTGGTTGGGTGGCTGTTATTGGTGTGTGGTTGGGTGGCTGTTATTGGTGTGTAGTTGGGTGACTGTTATTGGCGTGTAGTTGGGTCCCTTGTTATTGGTGTGTGGTTGGGTCGCTGTTATTGGTGTGTAGTTGGGTGGCTGTTATTGGTGTGTAGTTGGGTGGCTGTTATTGGTGTGTAGTTGGGTCGCTGTTATTGGTGTGTGGTTGGGTCTCTTGTTATTGGTGTGTGGTTGGGTGGCTGTTATTGGTGTGTAGTTGGGTGGCTGTTATTGGTGTGTGGTTGGGTCGCTGTTATTGGTGTGTAGTTGGGTCGCTGTTATTGGTGTGTAGTTGGGTGGCTGTTATTGGTGTGTAGTTGGGTGGCTGTTATTGGTGTGTAGTTGGGTCGCTGTTATTGGTGTGTGGTTGGGTCGCTGTTATTGGTGTGTGGTTGGGTCGCTGTTATTGGTGTGTAGTTGGGTGGCTGTTATTGGCGTGTGGTTGGGTCGCTGTTATTGGTGTGTGGTTGGGTCGCTGTTATTGGTGTGTACTTGGGTCTCTGTTATTGGTGTGTGGTTGGGTCGCTGTTATTGGTGTGTAGTTGGGTCGCTGTTATTGGTGTGTAGTTGGGTCGCTGTTATTGGTGTGTGGTTGGGTCTCTTGTTATTGGCGTGTAGTTGGGTCGCTGTTATTGGTGTGTGGTTGGGTGGCTGTTATTGGTGTGTGGTTGGGTCTCTTGTTATTGGTGTGTAGTTGGGTCCCTGTTATTGGTGTGTAGTTGGGTCGCTGTTATTGGTGTGTAGTTGGGTCGCTGTTATTGGTGTGTGGTTGGGTCTCTTGTTATTGGCGTGTAGTTGGGTCGCTGTTATTGGTGTGTAGTTGGGTCGCTGTTATTGGTGTGTAGTTGGGTCGCTGTTATTGGTGTGTGGTTGGGTGGCTGTTATTGGTGTGTAGTTGGGTCGCTGTTATTGGCGTGTGGTTGGGTCGCTGTTATTGGTGTGTAGTTGGGTCTCTTGTTGTTGGTGTGTGGTTGGGTCGCTGTTATTGGCGTGTGGTTGGGTCGCTGTTATTGGTGTGTAGTTGGGTCCCTGTTATTGGTGTGTAGTTGGGTCGCTGTTATTGGTGTGTGGTTGGGTGGCTGTTATTGGTGTGTGGTTGGGTCTCTTGTTATTGGTGTGTGGTTGGGTGGCTGTTATTGGTGTGTGGTTGGGTGGCTGTTATTGGTGTGTAGTTGGGTGACTGTTATTGGCGTGTAGTTGGGTCCCTTGTTATTGGTGTGTGGTTGGGTCGCTGTTATTGGTGTGTAGTTGGGTGGCTGTTATTGGTGTGTAGTTGGGTGGCTGTTATTGGTGTGTAGTTGGGTCGCTGTTATTGGTGTGTGGTTGGGTCTCTTGTTATTGGTGTGTGGTTGGGTGGCTGTTATTGGTGTGTAGTTGGGTGGCTGTTATTGGTGTGTAGTTGGGTCGCTGTTATTGGTGTGTGGTTGGGTCTATTGTTATTAGTGTGTGGTTGGGTGGCTGTTATTGGCGTGTAGTTGGGTCTCTTGTTATTGGTGTGTAGTTGGGTCGCTGTTATTGGTGTGTAGTTGGGTCGCTGTTATTGGTGTGTAGTTGGGTCTCTGTTATTGGTGTGTGGTTGGGTCGCTGTTATTGGTGTGTAGTTGGGTCGCTGTTATTGGTGTGTAGTTGGGTCGCTGTTATTGGTGTGTGGTTGGGTCTCTTGTTATTGGCGTGTAGTTGGGTCGCTGTTATTGGTGTGTGGTTGGGTGGCTGTTATTGGTGTGTGGTTGGGTCTCTTGTTATTGGTGTGTAGTTGGGTCCCTGTTATTGGTGTGTAGTTGGGTCGCTGTTATTGGTGTGTGGTTGGGTGGCTGTTATTGGTGTGTGGTTGGGTCTCTTGTTATTAGTGTGTGGTTGGGTGGCTGTTATTGGTGTGTGGTTGGGTCGCTGTTATTGGTGTGTGGTTGGGTGGCTGTTATTGGTGTGTAGTTGGGTCGCTGTTATTGGTGTGTGGTTGGGTCGCTGTTATTGGTGTGTAGTTGGGTCGCTGTTATTGGTGTGTGGTTGGGTCGCTGTTATTGGTGTGTAGTTGGGTCGCTGTTATTGGTGTGTAGTTGGGTGGCTGTTATTGGTGTGTAGTTGGGTCGCTGTTATTGGTGTGTGGTTGGGTCGCTGTTATTGGTGTGTGGTTGGGTCGCTGTTATTGGTGTGTAGTTGGGTCGCTGTTATTGGTGTGTAGTTGGGTCTCTTGTTATTGGTGTGTAGTTGGGTCGCTGTTATTGGTGTGTGGTTGGGTCGCTGTTATTGGTGTGTAGTTGGGTCGCTGTTATTGGTGTGTAGTTGGGTCTCTTGTTATTGGTGTGTAGTTGGGTCGCTGTTATTGGTGTGTAGTTGGGTCGCTGTTATTGGTGTGTGGTTGGGTCTCTTGTTATTGGCGTGTAGTTGGGTGGCTGTTATTGGTGTGTGGTTGGGTGGCTGTTATTGGTGTGTGGTTGGGTGGCTGTTATTGGTGTGTAGTTGGGTCGCTGTTATTGGTGTGTGGTTGGGTCGCTGTTATTGGTGTGTAGTTGGGTCGCTGTTATTGGTGTGTAGTTGGGTCGCTGTTATTGGTGTGTGGTTGGGTCGTTGTTATTGGTGTGTAGTTGGGTGGCTGTTATTGGTGTGTGGTTGGGTCGCTGTTATTGGTGTGTGGTTGGGTCGCTGTTATTGGTGTGTGGTTGGGTCGCTGTTATTGGTGTGTGGTTGGGTGGCTGTTATTGGTGTGTGGTTGGGTGGCTGTTATTGGTGTGTGGTTGGGTCGCTGTTATTGGTGTGTAGTTGTGTCCCTTGTTATTGGTGTGTGGTTGTGTCTCTTGTAATAGTTTGTGGTTGTGTCCCTTGTTATTGGTGTGTGGTTGTGTCTCTTGTTATTGGTGTGTGGTTGTGTCTCTTGTAATAGTTTGTGGTTGTGTCCCTTGTTATTAGTGTGTAGTTGTGTCGGTGTTATTGCTGTGTGGTTGGGTCTCTTGTTATCAGTGTGTGGTTGGGTTTTTTGTTATTGGTATGTAGTTGGGTCGCTGTTATTGGTGTGTGGTTGGGTCGTTGTTATTGGTGTGTGGTTGGGTCGCTGTTATTGGTGTGTAATTGGGTCGCTGTTATTGGTGTGTAGTTGGGTGGCTGTTATTGGTGTGTAGTTGGGTCTCTTGTTATTGGTGTGTAGTTGGGTCTCTGTTATTGGTGTGTGGTTGGGTCGCTGTTATTGGTGTGTAGTTGTGTCCCTTGTTATTGGTGTGTGGTTGGGTCTCTTGTTATCAGTGTGTGGTTGGGTTTTTTGTTATTGGTATGTAGTTGGGTCGCTGTTATTAGCGTGTGGTTGAGTCACTTGTTATTAGCGTGTGGTTGAGTCACTTGTTATTAGCGTGTGGTTGGGTCGATGTTATTGGTGTGTGTTATTTAATTTGTTTGTTTGTTTGTTTATAGCCGCCTGAGCAATTTTTCAGCTATCCGGCGTGTGTTATTTAACGTTGTATTTCTAAATGTATTGCAGATGCAGTGACATCAGAAATTGATGCAGGATATAATGCATTTGAAGATGAGTAGAAACATTATTCAGTTTTCTAATTTAACAATAGCATGTAACAGGTGTCCAAAGCTTTTCCTTTATTTACATCTAATTATAGTATCACTATGGTCGCACGTGTTTGCAAAATATATTTTGCATGAATAACCATATTTCATGGTAGATTTTGTTTGGCATGTCAGGATCATATATCGTTATTCACCATTTTGTTGTATTGATTAGCAGTGGACAATCTTCATAGATGTGCATGAACGTAGGTTTGCTCTTTAGAATGCATACACACAAGGGAAATCAATTACCATCGTATTAATATAAAATATATGCATACTGCGTACATCAACGGCAATGTTGTGTGAAAACAGGAAATTAAGTATCTTATAAGTTTCTTGGAAATCACACCTGAACATAACAATTAATAATTGCAGATTAAACCCAAGGTAAGTTCTGTGCCGTGTTAAAGTTTAGATGAGGAAATTAAACAATAAGGAAGATATGTAAGTAAAGAAAAACGTTCACCAATGCTAAGAGAGACAACTTTTTAAATATATTTTGCCTCATTGATATAAGTTGTGTACCTATATGTGGTATATAGGGCTCAGAATCTTGATTTTGTAAAGAAAGCCACATTGCTATGAAGTATTCTTTATGATGAGACGCCATGCATGTGTGAAATATCATACTCGCAAGTACTTTAATGAAGGTCACGAAAATCTTCATTTGGATAAAATCCGAACAACAACGTGACGTCATAATTGAAATAGTGTATTATATTTACCTCCAATCTTATTTTCATCAGTTTTGTTTTCATGTCAGTTTTAGTTGAACATAAAATAAACCATACGGTCACTATGATAGAAAGAAATACGAAATGTTATCCTGCTGTCGTGAAATTTGTCTCATAAATATGAAAAAAAAAATTGATGGCGTCATAACTCTACATTGAGTGACGATGACTTATGTAAAGACTTTGTTAAAGCTATACAAACTATAACTGACGATAAATAGATTGAAAAATGAAACAACAAATAGAATAACACATTAATGATTGAATATATATAATTTCACAGAATCAGAGTAAGTCTGAACCAGTAAACCCGTCAAATCAGCAAAAAATGTTGTCTCCCTGACAGTAATTTCTGCTCGTAATCTCCGATGTGCTTTGACGTTGGAGATCACCAGTTCAGAAAATACGGAAGAGAGGCACCGTGCACTTACTAGAAGTGTAAACAATTTACTATGCCAATTTTCTAGCAAAATCATCATACGAAAAATTAATTTGAGTGACACATTTACATAATTCAATTACTTTCTTATACTTATAATACTTAGTCATTCATGTTGTAATATTTTAAAACAAATGAAATGTGTAGTTACGAGATTTAAGGATTTTCAAGAATTATGACAGGAAATGTTGAATGTTATTTCACGTATGAAACCAGAACAGTTTGTGCGCATTTTTGATGACTGGGTAAGGCGACATAAGAAATGCCTTGAATTAAACGGTGACTACGTCGAGAAAATTTGACTGTGTTTAGTGTTTCACGTTGAATAATGTCATTAATTTTCGTTTTGATGCTCCGGGTATAATTCAGTACCTTTTTTAATGTGATAAAATTATCACGATTTATTTTTTATTTCCGATAAAAATTTGCATATTAATTAAATAAAACATGAATTTAACGAAAATAATTTTATACATTTTATTTACGTTTGTCAGTTCTATTAAAGCTGTCCACGAACGTTCGGACAACCCTCGTACTTACGTCATTCTCCATCTATGTATGACCGAAACGCTCCATATACAACATATGCTCTCGAGCAATATTCCTTTGTTCATTTTGCTGAATTTTCTTCAGAGCTTGGGGGATTATATTACCGATAGGTGTTAATTGGTACATACCAGGATAAGTGGAAAATAACGTCTATTGCAGCTTGTATTGCTTTAACTGTTCCATGTAATTATTGACAAAAAATGGAATATTTAAAATGTATACAATGGAAAATATATGGAATAAATATGTGAAACACCGAGAATTTATCATTATTACGAAGGTATGTTGATTTCATTCATTGACACTTTTGTTCAGAAGAAAAAAATCCATTTACATTGTCGATCCGATTTTTACGGTGGCTGGTTAGTACAGGTGAAAGAATTGTTTTTTAAAAATTCGTTCCCAAGCAATTAATTTTGTTTCCACAAAATTAAACTCATTCTCACGAAATAAATTTTCTTCCCACGAAGTAAGTTTCTTTTTCAATATTCACTTGCTAAAGGGCTCCTAAGCTTGTGAAAACTAGCACTAGTCCAAATTAAAAGATTGATTGATTGATTATTTATTGCTTTCCGCCACACTCAACAATTTTTCATTTATCTGGTGGCGTCCAGTTTTTGTTGGTGGAGGAGAGAACCCAGATACAATGTACCTGGGAAGAGACCACCGACCTTCCGCAAGTAAACTGGCAAACTTTCTCACATAACGCCGCGGCCGAGATTCGAACACGCGCCGACAGAGGTGAGAGGCTTCGTGATTTTAAGCCCGATGCTCTAACCACTCGGCCACGGAGGCCCCTCAAATTAAAAGAACCGCTCATCATATATCAATCAACCTTTGAAGCATTAAAGATCATCTATATATCAGTAAAATAATCCTTTGCATAGTTTGTGACCATGTTTTGTGTCCATGTACTTGCCTGCTCTTAACCAATATTTTATGCTGTTTTCTGTTTTAAAATCCATTGCTTTATTTCGCTGACAATACAGGGGCTTTATTTGAAGTTCACCGGGTGCAGCCCCAATATTACAGGCAAATATTTTGTATGCGTGTATTAAAGAATCTTGAAATAAATGAAGTGGGTTTTTTTTTTCTTATTTCCATGTTTTCTACATAACAATTTGAATCTTCAATTTTTTTTAAAAATTGTAATCGTTAAAAGTGCATGGAAGGTCTGTTTTTGCAACAGGTACTCACCGCACTCCAAATCAAAATGAGAGAACAGTCACAAATATATATATGAACTAAAGTTACTACTCGCAAACGTGCTGCAGATTTATTGTGGATTGCATATTTGCAAGACACAAGGTCTATCAAATGAGTTTATATAACACCAATATGAAATCGATAATGAGTTTTTGTTTATGTAATGGAAGATAATGTAAATGTAGCTCGCTCTTAAAATACAAATTCGTGGTAATTTTGTACCAAACAAATCTCTTCTTTTAAAGCCGATTTATACACTAGGTGGACGGTAAAAATCAAACGTACACAGTGATTGTTGCTAGAATCGTCTGTTACGAGAACTGACGAAGAAAACTGTGGAACATCCATGTAAAATGTAAAACAATGGTGTCCAATAATTATTTATTATTATTATTACAAGGCATTTATATAGCGCATTATCTAACATTATAAATATTACTCTAAGCGCTTTACAACATACACAATTAATATATCGCCAAACATACATACAACATAGAGAAATTAAGAAAAGGACTAAATGGGGTATTTTAAAACACAAATTATATTTAGTTACGCTAACTACAAAAACGACTAATATAGCACACTAAAACACCACACACACACACATCGCATATATACATACACTTGCATACGTACACATACATACATACGTTTGTTTTTTGTTTGTTTGTTTGTTTTTTAATATGACCGATACATGTAAAAAGAAATACACATAACTTAAAAGAACAATAATAGAAATGAGTTTTAAAAGTAATTCATGCATGGTAAAAGTGAGTTAAATATTTTCGTATGCAAGTCTAAAAAAATCATTTCTTACTGAAAGCGGTAGGTTGATTGTTCACTCATATTGAGACGTCACCAACTGCAGGTGAAGTACCACAAATTTAGACCTATGCTTAGCGCTCAGGGCCGTAGCAGTGAGGGTTCCTTAACGTGCCAACGCCCACCGTGACACGTGGCCTCTGTTTTTAAAGTCATATCCGAAAGACCCGTGATTCTCACTTCTAAATGCCGAGCATTTAGTGAAGGAGTAATCACTACCTATTTTTACGTCTTAGGTTTGACGTGGCACGAACGGGGCTCGAACTCACGACCTCCCGGTTACGAAGCGAACGCTCTAACCACTGAGCTAGCGGCAGTATGCTTTATAAACTTCAGGTGTGTTTCCGTTAGTATCTCCAATTAAATCAATATTTAAACCCTGGGATTGTAAAGTACTTTTCATTTTACACTTTTACATTTGGTACATTTTTATTTATTTATAACAACCATATGGTGACGCCATACCAAATATATTTGCCATGTTGTTATGATACAAAATGTTTTCACGTAAAAAACCAAAATAGTTTTTAAAAACTTAGTAGCTTTTTAAAGGCTCTGCGATTTACATGCATAAATAGAGCATTACCTGCCTTAACACTCCCGCGGAAATTTCCCTGTCAACAGTAAGCTTTACGAACATTTCCATCCATTATGTGGACGAGCGGTTCCTTGTCTTGATAACGTCAAGAGGAAACCCCTTGATTCTTTTTTAATTCTAAATCATAAATAAAGATATTAATTATGTGAATTTGAAAAAAAGCTGAAGAAATTCGACATCTTTATAGTAAGATAGAACTATGATGCTTGAAATTTTAACATTATTTTATACGCTCAGAAAGCAACAACTGACAAAACAGACATGATTTTTTGGCTAATTATGCTAGCTTACGTGATATCATTGTACGTTTATTATGCAAACATAATGCTAATTATATCATATGTGCTAATTGTAGATGATAGATATCCAGTATAAGAAGGTAAAAATGAGAACCATTCAAAATCACATGGAGGAGAAATTTCTCGGATTTTATAATTCGTAAAATAATCTGATGATGAAAATATACTTTTTCTAGATTCTCCAAAAATAGCATCTTTTTCAGTTCTACTTTTTGAATCAGTCCCAGTCAAAATTACGACCCTCTGCATAATTGTACTGTTTCTGATCCATTACATTATTCAGTCCTAAAGTTTGACCATTGTGCCCCTGGTTGTGTAAAGAAACAATACAACAAAAATGAGCTAATCAACAGATACACATCTAGAAGGCAGCCATTACTCGTCCACAGAAAGCATCCGTATGAAAACATGTCATCCCTATAAACATTTGTTTGTGGTTTTTTTTTTACGCAGGAGTTAGTCTCAAAGAGTAACGTGATGGGTGGGCGTTTCTCACAAGACCCAGAAATACGTCCACAAACAGTCTTCGGGCCTTGTAATGATCCTGCTAAACACAAGTACATTGACAAAATCCTCCAAAGTACAGACGATAGTGATAGCGGATTCTGTGACAACCATGGTGAGCAGTCAAATGTTTCCTTTTACGATGTTTTATGACTGCAGTAAGTTTTTAAATTCTTATTCAAATAATATATAATTATTTCCTTCATGTAACACAACAGGTCAAAGAGACGACGAAGAAGAAGTGTTTTCTAGTACATGTATTGATCTGAGAGATTATGTGGATCAGTTTCCTTTTGAAAATCTCGTCTTTGAGGGCGGCGGTGCTAAAGGCATAGCCTATCCGGGAGCTCTACTGGTACTATTTCGTTTTTAAAAACTCCAGTTTATTTTTCGCGATTTTCAGCCTTTGCGGCGCTTTTTCTTTTCATTTACAATAATTCAATTCGTCGTTTTCTGTTTGTTATTAACTCCAGTATGTTTAAAGCCAAGGTAGAATGAAGATGAAATGAAAATAATTGACTTGATATGCATAATAATAAATAATAATAATAACCTTTATTTACCCAGAATAACACAATTAGCATACAACTAGTGTTCATTGTGGTCCTGCGTTAAAACATATATACAAACATAGAATTAGTATTAGTTTTAATATATACATGTTCAGTACACGTAATAATAATAATAATAATAATAAATTCTTTATTTAGACAGTATAGCACAATTAGTATTACATACTAGTTCACATCGTGGTCCTGTATAAAAACATATTTACAGACAGATTAAATGAGAGGATAGAAAATCATAAGACATTTATACATAAAATATTTACACATGTACATTATCACTAAAAATAACAACAACAAAATACGCTGGCAGATATCACAATTAAAAAAAAAAATAGATAGTCAAGGTTACTGAGGTTGTAAAAGTACAAAGTTTCCTAGTTAGATTTATAATGTGTCAAATATGTTGATTTAAAAGATTCAATGGAATTGGCGTTTCTGACTGATGCAGGCAGCTCATTCCATAAAAGAGTAGATGACACCTTAAAAGATCACTTAAAATATTCTGCTCGAAACTTTGGAACATATAAAATGCCATTTTCACTACTTCTTGTTACCCTAGAACCAATTTGATGTACAAATCTTAAAACATTCACATACTCTGGTGTCATATTGTTAAGAACTTTGAAGGAAAGTACAAGTTTCCTGTATATAAAATAATCATGAACAGGCATCCATTTAAGAACCCTAAAAATATCAACAGTAGAAATCTGTGTAACTTTGACGTTTAAAATAATTCTGGCTGCCCTTTTCTGCAACTTGAAAAGTCTATCAACACACATCTTGTTTTTGGCAGAGCACCAAACTGTAGAACAATAGTTAAAATGAGGAAACATAACAGTGTTATAAATTTTCAATAATGCTGCAGGTGACATAAAAGTTTGTAGTCGACGTAAAAGACCTATTTTCTGTGACAGTTTCTTACATAAGGAATCAATGTGCACAGACCATGTCAAACATTCATCTATTTGTACACCAAGAAGTTTAGCAGTGTTAACAGTATCTAAAACAATATCACCTACTTTAATACACATTTTTCTACACTGAGAAAGCTTTTGCGTGGTACCAATCAACATACACTGTGTTTTCTTAAGGTTCATAGTAAGTTTATTACATTCCAACCATTTCATAGAATTTAAAAGATCCTCGTGCAACCTTTGCTCGATTACATCGATAGATTTATGTGAAACGTCCTGAGATGTATCATCCGCATACATGGAAACATGTGAATGCTTTAGACATTTTGGATAGTCATTAACAAATAAATGAAAAACAATGGACCCAATATTGACCCCTGAGGCACTCCTATTGTAACATCCCTTTCCTCAGAAACAACACCTCCCCATCTAACGCACTGTGATCTTCCGCTAAGATAAGAATGAAACCATTTAAAAGTATTTTGACAAATACCAAATGATAAAAGCTTGTGCAACAGTACTTCATGATTCACAGTGTCAAAAGCTTTACTAAGATCAAGAAAAAGAACACCTGTTAATTTGCCGTTGTCTATGTTACTTAACCATTTATCGATGATGTTATGAAGCGTGGTTTCACATGAGTGATTTGGTCTAAAACCGGACTGATTTTCACTTAAAAGTTTGTTTTTATCCAAATACTCGTAAAAGGAATTAAAAACATGCCTCTCAATAATTTTGCTTACAATAGGTAAAACTGACACCGGTCGATAATTGTTCACAATAAAATTGTCACCAGATTTAAAAAGAGGGGTAACTGTTGCTTTTTTCCACTCGGACGCAACAACACCACTTTTGATAGAAGTATTCAGTAAAAATGTTAGAATTTCAGCAATTACATCTGAGGTAATTTTTAACAACTTAACAGAAATAGCATCTAGACCAGTAGCTTTCGAAATTGACATACCTCTTAATTCCTTTATAACAAATTCAATAGAAATATCTGGAATAGTGAACGACCCTCTAGGCATTAATTGTTCAATAACAGGTAAAGAATTGTCAAATTGTTCTGCGAATTTATGCCCAATGCCGCAGAAGAATTCGTTGAAAGTATCGGCCATGTCTTTTGCATCAGTGACTGTCTCACCGTTCCTATCTAAGTGTGTCGGAGTCGCGGATGTTGATTTTGCTGGTAAAAATTGTTTAATTTTTCGCCACATGTCTTTAGGTTTGGAATTCGCTTGACTGATTGCACTTTCCACGAAATCACATTTGGCGTCGTTGATTTTGGTCACAACTCTGTTTCTTGCGGCCCTATACAGCGTCCAGTCGGATTTGTCACGCGACTTTGATGCCCGGCGATGTAATATATCTCTTAGTCGCATCTCTGAAAGTATATCATCGTTTATCCATTTTTCCGAGTCACTGCGGATACGTCGTTCTTTCATCGGCATGTGCTTGTTGACCACTGTCATAAACATTGAGTGAAAAGATGACCACATACTGTCGATGTCGGATAATGCTTTCAGTGAGTTCCAATCAACAGCATTCATATCGTTAATAAAACCACTTTCGATTAGTTTCTTTTGATCTCTATACTTCACATAAACATGGTCAGATCGGGAAGCACCTTTAAATTTCTTTCGTACCGAATAAACTAGATGATGATCGCTCAGCCCAACAGGTATTATTCCCCTGAAGTTATATAACACGGGGTGGTTGACATATATGTGATCTATCAAAGTACTGCTATCACTAGTCACACGGGTAGGTTCATTTATAATTTGAGAAAGACCACAGGTTTCCATCATGGACTTAAAATTTGAGCTTTTTAATTGATCAATATTAAAATCGCCCATGATTACTTGTTCGGTACAGGTAGTTGATAAATCCTCCATCCGCTCCTCGAATTCCTGGATCCATTGCGCGTTCGAGTCAGGTGGTCTGTAAACAACTCCTACACTAATTTTTGGCGAATTTAAAAGTTTGATATCTACTGTCAAAAATTCTAAATTATCATCTCTGTATGTATTCAATAGTGTCCATTTGTCCTTAATAAACAAAATTACACCTCCACCACGGCGATTTCGATCCCTCCTTACTGTAGAGTACCCATTAATTTTAATTTCAGAATCAGAAATTTGACAGTCGAGTTTGCTTTCAGTGACAGCAAAAACATCAAATGCGCCATCTTTTAGTAAAATCCTGATTTGATCAATCTTATTGAGTATGCCACATAAGTTCACATGAGCAAATCTAATGCCTTTGGGTAGTGCTATAAAAAATTCACTCGCACACTGATCCGCGGTGGAATTTCCACAACAAAGTTCTATACACGAGTCGCAGATCCACTCAATATTTTCAATACTATTTCCAGTGTTTGCAATTTGTTCTTTATCACAGAAAATGCATAGATATTTTCCGGCTGGACCGGGATTTAACAGTACATCGTTTGATAAAAGTAAGCATAAAAAAGTCAAGAGCTGATTTGTACTCACTAATCCTTTGCTCCTCGGTGATCGATTATTGTGAATGAAATTTCCAAAGCTCCTATGTAAAATTTCTCTTCCAAAACACAAAACTCTAGGTGTTAAAATTGGCCAACAGAAACCAGGACAGTATTTCAAATCTTCAGTCAATTCTTGTTTGGTTAAAACATTTTGAAACTGCATTAAAATCCAAAAGAGTAGGAGAGTTGTTAACACACCTCCGATCGCGACGGCCATCTTGTGACATCTTGTAACATGTTGGCATACAACCATTAAGAAATACATAAGTTTTGTACTCAATTATTTAAATATACAATAATGTACAGCGATATATCAATCACAATATACAAATGTTTAAAATTTATTGGACACAAACAGATTAAATTGTTTAAGTCACGGTAATTAAAAATCGATTTTCTTGTTTATGGTCAAATAAAAGTTGTCTGAAATTTAATGAACTGAATACATATAGTAACTAATAATACGTGGACATGATTATATCAATAAGAAATAAAAGAGACATGCATACTAGGTAATTTAAATCAGAATGAATCCCATATATGAATTTACATCAATGTTGTGAAATGCATGTAAACATTTGTCAGTTGGATGCTCTCAATATGACGTTTTAAAATTATGATAATACATTTATTGATTTTATTATATAGATATATTACACATGTCTTATAATTTTGACGATAACATTTTTGAACTATAAAGTTACAAAATATCATACATTAAGTGCTGTTTTAGCTATAATAATAATAATAATGCACTTATGTAGCGCCTTATCTAAATATACTCTAAAGCGCTTTACTCTATACTAATATGCAAATCAAAATTATACAGAATACATAAAATCACTTATTAATTGCTAATTGCTGAGTGTGTTAGCGCTATGTAATGGCTGCTCCACCTCTGACTATTTAACCAAATTTCTCTTTAATTACGAAAGCTTTAGTTTTAAGTTTTGTTAAGCTCTTATATAAGAACCTTTTGGTTATAACTAAGGACATTTTTTTTCTTAAAATCTTGTATTTTGGGCAAAATTTTAGTTGATAGTTTTATCTATTGTGATCATTGATCCGTGACTTTCTGAGAATTTTAGTTGTACGAATTGTCTTTTCTCTGTATTGATAAGTTGCTCCGTATCATTTCGTGCAAGTGGCTTTTACTAGTACGAATTATTTCCTGTGTTCGCTTTTTATTGATAGTCCATTCCATAACATTTCGTGCACGTGCCTTTACTCGTACAAACTGTCTTTCGTTGTTTAGACGTATATTGAAGAGTCGTTCTATAGATTTTCGTACATTTGGTATATAGTAATGTGCTTTGCAAAACCAATAGACCTGCCTTTGGCAAGTCGTACGAATAATTCCAGAGTAAGAAGAGGCACAAAAGCAGGACGAAGGTTTGCCAGACATATCAACACAGTGTGTGTTAGATGGTTGAGGTGTAAATGGGAGGGTAAGCCGAACATGAAACGTAAGGCAGACTATAACAATCTGGTTCTGCTGGCTGGCTTAAACATGACATCACAAGGTGATTCCTCTCAGGCCTGCCAACATGGTGATCAAAGCAAACCATCTAGAGATTCCCAATATTACACCTTGAATGCCTAAGTGAGACATTTTAACATCTGTCTACTTAATCCCTGGTCAGTGTGCAACAAAACCACTAGTCTAAATGATTTCATTATAGATCAGGACTTAGACATAATGGCTGTCACAGAGACTTGGCTCACTGGTTCAGAAAGAGACAATCCTATCATTAGTGCACTTCTTCCACCGGGTTACAACATCAAACACAATCCTCGCATGTCCCGTGGTGGAGGAACAGCTGTTATTCACAAGTCTAACCTCAATGTTAAACCTACACCAGACACTCATTCTATGGAGTCATTTGAGGTAATGGACTGTAGTGTGATTGCTACTAAGAGGTTGCGTTTGTGCGTGGTATATCGCCCACCCCCTTCCAGAAGCAACAACTACACAGTAAAACAGTTTTTCAGTGAGTTTTCTGCTTACCTTGAACAATTGGTTTCGTGCACTACATCTCTACTCATCGTGGATGATTTCAACTTCCACATTGAGAATTCTAGTGATGCTGATGCTGCTGCATTTCTCTCTATGGTGACGTCTTTTGGCTTCCAGCAACATGTCACTCAGAGTACCCATCCCGGTGGTCACACACTGGACCGTGTTTTATCCCGATCAGTAGACTCGCTTGTGCTTGCCACCCTTGCTGAGGACCATGGGTTCCCGGATCATTTCCCTGTGTTTGTGAATCTCTCCTTGTACAAATCAGAGCTGCCTAAACAGTCAGTGACTTATCGCAAGGTCAAGACCATTAATCCCAGTACTTTCAGTCAAGCTGTCATCAGCTCTTTTATTATTATTTTATTATTATTACAAGGCATTTATATAGCGCATTATCTAACATTATAAATATTACTCTAAGCGCTTTACAACATACACAATTAATATATCGCCAAACATACATACAACATAGAGAAATTAAGAAAAGGACTAAATGGGGTATTTTAAAACACAAATTATATTTAGTTACGCTAACTACAAAAAAGACTAATATAGCACACTAAAACACCACACACACACATCGCATATATACATACACTTGCATACGTACACATACATACATACGGGGTTTTTTTGTGGTTTTTTTTGTTTTGTTTTCTTTTTTAATATGACCGATACATGTAAAAAGAAATACACATAACTGAAAAGAACAATAATAGAAATGAGTTTTAAAAGTAATTCATGCATGGTAAAAGTGAGTTAAATATTTCCGTATGCAAGTCTAAAAAGGTGTGTTTTGAGAGATTTCTTGAAAGCCCACATGGATTGTTTATCTCTCAAATATCTGGGCAAGTTGTTCCAGAGAGTGGCCGCAGATTTGTCCAAGCGTCTCTCGCCGTATATTTTGGTGCGGATTCGAGGTTGCACTAGTAGTGTACAGTCCTCTGATCGCAGCGAACGTGTTGGTTGGTAAGCACGAACGATGTCTTGCAAATACGTTGGTGCACTGCCGTGAAGACGTACACAAGAATTTTATACTGGCACCGGAAGGGCACAGGTAACCAATGGAGATTAACAAGAGTGGGGGTGATATGCTCGTGTTTTTTAGTTCTCGATACAACACGAGCTGCAGTGTTCTGAACACGTTGTAATTTGTTCGTTATGTTTGCCGGCAGTCCATATAACATCGCATTTCCGTAATCTAATCTGGAAGTGACCAGTGAGTTCATTAGCGTTCTACAGGCATCGTTCGTTAAATATGGACGTATACGTCCAATATTTCGAATGTGGAAGAAGCACGCTTTAGCAGTGGTACTAATTTGCTTCTCCATAGTGAGTGTCCTATCGAAAATGACACCAAGGTTTCTGACACATGAAACATTACTGACCACTGTGCCATCGAAAGAAAGTTGACAAGTTGAAAAGTCGTTCACCCGGTGTTTAGGGGCAAAAACAATCAGTTCGGTCTTATCCTGATTCAGCTTTAGAAGATTTGATCGCATCCAGTCACTGATATCTTCCAAACATGCTTCTAGACGACTTGCTATGTCTATCCAATCATCTAGTGGTTCAAACACAAGATATACTTGTGTATCATCTGCATAGCAGTGATATTCCATGCCATGTTGCCGACAAATTTGATCAATGGTTTCGAAAAAAGACAATAAAGTCTTGGGCCCAGCACAGATCCTTGGGGCACTCCGTATTTGAGATGCATCCCATTTGAATAGATCGATCCTATTGCGACCCGTTGAGAACGATTTGACAAATATGATTTTATCCACGCTAAAGCAGACCCACATATGCCATAGGAATATTCTAAACGGTGGAAGAGGATATTGTGATCTATAACGTCGAACGCTGCTGAAAGATCCAACATGACTAAAACGGCACACGAGTTTTTGTCTAATGCTGATGTAATGTCATGATGAACTCGAATAAGCGCTGTTTCGGTGGAATGTCCAGTGCGATATGCTGATTGCAAATTGTCTAGAAGTGAATTGGATTGCAGATGACATTCAAGGCGTGTCGCTACCACCTTTTCAAGAATCTTTGATATGAAAGATAAGTTTGACACTGGACGGTAATTTTTTAGCACATCTTTATCCAATCCAGATTTTTTAAGAAGCGGTCTTACAATGGCCTCTTTGAATGACGATGGAACGCATTCTTCGCTGAATGATTTGTTGACGATTTCAGTGATGACATTAACAACACTATCTAAACAGCTTTTCAGGAGGTAAGTCGGAATTGGATCCAGTTCGCAAGATTTTGATTTAGCCTTCTGGATGATCTTACGGATTTCATCAACAGAAGCTGGGGAAAAACTAGTAAGTTGACCACCTTCAAACTTGACATCAGCCCTCAACACATCAATATTTTCTTTGTCCCTGATTATGCAAAGATCATTTCGAATAGTGTCAATTTTCCCCATGAAATACTCACTAAAAGTATTAGCTAGTTGTTCGTCGCTATCATTTGATGGTAATATCACTTCACTGTTGTTGCCCATTAGAACGTTGGTGAGTTTATAGAGTTCTCTTTGATCACTACCAACTTCTGCTATCTCTTCTCTTTGCACATCGGCTGCAACTGAGATGTCACTCACTGACCTCACAGATCTCTATAGCAGTGAACTCTCATCCATTATGGACAAGCTTGCACCACTCAGAACTCGCATTATCACCATCAGGCCAGAATCTGAGTGGTACAACAGCTCTATCAGAGAGGCGAAGCAGAAACGCAGACAAGCTGAGAGAATGTGGCGCAAATCAGGACTCGCGGTACACAGAGAGATTTACATTCAGCGCAGGGAAGAGGTGAACATGCTCATAGATAAGGCTAAGCTCCAGCATTACATGACCTTGGTGCATGATAACAAAGGTGACAGTAAGCAGCTTTTCAGGGTGGTCAACAAGCTGCTTGGTAGAAACTCAGTCACTCTATTGCCTGCTGACAAATTACCATCAGATCTGGCTGTCATGTTTAGTGACTTTTTTGTACAAAAAATTACACGTATTCGCAGCTCCATTACATGCGACTACCACCATCCACTTGTAGAACTACCAGCACTCGTAGACGAAACCGAACTTGGTCATTTCCAACATGTTACTGTAGATCAAGTAACGAAGTTGATAATGTCATCTGCCAACAAGAGCTGTGAACTTGACCCTCTGCCCACATCTCTTGTGAAGCAAGAGGTCACAACTCTCGCTCCCATCATCACGTCCATCATAAATAAGTCACTTGAGAGTGGTTCCTTCCCAACATCTTTCAAAGGAGCTATTGTGACACCACTTCTGAAAAAGGCTTCACTAGACCCTGATGTACCAAAGAACTACCGGCCAGTGTCCAACCTTGCATATGTATCCAAGTTAATTGAGAAGGTTGTAGCAGCACAGATACATACCTACCTCAGTGAGAATGATCTACTCGAGCCATTCCAAAGTGCTTACCGTCAGGGACATAGTACTGAGACGGCACTTCTGCGAGTTCACAATGATGTGGTTTGTGCCATTGGAGAGCAGAAAGCTGTCTTGCTAGTGCAGTTGGACCTATCGGCTGCCTTTGATACTGTGGATCATTCACGCTTGCTACAAATACTCAAGGACCTTGGAATTAAGGACACTGTGCTCATGTGGTTCGCGTCCTATCTTACCAATCGGACCCAGATTGTCAAAGTGAAGGGGGAAAAAATCTGGTGCCACTGAGTTGGGCTGCGGTGATCCCCAGGGATCGGTCCTTGGGCCTGTCCTATTCAACATCTACACATCATCCCTGGGGACCCTTCTCAGAAAGAACAATGTCTTGTACCACATGTATGCTGACGACAATGAATTGTATATCAGCTTTAAAGTTCAACAGGTTGCTCTTGAAGTCAGTCAGATGGAGTCTTGCTTGAGGTCAGTTCAAACCTGGATGGCTCAACATCACCTCAAGATCAACACAGACAAGACCGAGGTGCTAGTAATATCCTCAAAACAAATGGCATCTAAGCTGCACATACCACCACTGCAAGTAGGAAACGATTCTATGACTCCTGTTGCTAAGGCCAAGGGAGTTGGTGTAACAATTGACCAACACTTAACCATGGAGGCACATATATCATCAGTGTGCAGAGGTGCCTTCATCCACCTTAAGAACCTGAGCCAGCTGAGAAGATATCTAGACAGGGAATCGTTAGAATATGTTGTCCATGCCTTTATAACAACAAAGCTGGACTACTGTAACTCTCTCTTACCATCAACGCAGATCCAGCGGCTTCAATCTATCCAAAATGCTGCTGCCAGAATCATCTCGGGCACCAGCAAACATGACAGAATTACACCTGTACTACGCTCTCTCCATTGGCTTCCAGTTCAGCAAAGAGTCATCTTCAAAACATTGGTGTTGGTGTACAAAACAGTACACAACACAGCCTCATCCTACCTGCAAGAACTCATAACACCTTATGCTACCTCCAGAATACTGCGGTCCAGTGACCAGAGCCTACTACGAGTGCCATTTACCACCTCAACGGTGATTCAAACTCGAGCCTTTAGTGTTGCTGGCCCTAAACTGTGGAACGCTCTTCCGTATGATATTAGAACTGCCACCAGTCTCTGTACCTTCAAATCTAAATTAAAGACTCATCTGTTCACATGCTACAACTAATCTGGGACCTACTACGATCTGTTTTTATATACCTCATTTCACTTATTTTATTGTTGTTTAAATAGCGTTTAGAGCAGTATGGACTTTACGCTTTACAAAATAAATTTATTATTATTATTTATTATTAATACCAGATATCAATATCGCACACTGAGCAATTGAAACTATGAAGGAAATAAGCTAGAAAAAATTATAAATTAATTCATATTATAAAAATCATAAAATATAAAATATGTGCGAGAAAAAAAACATTTTTTTTTTGGATACTGTTCTTTGGCATGTTGCATAAAATACTGATTGTAAAATACGACAAATCTGAAATATCGCACATGAAAAGCTCGACGAAAGAGATGGATTTTTAATAGCTATGACTATTTATCATAAACTTTAGAGTAATGAATGCAAGCATATTTTTAAATGTGTTTGTGATAGCAAGAAAATACAGATCAGTGTTTAGAATGATGAGATATTTAGATAGATTTACATTTCCAGTCATTTGCATTTGATATATCTACAAATTATGTTAGCCATTTTCTCATGAATGTGCTGCAGTTGCGAACACAGCGTGTATGCATCTTGATCAAAATAGTAAAATCTAAATATAAGAAAAATTGAACTAAAAGAACATTGACCAATATCATAACTCCTATAAGGAATACAAAATTAAGAGTTGGGCAAACACGGACACCTGGATATACCAGAGGTGGGATTAGGTGCCTAGGAGGAGTAAGCATCCCTGTCGAACGGTCACACCCGCCGTGCGTCCTATATCTTGATCAGGTAAACGAGGATAATGCATAATTGTAATCCCGTTTAAGAAAAACCAACTTTATTTTTAGTTGATTTAAACCAAGTTCACCTGTCGTGGTTTGGTTCTGATTCCGAATTAACTCTGACCCCAGGTTAGCACTGATATTGTTTGAGCTCCGATCCTGCTTTTCATCCTGGTTTAGCTATGTTCCTGGTTTAGCTATGTTCCTGGTTTAGATCTGATCCTGGTTAGTTTTGATCTTATTTGTTTGGCCTGAACCGGTTGTAGGTAGTAAGACATGTTTATTTATGAATCATTACTATTATTATTATTATTATTATTATTAAGATAATTCCAGTATTATTGAGATAAGTCCAATATTACTGTGATGAGCCCAGTATTATTCTATTGAATCCAGTTTTATTATGATGAATCCAATATCATTGTTTTATTTTTTAATTTACAAGTTAATTCTGAACACAATGAAATAGTCTCTATTGAGACATCTCATTTTGTTTTAAACATGGTATTTTCTATTGACCGTTTATATGTAATCAAAAACACGAGCCTTGTTTACATAACAAGAATTGTGAGTGCTGTATCTCACTTGTAACTCAGCATCTAATATTCAAATTTTGGTTAATCATTAAAAATACCTTAGTTAAAGCAATACAAGTTGTAACTGACGGTAACTATACTGAAAAATAAAAGACCAAATACGAGTATAATCACATATATATGATTGAACATACATAATTAAATAGAATCAGGTGAATCTGAAGTAATAAACCGGTCAAATCAGCAGAATATGTCATCCCGATAGTAATTCCTGCTCTTACTCTCCAATGTGCACCGACCTCGAAAGTCGCCAGTTCGGAAAAATGCGATAGACTAGAGGCATTGCACACGTGTTAGATTTGTAAACAATTTAATACGGCAAATTATAGCAAATGTATTATTAGAATTTAAATTTTAGTGGCATATTTGTATAATTCAATTACTTTCGTACACCTATAATACTTAAAGTCATTCATGACACGTTGTAATATTTTAAAACAAACGAAATGTGTAGTTACTCACGTCAGTCTCCGTCTTTGTATGACCTCGGTCTCAGTGCAACCCGACTATGTCCGGCAATCATCAGTCCCATGTTCGTGTATACGATGCAACGGCGGTTTATAAGAAACGCTTACTGAACGTATACTCTCAAACAATATACCCTTGTTTATTTTGCAGAATTTTTCTTAAGATCGCGGTGATTTTATAAGTTATTCCGATAGGTGTTAATTGTTGCATAATTTTATAGTTAAAAAATACCGTCAGTTAAGCTTGTATTGCTTTAAGCATTGTAAACATCAAAAGGGGAAAAATAAAATTGAAGATTTTCAGCTCAAATCGTGTTCATATCCCTTTATTGCTAATAGGGGCCTCCGTGGTCAAGTGGTTAGAGCATCGCGCTCAAATTCACAAGGCCTCTCACCTCTAGTCGGCACGGGTTCGATTCTCGCTCACGCCGATACATGTGAGAAAGTTTGCCAGTTTACTTTCGGAAGGTCGGTGGTCTCTTTCCGGGTACATTGTATCTGGGTTATCTCCTCTACCAATAAAAACTGGACGCCACCAGATAACTGAAAAATTGTTGAGTGCAGCGGAAAACAAAAAATCAATCAATCAATCAATCAGTCAATGCTAATAGCAGTAGCAGAGGTTTAGGTTACATCAATCTCTTCAAAACGAATTTTTAAAAAGGACGCACATAGCAGATATGTGCGTTTTTATATAAAAAGGCATTCATTGTAATCAAATTTAAGCGTAGAAACTGCTGAAATAAGAAATATCACACAGACGGTGAAGTTTTGAAAAACCTGTAACCCAAGCGGAACCTGTAATTAACCGTTTAGCGTCACAATAATAGCGATAGTGTTTTCAGGAATTCAATATGAATACACCAACTTATAAATTCTAAATTCCGGTGGACGGAGAAAAAGCGTAAGGACAAGTTAACATCCCCGCGATAATTTCCACGGAGAATCAATTTATTATTTGCATAAATCCGAATTACTCCACGTAATTTCCATTTCCAAATCCAAAGAACTAAGAAAAAGTGTTTGTAGTTGACATTTTGAAAACGGTCAGCAATGAGTCCATCTTCCTCGATAGTATCCGAAACATTAAATGCACACATAGGCCAAAACATTTTTAATGCGTGTCTTTAGTTCTGACAACGATAACTAGGTCGTGTTGGTTTGCTATTACTGTCACTCATCTTCCCTTACAGAAAAAGGGCTCATAACGGGTGTGACCGGTCAACAGGGAATGCTTACCTCTCCCAGGCACCTAATTACGCCTAGTTTGTTTCCGTGTGTCTGTTTTTACTCTTTATAGGGTTAAGGAAATTGATTATTGATCGCTATCCTCACTTTTTAAATTTACTTGTTGCTAAATTTGGATAACATTGCTACTGTCATACCTCGTGGGGATCCGGGTTAGAATAGATCCTCAGTACCCCTTGCTTGTCGTAAGAGGCGACTAAATGGGGCGGTCTTTCGGATGAAACCGCAAAAACCGAGGCCCCGTATCACAGTAGATGTGGCACAATAAAGATCCCTCCCTGCTCAAAGGCCCTGAGCGCCAAACATAGGTCTAAATTTTCAGCCTTCACCGGCAATGTTGACATCTCCATATGACTGAAAAATTCTCAAGCGGGACGTAAAAAAATGCACAATCAATCAAACTAATTTCATATGATGTGACAGTCACAATTAAAAGAATTAAGGGTTTTATTTCTGGAAAAATTACTTATGGGTCGAATTTGCTCAATCTGATGAAATGAGAAGAAATATAAAAGTGATTATGAAACAAATTACCCTACGATTTTTCAGTGGTAGTTGACCCCCCCCCCCCCCCACACACACACACACACACATACAACCACACAACCGACACAGTCCCATCGTTGTGATCGATTCCAAAACTTGTTGCTATTAACAGCACACGTGCTTGGATTGTTGGCACCCGTGTTTCTTTTGAATAAAAGCTATCTATTCATTGGTTCCAAGGTCGAACCCTGGAACCAATGAAAACTTGGCCACAGTTTTCGTGGCGTAATTTGCCAAGGATTTGTGGGGAGCAGAGTGGACCGAAAAATCCTTCGTTTACGAAGATGAACGACCATATTATGCTGATTTGAAACGAAACTGTAACACCAATTTGTTTATCAGTAGGCTGCTTTGATTTAAATATTGATCTTAAATATTATTAATATATTGATATTAAACTTTTGTGTAGTAGATCAGATCAGATACATAAACATCGTATGCAGGTGATAATGGAATACTGCTACATACTCGTAAATATGGGAAATTGACGATAGGGAAGCCGAAATCATCTCCTTTGTCCAAAAGTTGATTTGTTAGTTTGCCGTTAACATTTGTGTTCAACAAAATATCTATGTATGAAGCAAATGTGGATGATTCTGTGGTGCTGTTATTTAGATTTCATTGGGATGTATCGAATCTACATGAATGGAAATGATTATTGTTAATAAATAAAACGTCATCGATATATTTAAATGTCGACTTGACACAGCATGTGATTTTTCTTCTTATGCATAGGCTTTTGAATAAATTCTGCCTCATACCAATATAAAAATAGTTCATGTAACAAAGGAGCGCAATTCGTGTCCATAGAAATTCGAACAGACTGTTGGAAGACCAGATCACTGAAGACTACGAAGATATTTTCAGTGACGAACTCCAACACTTTTGAAAATAAATTTCAGATTACTTGTTCTATTGTAAACGTTTAACTTTATAAACAACATGCTGATATTGTCAGCTACAAATACTACAATACGTGTGCTCGCATGAATTTTGTTACCTAGGAAGATTCGTCGTAGAACAAAAATTAAAAACAAAAAAAGTAAATAAATAAAACGGATCTGATATCTTTTGAAAACATTTCAGGCACTAGAAGAGATCGGGTTAATGTCGAAGATCAAACGATTTTCTGGAACAAGTGTGGGCTCCATTGTGGCTTTCATGGCTGCGGTCGGGTATAACTCCCAGGAAATACAACAAGTGCTTCAGAGGGATTTTAAAACGTTCTTTGGTAAGAAAAATAAGAAATCAACACCTGCGTTTTAGTAAATCACTTACACTGTGGTTTATCAGACTGTCATTAAAACTACATTCCTTTTTGAGAATTGAATATGAAATAAACACGTAAGAGTCGGTAACATAACCAAAATACTAGTATTTACATTACTCTTTAAAGTGGTCCCTAGGACTACATTCCTTTATTGAGGATTTTGGCATGTTTGATACAGTTAGTATGAAGACCTATCGTGAGGCCTATCATCGATAAAGAGTCATCTAGAAAGAGTGCAACAAATCCTGTGAGGCGCCATCCGGTGACTGTTTTGAACAGATTGACTGATTGTTCTTTTCCGCCACACTCAACAATTTTTCAGTTATCTGGTGGCGTCCAGTTTTTGTAGGTGGAGGAGAGAACCCAAATACAATGTACCCGGGGAAGAGACCACCGACCTTCCGAAAGTAAACTGGCAAACTTTCTCACCTATATCGGCGCGAGTGAGAATCGAACCCGCGCCGACTAGAGGCGAGAAGCCTTATGATTTTGAGCGCAATGCTCTAACCACTCGACCACGGAGGCCCCTATGTTTTGAACAGAATATCAAATAAAAACTAACAATAATAATATAGTAATAGTGTATTAAATAGTTCAAACAACATGGAAGCATGCATTTTCAAACTGAAGCTTTATTTTTTCTAATTTATTTGATTGTCATCGATAAAGAGTCATCTAGAAAGAGTGCAACAAATCCTATGTTGCTTTTCATTTTTGTAGATTCTCAGTATCTTTATTAATATTATATATATATATATATATATATATATATATATATATATATATATATATAGATTGTAGTTAAGAGAGTTAAAACTTTTCACTGGAGACAAATTTGCTATTGTAAGGAAATGGAAAAAAGCGATATACAAGGTTCACAAATTAAATGGAATTTACCGCTATGTTTTTTTCCTGTAGATGCTAGACTCGGGAGGTTAAGCGTAATACCGAATTTATTACGCTATTTTGGATGGCAACCATTGAACAAATTCTACGAATTCTTGGGAGAACTCATTGAAAATAAACTTGGTGATAAGGATGCAACATTTAGAGATGTAAGTTAAATACTTTCATATGCATTTTGAGAGAGAGAGAGAGAGAGAGAGAGAGAGAGACATATATTGCGGAAATTCTATTCTAGAAATTCATTCTATTCAGTCTAGTTTACAACTATTAAAATATAATGACCGCGTAATTGGATGTTTAAAGGTATCTAGTTCGAGGCATTACAAGTTTAAAGTTGTGTAGATCGAGACATGTAGCAGAAAAGATACAAACATTAAGAATGAAGTTTTTCTTTATTTCATTAGAGAGTTTTCTTCAATAATTTTGACAACGAGGTAATGGATATTGAAACAGGGAGCAATCCCATAAATTGGACGCCACAGGTGTAATCAGGTGTTTGGGAGGAGTAAACATCCCCTTTGATCGGTCACAACGGCCGTATGATTGAATGATTGATTGATTGTTTTCCGCCACACTCAACAATTTTCCAGTTATGTGGTGGCGTTCAGTTTTTATTGGTGGAGGGGAGAACTCAGATACAATGTACCCAGGAAGAGACCATCGACCTTCCAAAAGTAAACTGGCAAATTTTCTCAAATGTATCGGCCCGAGCGAGATTCGAACCCGCGCCGACTAGATTGATTGATTGATTGATTATGTATTGTTTTATGTCCCGCTCGAGAATTTTTCACTTATATGGAGACGTCACAATTGCCGGTGAAAGGCTGCCTATGCTCGGCGCTTATGGCCTTTGAGCAGGGAGGGATCTTTAACGTGTCACACCTGCTACGACACGGGACCTCGGTTTTTGTGGTCTCATCCGCAGGACCGCCCCATTTAGTCGCCTCTTATGACCAGTTAGGGGTGCTGAGGATCTATTCTAACAACCCAGATCCTCACGGATTCGCGCTGACTAGAGGTGAGAGGCCTTGTGATTTTGAACGTGATCCTCAAACCACTCGGCCACGGAGGCCGTATGACCTCTATATCAGGTAAATGGAGTAATCATTAGTTTAAACACTATGTAAGGAACTCTTTAACAATTAGTATGAAACATGTCAAACAGTATTCGACCCATTGCAAATTAGATCATTTTAGGAGTCATCTTCACCTCAACGTTAGAACTACACCATATTTAGCGAACCTCATGAAACATGAACTTATTTGCCAGTAGCTTGTCTCTATTTAAAAGAATATACTGAAAATAAATGCCAGCAGCAAACTAACAACTCAACTATATATATATATATATATATATATATATATGAATGGCTAAAATAACCAACGAGCCGTTTTCTCTATTTACAATGATCATTTTCATTCATATGTCAATTCGATATATCCCAGTGAACTTGAAATTAAAGACACCACAGAGTCTTCCACTTCTGCTTCGAACTTTGATATTGTACTGAAAATAAATGCTGGCGGCAATCTAACAACTCAACTTTATTACAAACGGGATGATTTCAATGTCCCCATCCTTATTTATGTGGCAATATTCCACCATCACCTGCATATGATGTTTATATCTCTCAACTGATTCGATACGCAAGAGCTTGTTCAGCTTATGATCAGTTTTTAAATCTAGGTGGGCTACTGACAAAGAAGTTGATGTTACATGGGTTTGTACAGTCTCGTCTAAAGTCAGTATTTCGCAACTTTTACGGTCGTTATAACGATCTAGTTTGCCAGTTCAACTTACCATTAAGTCAAATGCTGTCTGATGTGTTTCATACCAATCGTTAGGCCGTTCTTGGTACACTGATTCTGACTACGGATTGCTCCGTTTATCTGATCGGAACATTGGGCTCAAGGCGGATGTGACCGGTCGACAGGGGATGTTTACTCCTCCTAGGCACCTGATCCCACCTCTGGTATGACCAGGAGTCCGTGTTTGCCCATCTCTCTGAATTGTATTTCCTATAGAAATTATGAGATTGAATACTGTTAGTTATCTTAGCCTTTTCACTCATAACTCATACCTTCGCGTACCTAATCAGCGGAGACACATAAACATCCTTTGCAGATGATGATGGTAAATGTGGGAAGTTAACGATGAAGAAATTGGAGTCGTCCCAGTTGAGTTGTCAGTTTGCCGTTGTTCAACAAAATATCCAAATATGAAATGAATATGGAAGACTATGTGGTCTTTTGTTTCCAGTTCACTGATATCGAATCAAAATAGGAATGAAAATGAAACATTGTTAATAGATAAAACGTCGTCGATATATCTGAATGTTAATTTGACCGTAATGCACATTCTACTTCTGATGTATAAGAGTTTGACTCACTTCTGCCTCATAAGAATATTAAAACAGGTCTGCTTATAAAGGAACAAATATCGTACCCATTGAAAAAGCTGAAAGGAACCAAAAATATCAAATAGTGGAGCCAAATCCGGCAAAGGATCAGAACTATGCATGAGGGATATAATCCTTAATTTTGAAATGAATTTCTCACAGTAAATTTTTATCCATAATTCATGCTAGTACCGAAGTATTTGGCATCTGGGCTGGTGAATACCCTCGGGGACTAACAACCCCCCAGCAGAGACATCGACCCAGTGGTTGTAATATAAAACATACACGGTTAAAATAGAGTTCAAGACGGATGTGACAAGTCGACAGGGGAATACTTACTCCTCCTAGGCACCTGATCCCACCTCTGGTAAATCTGAAGGTCCGTGTTTGTCCTGTTCTAAATGTTGTATTCCTTATGGGAAAAAGTGAAGATAACGAACAGTGATCAATTTGATAACTCCTGTAAGAGTTATGAGACTGATCACTTCTCGCTATTTTCACCTTTTCATAGTAGAAAACATCTGACGTTTCTTCTTCAAAACAATAACCGTGTGAGCGACAATCATGACTTTATAGAATATTTAATGGATCCTGCAATGTATACCTGTTTGTAATCATTAATATTCCACCAGCGTGTGTTTGTATTCTACTACGATTATGTATGTAGCGTGTTCATACTACAGTCATCGTTCTTCTTTAAAGTTCAGTTGTGGTTTTATTCAGGGAATAGACTGCTCAGGGTGTAAATTAAGTGATCAAGCAACTAAAATGCATCATATTTTGCGTAAATACTCACGGTTTCCACGAAGAACTATCCCAACTTCTCCGAAAATGTGGCAGTTGTGACTTTTGGTGATGTTTCAAGTTGTTTATTGCAGTTTTCCATGTGTTAAATTGATACAAACATAATTTACATCATGAAATATCTTATTCACTCTCAACTCAATGATCAGTTTGTTGACATATTGTGAAGTCATGGATTTCTCGTAAAGACTTACATTAATTCAACATATGCAGATCTGGTAGATTTTCACTTTGTTCTACTCACTGAAGATGAGATCCGTAACTTGTCTTAGGCAAATTGTTTGTGGTGCTTTCGCCTGACAATGGCGTGTTATCCCAAAACTCCGCTCCAGCTTTAAACATACTCCCGCTTTAAACATACTCCCGCTTCTCTTATAATGAAGTCTGCATTTCACTTACCCATGCATTGAAAATTCATTATATCCGAATGCTGTCATCATACTCGTGGGGGTCCGGGTTTGGCTAGTTAGCTGAGGAGTACCCCTAGCTACTAAATGGGGCGGTCCTTCGGATGAGACCGCAAAAAAAAAAACGAGGTCCCGTATCACAGCATGTGTGGCAGGATAAAGATCCCTCCCTGCTCATAGGCCGTACTCGCTTCATCGGGAATGGTGACGTTGCCATATGAGTGAAACATTTTCGAGCCAACCAACCCGTGGCGTCGCAAATTATTTGATTTAAAGTACAAGGAGTACTGTACCTGGATATCAGCTTACATAAAATGAGTTTTTATTAGGAGATATAAGATTGATATTTCATGAAGTCCTTAACATTAGTATTTTTCAACTACAAATTCTATAAAACAAGGAGTTACACAAATTAAATATCAAACCGGTTGTAGGAAACAAAATTCATAGGACAGGAATGATCGAATATCTTCGCAATAACATCATATACATACTTGATATTTTATACGTAAAGTCAATCTTCTCTTTAAAGTTTTATAAGAACACTGGAAAGGAGATTTGTATCGTTGTCACCAACATCAGCTACATGGAGGAGGAATATTTTCATCCCAAAACCACTCCCGATGTACCGATCAGAATGGCGGTTCGGATGTCTACAAGTATTCCAGGTGAACACCACCACCAATCACAGGAATCCGTATGTTCATATTGTTATTCCACGCTGAAATTTTGTAACATGAATTTTATATTTAGGTATGCTGCAACCGGTACACTACACAAAAGCTGGGTGTAATTGTTTGTACGTCGACGGCGGACTGATAGTTAACTATCCCGTCTCTTGTTTTGACGGTAAGTGGAATTCGGAATTTGTCATTTGTAAAATGACATGAGGTTGCGTGTTCATATATATATAACGTTTTGTACTAAACATATGAAATTAGTGGAATAATGCAATAAAATTGAGAAACACATTAAAACAGTAAGTCAATATTTTTATGAATATAAAGAAAAACAAAACTCATTGTTACATCAAATATGTGTACATGTATATCGAAATTTACATAACCCTAACCGTAACCCATCCCAAAGTGTTTTATTATATAAACACAATGCAACAGCATATACACGTTTTCAAAATGTCATAAATATATTCATATGGAAAGTATTGTCTGTAGTGAAATCAACATCATGTACCTTGTCAGCCTGATTGGCCAATACGGAACACGTGACTAGATATGTTGTGCAAATACAAACAGAGGAATGATACATGCATATCATAATGAATTTTGCTATTTCGCTTATGATTCTCTCCTTGCATAAATATCAATTTTCAAACATACAAACAAACACACACACACACACACACACACACACACAGAGAGAGAGAGAGATATTTGTAATGTTAGACCTATAATTCAACAAATAACACTCCACATATACTTCTAGTCTTAATATAAACTACGTATGAGGTATAAATCATGCATTAGGATGGTGGTTATCGATGAAGAAAGAAGATTCGTTTTTCAAAAGATTGCAGCCACTGGACAGATTGCCTTGTATCATGAACAGAAGAAATAGATTTGCTCGAGACAAAAAGACCGCCGACAAAACATTAGGATTTATACTGGTAACAATTTTCAATATGTAATGGTAAGAACAAATTTTGTGTCATCCTTTGTTAATCACAAAGAGACATCATGACGTACAGGATGAATGAAGGGTTATATTATACTGCGATTTGAAAGAAAGAGGAAAACAAAATTAGTAAATTAGGTCTTTATATAAATATGAACTAATTATTGTATTTCTGTAATTAACGTTTATATATCAAGATTGGATTTGTAATTTGTAGTATGCTGAGGACGAAGCCCAAAGCTTCAAAGCAGTTTTCGAAAGTAGAAGAAACACGACAACTGTTTATCCGGACACAAAATTAGGAAGGTGGTACACACATCTCATCTTTGCCAATAAACTGTAAAGTTAATATTAAGTCCAATAAAGTGTAAAGTTAATATTAAATCCAATAAAGTGTAAGTTAATATTAAGTCCAATAAAGGGTAAAGTCTGGAATAAAAAGGAAAGGGAATATTTTTTACCTTTGAATTGCTTTTATGCATAGAAAAGCGACAAAGAAAATGAAAAACGAGACGAAACTGGGAAAAGAACACTTGCGTGTTAAAGGTGTTATCGAAAAATTTTTAAAGGTATATAAAGTTTATTATTTTTAAGATTTTTTTTATATATTTATATTCATATAGTTAACTGTTTATTCGTGTTCTCACGATTATTTTGAAATTTTTTCTAGTGATTTAAAATACAAAAACACCATTTCTAAAGTACTATTTTATAGGGCGTAATATTAAGAGTATCGAAGAGGTTTGTTTCTTTAAAACTATTTTTCTATTTATTATGCTTTTACGTCTTTCATATGCTGTAAAGTAAAAACTGGTTTTACATATTACAAGCTTGCATCGCAGTATGATATGGACAACGATGATATGATCAGCAGAGAGGAACTTGAAGCAATACTGAACGATGTAAGTTATGCAAGAGATAATGTTTCTATGGCATCCAGCATATTTTCTATATTTGTATA